>CM028354.1:34439167-35096651 GCA_016618105.1 Dendrobium huoshanense | reverse complement strand
TTGATTATTTAGTGTTTATTTGAAGGAAATTGGGTTTCGATATCTAAAGGAGAGGATGCTAGTCGTTGTCTCATTCTTTGTGGTTGATTTTGGCGTGGAGGGGGTAAAGAACATCAATTATTGGACTTTGGAGTTAAGCTTTAGCGTTGAGTTGGGAGACGTGCATGCGTGAGTTGATGTTTGAAGTTGGTGATTGGATTTTAGATCCAGCCATGTCGACCCAAAACCTAGCCAAGCATATGAGAAAGAAAATCATTGGGCAACAAGATTTGCAAGAGAAGAGTTGGAGAGGGAAATAAAAAATAAGAAGTGAGTTTTTTGTGAAAATTTAATTAAGTTTTTAGGACATGAATGTTCAATTTTTTTTAATTAAGCACATGATAAATGTTTCGGATGAGTGTTGGGCCAGCTTTCGTGCCGAGAAATTATTTTGTGCGGTTATCGGATTGTCCAGAGGCGAATCAGAATGCGACACGTCACCCAGTACATAGCACCGGTAGTAGGGCTGCAAGCGAACCAAACGTTCGACGAGCTACTCATTGTTCGGTTCGATTAAAGCTCGTTTGTAATCGTTTAATTAGCTAAACAAACAAACTTGAACAATATTTTAAATACTCGATTCTTAAATAAACAATCTTGAACACTAATGCGTTCGACTCATTTATGTTCGCGAACAACATCATTTGAAGTTCATGAACAAGCTTGACATTAAGCTCGATAAGAAGCTCGATAAAAGCTTGATTCGTGTTCGATTTTGAACTCGTGAATAAGCTAGATAAAAATAATTAATATTTGACTATAAAATTAATAAATATAAATAATCATTGCCTTTGTTACATAGACAATTGCTTTTATTATAAATGTGTTTGTTCATAGATATGTTCATGAACGTATTTGTTTGATAGTTAAAAAAAATTCGTTAAATATGTTCGTGAACAAGCTCAATAAGCACTGAACGAACGAACATGAACTGAACATGAACCGAACATGAACACTCATTAATTTAAATGAACCAAACATGAACACAAACAATAAAGCTCGAATAAACATGAACCAAACTTGAACAAGCTGATATTAAATGAACACAAACATGAACACTCACATACTCGGCTTGGCTCGGTTCGTTTGCAGCCCTAACCGGTACACAACAAAAAAAATGTGGCCCACCCTTATTCACCTTTACATGAACTGTTGGTGTATCATGGATGCTAGCTATGACTATTATATAATGTGTGGTATAATGCATATGATATTGGCATGCCACCGCTATTTATTCAAACCATCAAGCTCTATGACATTTGCAATCTCACTAAAAGTGGAATGCATGCCATGCAAAATGGATTGTATTAATGCAAATGTATTCTTTTGTATTAATGCAAGATAATTCTCCTCTCATTCCTCTACTAGTTCATCTCTTGAAGAGGAACTTGGATTTTCTGCTTGGTCATACTCTGCTTGGTCCTCAGAAGGGATAGTTGTTATAGCGGTAGTAGATCCAATCTTGTGGTGCTGTTGGGAGAATTTTATGGGGGACTGCTCATTATGATGCCTCATCATGTAGATCACCTGTATGGCCTTGGATACATAGCCTAAGTGTTACACCCTGATGTTCACCTTGAGGAGCTTGTGTGGGTTCTTTTTCTGCTATCACAATGGATGATAGGTGGCTATTAGGAGCCTTTATGGCCTATGTAATAACTAGCCTTTGGTGGTGCTTCTTCATCAAGCCCATTCTTTTATGAGCTTGAGGACACTGTGCACTTTTGGCAAACATAGATTCGAGATTATTCCTTTGCATTGCAGGGTCCTGACATTGTTGAGTCCAGAAAGATTTCTTCAGGTCGCCAACAGAGCTATACCTTTTCACATATTTTAGATTTATAAATTTGTTGTAGATGAGAATACTCACTTTGATTCCAGAGCTGGTTGTGTTGGTTGTTGCTTGGGTTGAAATTGTTGAGCATGTAGTTCAGCATTTCTTCTTTTCTTCTACTTGCCAGACAGTTGTTCTCCAAATGAGGAACAAGGTCTTACAGATTTGAAAGGCTCAGTTGGCATGGTGATAGTGTTTGTAGTTATGTTAGAGCTTTTGGAAAGTGGCAGTTTTCCTTCATGATTGGGGGCTAGATATTGTAGTTTTTTTAAGACAGATCTTATGTGGGGCCTTTGCGATGATGGCAGCTTCAATCAGCCTTGATCGCTGTATGGGAAGGTGTGCATGTTACGCAGATGCTTCAGCCAAATGAGGCCTTCTAGTATGCGCTCAAATAGGCATGCCGTGAAAAGAAGTGGCAACAACCATGATAGTGAAAGTAAAAATTTGCAGGCCACAAAAGTGGATGGCGATACAATCATCTCTAGTATCTCTAGTATTTGTAAGGTCGTTGGTGAGCTGGATGTTGGCTCCACATTTAAGTTGTTCAGTGAAAGGTGTACTATGAAGATCCATTCTGCATAACTAAAAATTGAGGATTAGTAATAAGTATTTGATATATCTGATGCAGGACTACTTAGATGCAATGTTATGAGTTTCACTTAGGCTTTGCACAACTCGTTGATTAGAATAAGTTCGGATTAAAATTACGAGCAATTATCCACGGTAAGTCAAACAAAGAGGAAGTTAATATTGCATAGGCTAAATTACATGCGCCAAATTTTAAACATTCAAGAATGATTAAGAAAATAACAACAACACAGAATAGTAGTTTCCAACGTAATCCCTAATCTAACAATGAGATATAGGATGCATAGAAAGCGCACTCAATTCCTATGATTTACTAAGCTTTAGCGAGAGCATTCGGAGTAGCCTTTGGCGAGTACAATCTTAACCAAGCGAGAATTTGGAGTTAGAAGAATTTGAAGACAAGTAGAGAGAAAGAAACCTTTCGTCGAAAAGACTTTGAAATCCTCCACTCAAGTCCTTCGAAATGCTCTTCAATGGCTTCCGTCAGTCCTTGATGCTGGGAAGTAGAACCTCCTCGGTCTCTGATCCGTCTCGCAAGTGGGGGCAATAACTAGCTCCACTTGTCCTTCCACAAAATCTGAATATCCCTTTCAGAAATTCTAGAAAACGGCTTCAGGTCTTCCCCTCATAACTTGGTAAGAAATTTAGCTCTCAAGGATGGGAGAAGAAGGTTAGAGGGGATCACGGCATGACTGTGAACAAAAAGAGATGAAATGTGGAGAGAAATTGTGAAGGGGAGGGAAGATACGGGTAATAGCGGGAAGACAAGTGTTGGGCGGCAAAACAGAGAATTGGAAACAGGGAAATTACTTTATTTCCAAAAGGAATATGACCACTTAGGCAATAAAATAATCCACTCCAGGTGAGAGGAAAATTCGGTACATGAATTAAGTGGTTTTCAAATTATTTCCTAAGTATTGTGTTGAAGTTAGGAAATAGTTTGAGGAGGGATTAATGGGAGATGGTATGGAGCCGGCGGCAGGTAAGGTTGGGATTTGATTGAAGAAATCAATGGAAATTTCCTAATTCAGGTTTCAAAAATTAGGGAATATTTAATTAAGATCTTTTGAATTTAAAATTAAAATCTAGATCTAAATCAAATACTTTCCTAAAATAAAAGAATTAATTTAGGAAATAATTTGAGTTCAAAATTTAGATGAATTTGAATTTCAAATTGATCCCAACTAAGCCCAACCCAATTAGGAAACAAAATAAAAGAGGCTAGGGAATTAGTGGCCGGCGGCTATGGCCTTGGCCGGCGGCAATGGGGCCTTGACCGACGGCAATGTGGATTGGGGATGCTTGGCCGTGGGGTGTTGGGAAGTGCATGATGGATCGGTGTGGGGCTTGGACCGTGAAGGGGAGGAGGATGGGAGGAGGGTTTTGGAAGCTCGACGAGGAGGCGATGATAAGATAAAGAAGATAAAACCACGAACCCGGCCGTCTCCAAGGTTGGTGGGTGATACGCAAATCTCCCTCTCCACGGGATCTCTCCAAAACTCTCCAAGAACTCTCAAAGGCTCTCAAACACAAGTGCAGGAAAATTTTCTCATCATCCCTTGAAAATAAAACAAAGGGGCCTTAAATAGCCTCATACAAAAGACTCCAAAATAAAATGACACCATTGCCCTTAGGCTTACACATGACAACTCCCATAAAAAGGGGTACAATGGGAAATGCTAACATACACATAAGCAAATAATAAAATGCATGAAAATAAAATACATCGACTCAAAAATATAAAGACTCGATCGTGGCCGTAGATCGACGGCCGCGTCTCTGGTAAACTCTCCATGACGATCTGATGTCCCCATCAATATCACTCTATACTTTCAAAATGCAAAGGGACAATAATATGTCGCATTGCATTAATTGAGCAAGCTTTTTGTGATAATTATAAGCATTCAAAATCATGTTCATTCATCTTAAATCACGCAACATTCTCAAGCCTCAAATTTAGGTCTTTAATGCATTGGTCGAAGCTTATGCATGTAAATTGATTTCAATATTCAAAGGTGTTGCACAAACTCTTTGATGCGATTTCTCGACATGCTTGTGCATTTCTGGAAGCACTTATGCAATGCACTTACATGCTTGCATAATTTTCAATGCACTTAATAAATGCGCTTGCACATTCACTAGTAGATTACGTTTCTCATGTGCTTGCATAATGCATTAGCAGGTTTTTAGTACATTTGTTTGGTATGTTTAGGGGACGCATAGACATGATTTTTTAAAGTGATTTAACGTGCCCTGCATACTTAAAATGGCAGTATGATCCGTGATGTGCAATTGCAAGCCGCATTGTCGTATTAAAGATTTTTTGTTTAGGAGGCTTTTCTATTCACGGAGCATAGTCTTGGCTCATGGTACATGTACAAGCTTTCTTTTGGATAATTAATGTGCGCAAAACTTAGGCATTCATAGGCCCATGACATGCAATTTGTTTTACTATATCTTTTTTGTTTAGAAACCATTCACATGATTGCAACTATTTCATATATGTAACGGTCTAATGTGATGGTTGTTTGCATGAATGTATTATCATTAAAGTATCATTAAAGCATGCTTGTGACTTTGCATTTTAAATTGATTACTGCTCGCATTCTATTTGCTTGTGCGTATGTTGAGGATCCGATTGCAAGAAAGGAAAGCATGAGCTGGAGTCCAAGATTTATTTCACATTATTCTTTTTATTGTCTCATATGATTGGATTCTTCTATCCGACCATGTTAAAAAATGTTTATATGAGGCTTTGTATACTTTTTTTGAAATTTACAAAATTTTCACACTCCGTCAAAAAAAGGCGCACACATATACTTATATTTGAATTTCCTCAATGTGCTAAGAAAGACGAGCACAAAATTTACCCGTTGCATCAAGAACATCACCTACGAGTTTCCCAGTTGTATTATGGCACACAAGCTTCATTTGTTGTGTCGAATGCATCCCATTTGAAATTTTAGAGATTTTTGAGAGTTTGTGAATTTATACCTTTGTGCATGAAGTGATTTGACAGATATATATATATATATATATATATATATATATATATATATATATATATATATATATATATATAGTTTTAATTTTTTCGTTCTCCCCTTTTCTTTTTCTTTTCTTTCTTTCTTTTTCTCATGAAGACCTGCAATGCTTTATGATGCATAATGTTGGCCATTTGAAGAGAATCATAATATTAAGTTAAGCGTTGCAGAGATGAGGTGCTCAGGTGGATGAGTGTCTTTACTCTTAGAGACAAGATATAAAATGAGCATATATGTGAAAGGTTGGAGTAACTCCAGTGGAATGTAAGATTAGAGAGAGTTGCCTTAGATAGTTTGATCACATAAAACGGCAGCCTTCCAATGACCCAGTTAGGAAAGTAGATGTATTAGATTTGGCTTATGTTAATAAAGGTAGAGATAAACCTAAAAAGATTTGGTTAAAAAATATTAGAAATAACATTTCTTTATTAGATTTAAATGAGAATTTGGCTCTTAACAAGACACAATTGAGAAAGAAGGATTAATGTAGCTAACCTCACGTAGTGGGATTAAGACATTGTTGTTGTTCTTTCTTTTTCTCATTATTTTTCTTTTTTGCTTTTTGTTCTCTCTTTTTTAGAGAGAGAAAGCTGAGAGAGGATGGAATGAGAGAGAGGAGGTTGAGAAAGTATGTGAGAGAGAATCAGTGAAGGAGAGAGAGAGATGGAGAAAGCAAAAGAGAGAGAGGCAAAATGAGATGGAGGGTAGTTTGATAACATGATTTGAGGAAATGTAAACAACTAAGCAACCAAGATTAATTTGCATAGATTTATGATGGATATAATTTTTTTCTTTATAAAGCTTACTCCAAATAGTTGGGATAAGAGTAAATAATGATGAAGAATCCTAATTTTCATTTCCGCTGGACATTGTGGGAATAATTTGTGCTATTGTAGGAGCATATATCAGATGGATTGCATTTGAAGAAGCTTCTATGCTGGGTGATCCTTAGATTGTTGTGGTTTAGAATATTTATTAATTACCATAACATGTTTGAAGTAATCTTTTTTGTTTTATGGTTTTTGTATTTCTGTGTTTTGAGCTGCTGTTTTAAAATGCTAACATGCTTTCTTTCTAATTCTTGTGTTCTTTCTTGATCACTCATATTTTGTACAACTCCTTGTTTTTCCATTATCATTTTAAATAGGATAGTTCAATCAGAATCAATCAATCATCATCGTCATTAGTCTTATCCCAACAGTTATGGGTTGAAAGCAGAATCAATGTTTTTAATTTATAATCTATAAGTGCAAGTTGTTCATTGTTGTATGTCTTTTTCTGATTTTAACTCTTTATTGACGTCTATGGTTAGTTTTTTAAACATAACTTATTATTTACCCAGTTGTTGTGATGTGAAACGTATTAGCATGGATGATTAAATTAAGGAAGTTTGCACGCTTAAATTTTAGAGCACAATAATTATAAGCTTTCTCTTGATGATAAACGACAAAATAAAAATGATAAGGTGATAAAATAGCTTAGGTCTAAACACATGCGAGAGGTTGAGATCATTAAATAACCAACTAAGTCTTACTTTGCATACATGAGTGGTTTCAACGAGAAATTCCAATGCTAACAATAAGATTAGTATTATGAAGGGCCTCTCTCTCAACTCATTCAAATACTAGGTTTAGCGGAGGCGATAAAACATGCGCTTTGTGAATCAAATTATAACCACGAGTAGAGTTAACTCAGAAGATAAAGAGTGAGTGAAGAGTTTACCCAAAATAAAAAGGAGTTATGAAGCTATGACGATGGATGGAATGAAGGGGCAGCAGCCTTCAAACTTTTGGAATCACTCAGCAACAATGGAAGTCTCTTTGGGCGGCGGGAAGACACTAGATCTCCTCAGGATAGCAGCTAGGACTGGTTCTGGACGGCTGGACAGCACCCTAGTTTGCTGTGGTCAATAGGATAGCAACCTATTGAACTCAGGGGAACTCCTAAACAGGAAGAACGGCTGTCCCTGAGATCTGGACAGCAATAGTTGCTCCCGGGATGGCTGGACGTCAGTGGGCTGCTGCAGGAATTTTTTTTTAAGCTTCAAGTTGTTGGGAAACAAATAATCCCTGCTGGAATTCTCTGGCTGCAATCCTTGCAAGGCAGAAAGCTCCCGTAAGATGAAGTTTGGGAGAGATCTGTGGAAGGGAACCTGTGTGCACGGTATGGGGGAAGTTCCGACCAACAGGGGAAAGAAGGCAGGCTTGATTTCAATCTAGACTAATGGGTTTGGAGGTCTTCAAATTAATTCCATTAGGAATTAATGAAAACCGGAACAATTCAGGTTTTTGTATTCAGCTATTTTTATTTCCAATAAAAAAACTGATTAGAAAATTTGAAATGATCCAATTAATTCCAATTTGGCGGGGCTTGATTTGGGAATTAATTAAGCAATAAAGTAATTCAATGTCAGCTAATAGCGGTGGCTGAAAACTGAAGAAAAAAATTTTCCAAGTGAGGCTCACAATCAAGGAGGCGGCTGAATTTTGGACTTATTTCCAATTCAGGAGGCTGAAGGAAATTCCATTCCGTATCTTAACTATTTGATTAATTCTGGAATTGATTTCAGAATTAAAAGATTAGGAAAGATCTGTTGAGAGAAACATTATTTGAAATTAAATTCAAATCCAAATAGGAAGGGGCATTAAATGAGCAATCAATGGGGGAAATCCTTCATGGGGGCCGGCGGCATGGTGAGAGGGGGGGGGAGGGAAATTAGGGAGGGATGAGGCATTTTCCAATTGAGTCGATGCCACCTAGGATGAAAAATTAATAACTCCACATGTCATGAAATTTGGATTGGATCAATTCGAAAACTTTCCTTTTTAGGAATTTTGCAAAAATGGAAAGTTTGAATTTCAAATTTGAAATTCAAAAATCGGTAACTCCTTTATTTATTGCTAGGCCACAATCAAGGAGCTATTATGATGATTGACATCTTCATCATGACTTGGAGCAAGGTGGTGGCCGGCGGCCAAAGGAGGAAGAGGGGCTTGCCATAGGTTTTGGGGATTTCTTGGTGGATCTTGGGTTGTGGTGGAGGAAGCTAATGAGTAACGTGGTGGATGATGGGAACTCGGGTAGTGCTTGGCGTGGGGAGGAGGAAAACGAGATTTGGAGAAGAAAACAATAAGATAAAAATAAACCACGAGTCAAGGACGCTTCCAATGACTGGCGGGTATTGCTTTTGCCCTCACCTTGGGCTTTCCCTAGAACTCACACAGAGATCTAGGAGAAAAGAACTCACTAAGAGATCTTCAAGAAAGAACTCACAAAGAGAACACAAGAGCAAAATTTTCATTCAATAATCATCATCTCAATACAAGAAAACTAGCCTATAAATAGGCCTCATGAAAAGAAAAATAACAAAGACTAAAATGCCCTTCGGGCTACAACACTACATGACCACCCATAAGGGTATAAATGGAAAAACAACAATATAAAATAAACTAGTACAAAAACATATAAATAAATAACTAAAAAAAAAAAATCGTAGCCGTTGATCTCCGATGTCCTCATCATTCTCCCCAGGTGGGAGAAAACTCGACTCCGTCGAGTGGATGTCTCAAGAACTCTCGTGTATCTGAATCGATCAGCTGTATCACCTTGCGCTCTGATCATGTATTTTTTGACTTTGGTTTACCTCTTCACCTAGTCAAATATCTTCTTCGTCCACCCTCTTTTGTGGAAATAATATCATCACTAGGAATCATGTCAACCTTCTCCGCTATAGGAATTTTGGGAATAATTTTGGGAGTGGAGGTAGGCTTTGGGGTTCTCACAAGGTGGGGTCACACAAGGCTTAATTTGAAGTGGATTTGGGGTTTATCTCCGGACCTTCAAAGTCTACTAAATCTTTTATGTTAGAAAAGGAATGAATGTTGAACTCTGCAAGCAGATCCACCACGCAAGCTTTGTTATAGATTTTATTGATTATTCTAAATGTTCCCGCACTTCTAGCATGTGATTTCCGGACGAATCCGCATCATTACTAAGTTACCACCCTTAATAATTTTAAATTGTCGTTTAGAATCAGCATAAAGTTTATACTTATTATTGCTCTATTTAGTTAAGCGTGCAATTTTCTTAAGAAAGTCATGCATATGTAATGTAAATGCGGCATGTGATATGCGAATTCATATGTCAAAATTCAAGACTCAACAAGATGAACATGAGATGGTGTAAGAGGCTTGATATGCAAGATGAAAGAAATATGGATTCACACACGAATTTTAAACAAAGAGAACTTAGGAAGTCAACAGACTACAAAACACACAACAACATACTGACTCACACGAACACGTAGCTAGAAAAAAAAATGGACAAGTCACAAAAAGAGTGGTTTTAAAGTGTTCGGTCTAAGGGAACTGGGGTAGGGGGAGAAATGAAAACAATCTTAGCTACCAAGGCACTTCTATAGGTGGTTTCAGTTAGGGTCGGCAGCAGACTCCTAGTGGGGGTAGTGTCATCTAATAAATTCATCCAACTAGGATAGAAGTGGTCCTTATCCTGGTAGGACGAGGTTATAACGGGCAAAATGTAAGAATCAGGAATGACACACTCGGCCAAATATAAACCCAATTGAGCAGCTCTAAAGTTAGACTCTAATGAAACAAGAGGGGGCTCATTGCTCAAATCAGGCTCAAAAACTTTCAGACTCAAAGTACTGTCTTCCGAAAGAGACTCAGGTTTGGTTGCAACCCTAAGATCCATGTGTTCCGTTTCACTTATATCAGGTGATAAACTTGATTGACTTACTTCCAACTTGAGATTATCTAAGTCGCCATCAGAATTATCCAGAATTAAATCAGAATTCTCCAAAACTAAATTAGAATTATCAGAAATATCCGGAGTCATCTCAGTAGGTGTTACAACTAAATCAAGATCTTCCAAATTTAATTCCACAGGGTTCAAGGTCAGATCAATGTCGTTCGAGATCAATTTAATATCTTCCCGGCAGACCTTATCTAAAGGGATATCCATTATGAGATTAGGATCAGGATGGGTTAAGATATCTAGGTTTAAAGGTCTTAGATCTCCTAAATCAGGGTTTAAGTCAGGCAGGGAGTCTAATTCAATCACTTCAGTTTCATCCTTAAAGAATTCTTCGTTATTAGTGATATCATTAGCATCCACGAAATGGATGCACTCAGTCTCAGGTTCAGGGGATTTTTTTTTTTAATACATTTCTTTATTAAAATTACACTTGTAGGGTCAAGGACTGGGGAGGCTAAATGTTGACTGAGATGGGTAGAAATTAGTCCAAGTGGGGAGTCATATGGGCTCGATCCAACAGAAGACCCACTAAAGGGTCGGTCATCAAGACTAAGTGAAGACCTAAAGGGTGGAACAGCAACCCTGTCGTTACTAAAGGATGGGTGACCTCGACCACAATAATGCCCACGGTTTGTTCCAACAGAAGAGGTAGTGTGGGGCTCTAGCTGGCAATTACTGGTAGAGGGTCGGTATTTTAAATTAAGATCTCGCCTCATGTCTTTCCAAGTAGGGTACTCACCGCGAGACTCTTTATGATCTTCCAATCTTACCCAAAATTGAAGAGCTCGTCCTTTAAGGTGAGACCTAGCGATGCTAACCTGGTGGGATTCAGGGGTATGACATAATTCAAAATAGTCATCTAGTTGTCTAGCCCATTCCCTAAAGTTGTAAGGATCCGAGGAACCATCAAAGGTTGGCAGACGATAGGGTGACTCTAAGTGAGGTCGTGGAGGCTTAGGCTCAGGTCTCGGGTGATAAGTTGAGTGGGGCCTGTATTTAGAGTGGGAATAGTCAACGGGCTTCTCCGTCATAGTTCTAGTCATATGGCCCACTAGGTTAACGATGTCATCTAAACTCTTTTGGAGCCTAATCGGGTCCATGGGTAGGTGTCAAGTGAAACCTAATTAAGATTGGGTGCAAGGTACGTCATTTAGACACTAAGTTAGGTTCACTTAAAGGCCACCAAACAGTGCAGAATTTTGTGTGGACAGCAAACTACAGCAGTTGGGAGAACGGGACAGCAAACCAGAGTGTGGACAGCAGGTGCATACTACCTAAATCTCGCCGAAACAGTTACTAAAAGGTGCAGCAAATTTCTGGACAGCAAAATTCAGTCGTAGCCCAAGTTGCCTAGGTGTTGGAAAGTGTTGAGGGAGTGGACAGCACCCAAACAACGACTAAAAGTTCACTAAACGATGGCTAAAAACTGCTGGAACAGTGAGGACAGCAAGTTAAATTCAGGGGTAGTTGTCCTATGCACTTACAAATGCGACAAAATCAATGGCAGCACTAAGACACTAGTTAGAATGGCTTAAATGCTAATGAAAGTGTGCAGGAAATGCAGGGACAGCAGTAAAAACAGTGAGTAAATTGAAATTAAGCGATGATATGCATGCCAATTTAACTATATAATGAAAGGCTAGACCCTAGGATGTTTTTCTAACATGTCATGCATGCCTACCATGCTCTGATACCAAATATGATGTGAAACGTATTAGCATGGATGATTAAATTAAGGAAGTTTGCACGCTTAAATTTTAGAGCACAATAATTATAACCTTTCTCTTGATGATAAACGACAAAATAAAAATGATAAGGTGATAAAATAGCTTAGGTCTAAACACATGCGAGAGGTTGAGATCATTAAATAACCAACTAAGTCTTACTTTGCATACATGAGTGGTTTCAACGAGAAATTCCAATGCTAACAATAAGATTAGTATTATGAAGGGCCTCTCTCACAACTCATTCAAATACTAGGTTTAGCGGAGGCGATAAAACATGCGCTTTGTGAATCAAATTATAACCACGAGTAGAGTTAACTTAGAAGATAAAGAGTGAGTGAAGAGTTTACCCAAAATAAAAAGGAGTTATGAAGCTATGACGATGGATGGAATGAAGGGGCAGCAGCCTTCAAACTTTTGGAATCACTCAGCAACAATGGAAGTCTCTTTGGGCGGCGGGAAGACACTAGATCTCCTCAGGATAGCAGCTAGGACTGGTTCTGGACGGCTGGACAGCACCCTAGTTTGCTGTGGTCAATAGGATAGCAACCTATTGAACTCAGGGGAACTCCTAAACAGGAAGAACGGCTGTCCCTGAGATCTGGACAGCAATAGTTGCTCCCGGGATGGCTGGACGTCAGTGGGCTGCTGCAGGAATTTTTTTTTAAGCTTCAAGTTGTTGGGAAACAAATAATCCCTGCTGGAATTCTCTGGCTGCAATCCTTGCAAGGCAGAAAGCTCCCGTAAGATGAAGTTTGGGAGAGATCTGTGGAAGGGAACCTGTGTGCACGGTATGGGGGAAGTTCCGGCCAACAGGGGAAAGAAGGCAGGCTTGATTTCAATCTAGACTAATGGGTTTGGAGGTCTTCAAATTAATTCCATTAGGAATTAATGAAAACCGGAACAATTCAGGTTTTTGTATTCAGCTATTTTTATTTCCAATAAAAAAACTGATTAGAAAATTTGAAATGATCCAATTAATTCCAATTTGGCGGGGCTTGATTTGGGAATTAATTAAGCAATAAAGTAATTCAATGTCAGCTAATAGCGGTGGCTGAAAACTGAAGAAAAAAATTTTCCAAGTGAGGCTCACAATCAAGGAGGCGGCTGAATTTTGGACTTATTTCCAATTCAGGAGGCTGAAAAAAATTCCATTCCGTATCTTAACTATTTGATTAATTCTGGAATTGATTTCAGAATTAAAAGATTAGGAAAGATCTGTTGAGAGAAACATTATTTGAAATTAAATTCAAATCCAAATAGGATGGGGCATTAAATGAGCAATCAATGGGGGAAATCCTTCATGGGGGCCGGCGGCATGGTGAGAGGGGGGGGGGGGGAGGGAAATTAGGGAGGGATGAGGCATTTTCCAATTGAGTCGATGCCACCTAGGATGAAAAATTAATAACTCCACATGTCATGAAATTTGGATTGGATCAATTCGAAAACTTTCCTTTTTAGGAATTTTGCAAAAATGGAAAGTTTGAATTTCAAATTTGAAATTCAAAAATTGGTAACTCCTTTATTTATTGCTAGGCCACAATCAAGGAGCCATTATGATGATTGACATCTTCATCATGACTTGGAGCAAGGTGGTGGCCGGCGGCCAAAGGAGGAAGAGGGGCTTGCCATAGGTTTTGGGGATTTCTTGGTGGATCTTGGGTTGTGGTGGAGGAAGCTAATGAGTAACGTGGTGGATGATGGGAACTCGGGTAGGGCTTGGCGTGGGGAGGAGGAAAACGAGATTTGGAGAAGAAAACAATAAGATAAAAATAAACCACGAGTCAAGGACGCTTCCAATGACTGGCGGGTTTTGCTTTTGCCCTCACCTTGGGCTTTCCCTAGAACTCACACAGAGATCTAGGAGAAAAGAACTCACTAAGAGATCTTCAAGAAGGAACTCACAAAGAGAACACAAGAGCAAAATTTTCATTCAATAATCATCATCTCAATACAAGAAAACTAGCCTATAAATAGGCCTCATGAAAAGAAAAATAACAAAGACTAAAATGCCCTTCGGGCTACAACACTACATGACCACCCATAATGGTATAAATGGAAAAACAACAATATAAAATAAACTAGTACAAAAACATATAAATAAATAACTAAAAAAAAATTGTAGCCGTTGATCTCCGATGTCCTCATCATGTTGTGCATTAGTTGCTTCTAATTTATTTTGTGTAAGCATTAAAAATAGATTATTTGTCTTTATGTTTTATTTCCTCCTAATGCAGGCACTAAGCAAATCTACTATGAGGCTGAGAGACTCGTTGCTTCCAAAGGAAGAACCTAAGTTGGCTATACCTCTTTTATTACTTATAGCACAACACCGCTCCATGTAAGATTGCCAACTTTCATCAATTTTAGGATATTTTGAATAGTGTGCCCTGTTTTAGATTAAACAGCACCATCCCACATGATAATTCTTGGCTGTTTCTCTTTCCTTTGCTTAACAACACACCACATTCTCTCCACCCAAATCACCAAGAAAAATTAGTATGGAATATTGAATCTCAGTGGAGTATTATGCGATCAGTATTTGCAATGACTGAAACAATTTTTCTAATTGGAAAATATGTTTCTTAATGGCTTCGTTAAGGTTTTTACTTCTTGTTCTTCTCAGGGTTGTAATACACGCTGATGCTCCCTACATTAAAATGGTTAGCGAGCAATTTGACCGTTGTCATGGAACACTTCTTCAGTATGTGGAATTTCTCTTAAGTGCTGTTACTCCAACTTCATCATATGCTCAGCTAATCCCCTCACTGAATGATCTTGTTCACCAATACCACCTCGAACCAGAGGTAATTTTTCATTTTCTATCTATCACTTTACTAGCCGATATATTGAAGCTCCTCCCTATCTATAATTACTGATAACACCTTTAATCGTGTGCTATTAAATTGGTTTTTTCTCCCTTCCGTGTGTTTGTTTTATTTCCAATCAGGTGGCTTTTCTAATATACCGACCGGTAATGAGGCTCTTCAAATGCAACAGCCCTGAAGTCTTTTGGCCCCTAGATGCGATGGAAGAAACTCTTGTGACAATTGAAGGAAATGATGTTGAACAATCTTCTAGTAGCATTGTTTTGGATCTGGGTACTTCCAAAAATCCAATCACGTGCGTTCTCTTGCACAATGAGATTTTTGTTCTCACCTGTTTTATTGGACTATTGGAGATCTTATGCTTGTTGATTTTTATTTTATCAATATTCAACTATCCTTTCCTGACAGTGTTTTTGTTCTTTGCAGGTGGGTAGATCTCTTGGAAGGAGTTAGATCAATGCTACCTGTTAAAGCTTGGAATAGCCTCTCTCCTGACCTCTACGCCACATTTTGGGGGCTTACTCTTTATGATCTTTATGTTCCAAGAAATCGATATGAAGCAGAAATTGCGAAGCAACATGCTGCTATTAAAGCATTAGAAGAGCTCTCTGATAATTCAAGCATGGCTATTACAAAACGTAAGAAAGATAAGGAACGAATCCAAGAATTACTTGATAGACTTGCCAGTGAGCTTCAGAAGCATGAACAACATGTTGCATCTGTGCACCATAGGCTTAGACGGGAGAAGGACAAGTGGTTGAGTTCCTGCCCTGACACATTAAAAATTAATATGGAATTTCTTCAGCGATGTATTTTTCCACGCTGCATCTTCAGCATGCCTGATGCTGTGTATTGTGCTAAATTTGTGCACATGCTACATTCTCTTGGAACACCATTCTTCAACACGGTCAATCATATTGATGTTCTCATTTGTAAGACATTACAGCCCATGATCTTCTGCTGCACCGAGTATGAAGCTGGCAGATTGGGAAGATTCTTATATGAAACACTTAAAATGGCATACTATTGGAAGGTTATTGACCTTTTGAAATAAGAGCATGACTATTCATTTATGAATTAATTAATTATCTTGATCCACCAATTATTCAGAAGCTCCTTTTTTTTCAGAGTGATGAATCTATTTATGAACGTGAATGTGGAAACATGCCTGGGTTTGCTGTTTATTACAGATATCCCAATAGTCAGCGTGTGGCCTACGGCCAATTTGTTCGAGTATGTTCATACTCTATATAAACAATAAGCTAATGAATATCTAATTTTAGCACTTATCCTGTGCACATTATTTGAAGTTCATTTTTTGCTCAGCACTTAGTAACTACCTTGGTAATATAAGATGTCTGTCTTTAGGGTTTGTATTGATGCTTTTTTTGCCCTTCTGTTACAAAACACTGGAATGCAAAACTTATGGGACTCCTACAAAATGTGTTTCTCACATATGGTATAATCCTTTTACAACTGTGGTGTTGGAATAAGTGCATAAATCATGGTTATAAAGGTTTAGAAGATAGCCATCTTGGAATCTCTTGTGTGGACTCACTACTTAAATCTTTTGGCTTTTAGGTGCTTGCCAATATTAATGATGCTTGCTGAGTCTCCAATGTACTCCTTTTCCTTGCACATTCTGAGCGGCTATGCACAGTTATTTATTTTAAGGAATGAACTTGAATTGAAATTAAAAAAAGAAAAGAAGATTAGTAAATGGTGTCTTGATGATTACATGATGTATGTAAAAGAAAAGGTCGGTTGTTATAGTATTCTTTACTATACTGGAGGCGATGAATCTGTATTTGCTAAACTCCTTGATTTTTCTCTAACATCATATTCAATATATGATGATCGTATTGGCAATTATTATTTTATCATCTCATTTCTTTCATTTACTTCTACCAGTTGTGGTTACTTAACTATTTCTGTCATCCATTAGTGTTTTTTTGAACATGACTTCCTTGATTTTACAATCTTGTTTTGAAAAATTTTTTATATAAATATGTTGATTTAGATGTGATCTGTTTTCTTATAGGTGCATTGGAAATGGAGCGGAAGGATGACCAGGTTACTGGCACAATGTTTAGAGTCCACTGAGTACATGGAAATTCGCAACGCCCTTATTATCTTGACAAAAATCTCTACTGTATTTCCTGTGACAAGGAAAAGTGGTGTCAATCTTGAAAAACGGGTATACACTGGAAAAGCTTTATAAAACTGTTCTGTTTGTATCAATTTTTTTCCTTTGTATGATTCCAGAACCATTTCGTCTCAGGTGGTTAAAATTAAGGGTGATGAAAGGGAGGACCTCAAGGTGTTGGCTACTGGTGTAGCTGCAGCTTTGGCAGCTCGTAAGGTCTGTTGAAATGATCAGTCGTTAGTGATCCAACTTTCCTCATGCATTCCACCTTTATACATTCTGAGTTGTCAATATAATTTTTTCCCTACTGCATTGTTCCTGGAGAAATTCATGATTCCAATGCAAAATCATTTGTAAATAATATGATGGCTTACAGGATGATAAAAAACAAATGCAAATGACCATAGCGAGTATCTGAAATGCAAAATATCACCACTACATCCTTATAAAGTGTGCCATATATTTTAAGATATGTTATTCTTAATATTGAGGGATTGTGGTCGCTGACTTACTTTTGCCATGTTATGTTATTTGCAGATTCTAGCTGTTTAGTTTGCTATCGTTATTAAAATTATAAATTCCTGAAGGAAATCTCAATTCTTTTTCATTAGAACCTTGATTTCACTTGGATCAAACAGCTAAATGTGGGACTTTCTAATGACTTTGGCCCATTTTCATTGCAACCTAGATGTCACCGAGATCAAACATTGTTAAATTCAGAGAATTTGGGGAGGGAGGAGGCTTAATTTTATTATACAAAATTATTCCTATTTATAGATTTAAACAAAATGTCTTAATAAAGAAACAAATAACTACATATTCATGCATAATTGCTTTAATATAATCATTCCTAAACCAGCCACCCAAATATAGAAGGAAATCGGTGTGATCCAGGTGAGCCTTCCATGGATTCTCATCCTGGCCGTGGGATCAAGTATCAAGGGACGGTTGAGATTTAATAAAGATCGACATTATCTAGTTGAGCCTCCCACGGATTCCCATCATGGCCATAGGATTATGTGCTAAGGGACGGTTGCAATTTTAACACTCCCCCTCAAGCTGGGGAATATAGATATGTCATTCCTAGCTTGGTAATTAATCGTAGAAAAATAGAGTTATCAAGTCCCTTAGTGCACCATAGATTCCTTCATTTGGTCAAAACTTTGGGATGAATTAGTTTCATACATTTCGGCAACATCAAATGATAGTGATGAAGGCTATATTAATCAAGCCTGTAAGGTGCGGTGCAGCAATGAAGGCTGTGTTGAATAGTAGCCCTCAAGATACCGGAAAATAGCAATAAAGGTCGGTGGTGGGACAACAGGAAAAATGGATTAATTAATTATCCTTTTGATCCGTCTCTCTCGATTCTCAAGGAAAGACTAATAATGAAGGCACGATAGTAAAAAAAGGAAAAAAAAATATTTTTTAGGGTTGCGGCAAGTTTCAAGGATAGGATCAGAAACATATGTCTCAAGCGACTCAACACTCAACAAGTAGATCTCCTCCTCCTTAGGTCATACGACTCCACTTGAACACACTCATGTTCGATTGGCCAGTAAAGGTGAACGCAAGGCCTTTAATCCCTCTGGTTTGACCGTAGGAAGGAGTGCAAGTCTTGCACCTTGCTTGTCTCTGCCCTTGCATGGGAGGGAACTCTCGGCTCTTTCTAGACACACGTAGGAGGAGGTCTCGGTCAACTCCATACGTCACACGTAAGAGGAACCCTCCCACTCGATCTCTCCTCAACTTTGGATGCACAAAGGAAGCAGAAGGGCCAATCTTCCTTAGAATTATGACAATGAATGTCGGTGGAAAGACCAATGTTCCTCATAATTTTGGCAATGAAGGTCGGAGATGGGAATCTGTATTCTTTAGAATTCTAGCAAAATAGGTTGATGGTGGGAACTTGTATCCTCAAATTTTTGGCAACAAGGACCGGTGGTGGGAACTTGTTTTCTTCAGAATTCCAACAATGAAAGCTGGTGGTGGGAACCTGTATTCCTTAAAATTCTGGAATTGGAGGCCAGTGGAAAGAACAATATTTCTCAGAATTATGGCAATGAAAGTCTGTTGTGGGAACATATATTCCTCATAATTCCAAAATTGAAGGCTTGATGGTGGGAACTGTGGCGGCATGCATGCCGACAGAATTAGATGCAGATGTGGAGAACATGAATTTTTAAGGGTGAGACAAAAACTGTCTAGATGCACGGTCTCTCGTCTAGACATAAGCTCTTGCTTGTCTCCTCTCGGTTTCGCCCCAGACGCACGCAAGAGGAGGCTACCGCCTGCAGTAAGCTTCAAGAACGCTCGATTTTTCTTCATTTGGCCGCACGCCTTTCTCGTCCTATTCGGTTGCACGTACATAACAGAGGTTCACGAGACATTCATCTATCTCAACCGAACGCAGAGACTGGATGTATGCAGGAACGAACAAGACGGGAACTCACTCCCTCCTCTCAGTTGGACATACGCAGGAATGAACAGGCCGAGAACTCGCTCCCTTTCATTTCTGAAGAGAAGGCTCGACCTTCCCTTCAGAAAGTCCGATAGTAAGAAAAAAAAAATACTCATAATTTTGGACAAGTAAATGAAGGGCTCTGATACCATGTTAAATTCAGAGATTTTGGAGAGGAAAAAGACTTAATTTTATCATGCAAAATTATCTCTATTTATAAATCTATACAAGAAGTCTTAATAAAGAAACAAATAACTACAGAATCATACATAATTACCTTAATATAATCCTTCCTAAATCAGCCTTCCAAATGTAGAAGTAGATCGGTGTGATCCACGTGAGCCTCCCATGGATTCCCATTCTAATTGTGGGATCAAGTGTCAAGGGAGGGCTAGGATTTAATAGAGATCGGCATGATCTAGGTGAGCCTCCCACGGATTCTCATCCTGGCTGTGGGATTAAGTACTAAGGTACAGTTGGGATTTTAACAAATATCTAAATGTTGGACAAAAAAATAACATTCAAATTACAAACCCTTGTTTTGGGATGTTTAAATCTTTGCTTCAGGGAATAATCCCATAGGACGGTTCAAAATTAGAAGAGGGAGGTACTGTTAACTTGGCCAAAATCCTCTTCTTTACCATATAGTTGTGGTATAACCATTTGAGGAATGATGTTCCCTTCCCTTGAGCCTATACCAGCTTACTGGTAATCATCAGGTTTTTAAGGTGCTTCGCTTAAGATGCTGGCGAAACAGCTTTGTTCATGGTATTTTACTTAAATCTAGTGGTTAATAGTGTTTGATTAAGATCATTTATTTAATGATCTGATTTTTTTAACCTCAGCATAGAATATCTTATCCATCACTACGGGCATATGGAACAATAACGATCAAAGGTCATTCCCTGCTGATGTCTGAATCAATGGCTTTTGGATTAAATGGATATAAAGTTATGTTGGGTTTTGGGAAAATTTTCTTTATTTGTCCTTAAGTCATGATGCCCACTTTTTTGAGCTTTCTTTATTTTTATATCGATAATAATTTTGCTAGATCCTCTTTGGTTTTTTATTATTTCAACCAGAGATATAACTGACTACTAATACAACCTGGCTGAGATGTGTGTTTCAATTCGCTATGGACTGTCAGCTATCTTACACCTGATAATTTGACATGTCCCAGATCTCTGATAGTTTGGAAAACCTAATCTAGCTAGTTAGTCTTTCTTTTGCCTCAAGCAGTGCCTACTAGGTTGCGAATTATTATTGAGTTGTTTAATCAAGTGTATCTTTAGGACCACACTTGTTTGTTATAATAGAATTCTTCTTTGGGAAATTAGAATCTGATTGTCTTTTCATGTTTTATAATTTCGTATTAGTTGCATTAGTTTAATCTTTATTTAACATTATTTCAATTTTTTCTTCCAAAATTTTTAGAGCTCATGGGTTTCTGAAGAAGAATTTGGAATGGGATATCTTGATCTGAAGCCTGCGGCATCACCAGCTAAGCCTCTGACCATCAACCTGGGTAGCCTACCTAATGGTTCTACTCCCAGCGTATCTCAAAATCAAAATGAGATGATTGGTTCAAGGAATTCCTCGGCTGTTAATCTACCTGTAGATCATACAGGTAGAGAGCAGATGATCTCTGCTAGATCAGCAGAGGGCAGATCAGAACGTCCTGAAAATTCAGCCCCCATGAAGTCTGATTTGGCACAACAAAGATCAAGGGTTATCTCCTCAACTAATGGGTTACCTAGTCAGTCTACTTTATCTTCGTCCCATCAGTCAATCATGAGTTCTAAGGCCCCCGGTAATTTCAAAAACACAGAAGAGCTTAATAGAGTATTGGCAATCGAACCTGAGGTATTTTATTACTTTGCTTCCTTTTGTCTCCTGCTTTAAATCCCTTATGGGAAATGTTAAGTTAATTGTTCTTTTTTTAATTTGCTTAATCCAGTTTTTTGGCACATCAACTAAGTTTTTAGCCAATATTTACTTCACTAATTTGAACCATCCCATTTTCTATCTTTTTTTAGGCCCATTTATGTTTGTGGCTGAGTTTACTTTTTTTTATTTGAATTGTTTCATTAGGTGTTATTTTCTTTCGGATTATGACAACAATAATAAAATCAATCTTTTATCACACTATGTAAGGTCGGCTACATGAATCCTTTTTCTCTATTCTGTCTTATTAAGACTTAAATTTCCATTTAAATGTAATAAAAAAGTCATTTCTAATATTTTTTAACAAAGTCTTTTTAGGTTTACCTCTACCTCTCTTAACATAGGCCAAATCTAATACATCTACTCTCCTAACCGGATCATCAGAAGGACAACATTTTATGCGACCAAACCATCTAATGCGACTCTCTCTAATCTTATCTATCGCTGGAGCTACTCCAACCTTTTCACGTATATGCTCGTTTTGCATTTTATCTCTAAGAGTAAAGCCACTCATCCACCTGAGCAACACTTAACTAAAGTGTATGCTTCTCTTTTAATAGCCGACATTCTACGCCATAAAGCATTGCAGATCGCTCCAGTCTTATAGAATTTTCACTTAAGTTTTGTATTTTTCTATCACACAATAGGCCTGATGCATTCCTCTACTTCAATCATCCAACTTAAATTCTACTAATAATATCCCCACCTATTTCACCATACAACAGACCCGAGATTATGATGCGTGATACAAAATTCTTTTATTGTCTAGTAATATTTAGCTAATACTTCACTCTAGTCTTGCGTTGTATGAACAACTGTCTTTATCTCAAGAATCAACGGCTTAATTTGTTCTTCTAGAACACTGGAAAGCTGGATGTCATAGGAGTAGAAATTTACTTAGTAGTTATTATATAAGTGTTCTAGTAAACATATTCCCCATTTCAATCTTAATTAGCAAAGACACAGGTATGAGACTGGATGGCATGTATGTTTATATGTTCTTTTAAATTTTCTTTTTAATAATATGGTTAGCAATATACTAAAAAATATTTGTACAGTAGTGTTCACTTGATATAAAATTATAATTGAAGAATTCAGGACTAGAATATGGATGTTTATATTGTATATATGCATTATGCAAGATTAAGTTTATGTTCTACATTTTAACCAATTTATCGCCTAAACAATTGAGAAGCTTGTGATGCCATGCCAAAAAGAATGAAAAATGTTCGAAGCATCTTGTTTCTAATATTTTTAGCCCAAATAGTAAGCTGGCCTCCAAGTGTATGCGACTACACAACTATGAAAATTTTGTTCAGGGAACACAAGAAATGTAAAATTAAAAAAAAATATCACTTTTGGATGAAATCGCTTCTAAATATTATTGAGACTTAGAGAATGTATCGTGTTTATAATAAATGTAGGAGTATAATATGCCAAATATGTATTATGCTTTTGAACTTGAAAATGTGTATCTTCTATATTGTTTTGCAATAGTTAAGAAAGCTGGTGTTTTTTGTATTATGCGAATGTAAATATATTATACTTGTACAACGCATCTAGTTTGCTATGTAGGATTTCTATACCCTACTGTATTCTAGAGATCACTTGAACTCTGCATTTTATTGCTATGCTGACCTTTTTGAACTAAGATTTTGTCTGTCTATCTATTTTTTATTGCCTTGATAATCTCTACTGTTCCAGGTGCTTTAGATTCGGGATGCCTGTCCTGTTTAATATAAATTAAGAATTTCTTTGTTTCATTTGTCTTATCTGTAAAAGAAATGAAAGCTAAGTGGCTTTTCTAGCTGTTAAAAAAAAATGAAAACTGAAATTTTCATTTAAAGCATTGGGCCCTTAACCGGCATTTTTTATTGTTGATAGTCAAAATCTCAGTTCAAACGATCTGCACAGAGCTCGGTTGGGAAGCTAACAAAACAGGAGGTTGCTAAGGAAGATGCTAAATCAGGAAAATCAATTGGTAGAGCAGCAAATCAGGCTTCTGCTAGTTCTGACAGAGATTCAGCTCATCCTTCTGAGGGTAGGCAGAGTGGAATTGCTACTGCTGCTAACAACGGTAACTCAATTCAGCCATCAGGGAAGGTACCAGCTTCTGCTTCAAGAACTGAATTACATGGTAGCCTGTTAAGGACGGAAACTGGGGCATCTAAACCATCGGATAATAATACAGAAATTTCTGAAAATTCAAAAAGCGTCTCTGTAAGAACTTTACATGCTCCTCTCCCTGATGACTCTTCAAGTAAACAACAGAAAAGAACAATTACAGTTGAAGAACAAGATAGGATTAGTAAGCGTAGGAAGGGTGATTCTGAAGGAAAAGATGACTATGTTTTTGATGCTCGATTGCTCGATAAAGCTCATCTGTTAGATCATGAAAGGATTAATACTGATGAACAATACCAAAACAGATCTACAGAAAAGCTGTTGGAAAAACTGAAAGATAAGGGCTCGGAAAGATTGGACAAAGAGCATAAGGAGAGGCCGGACAGATCTGATGTGAACCGTGGTGAGGACATTCATGATAAATCACGGGATAGGTCAATGGAAAGACATAGTAGAGAGCGTTCCAGTGAAAGAATGCAAGAGAGAGTAGCAGATAGGTGTCTTGATAAACCTTTAGATAAAACGAAGGATGACAAGGGTAAACCTCGACACACTGATGTCTCTGCTGATAAATCTGATGAGAGATTTCATGGACAAAATTTGCCACCTCCACCCCCACTTCCTCTCAGTTTTGTTCCTCAATCTGTTGGAGGCAATAGGAGAGATGAGGAGGCAGATAGAAAGAGTGGTACAAGCAGACACGTTCAAAGACTGTCTCCTATGCATGATGATAAAGATAGGAGGCATTCTGAGGAGAATGTTTCTCAGGATGATGTGAAACGTAGACGAGAAGATGATTTTCGAGAGAGAAAACGTGAAGAGCGAGATGTTATTTCTCTTAAGGTATGGCTCTCTCTTTTTTGTAGTTGTACATTTAATTTTTGAATCTTATACAAAGATAGATAAGACTTAGATATGTAAATTAGAGTTGCGGGCTTTGGACATGTATTAAGAAAGGTAGAAGATGCACTAATAAAACGAGTAAATAAGATTTTTTGTTGGAAAATTAGGAAGAGAAATGGTAGGTTAAAGGTAAATTGATTAGTATTGTAAAAGGATTTTGATAGGAAATACTTGATTTCAAGTATTTCCTAATCGCTTTGGCAACAAATCACAACAAATCACAAATCCAACTGCTGTCCACAGCAGGAAAACAGCCCAAATCTGAAGAAAAATAGGGAAAAACTGCAGGAAACGTGGAGAAAGAACTTGTATTTTACTAATAGATGCAAGGAAAATAGCAAAGATACAAGGATCCTCTATTCGAGAGGAGGATCGCACTCTCCTAATCTCTAGAGTTCGTTCTAGAGCTCAAGCCACCCAAGAAGAACAAGAACTCAAAAGCAAATTTCACACATCACCTTAATCCTCCCCTTTACTCCCTACTTAATGCATACAATTCAAAATAGATACAAAAGGACATAATTGCCCTCCCTTCCCCACTTTTTGGCTCCAAGAAATAACTTGAATTTCAAGTGGACCCCGCCTCAATCCCGCGTGCGGCTTCCGCCCGCCTCCTTCGGTAAAAACAAACCGGCCCACTGGATTGGGCCAGCTGGACCTGTCCAGGGAGGACCGGTCTAACTGATTTGTATAAAATAGGTTTAACACATAAGGCTGAATGAATGAAGATTCATAAAATTTACCTCGAATTGTTAGGACGATGCTAATGACGATTATAATGTCCATGTACGTAGGACTTACTCAGAGTTTAAGGATTGTTATTCTTATTGCTGTATTACACAGGTAAATGCCGTGGATGAGTTAGCTGGTGCATCGCCTTTTTCGTTTTTTTTTTTTAATTATCCTGTATAGCTTTGTGACTGGTTTGTTATTTAACCCAACTCGAATATATTTTAGATGAGAAGTATCAAGTTTTTTCCTTTTTTGATGATGGTGGCAGATAGTGGTTCACCAATGTTTTCTAAGGTGTGGATTTTTTTTTTTTTTTTTTACTTAATTGCATGGCTTTGGGTCCTTGAAATCTCCATCTTCACAACATTTATATCTCTATTTGCAACTTATTTGGCTAATTTTATTAGTATCTTATATCGAATTCTCTCTTTCTTTCATTCTTATCACATATATAGTAAACCATTCTTATCACATATATAGTAAACCGGTCGAATCCATATTAAGCCTTTGAGGAATCATGCAGATGGATGGCATATGTTTTTGTTAATACTTAACAGATACTCGTTAGAAAATTAATCAAATATCATAGCCTAAGATGAATAAACTTAAGTTAATTCACGGAACTTAGTTTCTACTGACAATCAGATTTAAAAGGTATGATGTTCATTATTGTTTTTTTTTTTAAGAGCGAGCTAGACAGTTATCAGAATGTGTTTGTTTGATTTTTTGTTCACATATGAGTGTTTTTGATGAACAAGTAACTGCCATGCTGTTTATCATTTGCTCTATGAAATTGTGATTACATTTTATTTTGTGCTCAAGGTGGATGAAAGGGATCGAGAGAAAGGGAATCCTTTGAAGGATGATGTGGACCCGACAGCAGTAAAGCGACGGAAACTTAAAAGGGACCATATATCTGAATCAAGCGGGGATTATTCAACTGTCATGTCATCACCTTCCTCTTTGGCATTGGGAATTCCTCAATCATTTGATGCAAGGGAGAGGAATGATAGAAAAGGAGGAATGATACAGCATCGAGCTGCCTATGCTGAGGAGCCACTACCTAGGTTGCATGGGAAGGAAGCTGCAGGCAAGACTACTCGACGAGATGTTGATCAGTATCCTTACGAGTAAATTGATTTTCGTGATAGCCAACAAAAACAAAACAAAAATAAAATCAACCAATATTTATGATATCATATATTTTTATTTCAAACAAAACAACAACAACAACAACAACATCAATTCTTTGTCCCACTACGTGGAGTTTGCTACATGAATCCTTTTTTCGACATTTAAAGGATTATTGTCATTATTATTCGACAAATTTTTCGTTGGTTGTCGACTACCTAACGCAACCCTCTTGGGACCTGACAACGACATTGTTATATATTTTTATTTAAAAAAAAAACACAAAAATAAATGGTTATCACAAACAACCCCAAACTAATGAAACCATAAGATTTTGTACTATTTATGCCACTTTTATTGTTGTTCTTAATCAGCCGGCCTCAGACTTCTTGAGAGAGAATGGGAGGAAGAGAAGCGACAGAGAACTGAAGCAAAGAGAAAGCATCGCAAGTAGGCTTCAGATTTGTTGTGCTAGTCTGCTGGCTCCAAGTGGCGTGAGTGAAATCTCTCTATTTATGCTGCTGCTACTTCTCATTTATATCATCAGTTCTGCAGCTTCGGTGGTGGCTTTCGAGCCCTCAGAGCCTATACTGCAGAAACGTGATGGTGACTCTTATATTATTAAACAAGTTTCCTTTGTTCAATGATGGATCATAATTAATGGAGATGAAATGACCAACTGATTTACTATCAAAGGCTCGCAATTTTTTTTGAAGCAGATTCAAAAGCTTTCAGAGGAAAAGAGATTTTCAAATGATTGAATGGCGCATAGAAAGCTTAACATTTCAGATGAATTCGTTCTTCTCAGATCATGTATAAAATTAATTTGGATCCTTGCTGTTCAAGTTAGTTTCAATGTCTATGCAGAGGTGACCTGTAGCAGGGTGTTCAACTTTATTTTTCCATATATCACCAGTCATTGATCCTTCGTTAACTCTGCTTGGGTTATTTAAATGGCATAAAATTATGTTTGTACATGATTTGGGTTTTCATGGAGACGTAACATTTATAGAACCTACTAGAACATGTTTTTTTTTCCTATTAAATTTTGTGATCAGGATGACTTTTTCGTCGTCCTTCAATAATTTTTTTAGAAGAGTTAATATTATGTTTTGATTGATTGTTTAGGTGATTCAATTATCATCACTTCAACAAAAAAATTTCTAATATAACAGTTTTATATCCATTTAAGAAGTTATAATAGGTAAGAAATTCACCTTCAAACATGTAGCATATATATCATTGTAATCTATTTTTTCTTTCCTTTTTATCTATCTGTAAGTTGTGTCAAAACGTTAATTTGCTAAATTGGGAATTAATTTCTTAAATTTTAACAATTAATTTTGAGATATTTATCAATTAATTAAAAATTATAACTCATTGCAAAACGCATTGAGATGGCCTTTTTTTAATAAGCATTTTAAATATCTAATAAAATTCTCTCAGAAGCTGTTCTTTCATAAAATACCTGTTGGCAGTAGCAGCTTACGATCATTTGTCTGGATTAGGAATTGTGAACCCATCGCCAACAATATCTACTTTTTTCTGTCAATATATATAGTAGAAGCTATTGTGGATGTATTTTTTAGCTTTATTAATGAACCTTCGCCTGTAGGAATTATAAAATTTATATGCATGATGTTAAAAGTCATCACG
This sequence comes from Dendrobium huoshanense, assembly GCA_016618105.1. NCBI lineage: Eukaryota > Viridiplantae > Streptophyta > Magnoliopsida > Asparagales > Orchidaceae > Dendrobium > Dendrobium huoshanense. The sequence continues at coordinate 35,068,718 of CM028354.1, read as the reverse complement.
GATTTCCCTTTAACCAATCGAGCAAAAGATTTCAATTCGCTAAGGAACCTAATCTCATTTATTTTTGACTTGTTTGCAAGTAATCGCCCATTTCACATCGCAAAATACATGTTAAATTTGTTTTTTTTTTTAATATCAAAAAATGGCTTTTATTAATTGCTTTGGAACCGGATTGACGGTGGTTTAAATGTCAGGTTGACCTAGATTTGAAGCAAGTCGGATTTGGGTCTGAGAAAGTGACCCGTTTCTAAAAATGATCAGATCAATTTTTGTCGGGTAAATTCTGGGTTGAACCTGGGTTGAACCCGAGCCCAACCCGTAATCTAATTTTGATAGCCACTAAGTCAAACATAACAGATGAAGTTGAAAATTAGAATCCACAAGGAAAAATAAATGAGATGAGCACCAATTAACCAGCTTTTACTGCTTGAATAAAAACGAATAATTACATTTCTCAAAATAATTGAATGAGTTAAAACTACAAAATGACAACTAACTACAACATCTGTCTAAATTTGGTCTTTGAAATCCTTGAACAGAACATGAACATTAGCAAGACACAGGAGAGCATAAAAAGCCTGAAGTAGGTTCTCATCTCACTCATCCCAAACTCAAGCCCGTCCATCTTTTTGCCCTTTTCTTTGTTATTTCCTTCTAATAGCCCTTCCACCGAATCGCCACCTATAGAAATCCATCTACCTTCTGTCGTGTTTGTGCTCCTCAGCAGCTCAGGACCTGCCTTGAACATGGCAATGAATGCTCCACACCACTCGTTGACAACTCTCTGCAGGTCAAAGTAGCACTCAATGACAGAAAAAGTCCGCACGCGAGTATATATATATATATAAGATTAACAGAAACGTTATTGTAATTAATAGAAAAGTTAATGTAATTGATAAAAGATTTTAGATGCATCGGCACGAACTACTTGATGAGCATAAACACTTATAATATTAATAATCATAGCATCAACAATAATCCTTATGGCTATAATTCTATCTCCAATTATATTGATTTTTATAACATTATCCTTCAAACTCTCATCTATAATCACACCTACATCATTTTTAATATGACTCTTACCAAAATACCATAGTTTTAACCTAAACTATCAATCTCCTTAGCCTTCTCTTCAACCCATTTAGTTTCTTGAATGCATAGAATATTTATCTTCCAATGAATCATAACATCTACTAATTCCATTAATTTGTCTGTAAGAAAACCTATATTTCAAAATCTTATCCTAATTTCAGTTTCATGGACAAGAATAATTAGCTAAATAGAAATTCAATATTATTAACTAAAAAAGGGATAAAAAAAGATTATATACTTCGACTTTAATGCACATTTAGCAGTATAAAGTTCAAATACCAATCTGAAAACCCCTAGTCATGATGACAATAAGAGTACGTACTTGGAAAGTGACAGCATCAACTGGATTGAACATTTTAAAGCAATCTTTTGACGAGGCACTTGGATCTCCATAAATCTGCTTAAGATGGAAAATAAAGGGTTAAATGGTGCTCATGTTTATGAATGTCTCCAAGACAGTGAAAAGTTGAGTTTCTGCAGCAGATCTAACCTCAAAAGTAAAAGACAATGGCACCTTGGCAATTTCATACATGTAATCAGTAGTTGTTCCATGAGCAAGATACCTGAAAACTTTAGTTATGAGAAAACGCTTAGATTTTGGTTTTTTTATGAATGACTTCAGTATGAATCATGTCACATACCCAACAGAACCACCTCCAGATCCGACTAAACATCTGTCTTTGAAGTGATGATGGTTCAAACCCTTTAGCATGGATTTCATCAAATGAGCTGTAACCCCATCTGGTGTTGTATTTTTATGATCATATGGCATGAAGAGAGCCTGATTAACAAGATATATGAAAAGCAAAAAAATAAAAAATATTACAACAGTAGATTCCTCATTGATAATTCATGGTGTACTCGGCAAAGAAGGCTACTAATAATTCATGTAATTCTATGCATATAATTCTAGTAAGAACTAATTTCGTAGTCGTGGCATTTAGTTTGATAATTACCATGACAAAGTCTCAATAAGATAATATGTCCCAGGCATCATAAAGATGGAAAAACTTTGGCTCTGGGCATGCTGCGCTAAATTTTGTTCTGCATATACGATCTTTCTATGCTTCAAAACAATTTTTCTGCTTAGCAAGAAAAACTCTGTTTTCTCTTGTTAAATAACCCTCAATAATTGTCTTTATTGTAGCGTTACAAAACAAAAGAGATGTTTTGCAACTCAAACAAGAAGTCTTACACCTTCAGAAGTGGTGTTTTGCCAGAGTTGAATTTTAGATCAGGTCTAGAAACAGCATGAACCGTAAATTAGATGAATCTACCAAAGCTAGTTACTAAGCTATACTTACTAATGTTTGTTCTAAAAATCCGCACCCAGCCCCATACATATTTAAGATTCCAAGTTAATTTTTGATTGGCAAATTGATATAAGAGAAGATAGTACCTAGAGATCTTGCCCTTGTACAGAACTTCATGATTTGATTTGGGATTTTCTGCAAGTGTTAGGCCCTTCCAATTAATTAGTTCTCTTGATCATGAGAAGAAATGTTTGACCAAGGCTATATTATATATCCTCTATGATGTTTTGCTTTAGCTCTCTTGATGACACGTTCAATCAAAATCTCACAGTTCCGTATCCAGAATTTTCATGGACATTGATCGAAGCATATGATTATCATGAACATCAAATCAAATGTGAGTTGACAAGCTTTATGAGGAAGCTCAATTGAAGTCAAAATGGCATAAAATATGTAACTTATTTTATGGTGTCAATCTAATGCTCGTATCACTCTTCATGTTGACAATGATGGGTTCTCATAGATGAGTCGATCTGTCTCTTTGTTTTTAGTTTGTTCTCATTTTAATGGATAACAAATTTTTTTTATGAAATTTAAGTTTCATTTAACTCGTCTAAGAATTCATTTATATTCTCGTTAAGTCTTATGCTCGTATTACTCTTCCATGTATGTCTTATGAATAAATTAGCCAATACATGCTTAAATTATTAGTTATTTGACTTATGACTGTTAGCCTAACTTCTCCGTGACATTTTCGAGAGCTCAGAATAGAAAAGCAGTGTAAAGTACCTCCATCCCAGAATGTACATTCACCCAGATATGAGGATTGAATGACTTGGAGAGCATCCGCATTATTTGAGCCTCAGGCTCACTAAAAGGCGCAGCTCCAGGATTTTCTTCATATGGATCATAATCCTGCACTAGTTGAGTTGAAATGTCAAAGCATTAAAAGGAAATGCTCTGAAAAATGTGCGCTAAAGCATTACTCAGACAAAAAAATATTACATATAAAAACACTATGAAGCATTTTGCATTCTCACAAATACAAACATCAACAATACCCAATATACACATTCAAACTTTTTGATAGGAAACCAAGCAAACAATATTTAAGAGGGCATAGTCAAGGTAATAATTCATGATTTTTACTCAAGAAACAAGAATAAATAACAATAGCACAATTCACTATATATATAATGCAAGACAATAAGAAAATGATAATAATAAGCTGACAACAGAGTAGAAATACAGTATAATAGTTATAAAATTATTGATGAACACATGACAAAACGGGAATAAACATGAGCTAAAAAAAGATAAAAGACAAGTGAAATCACAAGACATCAAGAGGCGGAAAAAGGCTAACTTGGAGAGGAAGGTTAAAACAAATGGAATAAAATCATGATGACTTAATAAAATTAAAAAGGTATTTTACTGAGACTACAACGGAGCAAGCATAAGGCAAACAGGTGGAGGAACTACCAACCTGCTCGTCATTTAAAACGAATTGCTAGAGGTGTACAGCAGGTTCTCAACAACAATATTGCAAATTAGACCATGAATTGGATATGCTGAAAACTGCATTTCATGGTTTATAGTTATATTAAATCTTTTAGGTCGTGTGGACACAAACATGGCTAGATATGAATCTAATTGGGCTTCATGGACGCCCATGGAGTTACATAATATCATGCAAAAGGCAACAAATTAAGATCACTCTCTATCTAAAATCATATGCATTCCCATTAAAAAGGAATAGATATATCACTCGCTATCTTATTATTTATTAAAAAAATAATATTTCTCCTATGATTATTAATGAATTGAGTTCAAGAAAGCATGCTGCCAACAACGTAACGCAGCCAATTGTCTGCCGAAGTCTTCCGCCCAAAACCTGCAAGAAGGAAAAACGGCAAGCAAGCAAAACTCCAATCGCCGGGAGATGTATAACCCTGTATATTCAGGGGTTTTGTATTAGCTATCTTCAGTGAGCAAGCAAAAATGACAAAGCTGCCTTACTCCCACATTTCCTTAGGCTATATCAGTCCTCTTTCTCTATTTTGCAAATTAAAATAAAGCTAATTGAGTAAAGCAAATAACTGAAAATAGAAATCAAGGGAGTGGATGTCAGAATTCTGTTAGGCTAGTGTATGATGTTCCGCAGTCTCTCCCAATGCTTAAATGCACTGCATCAGTCCTCCCCCGCTTCGGAAGAGCTCGACTCCGACGAGCTAAGGATCACGTTGGCCTCATCTGGTGGAGAGTATGCCCATATATCTGAGACATTAAAGGTCGAGGACATGTTGTAATCTGCTGGTAAATCCACGATGTAGGCATTATCGTTTATCTTTGCAGTGATAGGTAGAGGGCCGACTTTCCTACGCATCAATTTCGAATAAGTGCCGGGCGGGAATCTCTCCTTCCGGAGACGAACCATCACTAAATCTCCAATGTTGAAGAGACGTTGTCTGCGGCGGCGATCAGCGGTCTCTTTGTACCGCTGATTGGATTTCAGAATCTGTTGCCGCACTTCCGAAAGCATGTCTGCATAACTACTGGAGAAGGACGCCGCAGCAGGAGACTTGCACTTTGGCAAAATGGCGACATCGATTGCCAGGTTAGGTGCTTTAGTATAAACGATATGAAAAGGTGACTTACCCGTCGAGCGATTAGTCATCGAATTGAAGGCGAATTCTGCTCGGGTCAAGACCTCTTCCCATTGCTTCGGGTGGTCTTGGACAAGGCAACGCAGCATGTTACCTAATGTGCGGTTAACTACTTCAGTCTGCCCATCTGTCTGTGGGTGATATGCAGAACTGAGGCGGATGTCCGTGCCCAATCGCTTCCACAATTCGCGCCAGAAGTGACTGACGAATTTCACATCTCGATCCGACGTGAGGCTTCTAGGTACACCATGTAAACGCACAATTTCTTTAAAGAAAAGTTGAGCTATATTCATGGCGTTAGAAGTTTTCTTACAAGGCAGGAAGTGCGCCATTTTGGAAAATCTGTCGACGACGACCAAGATGGAGTCATGTCCTTGCCGAGTTCTGGGCAGTCCCAAAATAAAATCCATGCTAAGATCTTCCCATATTGAGTCGGGCACAGGTAACGGCATATACAGGCCTGTATTTTGTGTTCCACCTTTATATGATTGACAAATCGGGCAACTTTCCACCAGACGAATCACGTCGCGCCGTAGCCGAGGCCAAAAAAAACGAGATTGAACAAGTTTTAAGGTGTTATCGCGTCCCACATGTGCGGCTAGGCCTCCCCCATGGGCTTCACGAACCAAGAATGGACGCCAAGAGGATACAGGAATGCAGAGCAAATTGTGTTTGAATAAGTACCCATGTCTGATTGAGTATTCACTTGTGGCTGATTTGCTTTGGCAAGCCTTCCAGAATTCCTTGAAGTCAGGATCAGACTCGTACAATTCCTTGAGACATTCTAGACCGGTGGTTTCAGCTTGGAGCCTTGTTAGAAGGACATTCTTTCTACTAAGAGCATCGGCTACCCGGTTATTCGTCCCGGGCTTATGTTGGAAGGTGAAAGAAAATCTCTGAATAAACATAAGCCACCTGGCGTGCATCCGGTTTATGGATTTCTGACTATTAAGATACTGTAAAGCTTTGTTGTCGCTACACAACACAAAATCCTGATGCAATAAGTACAACTCCCATTGCTTTAGTGCGCGGATGATGGCGTAAAGCTCCTGCTCATAGGCGGACCACTTCCGTCTAGTATCACTAAGTTTTTCACTGAAGAATGCTACCGGTTTGCCATCTTGTGAAAGCACCGCTCCAATTCCAATAGACGATGCATCGGTCTCAACCATAAACACTTTGTCAAAATCTGGAAGAGCTAGTACCGGGGCTGTAGTTAAAGCTTGTTTAATAGCATTAAAACCTTGCTGTTGGTCGTCTCCCCAATGAAAGATTTTGGACTTGAGACACTCGGTCACTGGAGCCATCAAAATGCTAAAGTTCTGAATGAACTTCCGATAGTAATTAGCCATGCCATGAAAGCTCCTCACTTCAAAAAAAGAGGTAGGCTGCGGCCAGTCTTGCACTGCGCTGATTTTCTGTGGATCCATATGAACACCGTCTGCTGATATCACGAAACCCAGGAAATGCACTTTCAGTACTGCCAGCTCGCACTTGGGTAGGTTGAGGCACAACTGCTGCTGCCTTAGCACATCAAAGAGGGTTTGTAAGTGGTTCATGTGACTGTCCCAACAGTTGCTATAAACCAAAATGTCATCGAAATAGACAATACAAATTTTTCCTAAATATGGTTTTAAAACCTCATTCATCATCCTCATGAAGGTAGATGGTGCATTGCATAGGCCAAAGGGCATCACCTTCCACTCGTACAACCCGTGCGGCGTCTTGAACGCCGTCTTCCACTCATCTCCGGGACGTATGCGGATCTGGTGGTAGCCGCTACGAAGATCTAGCTTCGAGAAAATTGCGGACCCAGTCAGCCTATCTAGCAATTCTTCAATTCTAGGGACTGGAAATCTGTATTTGACAGTGATTTTATTGATAGCCCGACTATCTATGCACATCCTCCAGGTCCCATCCTTCTTGGGCACGAGCAATGCGGGGACTGCACACGGACTTAGGCTTGTCTGTATAAACTGCCGTTTCAATAAGTCATCGATCAGCTCCTGTAGGATGAATTGTTCCTTGGGATTAAGTCTATAGTGCGGCAAGTTTGGTAGGACAGCTCCCGGTACCAAATCTATTTGATGTTGTATACTTCGGAGAGGTGGCAATTCATTTGGCAGGTTCTCCGGGACAATGTCGTTATATTGCTGCAGTAACTCCTGGACTTTACTAGGCCACAGTGCCTTTGAGTACTCCTGACTTGGTTCGGTCACCAACAAGGCAAATAACGGAGCAGGCTCCTTCCAGCAATGCATCAAACCCGCCCCTGTGACTAGTTGCACGGAGTTCTGTCTTGGTGGGGGTGTAGCTTTCGAATTATCCTCTCCCAGCGAAGGTAGTAGTCTGAGGCGGCGACCGTTCCAATCAAAGGAATAAACATTAGCTCGACAGTCATAGGTGGCACCCACATCAAACTGCCACGGCCGTCCCAGAATCAAATGACAGACGTCCATGTCCAGAACGTCACAAAGTACTTCACCGACATATTGTTTTCCAATTGAGAAGGTCACCCTGCAGGATTCTGACACAAGAATCTCCATCCCACGCTTGACCCAACTTATCTTATAAGGGTGGGCATTTTTGATAGTGTTCAGGTGTAAACTCTGCACCACAGCTCTTGAGATAACATTCTCAGTACAGCCATTATCAATCAATAGATTGCATACCTTGCCGCCAATCGTGCAGCGAGTTCTAAAAATGGAATGGCGTTGGGAGCTAATACTCTGTCGTGGTGCTAACAGCAGCTTTTCTAACACACATACCAGAGCTTCCCCTTCGTCAGCCGGAACATCTTCCGCCTCGCCCTCTGGTTCGCATTCCACGTCGGCATACTCGCCTTCCTCTTCACCCTCAGCTACATTGACTTGCTGCCTTTGGGGGCACTCGTTGGACTTGTGTCCCGGTTGGAAACAGCGAAAACATTTCAACGTTGATGGCCTGGCGTAAGGATTGTCTCTAGCTGGGTACTTCAATTTTTGTTGACTTCTGGAATCAGTGGGGGTATTATTCTGAGTAACAACAGGTGCAGACGGTGCCACATTCTGTGTGGATTTGGCTACGGAAGTGCTCCCTTTTCCGGACACCACCGGTTCCTGCCAATGCCGTCTGTTGTAGGGGGTTCTGTTCAGGCGAGTCTGTTGCATCTCAATTTTCATCGCAAAGTTGACTGCCTGTGCCATAGACCACACGGAACTTAGCTCCAACCGATCCTGAATGCTGTCCTTCAACCCCCCAATATAACGAGCTACCAAGTGGTTATTGGATTCATGGAGGTTGTTCCTTGCAGCTAAGCGATGGAACTCTTCGGTATAATCACTCACAGTTCTAGACCCTTGACTGCAGTGTTGATACCTCATATAGAGTATCTGTTCATAATCGGTAGGCAAAAATTGTGCCCGTAGCAGTTGTTTCATCCGCTGCCAGCTTCGAACCTTACCCTTGCCTTCCCTTTGCCTCATCTGGATGATTTGCGCCCACCAAGCGCTTGCACCGCCCTTCAACCTACAGGCAACATATCGCACCTGTCTATCCGGCGCGACTTCCATGTATTCAAAGAAATTTTCCACTGCCTTCTCCCAATCTAAGTAATCCTCTATATGCATTCGCCCATCAAAATAGGGAATATCAAGTTTAGCTTTGAACTCACCGGGTTGGAATCGAGGAGGTGTCGGTCTCCGGCGCCGATGTCCTTCATAATGATGGGGATTCACTGCATCTTCATCGGCTGAGTCTATGAATTCTCTTTGTCTGTTAAACGGCATATCTTCATCAGACTCTGATAAGTCCTGCATCTCAGCAGGATTACGACGGAGCGGTCGCATTGCCGCCAGTCCTCGTCGTCTCATGGGTCTGAACTCCTGCTGCTCTGCGGGTGGTGGTTGAGGTTGCGGTTGTCTCGCCCGGAAGAGATTGAACTCGCGGCGCATTTCCACCGTAAGCCTCTGGATGTCCGTCGATAGGTCGTCAATTCGGCGGGTGAGATTTTCCTGGTTTGCCCAGAGCGCGTCCACTCCTCGCGCCCCGTCGGTGATGGGTTCCTTGCCGCGATCCGCCATTTCGTCTCAGGTAAGGCTCTGATACCAACCTAACGCAGCCAATTGTCTGCCGAAGTCTTCCGCCCAAAACCTGCAAGAAGGAAAAACGGCAAGCAAGCAAAACTCCAATCGCCGGGAGATGTATAACCCTGTATATTCAGGGGTTTTGTATTAGCTATCTTCAGTGAGCAAGCAAAAATGACAAAGCTGCCTTACTCCCACATTTCCTTAGGCTATATCAGTCCTCTTTCTCTATTTTGCAAATTAAAATAAAGCTAATTGAGTAAAGCAAATAACTGAAAATAGAAATCAAGGGAGTGGATGTCAGAATTCTGTTAGGCTAGTGTATGATGTTCCGCAGTCTCTCCCAATGCTTAAATGCACTGCATCACAACGTCAGCCAAAAAAAATATAAAACTGGGCGGACATTGAGGCGGAGCGGAGGGAACTGATTAGTTTTAAAAATTAATTTAATCTTATATATTAATAGTTATAATAATATAATTTAAAATGAGCTGTTTTTTTTAGTATTGGGAAAGTGAGGGCCGTGCCCCATGGCCCCCACAATAGATCCGCTCGTGCTTAAACGTGAATCTAATCTAAGGTAGCTGAAATCATTATAATCACATGCAATTCAGCAGCAAGAAAAATTTTGTTTCTCCAAAAAAACAAGTAACTCCTTAATTTAGCAAAGGACCATTTCATTCTCTCGTTAAGTTTGCATCGGGATTGAGTAGAGGCTCAACAAAACCCTACATCTCAATTTTACAGCTGAAGGTGCAAGGTGGTCAGAAGAAACTTGTCTTCTCTGAGCGTCTTCATAACATTATAGCAATATTACCACAGTAGCAGCAGCTCAGCAAGCCTATTAAATAGAAATTGCCGGTCAAACTAGCTAATTTAACTGATGTCATCCTAGAAGCTAATTTACAGATTAAAAGCAATAATAATTTAGGGGTGCCTGCATGAAAAATTTTGAGGTCTTTTATAAAGCAAAAAGTAATTCCATTTACAAAAATAAAGTGATCTTCGACACTCTCAAACTGTAACCTTATATGAAAAACACGTGATTATGCATGATTTTAAACTAGAAAAACCAAGTGCCGCCCACATCATGAATAAGGAACAATCAGGAACACTGTTTCAAGGGAATTTAAAAAGCATAAAATTTTATATATTCTTTCAAGTCAACAAACCTTCTCCTTTTTTCCCCAATCAACACTCCAATTTCTGTTAAGGTCTACGCCACGTCCTGCTAAGAAGCAAAAATTTTGTAGATTATTATGCCTTCGTGATAAGCTAAAATAAAAATCAAATTATTTTAATCTAACAAAAAAAATCCTTTCTGACCATTCCTTCTCTCACAGAGGTCACCAGCTTCGACTAGTTCACGCCCTTTCACATTTTCCATTGGCACAACCTGCCAATTTTAGAGGCATGTTAAAAAACATTGTTAGTTTAGAAGCCTCATATTATAATTTCTAAAACAAAGGCATTCATGAGAATCATGCAAAGCCTGAGAATAGCATGAATATTGAAACAAAAGAACAGATACAACAATATCGAAGCAGCCAATAAAATATCACTAAAATATACATAATGGCAGCCATGAATACTCAATCGGTTGAACATGTCCCTCTTTACAAGCCTTAAAACCATAGAAGTACAGAAATAATAACGGTAGCAGTGATGGTGATAGAGAATGACAAAGAGAAGGCATGGTGAAGGTCATTATAATGACAACAACAGCAATGATGAAGGTGGCAATGATGAAATATATAGACTGAACACCTGCACCTATGTGGGCAAATTCTCAATAAATATATATAGGCAGGTAGATAGATTGATTGATTGATAAAGAGGGAGAAGGGGGGATTTGGAAGATGGACAACAAAAGTAAGATCTTATTGCACAAATAACAAATTATGAAAATGCATTACACCCGGTAATGAATGAGCCATGCCAAAGTGCCAAACAGACATTCTTTTTTGCAAACTGGCCCAAGCTCAGCTTAGACAATTAGCAGGTCAACAATTCCTGTTCAAGCATAAACCCAAATGCAATAGAAGTATAGCCTTCGATTTCCAAATATATGGAAGCAGAGCTCAAGTCGAAGAAATAACTTCTCTACAATGCATGCATCAATCAATTCCCAAAGAGGTTCATCATTGGGTACACCTTTCATAACATAACCTACTTGTAATTTTTTACAAATATGAAATAAATATAAATGCATATCCCAGCTAGATGGTAGAAGGGGTGTTCTGCAGTTCCATTCTGCACAAATAAAAGGTAAGGATTAATAATCAAAATTTGATACATCACCTCACACTTTCAAATTCAGATACTACATAGAACAAAATAATAGAAACAACTAATTCAAATAAATTTAAACCCTACTTACTAAATTTTTTTAATGAGTTTGCTAAAGAATCATTTTATACAACAACAACAACATGAAGCCTTTATCCCACTACGTGGGGTCGGCTACATGAATCCTTTTTCTCCATTGTGTCCTATTAAAAGTCAAATTCTCGTTTAAATCTAATAAAGAAAGGTCATTCATAATAATTTCTAACCAAGTCTTTTTAGGTCTACCCCTACCTTTCTTAACATAAGTCAAATCTAATACCTCTACTCTCCTAACCGGGTCATCGGAAGGCCGCCGTTTTATGTGACCAAACCATCTAAGGCGACTCTCTGTAATCTTATCTTCTACTGGAGCTACTCCAACCTTTTCACGTATATGCTCATTTCGTATCCTATCTCTAAGGGTAAAGCCACTCATCCACCTGAGCATTCTCATCTCTGCCACACTTAACTTAGTATTATACTTCTCTTTTAATGGCCAACATTCGGCACCATAAAGCATTGCAGGCCTCACTACCATCTTATAGAATTTTCCCTTAAGTTTGAGGGGTACATTTCTATCACATAACAAGCCCGATGCATTCCTCCACTTCAACCATCCAACTTGAATTCTGCTGATAATATCCCCATCTATTTCACCATCACTCTGAACAATAGATCCAAGATATCTAAAACGTGTACTCTTATTAATGACTTGATCGCCCAAAGTCACAATCCCCTCACTAGGTCTATTACTACTAAAATTACACTCCATATATTCTGTTTTAGATCTACTCAAGCGAAAACCTTTAGACTCTAAGGTTGACCTCCATAATTCAAGTTTATCTTCAACTCCCTCTCTAGTCTTATCAACAAGAAGAATATCATCAGCAAAAAGCATACACCAAGGTACATCCTCTTGCAAATGTCTAGTGAGAACATCCATGACTAAAGCAAAAAGATATGGGCTTAAGGCTGATCCTTGATGTAACCCAACCGAAATAGGGAAATACTTGGTCAATCCACCTTGTGTTTGAACACAAGTAATAGCTCCTGCATACATATCTTTAATGATTTGAATATAAGCATTATTGACTCCTTTCTTTTCAAGAACTCTCCATAGCACTTCTCTTGGAACTTTATCATATGCTTTTTCTAAATCAATAAATATCATATGTAGATCCTCCTTATTTTTTCTATATTTCTCCATCAAACCTCTTAATAAATGTATGGCTTCCATAGTCGACCTACCCGGCATGAATCCAAATTGAATTTGAGAAACATTATGGCTAAAGAATCATTTTATGATATTTAAAATTTAAACACATTATTTGCTACTGCTATAACAAACAGATGACTAGCTAAAGATAGAAAGAGAAACTATCTCCAGCGGAGTATTCAGAAATCTGTATGCTAAAAAAATTCACGCCCTGGCCCGTCCGTGACCCCTTTCTTTTTGTTGTCGACGAGGAGAGATCAGATTGGGCTTGCATGAGGTCCTCGGCTGGGTGTCATGAAATGTTTGATCAGCTTAGAGGATCGCCTGGTTCAACTGGTCTAGGTCGATTGGAGGGCTCAGTTCGGGGGGATCGATTGAGTGAAGGTGCGGGTAAAGGATCATGCAAGATCGAACGTAGGAGGAAGAGGTGGCTATGTGTGAAGTTCGATGCTGGAAGGGCGCTTGAACGTGGTGACTATCATATGATAGACTTGTTTGAAGCTTTTCTTTCATGCACTTGGCTTGGTTACATTGTTTGTAATGCATTTTCATCATCTTTTATGCAGAAGGATGTTTCATTGGCGGAGGTATGATAATTTTCCCCTTTATGAGCCTAGTGAGGTTGCCATCTAGAATGCCATTGATAGACATGACCCTCGAGGGGAGGTTGACATCAGAGACAGGCTTGAGCAGCACAAGAATATGTTGAGAGGTTTGATATTTTTCATAGCTTTTTCACCTGCTCTCTCATGCTTCTAGTATGCCCCTCAAACTCCATTGCATTTGAAGATCCCAGTGAGTGGATTAGCAGCATCAAACTGAAATGCTGAGAGTATAATATGCTGGCTAGCACAGTTGATCATATTAGTTATGGTATATGCGACAACTTGCAACTTGTAGCAGACACTATTGAGCAGACGGGGTAGTCCAGATTGTTGAGCCACAGTCAACTACAGTCAGCCTCACTAGAGTGGCCACAATATTCTTTTGTTGGAGAGGACTAAAGCCCTATTTGCGGATGTGTATTGGGATAGATATGTGTTGTAGGCCCACAAGAACACTTTGTAGGAGGATGAGATTTACTAGGCAGTGTATGCCTTTTTGTTCGATTTCGGGCATATTCCCTCTTTGTGTGCCCGTGGTCTGATAGAGTTTTGGGATGCTAGGAGCAACACTTTTTGGGTTGGTTCAAAGGAGCTAACAGTTACAATATGGAGCTACGGGCAGAGTTTGGATTGTTTGTACTTGGTCACCACTGTTGACCTCTTTTTTCGCTCAAGTGCCCTCGAGTGCATTCGATCGATGCGATTGGTCTTCGTCGAGCCCAGTTCGAACTCGAATCGTTTCGAATTGATGTTAATTTGATTCGATCCTATTCATTCAAAACCAAATAATTTATTTTGACTGCGACGAGTTCAATTCGACCCAAATTGATCTCAAATTGAGTTTAATTTGATTTAATCGATTTGGTCAAGCCTAATTCTCTTCTGAATCAAGCTAAATTGAATCAAATTCATATCCAAACTTTACTCAATTCAGCCTAAGTTAATTATAATTAAATCCCAAACTATTCTGTAGAAAATTTGAATTTGATTTCTTAAATCCGGAAATGGCCTCGACGGTCTTGATTTTTCCAAAATTCGGATTCTGCCTAGGCTGCAGGCTTCAGTCGCGTGAGTCCTCGAACGAGCAGTCGATTCAAGCGACTTTAGGTGGAAGCAGACGAGGGCAATGCCATTTTCGGTGTCTTCGAGCAGAGCAGAACGTCAGGAGACGTTAGAAGGCTTGAGGAAGCCTTCGGCTCTCTCATGCGAGCGGACTCCGACTCCCTCTCTCGGCTTTGGCTTGCTCTCAGACACCCGATCTCCCTCTCTAGCGCCCAGCTCTCCCTCTCAGTTCCAAGGCCGAAGCCCCTCTCCCCCCCTCTCGTCACTCTTACTCGCAGAGCCCTAGCCGCTGGCCTCACTGCAGGAGGCCGAACACGTCGCTTTGTCCGACGGCAGCCCGCTCCTGCTCCCTCCGTCTCTGCTGCTCGCGAGCCCAGAAGGTGTCAAATCCAAGACCCGAATACCCCCAGCCTCTCTTCCCTAACTTGTGAATCCAAGAAACAGGAAGGAGCCCGAAGGTCTCCGGCTCCCTTTCCCTCTCTCGCGTGAGTCCAGGCGGACAGATCTCGGACCCCCAATCTCTCTCCCTCTCGCTCTCAGTCGCATCCTCTCTGTTCCAAGAGTCGAGCCCCTGGTCCCTCTCTCTCACACGGGATCTCTATCTCTCACGCCCAGCTCTATCACTCGGACCGACTCCCTCTCTCGTTTCTCTCATTCGCACCCAGCCTCCTCCCCTCTCGGTTTCGCGAATACTAGGAGAACCCGTTGCCTTGTCCGACGCCAGTCCGGACGAACGACCCCAGCTCCTCCTCCCTCTCGCCCTCAGTTCGCTCCAACTCGGGAGGTACGACACCGAGACTTGTCCGACTCTGGGCGATCTCCTCCCCATTTGTGCGACCCGAACTCCTCTTCTTTGCAAGACAATCGCAAGGGATCGTGGGTTTGGAAACGAGTTAGTGCCGTAAGAACCCGTCCCTTTTGCAATGCTTAGCTATATGCTTATATGCAAGGTAATCTCTTTCCTATTTAGATTAGAAATGGTGTTTCATTGAAGTGTTAGTTTCAGTTTTTTTGAGCTCTCTGTTCTCTGGCATGTATCCGTTCCTTACATGCTATTTCTCTTGGCTTATATTTCTTCATATTTCTGCTGAAGAACCTGATAAGTTAAGGTGAAGGAAAATTTCTGTTACAGCATTTTTATTTCAAGATCTGTACAAGATTTGTGAGGGAAGCAAGAGCAATGCTTCTTGCCTCTTATGGTTGAGCGCGGTAGAAATTTGATCTCCATGTCATCTTGTTTGCTTAGCTTTGAAATGTTGTGTATCAAATGCTTGATGAAATGCTTCTAAAGAAGGCCATAAGTTTTTTTTTCTGTTTGCATTAAAGCTTTATACAGTGAATGAAGTATTTTTTTTTGTATAAAGGTCTTATTGAGGAGATCAAGCTACATGGTTTTAAAATGCATCCTATAGCAAGATTTTTTTTTTTTTTGGAATCACATTACCTATGTATGAAATCTGTAGGAGTTTATGTCTCTTGATTGTTACATTATATGATAAGAGTTTAAGGTCCCTTGTTTAGATCTTTAAAAAAAAATCATCATGGCATCTTTCATTGAGAGCATGCAAAGCCTTTGTAGTAATATCTGTTGGGAATACTACACAACTCAACCAAGCATAGAGGTCGGACAAGCATGCATGCAGCACCTTTTTTTTTTTTATATATATATACATATCTAGTGAGTTCATAAGTTTTGGTTAGAACTTGCATGATCGTATGATATAAGCGATCGCTATGTCTTTGCATCATTCATGATTCGACGCGGTGATCGCCGAAATATTTTGTTTTATCCTCTTTCTATCTCGAAGTAGATGAAGTGTATGAAAGTTGGGCAGTCATTTCTCATATGTTTCACCAAGATATTTTAGTTAATTTTATTGTTTCCCTTCTCTTTCTTTTATATATATATATATATATATATATATATATATATATATATATATATATATATATATACAAGTTCTTTTATGGAAGGGAGTTTTGAGCCTTTGGAGAGGTTTGAAATAGAAATTTGCTAAAAGGAAGGGGTTCTAACTCATGCTCGCTTTCTTGAATTTGTTTTTTCTATCTAATTCTGCTCTCTTAAGCACCAAAGTTTGGAAGCATGTGTATGTGGTCCATTAGCATTTCTTTCTTGAAGTTTGATAAGTGGCTACATCATATATTAAAGTGATAGGTGCAGAATTTTCACTGTTTTTGGTTTCCAACTTGATTTGGGAGCAAACTATATGCAGATTTTTCATTATTTTGCATTCCCAAACTATTTTGAGAAAGAGTTATATGCAGATTTTTCATTATTTTGAGTTCCGAACTATTTTGGGAATGAGTTATGTGCAGGTTTCTCGCTGTTTTGTGCTCCAAACTGTTTTGGAGAAGGGTTATATGCAGATTTTCCCTATCTCTATGCCTCAAACTACTTTAGGAATTGATTGGATACATGTTTTCACTCGTTTAGTGCTCTAAACTGTTTTAAGAGTGGAATATATGCAGATTTTTGTTCATTGTGTGCTCTAAGTTATTTTTGGAGATGAGTGTCGGGAAGTATTCATGTCTTTTTAGGATGAACATCCATGCCTTCTATAAAGCATCTTTAGAAAATATGAAATTGGAAAGGTTGTTGGAGAGAAACCATGACAAATATTCACACATCTCGCATAAGGTATTTTGGAGAAAGATTAGAGAATTTTCGTATGATCCAAATATGAGTTTGTACATGGATTTGAATGTAATCTTGCTTCCTATGGATCGAAAGTATTTTCTTGGATATTAAAAAGAGTGAAATTGCATTGAACCTTTTCTATCTCTTTTGTATTGAATGTCTGGTGAAAATAAAATGAGTTGGAAACATGTTTAGTTCTAAAAGGATTATGGCAGATAGTACAATGCTTTTACTTTTATCCCTAAATTTTGGTTTCTCTTTCACTTGTTTGAATTTTATGTATATAAAAAAAGATCACATCATTTAGTATGATTTAAAAAAAAAATGAATGGTTTCATGTTTGAAAGATCATTGGTTTGTTCTATGTTGAAAAAGTTTATGACTCGCCTCATGTCGGATAGATTGATGGTTTACTTTATGGTTTGCTTTAGATCTGTTATATATTGGAAAGATTTATGATTTGTTTTATTTTGAGGTGATTTATGATTTGCTTTATATTGAGGATATTTGTGATTTGCTTCGTAATTGAGAAGATTTACAGATGGCTTTATATCGAAAGGGTTTTGTGAGTCTTCTTTGGAAAGAGAGGTATTATAAGATGTTTTATATCGAAAATGCTTACGAGTATTTACTTTTATGGTTTGAAAGTTTTTTTTGATGAATTTTGTGAATTGTATTTTGCGAATTGTTTTATGTTGAGAAGTTGGATAATTTGAGTTTCGCGAATGTTTTATAATGAGGGGTTTTATAAAACCTTCTTGTTGTAAAGCTTCATGGATTTATACCCCACTCCAAATGAAAGAAGAGGCACTTGATTATTGTTTTTGTGTCAAGGTCGTTTTGGTAGATTGTTTATGAAAAGATTTCTATGCATTGTTTCATTTTGAAGGATTTTCATAAGATGTTGTTTTGGGGTAGATAAATTTTGTGAGGTAAATTGGTGTTAGGAATTTCTCTAGATATTTCTTTTTGGGATGAAATGATTTGTCTTGCATAGGTTGTCTCCCTTTCATTAATGTTTGCTTTTAAGATGTAAGTTTGGAAGAATGTGGTGGGTAGAAAGAGATTGAGTTTTAGTTCTAATTTTGGGAACTTGAGCTTCCCTCGTCGTTTTGAGTTTGTTTGGAGAATGGTTCATGTAAGTGAGTCATGTAATGTATCAAGTGCCTCATTTGGATTGTGGGAACATTAAAGGGCATTGTTGATATAATAGGATGCACTTGACTTCTACGAAGTGTATCCAATAACAACAATGCCTACATCCCTTTTATTTGTAATTTTTCATTCTTTTCTTTTTACTGCTTTGCTATAGATTCTTAAACCTAGTGACACATGTACGAAAGTCCTAAGGGTTAGAAAACAAAACCTCCTTTTATCCCTACAACTTTAGTGACACATAAGGACAAAAATTAAGGACCGGGTCTTAGATAACATAGACTTAGGATGCATGCTCCCTATAGGATAGAGACATCGAAACATAAACTTAGTGACACGTTCTCCTAGGTTTAGTTCCCCTTAATCCACTAATAATCAACCAACCAATTTTAACCTAATTTCTAAAAACCTATTAAAACATTTTAATCCTTAATCAACTTATTATTAACATTTGTAATTATTGAATTCTAAATCTAAAATACAAACCTAAATCAATTCTAACTAATCTAATGATTACTTCTTAACCAATCTAAAGTCTAAAATATGTAGGTTATATTAGGAGACTAAGTTACAAATTAAACTCATTAGGATAAGAGACTCCTAAAATATCAAACCTTAGAATAATCTTTTAAAAAGTAATCAACAAATCCCTTAATACACAACAACCGCTCTAAAAGTGAAGTTTATTGGATGGACTACTCCGGGCTGCGGGGCTAAGTGTCCTAAGGAGACTGGTTCCTCGAGCCTGGTGGCACAACGCCACGAATGGATCTAATGGAGCGTCAAAACCTAAAAATTAATTTTTCTAATTGGCTTAATTCAATCCTTAATAATAAAATGTTTAATCTACCTTTTTTCTTTTTCTTTCTTTAACAACAAACTGTAATAATCAAACAAAGTTAATTATCACTGGGTAACCCAGGCCTACGAGGCTATTAAGTTAGCCCCAAGGAGGGTGAAATAAACCTCACGGCCTCGGTGTGAAACAAAGGTGGTAGTTAATTAAACATTAAAAATAAAAGATACCTAAAATCAATCCTAAAACACTAAGATTTGAATTTTAATTAAAAACTCTTCTTTGTCCATTTCAACAAACAAATCAAATACACATACAACTCTAACTAAAACTATCCTATATAGGATCTACCAAAACTACACAGCCTGCATACACCTTAGACTAATTTGGTTAGGACACGACTTCTAGCCCTAGGTTAGGCTGACATTTTCTTTCGTTATTCAGTATTTACTACATACACATGCTTTATAATTGTTACTATTAGATTTCCTGTTTGTTACATTCTTACTTACATGCATTTATTTTTTGAATGGCATCTACGCTCATTTTTGTATTTTTCTTTCACTTGTCTTACGAGGTACATTGGGGTAATTCGCTAGCTTGAGGCTTTTGAGTGGCCGCGCCACAATCGGGGAGTATTTGCTCATAAGCTTGTAAGTGGCAGCGCCACAATCAGGTATGATCTCTGCAACTTGTAAAGCAATTTTTCTTTTAATTATATATCGAAACTGCTACACATCACACACATTTTGTTGATAGGTATTCTAGCATGTGTAAGTAGCCAGCCATAGGGTAGTTCACTAACGAAGCTTTGGCCCTATAGGTCAAAGCTTGCCCCCCTTCTGTGAGCCCTAGAGACCATTAGGGTCATTTAGGCCTGTAGAGTAGGCCACCTATTATGCCGGTTGGCATCGTTGTTTTCCCACACGAAGTGGGCATCGTTGTTTTTCTGCTAGGACTTTGGCCTTTTCCGGTTTTGGGTACGATACCCCTCCCCCTTTTTTTTTCTTTCTTTCTGTGAGCCTTAGAGACCATTAAGGTCATTTAGGCCTGTAGAGTATGCCACCTACTCGTGCCATTGGGCACCGTTGTTTTCCCACACGAAGTGGGCATGACTCTGATGATTTTCTGTGCGTGTATCTTGCCTGAAGGATACCCTTAGGGTGTGTTTATTTACTTTTTCTGTACTTTGAATGTCATGCATACGTTCTTACACATTTTTCTTCACAATGCACTTTATCTACATACATGCATTGCATTAGTGGACCTAAGGATCTTTCTTACTCGTGCATTTGTTTCATGCATCATTAATAACGCTAGATATGTTCGTTTGCATATTGTAGAGTCTCTGATTTAACTCTTTTGAACTATTAATCCTTGAATCTTCAGGATAGAGCCTTCCCATCTTGCATACATATAGGGCGATTGGTTGTGCTTAGGATTTTAGCTGGCTTCCTTTTTCAGGCAAGGAATAAGTCCAGATTGCATTAGCTAGGTCGTAGGTGTTAATATCGTATGTATGATATTACACCTCTTATAGATTTAGGATCTAAAGGTGAGTGGTACATGTGTACCACTATACACTTTATTGGTGGGTAAGTTCTCCATTCTTCCGGAGGCTATAAATCCTACCTATCCGTGTCACACAGATGACGCCACCTCCTTCCTTCTCTCGTGCTTGTTCGAATGCGTGGCCTCTTTCTTTTTCTCTAGTTTTTCCTTCCTCGGACCGGCCGGATGATGATTGAACCGTGCGTGATTGATTGAACCTAATTGAGCCTATCTTCCCCTTTGATTAGGAAAAACCTAGAAAATCCCCTTGCACTAAACCCATTAGAGAAGATAATCTAACATCCTTAATCGAGAGTTTTCCTAAGTCAAGGCTTAGGATGTAATTAACTACGGGGGCTTGCGCCCGTAGGAAACCGATCCCCACAATCAAATAAACCCTATTCGGTGCTGATGTATCGAATAGGGGAAATCTCGTGAACTTTTGGGTTATAGATATTATTATCCATCGAGGTTGGTAGGTGAAAGCCGCTATCCTCCATGGCTAATCGTATTTATAACTCCATCTGCTCTTCCATCGGCCTGCTTGTGCCGAGTGTAAAGGCCTACGACCATTTTGTCCTACGGGATAGTGTGATCGTACCCTTTGCATTCGAACCACACGAGCGGAATCCTTTCGGAGACCCACAACCACTTTAAGGTATATATTCCTCCTAACAAAGAGCTTTTACGTAGGAGACCATTAGTAGAGGGGCATCTTGGCAAACACTACTGGAGCTAGAGAAAGACACTCCCCCTGTGAAAGCTAGCTGGCTACTAGAAGAATGCCACATCGAATAGATCATGCCCTAAGTAGAAGTACGAAAGTGCATAACCATGTAGCCAAAAATCCCGCAAAGAACATGCCTTCATCAATACCTGGTAGTGCAGGAGACAAGTAGCCAGATGAAGAGAACGGTTCAGCAGTCACCTCAGAAATTAAATCCCCATGCTGCAAGCCAAAAGTGAATGGATCATGCAACGACGTAGTAGAGCAAGACAGGCAGTCAACCTGAAAGAAACTGCGAACCTAGACATCCACAGGGGTGGTAGCTCGGGCATGTATCGACAGATCCGATGATTTGTACGTCTGACAATAATGGCGAAGAAGGGCAGAGTAAACATCTGGCAGGACTAACATTCCCCTCTTATGCCCCTATGTTGATGGTCTCCTGCAAAAAAGCTCCCATCAGGAGGAATACACTCCTAAAAGTGGTGACCAAATGCAGGCAATTCAGACACTACTTGTGCCAGAGTGTAACTGTCAGCTCCTCTGGACCAAGCCAACAAGTGTTTCTCCCAGTATCTCAAAACTATATCAGACCATGAGCCCACGAAGAGGGAATGCGCCTGAAATCGAACAAGGAGGCATACACTGCCTCATTAATCCCAGCTTCCTACAAATCTCGAGGTGATGGCACGTAAATAAAAAAAAAAACTGAAAATTAAAAATTGGCTCAGATCTTGAGGTGATAGCACACAAATCGAGGGGCGAAGCACATAATTTTATTTTATTTTTGTTTCTTCTACCATGATCATAATAATAATAATAATAAAATTAGTGGGATAAAGCCTTGATGTTGTTATTGTTGTAGTAGTAATAATAATAAAATTAAAATAAAAAAGGATGCTCGTACATGTTGTTTGACACCGACGCCAAAATCACTCTGCAATCCTCGCCTCGATCAAGCTCTGCTCTCGCTGTTAAAACGAGAACAAATAGAGTCGGAGGCCTTCTTCGACACAGCCGAAAGTTCTAACCTCCCTCACACTCTCTGCGACCGATCTTACTCACTCAAGCATCTCACATTCCAATTGCTCTCTCAGCACCCGACCTGATCCGATCCCATCAACTGCCCGCTCCGTCTGCTAAAGTCAAACTCCCTCACCGGGTTGATCGACCTCCCTCGGAGCCCAATCTCCCCAATATATATAAAATAAAACATTATGGAATCAACTATATGAATTCTTTTTTTCCATTGTGTCCAATTAAGAGTCAACTTTTTACTTAAATTTAACGAAAAAATATCATTTCTAATACTTTCTAATTAAGACTATATATATGTGCAGAGCTTAAGAGGACTGTGTTGATGAATATCTGATGAATAATTACTTGCTGATATGCACAGGCGTGTTAAGAGTTACTTATGTGTTGCGAATCATTCTCCAATTTAACAGATATCAGTTTTTGATAAGTAAAAAATCAACGTAATGAATTGCACTCAAAGAAGGAACCGGATGAGCATTATAAGAGACAGATTACTAACAATCATGGATGATTGCTCCTTGTGTTAGATATGAAGATAAGGAAGCCTATGAATTTCAAAGCTTAACCTATTAATTTGAAGGTCGTCTAAAAGGATTATCTAACAGTTTCAAAACCCAGCCGATAGAAAGATTAACTATGAGTTTCAAAGGTCAACCTATGAATTTAAAGTTGTCTAGAGAATACCCTTTTCAAGTTTCAAGGCTCAACCTATTAATTGGTCTGATATAAGAAATTATAAGATACTTAATCAAGCACACCACCAGAGTAGCATTTCAATAGCGATTATCTGATCATCTAAAGACAAAATTCATGAACTGACGCTTTAAAGCTTCAAAAAACACATTAAAGAGGGAAATAAACTTCACAGAAATAATATTAGAAAGACCAGACCAACCTTTATAACAAGATTTTCTAGATTTTTTCCTACAGCAGTCTGATCAAAACCAAAAATCCTATCCAGACTATGTTCTTCAGTTAGGATAGAAAGAAGGTGTAGTGCCAACTCAGTCGTAATAAGCTCTCTCCCATGCTGTCCAAAGCTCTGGGGAAAAAAGAAAAATCTATCAGTCGAAGCATAAATGCATCAATCAACTCAATACGAGGGCTTAAACCATGATGCTAGTTTGATGGGGGAAAAAAATCTACTTGCTAACCTAAATGAAGTGCACAATTAAGCAAAGACCTTTCATTCAATTCAGAAAAAGAACAAAATAAAATATATAATTTTAATAAAGGCATCCCCGAACATCTTTTGCTTTCACTAGAGCAAATTTGTTTATGCTTAACATAGGTTTAAAAATAGTATAACCAACCGTTACCAAAGAAAACTTTACTTAAAGAACATAATTCAGAACTTCGAAGGACAAAAAATTTCAAAGTACAATGTTGTAACAAGATGATATGAAAACACCAAGAGCAATTACCGAGAATTGTCAGAATAAAGAAAATATAAAAGATCAAGAAGCCAAAACATGAACCATTCAATAGTATAGAAAAATAAAACATGAGACAGAAAAAGAGTATTTTGGACCATCTTGCATGAAACCTACTAGTGAAAATAGGAGTATCAATAATTCTTTTTTTTTTACCAATTATGCCAACGTTGGGTGTATAGGATTTGAAATCTCCTGTCTATTAGAACATCATCACTCATAATGTCTCCCATCATAATCATCAAGTTGTAGAGCATCATGACCTTCTATATCTTCAGAATAGAAGGGAGAGGGGTAACTTATTAAATCAAATAATTCAATTCTATCGTCTTTCTTATAGAAGAAGAAAAAAATAAATATTTTTTGTTGGGCTAGTACGAGAAGGCAGAATAGACTCTAGATCATGAGGTGAATCAATCAGTTCTAAATTCTGAATGCAAATTTGAGCTGATGGCGGAGGAACAACAATAATTATAGTAAGAAAGGTCTGACCATTTGAAAGTTCCTCTAGCAGCAGGATGTTATACTTTCTCAAATCTGGATAAACCTTGAAACAATTAAAAAAAAAAACTGTCCAAAAGTTTTACAGAAAGAATAATACAAGGGATGCTTTCAAAGAGTACATTTTGTCAGTATCAAATAGATTCTGAGCCAATCCAAATATTTTCCTACGGTTAGGTAACATAGCATCCAATTACAAAGGTTCACCAAAAAACGTAGTATAACGTGGATTAATTGACAAATATGAAATTAAAGCGGAGAAAACACGACACAAATAAGAGCGATGGGTTGTTCTGCAGATGTATTAAAGTGGGGAGAGCACTTAAGCAAATGCAACTGACATAAAAGATATGTCTAAAGAAGAGTTTGTTTTAGTCTTCATCTGAAGAAAATCTAATAATGATATAACAAGGATCAATAAGTTCAACGGCACAATCACCCAACAAGTGTATATCTAATAAGAATTTGAGAAAGACATCCATGTAAGGACTGCCCAAGGAGAATTTGCATCCATTAGATAAAGGGAAAAGGAAAAGATGGTCTCTTGACTCTTTATAAAAGGCTAAAATGATCCTCAACTATATAAAAGAAACATTTTGGTCCCACCATGGGAATATTTTTGATTCATTTCTAAGGACTTTAGGAATCAAAATGACCCTTTAATATAGTTGGGGATCATTTTGATCCTTTTCTCATTAGCTAATAAAAGCGGCCAAGCAAGCTCAAAGATCTCATCCTCAAGAAAATAAGCACAAGTTTGCTTTGATATAATGAAGGTTGCTTATGTTGGCGGAACTAAATCTTGATGGAAATTGAAAAAAAGAAAAAAAAGCAGTTAGAAGAGCGGTGATGATATGCTCCATCCAAAATTTTTGCTAAAGGAAAAAAGTTGTGAGAAATAAAAATCACAAAGTTTAATGAAATATGAGCAACAGCGGGGACCTCCAAGATAGGTGGCACAAGAGGCGAAGAAGGTCAATAAATTGAAGAAGCCATTAAAACCCTAAGATCATCTAAGAAGGGGATAGATTGCGATGGAATAGGTGCCATGGAGATGGAGAGCTAGCAAATGCTACTTGAAGCAACAAAGAAAAGAGCGGCAAGGATCTCGAGAGGAGGGAGAAATGCACTCAAAAGGGCGGAAGATGTCAATGAGGTAGAAGGAACGCATAGTCTCCACCTTAAGTGACAGATTAGGATCCATATCCATAACATGCACAATCACATGCAAGCATGCAAAAGCATGTGTAGCAAGCAAACATGCACAAGTTGACTGAAGAGGGCAAAACTCATGAGCAGCTATGCACGAGTCAAGGAGGATCAAAGGCAATTATGCATCGAGCATGCTCAAGAGTAGCGATGAACCAAGCAACAAGAGCTAGGGCATGACCCCAACATAGAGAGCACGATCATACAAACACTTTAAAAAAAAAAAAGTCAAAACAAAAATTTTCTACCGATCCATTCATGGTTTAAGGTGATTACAATAAAAATAATCATAATACGTTGAATAACCCTAGTTACATGGTAGCATGACAAACAACACATGAATAAGAAACTTACAAGAAGAATGCGGTGCTGCGAGTCATTTTTTTCAGTTTTTTTGGCATTTTTGTATGTGACTACTGGCACATCAACAGCATAGCCCTTATTGGAGGCTCTAACAAACTCCATCTGCTCAAAATCTACCTTTTCAAATTCAAAGCATATTTTCAAATAATGCAAATCTTAATTTAAAAAAAATATATAAGAAAACTCACAGTTAACTTATCCGAGTGACGATCCACCAATGCATTAATTTCCTTCAACAATGAACCCCTACAAAGTGTAATAGATATGAGGCTCAAAAACTTCATAGATTTTTATTTTCCAACTTTTCCCTGCATAGTTTATTTAAATTCTAAATATTACATTCTATCTATATTCTATTAAAAGATACTTAACAATCACTGATACACATCTTGACCATGAACTTTGAAAAGTTAATCTAAATTATAAATTAAAAAGTTAATTTAAATTTTATTACTAGTGCAATTTAACTTTGAGGCATTTTAGTTACATAAAACTAAAAAAAGATTTATACATACAACACTTTTGATGTTTTTCTCTTCTTCACTAGCAATTCATTCCAATAAACTTTCACTTGAAAGTCGACTTACAGATAGAATTTCTTTTTATTTTTTGTTTGGCCCTCACATCCTTGTAGAGTACAAGAAGAGAGGAAGAGGGAGAATTGCATTAGAAAAATCAGAAGCATAAAAAAGTTAGAGGTTGTAAAAACCCGTGGCAATTCAGATCCATGGTGGCAATCCAATGCAGCAATTCAAGGGATCCATGGTGGTAATCCAAGGGGCTTAGTTTTTCATATGTGAAATTTGAATATGTTGTATATATATTTTTTTTGTTAGCTCAAGGAGTGTATATTAGTGCATAATTGTTTCATTTTTTTTTTCTTTGTATTTGATTAAGGGTAATGTCTCACATTTATGATGATTTCTTCCTTGTATGAATAATGGTAGAAGGGTGGCTAGACATATAAGAAAAAATAAAGGGAATTGATTTCTCCATTCTCCTTTGCTCCTATTGTTGTTCATTGGATTTGCACAATCCCTTGGTTGCTTCATTGTGGTTATTTACTTTATTCATTGGAATTTTGTGGCTCATTGACCTACTAATAAATTAGCATAACTTTTTCTAGCACATATTAATATAATCAACTTTCATTGTTGATTTATTTCTCATCATTCATTGTTGATCAAGATCCATAATCTAAGGGTCTTCCTAAGGCTCTTTTATCACACTTTATTGAAATTCAACTTCTTGTCTTTGTTCTCTTCCTTTAAATATCAAAAACCTCTAAAAAATCAGGTGAGCAATTTAAATACATCACTAAATATGGCCAACATTTCAAAAATGGGAAGCGTAAAAATATTAACATGATATATTGGTTGAATGAAAGAAACTTTCTCAAATGATTACTATTATGAAAGCAATTATTAAAGGGAAGATGGAAGCTAAGTCACTAACTAAAGCATGGCAAGAACCAAAAGATTAAACGTTCAACGCTTGGGATAAGGAAAACTTTATGATCATGTCATGGTTATGAAATTCTATGCAACAACAAATCATTGAAAACAACAAGTTTATTACTTTCACTTGGGATCAAATATAGAAAATAATTCATCAAAAATATTCTAAGATGCAAGAAGCTCCTCTGATCTAAGAACTCAAGATGAGGATATCAACCATATAAACAACAAAATGATCGTTCTGTCCATCTTTTGTTCCCTTAATGCAAAAAATTATGATGTTAACAAATTTCAATGAGCTATTTATGAATTTGCTAAAGATCGTCTATCTCATCCATCAAGAAAAACTAGATTTTCTGTTCTATAATACACATTGATATATGGGGCCCTCTAAATTCTCAGCATCTTTGATGGTTTGTCCTTTATTAATGAAATTTTAATAAGCACGTGGTTGAAAAATAAATAATAATAATAATTTGATTATAAAAATATTGATTTTTTTAAAGATCTACTGCTTACTAAGAGTGAGAGAGACTCTCACATATCGTGCCAAATTATTGCAAGTTGGAACTGGAAGGCAATCTAAATTTAGATGAAATGCTGCATTCTAACAACAATGGTTAAAGAAAAAAGAGTATATCATCCAACCCAACAGGTATTTATTTCCATTTAAAAGGAACGCTGATACTCAAGTTAGTAATTGTTAGAGGAGGCTTGCTTTTTCAATTCAATAACAAGGTCAACAGATCATACATTGCCATGACAGACTACTAAAAGCAGAAAATTGGCATCTGAAGAGAAAAAAAAAAAAAAAATCAATGGATATTAAGGAAACATAAATTGCCCTTTGAACTCACTCCCTTAAAAAAGAAGCAGAATATTATAAATGACTTTAATCGGGGTCCTATTTATAAGTGTGTAAAGGACTATTTCGGAATACTCAAAAGTTGTATGATTTCTATTAGGATTGTGCAGTTGCAATCAGATTCACGTGAACATTGAAATTTACGTAAAATTTAGATTTACCACAGATCTGAGCTGGCCGTCCTGACCAATCCACATCAAAGAAAGGGATGTGTTAGCGCATAGGAGAGAAGCTAGCAGTGATGGCCCCCCTCTGGCGCCATTGATGGTCAACAATGGCACAAGGTAAGGATTCGAAAAAATGCAGTCTGAAAAGGAATCATGTGGTAACCATAATGTGGAGCTTAGTCCATCAAAGAGGTAGCAATATTCCAAATAAGTGGTGTTTCCACATTCAGGTTTAGCAACTTCAAACTCCACACATCGCGAAGGAAAATAAGTCACTCATTTCAAAAAAAAAAAAAAAAAACAGAAACAAAATGTTGTGCGATGAGGACTAAATTGACGGTACTAATTCATAGAAAATTTGGGTGGTTCTTGAATTAGGCCAGCCCGCTAAAACCTTGCCAAATCCACCGGCATCCACCAGGACAGCCCTACCAAGGGGGACTAAGTGGCCCCCTATCCCTTGTTGCGCGCGATGCACAAAGAAGAAGTTCAATAGTCCAAGCTGGATCAGTCTGTTCATAACTGGGTTATTCTTCTAGACATTGAGGAGCCCCACAAGACATTGAGCCCTACACAAAGCTGCCCTCATCAGATCCGTGCCGCGACGTGCGACCAATTACACAAAAATTCTCTTCTAGAACCCAAACCAAGAAAACTAAATCCAAACTCGGACCTATATGAGATATCCCACTTAATCAAACAGAACTTCAATGAGTTCTTCGGTCTGAGCCAAAACGTTGAAAAGAAACTCATTAAATACCTCGAATGGTACAGATCGCGCGGTATTGGAGTAACAGGTGGCGCAAAAGAGGAGTTTTCGCCATGAACGGAGTCCAGCCGCTGCAGAATAGCGCCGAGGAAGATCAAGAAGA
Source organism: Dendrobium huoshanense (assembly GCA_016618105.1). Lineage (NCBI taxonomy): Eukaryota > Viridiplantae > Streptophyta > Magnoliopsida > Asparagales > Orchidaceae > Dendrobium > Dendrobium huoshanense. The sequence continues at coordinate 35,039,639 of CM028354.1, read as the reverse complement.
CGAACATATAGAAAAAATTCAACTCTCTCTCTCTCCTACTCTTCTTGCCTCGTCGAACTAGGAATTTATTAGGGTCTATCCAGTTTCCTCCGTCGCTACTGAGTCGTTAAAGGAAATATATTAGAGCACGAGTACGCGAACGACTAAATTTTGGTACTAAAACTGAATTAAGATAAATAGTAAATTATACATTATATAAATAATTATTAAATTTTATAGAGAAAATTATTAAATTAGTCCCCAAAATAATCCTTTGTTTTATATATCTCTTAAAATTCATATATATATATATATATATATATATATATATATATATATATATATATATATATATATATATATATATATATATATATATATATATATATACCAAAATTGATGAAAAAGATTAATTTTGAAGATTAGGATAAGATAATCTTATTATTAGAGACATAAACTAAGAATTATGCAGTTGATCAAATAAAAAATATTTTTAAACAATTAATTTACAATCAATCATGTAATTCTAAATGAACATGACCAAAATACGTCGATTTATATATTTAAATTAATATTGAGTCTTTAATGGCTCTGATCAAATGCAAGAACATAACACTCGTTTTCAAATTTGAATCTTTAGACTTTAATCAACCAAATCAGTCCTTAAAGAAACTGTTATTCACTTTTAGCATAGAATCAACTTCGGTGATAACGGGCTTAGCTGCCTGTTATTCACTTTTCGCAGTATAGTTGATACTTGATGGAATCAACTTCGGTGATAACGGGCTTAGTTGGATTGGTGAGCGAGCGTTGATTAGGAACCTCCAACCCATGTTCAATTCCTCTCTCATACGGCGCGACTCCTTAAAGCCTCATTCGGTAGCGGAACTACTTTTTTTTTTTATTTGGTAGCAGAACTACTTCTATAATATTTTGGTTAGAAATGATTGTTTCAAAATTGTCTTTCTCTAACAAAGAAGCAAAAATAAAACTTTGAAAATCAATTAGATAATGAAGATTTGAAAAACACAGTTCTACAAAAGTTATGCATCCAAACAACTATTGAAATTATTTTTCACATTGGCACTAATTAAACCTTCTCAAATGAGACCTAAATGAAGAGAAAATGAGTGTGTAATTCAACACTTGTGGGGTTGGTTACCACGACACCCACTAAGGAATTAGTTGCTCTGTCAAACGCTTGCTCTATAATGTTTGCAGCTAGTAGATACCCCCGTTCTAAAAAAAAAAACTTCGGTGATAATGATTGATTAGATCCAATAATTGGATACAATGATAATAAGTTAATTTAAATAATTTTTATTTTGATCATATCTTATTTAGCTTACTTAGCTACATATTTTCATAATTTTTTTGAGCTAGTAAGATAATCTTACATAAACATCACATATGCAAACTTCAAATCCAAAATCTCTTTATTAGTAGGCAAAATTCCCGACTAACAGATTAAGATTAGTTGCTATTTTCTTATATTTTGTTTTTTTTTTATCTCCATTGAAAGACAAAAATGAAAAATGTAGATGAATAGTGCGCTTCCCTTGTTTACTTGGCTATATTTGAATAACGACAAACAAAACAGGACAACTGACAGCCGAACCATCAACATCATTTTAATATATATAGAAGTAATATTACTATCACACAAACAGTATTAAGTACAATTTTATAAGATTTAATTTTAGATTTAAAAATATTTTTTTATTACATAACACTCCTAATAAAATACATAAACATCATGACAAATTTGAAAATTAATCAGTTTATGTTAAGATTATTGTTACATACATGTTTATAACAGTTGTAATATAACTAGCTACCTAAATTGTGGGGATTGTTGCTCCTTCCATGTTAACCAAATAACTTGATTAAAAGAAGCTGCACCAAAAAAAAAGGGATTTTCCTCACCAAGTGAAGCTTTGGAGGCCTAGAATATCCCTGTCAAGCAAAAAGTAAATAAACAGATATGAAAGCGATTCATGCCCTTCTGACTTCTGTTAAGATTTGCAATATACATGATCAGGCTCACCAAAGCCATCTAATGTTGATTCTAGTCATTTGGGACGGCTTTCTTATTGTTTCTCAAAGTAATTTTTTAGTACAAAAAATTTTCATTTAATACTAAAAAGTTGCTTTAAGAAGTAGCAAAAAAACTATCCCAAACGAAGTCTAAGACTACATTTGGGATGGCTTTCTTACTGCTTAAAACAGCTTTTTAGTCAAAAATAATAATTTTTTACTAGAAAATTGTTTTAAGAAGCAGTAAGAAAGTCAATCCCAAACGAAGCTTAGATAATGCCATTATTTGTCATTTGAAGAATCTAAAAAAGAAAGAATTGGGTTAGAAATGACTGACTTTATAGACTAAAATTTACTTTAAAATAAGTCAAATATTATAATTATCTCAAAACAAATTTGATATTATGAGCTCATCTTTATCGAATTTGATTCAAGTTTTCTTCACCTAAAATTTAACCCTAAATATGAACATTGAGGAAAAGATCCATATAATTAGATGTAATTATATTCATGTCACTGAAGTATTGAACTATTTGAATTCAGAGAACTTTACTCTATTGTGGTTACATGTATAAAGAAAATCAAGCAGCTTTAAAGATTTTTACTAGTATTAAAAATGCCTAAGATTATAGTAATTCTACAGCTATGGTATTTCTGGTTGAACGAATAATGCAATTGTGAACAAAGCCCAATTTCTGAAGTAACAATAGTCAGAGTAACGGCTACTCACTTGAAATGGGAGGAGACACAGAAATTTCAGCTTGCTGTGGCTTTTAGCCCGTTTTATCACGTCAATCATTGGTGATGGCATAATCTAGTTCTTGAGGCTCTTCTTCAACTGGTAACACAGAATGTGTGTTGTATGAAGGCTGGAAGGACAATAGCATAAAAGAAAACTCAGTATGAATGTGACAGCATTTTTATCATAATTGAGCATTATAACATGATAGAGAGAGAGAGAGAGAGAGAGAGAGAGAGAGAGAGAGAGAGAGAGAGAGAGAGAGAGAGAGAGAGATTGCATTTCTATGATACTAGAGCAAAATAACATATGACAATAGGATGAAACTAGATTGACACACGCTGCATTTATAATAACTTATTTGAGCATAATAACATCTGACCATAGAATGATACTAGATTGACAAATGTTGCATTTTTACCATAATTGAGCATAATAACATCTGACAATAGGATCATATTAGATTGGCACATCTAACAGTATATATGACTTCATTTCTATCAAAATTAAGAATAATAACATGTGACATGTAGAAACCGTTTAGTAATCGATGTTGCGATAGGTAATGTCAAATTTCAATTGGGCAACTGGTGATGTGCAAATCAAGATTGATTTGTGAAGGTTAGTTTGAGATTGGGTAAAATTTTCTTGAAAGTTAGTAAGATTGGCTACAATAGAATTATGATTGAGTTTGAATTTTGAGCATCTGTTTATAGTTTGTTGGGAAAATCAAAGGAATTGAAACTAAAATCGTAACTAGTAAGTTCAAAACCAGTGAAAATTAGGAAAACAATGAAACAAAAAACAAACAGTATAGGAAGCAATAGAAATTGCTCCGGTGCAGGGTAGGCAATAACAATGTGGAAACAGATTTAAAATAGAGATGGAGAAAGATGAAGAAAAAGAAAGAGATAATGAATCCTCAAATTATTGATGTATTCCTCAAAACGTGATATTGTCAAATCCTTGAGGCATGGTGTTAAATCCTCAAAACACAAAAGAGTTTTCTATTCTCATCCATCCATAAGAGAATAAAATATCATAGAAACAGTACTCAGATATTTAATTCATTAATAATATGAATTACATGAACCTAAACACTATTAAAAACAATCAACCTTATTCCAAATGACAAAATTGTAAGTACCAAAGTGACTCTAAATGAAGAATGTCAAACTAATCACTAACAATGAACTTAGATAAAAAGGGCAAAATAATATAAATATAAACATGTAGTTAATGTCATTAAACCAAAAATAGCCATTCTATACAAATCATGTATTGCATTACATTATTAAATGAAAATTCAGTTGCAATTCGCCTCTATGATTACGAGTTTGTTCCAAAACAAATAGTCTCCCATGAAAAACTTTTTTTAGGGGGCCATCTGAAATAATTAGCCTATTAGACCAGCGTCTTATTATCTATGTTATATGTGGATCTCTCCTTTGACAAGGATGCCAAGAGAGTTTGTTCATCTCATTAATGGGGATCTCTCCTTGGATCATGATATCACACGAGCTTGCTTATCCTTTTTTACCACTTAGGCGATCACATTGACTGCAAGCAATTTTGGTGACAAGAAACCCAATTTAAGGAGCTGAAGAACTTCTTTGTTGGATGTGAACTTTTAACTCCTAAGAATTACAGGTATAGCATGAATGTACCATGCCAAGGGTTTAAAGAATTGAATGAAGCACTTAAATTCCCGAGAATTGCAGGAATGCACTGGTGGTTCAGAGAAAGTTTAGAAGTCCCTGTCCTCCGTGTTCCAAGCTTTATAAAAAAAATCTTATGAGATATATTCTCTCTTCATTCCATTGAAAAATACAATTTGCAAATCATTTGCAGTTATTTTCTATTTTTATCAGCTTAATTCAGTCATGGGTCTTTGCTCTGGTTTTCTTGTGCGACATCATTTCAGAAAGCGGGGAATAGACTTTGTTTTGTAAACCATTGTTACTGTATTCATATTAACCATGTAATGTGCCATTGAGCCTAGGTCTTTCCATTCAATGCATTATTGCATTACGTACAAGGGCATGTAAGATCTATGACTGCTAATACAACATTGGTGCTCTTGGTAAATATTTATTTCAATGGCATGCTTTATGATTATCAATAAATATAACCCGCTAATTCATATTGTGTTAGCCCCACTATCATCCTACTTGTGCTTATCAGAGTATTATTAATCTGTTAAGCTTAATATGCGAACTCTTGCTATTGTCTATTGTGCTGATAAAGGATAGTTGGTTGTGTTGCCTCCAGGAGCGATTCTCCACTGTTCCATTCTTGGTGGTTGTATAGGTGATATGGATGCAATATTATTAAATTTGATGTAGTAATAAGTTTAGATCATGTTTTGTCAAATATATGTAATACTTCCAATTTATTTTTGTTTGAAGATAAATGGTGTCAATGTTGAGATTTATATGTTTTGATCTCATATTGGTGGATATAAATTATATTATCAACATACAAGTGATGCTAATAGTACCTTGAGATGTCAACCAATCATATAGTTATGCTGATTATTTTTACCTAGTTAAAATGTGAAAATAATGGAAAAAATCATCTTTATTGATGAAGCCCCCATTGACGAAGTCCCCAAATGTACCAAAGTGATTCCTTAAGAATAAAAAAAGTAGGTTGAGCCCAGAAGTCCCCATTGACGAAGCTTCAAACAGTGTCCTTATTATATATGAGACCATGGTGGCGTTGCTTAGACTATGGTATAAGGAACTCGAAAAAGGGTTCCACGCTTACATTCTAATTGAGCAAGTCTATCAAGATTTTATAATAAGGATCAGATAGTCTTAAGAAATTAAATATTCAAACCATAAAATAATCCACAACAAGGTTTTATTTTGTCATGCATGAAGATATTCTCAAAACTAAACTCCAAAAATAAGTTATGTTGAGCCTTGTTTGCAAAAGATAAGGATCTCTTAAAAAGGAATTTTAATGTTCAGACAAATATAGCACATCAACCCTTTCATTTCTTTTAGTAACTAATGGGCTATACCGTCTTGATGCCACAGTTAGCTGGAAGAAGGCATGGCTAAAATTTTAAGCTAATCAATTTAGTAACTCCTAGAAGAAACAGGAAGTAACAAGTAAGCTATTAGAGACGGATAATTATTCTGAGGTTTCAGGCAAGACTTAAGTTTCATTTGGGATAGCTTTTGACCATTATTTTTTCAACATTTTCAAGAAATTTTTATACTAAAAGGTTGCTTTAGAAAACAATAAGAAAACTATTCCAAATGAAACCTTAAGCTAAATCAAATTAGATTAACATTTAATCAGTAACTTTCACAACTCATAGACCAGCTTAAATTGCATGCCAAAAAAATCTAACAACTGAATTTAATTAATGTTGTACCAACATCACAGACCCCAAAAAGCTGGATAATAAGGATGGTGATAACGTCTCAATATATTCATAGGTAACAGAAGAACTGGTAACAGAAGAAAAAAACAAAAGAGTAAACAATAAAAGAAATTGACTCACATAAACATAAAGAAAAATGCATTTTAACTTTATCGAACCACCTCATATTTCACTTCGTCGTGTTGTAAGAACCACCATGGCCCTGATCTCCAACACAATCTGCATTAGCAGCATTACAATGCACAATTTAAAATTTTGAGCTTATTGAATGCATACAAAATATTTAGGGAGCTAGATTACTCTTTTTCAAAAATACAAGTATTTGAACACGTTCATAAGCCAGAAATAACTCAATTAACGAATATCTATCATGAGATGCACCCCATATATGAGAGAACATAAGGAAATGCAATTATTAGCAATGTGCTAAACTGAAGCTATGAAAACATAAATAAATAAAGTTCAAGAAAATATTGTTAGGAGCTCAGATATTAAGTGAAATTGGTTGCAAAGCATTCACCTTCATAAATATAATTATTTAAATACAACATATTGATGAGAACATCAATGGTCATAAAAAACACGCACAAAAAAAGGACCACCACAAACTCAAGAGAAAACTTTGCCATAAAGTTTTAAATTCGCATTTAATACCCAGAGAAGAAAGTTCATTTATCCCATCATTTTTTTATATTCTTGGGGTCATGTACCATAAAACAGCAGCCTTTCGATGATCCGGTTAAGAGAGTAAATGTATTAGATTTTGCTTATGTCAAAAAAAGTAGAGATAAGCGTAAACAAAAATATGCTATGAACCTATTAAGGGAAACAAAGATAATTAATTGTAAGTCATTTAAAACTCCAAATGAATCAGGTCAGAAACTACACAGATAAGATGAAGAAATAGAAGTCAGCATCAGACAATACCAATGATTAATTAGAAAATTAATCTAAGGCAAATATGACCTAATATTGCATTTGCAGTAAGTCTCATAGGTCAATTTATGAACAAATCCAAAAAATCTCACCTAATTACTAAGTTCTTAGGTAACTTAAATCAAGTCCACAAAAAAGAATTCTTTACAAAAAAAATATAATAACAATCTACAGCTTGAAGGTTATACTAATGTAGAATTTACAGATTCACCAGTGGATAGGAGATCCACTTTAGGACACGATAACATAGAGAAGCAAGAAGCAATCTATTGTTTCAAAATTCAACGTTGAATCTGAATTCAAAGCAATTGTTGAAGATATCTCCTATAGTTTAAAATCATTCTGGGAGATTTAAAAATTATATGAGAATAGCATATGCAGATTTTTTGCGAGAATAAATCTATCATAAGCATTTTTCATGATCCTATACAACATGATCATATCAAATATGTAAAAGTGGATAGATATTTAATAAATAAAAAAGTAGAAAGCGGATTGATCTGCACTCTATTAGTCCCAAATAGATGACAATTTTCCAACATATTCACCAAAGGATTCAAAAACCCACATTCAAAAATATTATAAACAAACTTTGAATGATTGATCTCTGCCATCCAATTGAAGGTGAGTGTTAAAGAGCCATAAACTAAGAAGGGCTGACGGGAGTGCTAGATGAGAAAAAATAAGAGGCCACTAATTCATTGCTTGTAAGGAAATACCTCTCCCACATGTTAGTATACAATAAACAAAGAGCCAACAGAGCCCTTGGCATCAATCAGCAACCCCTAAATGGATCAAATGACGAGCTAATACCTACTAGGATTAATTATTTTTTGCGTTTGCTATTGTATTTTTTTTTTCTATGTAGCTTTAAGTGAAAATGCTCATTCAAAAAATTTAACAATCTAAGTTTTCCTAGTTACTTCTTTCTACAGTGCATGAGGCTCCTGGCAATATAAGGTTTAGGGAGAAATTGATGTATGTATCTTTACCCCAATGTAGAAATAATGTTTCCATGATTTGAACTAATGACCTCCAGTTCACAATAAATACAATTTAACTATGACTCCCGGCCCATCCTCTAAGAACAAACTGCTTATATAAAAATTAATCAGATAGTAATTGTAAGCTTTAAAATTGTGATTCAAGTTCATAAGAAAAAAGGTCCTCGGAAGACTACTAAATCTATGCAGTTTCTGATGAGGGCATCAGATTCCGACATGTGTACCATCGCCGGAGACGTCGATCGACGGCCTTGATTCAGAGTCTTTATTTTTGATGTCTTATTGTATTCATGTCATTTATTTTTGTCTTTTCCGTTTGTACCCCTATGAGGGAAGTAGTGTTTGTATTTGTCCAAGGGCATTGTAGTCTTTTATTTTCCGTATGTGTGGAGCCTATATAAAGGCTAGATTTTGTATTTTGATGATGGTTTTGATGAAATAAAATTTCTTTTCCATGTTCTCTTTGTGAGTGCAACTTAGATCTCTTGGTGAGTTCTTCGAGATCTCTTGGTGAGTTCTCTAGGTAATCGTTATCCTTAGTTCCCATCTCCCTCTCCGTTTCCTTTCACAAAGTTCTACACTCAAGCCCCAAAGAAACCTTCAGCTTTTCTTCACCCAAACAGCAAACCCCAGCAGCCTCTCCCGCCCTTGCAAGGAGGATTCCGCTGGCCACAGCTCCACCCGCACCTAGCCCATCTCACGCCGTGCCCAGGCCTTCCATCCGCCGTTCAGCATTCAGCCCCCTCCACCCGTGGATCCATCCCGCCGCATGAGGAGTTTTGGGATTTGAATTTCAAATCCCTCATGAGCCTTGAGTGTTTTCCTTATTTGCTCCCTTAAATCTAGTCAATGGATTTAATGGAATTTTAATTCCAGTAAACGGTTGTCTAGATCCTCTTCAATTTAAAAGGAAAGTTTCCTTTTATTCTCTCCTCTGAAATCTGTTTTAATTACAGATTTTATTTGCAAAATCTGCTATTAAAATTTGGTCCCCACCTATTAACAAAATCTGCCATCTCTCTCCTCCATACATGGCCGGCCATATACCTCCTTTTAATCCTCTTTAATTTTCTTAATTCCCCATTAACCTTCTCCCTCCCCTTAATTCCCCAAATTCAAATTCTGAAATTGCAATTAAGAGTCCGCCAATTTCGGAAATCTTAATTAAATTTCAGATTTTATTTTCTTCTCCCCTCAAAGCTCCATCCGCCCAATCCTTTTCTCCAACCCGTGACCGGCCCCCTCTTCCCCTCCTTGGCTCACGGCTTGTCTCCTTGCCGCACCCCTTCGGATTTCGATATTCACCACCACCATGCATGGACGAGCCCGAATGGAATTTCGGATTTGAATACGACGACCACGGACGAGTGGACATCCTCCGATCTCCATTCTTTGACGTCGGATTCGACTTCGACGACACCGTCGAGGAGTACTTGGCTCGGATCGTACCCACCCTCATAGAGACCGTCGACGATCACTTTTCAATTTACACTTGGACCATTAAAGGACGTCGCATTTCAACACCTCCACGAACCGCGCCAACCTCTTCCTCCCTACGGATCTACGGCACCTTCGCCCTAGGAGTGATCGCATCCATCGTGTGGTTCTTCTTCTCCCAACAAGCTTAAGAGTAGGTAAATGAGAGCGGCCTCAAGGTGAGACAATCGCTTTGTTAACCTTGGGATTCTAGTTGATGTAATCATTTGCATTGCTATATTGAAGTCGTTATTTTATTGAGCTTGCAACTTTGCTGAATTTTCATGCCTAAAACGTGGTTAACTTCTAAGATTTTCATTGAATCGTCAATTTAGTAAAGCTAGAGGATGTATGATCTTTACCTTAAAGAACTTCTATTAATTTCATAAGATTTGATTCCTGGATTCACATCATTTTGGTATCAGAGCATGGCTAGCATGTTTTGCTCATGTTAGATGCATCCTAGGAAGTCTTCATTAGCTTGCCCTTTAACTTTTACATGCATAACGTCGTGTACAACATTTATTTCACTACTTTCGCTTGCTGTCCAGTAACTTACAGCACTTTATTTTCTGTGTTTATATGCATGTTTAGGTTACCCAAGTGTAGTTGAGTCACTTACCACCCACCTAGTCACTTAGCGCACTTACTACACTTGTTTTCCTTGCTGTCCTGTGTTTTCCTGCACTGTTTAGTGGCTGGTAGGTGTCCAAAAGCCCTTGTCTAGTGGCTGTCCACACACCACAACCCACCCTAATCACCAACACCACTTACCCCACTGTGCTAGGTTGCTGTCCCCACTTTCCAGCGGCTGTTTGGTGACTGTACGTGCTGTTTCCTGCAGCATTACACTGCTGTCCCCCATCCCAAGCCTACCCGTATCAACCCTCAGCCTATCCCATGGATCCGCAGCACCTCCAAGCCACCCTAGACCTCATCTTGGGCCAATTAGGAACCGTTACTCAACAAATTCGCAACACCAAAACTGATCTAGCTGACTTTAGGCGCCACACGAGTGACCGTTTAGATAATATCGAGCGTAATGGGAATCCTGCGATTTACACGCCGTCAAGACCTCACTCACCTTATGGCGAGGACACCCGACCCGATCATGAACCCCCTCGAGATCCCGGACGTTTTCAAGATCATTACCAACGCAACCCTAGGCCACCTCAAGAGCCCATAAGGGAAGACAACATTTGGAGAGACAACGACACCCAATTACTAAAGAACATTAGGATCGACGCTCCGACCTATGACGGAACCCTTGACCCTCAAGTTTTCCTAGATTGGTTAAAATCAATGGATAGTTATTTCAAGTGATACAATATTTCTGAAGCTAGGAAAGTTAGGTTCGCTGAAATGAAGCTCATTGGTCGAGCCAACCTGTATTGGACCAATTTAGAGAATATGCGCGAGGCTCGAGGCGAACACCCGATCGCGGACTGGAGGACGATGAAACAGGAACTTAAGAGAAAATATCTCCCTCCTTCGTACTACCCGAAGCTCCTTGATAAATGGAATAGATTAACGCAGGGGAGCAAGCCTATTAAAGATTATATCTCGGCCTTTGATGACTTCCTGATCCGTTGCAATGGCGAAGAGTCCGCCACCCCAACTCAAATCCTTTCTATGTTTAGAGCTGGCCTTAGGGAAGACCTGCGTACGGAACTCTTTGCTCGAGGTGTAGACTCTTTAGAGGCAGCCTGTAGCCTAGTTCTCGACCTCGAAGATTCTAGAACCCACTCCCAGACTAGGCACTTCGACTCTCGCTCGAACTCGTATAGAACCTCGTCTGGACAAGCTCAAACCCGACCCTCGGGATCAACTGCAAACCGAACCCCTACTAGTTCGGCCCCACCTCGTACGGACCTCAAAGGTAAAGCTCCCGAACGTGACGCTCCCAAGCCCAACTCTGGAACCAAGTGCTATAGGTGTCAAGGGTACGGACACATTGCTTCGCAATGTTCTAGCCCCTACAAAGTCACCATAATTGAAGAAGTGGACGAAGAGGAAGAAGAACCTGAGACTGATTTGGTTCACCAAGTGGATGAGGAAGAAGACTCTTTTACTGAAGAAGAACCTGTTACCTTGCAAGTTGTTAGGTGTGCTGTAGCCCAACCTAAGCTGAGTGATGATTGGCGTAGAACCTCAATTTTTCATACCTTCATTAAGATCGGAGAAAAGAGCTGCAAGGTTATCATAGATAGTGGAAGTTGTATCAACGCAGTCTCGTCAGCCATGGTCTCCAAGCTCAATCTTAAGGTGACCCCGCACCCAAATCCGTATAAGGTTTCTTGGATCAATTCAACTACCATAGAAATTAAGGATCGAAGCCTTATTCCGATAGAATTTGTGGGATATCAAGACAAGATTTGGTGCGATGTTCTGACCATGGATGTAGGTCAAATTATCCTTGGTCGTCCTTGGTTATTTGACAACGATGTCCATATTTATGGGAGGACGAACACCTGCGTGTTCGAACATAATGGAAAGAAGATCAAGTTAATGCCCTCTCAACCTAAACCTCCCAAAGCTGAAGCTAAGCCTGTCTCAGCCAAGCACAGTAAAGGCCTCCACTTACTGACTGCGAAGGAGGTGGAAACTGAGATCACCCAAGGAGCACCCATGTACGCCCTAGTGGCCAGAGAAGTAGATGAAGACCAGAAAGAACCTATCCCCGATGCCGTTAAACCACTTATTGAAAACTTTGCGGATGTTTTCCCAGAAGATTTGCCTAACCAACTACCACCCCTACGGGACATACAGCACGCAATAGACTTGGTGCCAGGAGCATCCCTACCCAACCTTCCTCACTACCGTATGAACCCGACTGAACACTCTGAGCTTAAGAAACAAGTCGATGAACTCCTTCAACGAGGATTCATTAAGGAAAGCCTTAGCCCCTGCGCTGTTCCTGCTCTTTTAACTCCCAAAAAGGACGGCTCGTGGCGAATGTGTGTTGATAGCCGCGCTATCAACAAGATTACTGTCAAGTATAGATTTCCCATTCCTCGGCTAGATGACATGCTGGACATGATGACTGGAGCCACTCTCTTTTCTAAGATAGATCTTAAGAGTGGGTATCATCAAATTAGGATCCGTCCCGGGGATGAATGGAAGACGGCATTCAAAACTAAAGATGGACTTTATGAATGGACTGTTATGCCGTTTGGACTGAGCAACGCCCCCAGTACCTTTATGAGAGTTATGACTCAAGTTCTGAGGCCCTTCTTAGGAAAGTTCGTAGTAGTATATTTTGATGACATATTAATCTACAGCACTTCGGAGGATCAACATCTCAATCATATAACTCAAGTCTGTGAAGTGTTGAGGAAAGAACAACTGTTCGCCAACCCTGCTAAGTGTAAATTCCTCACCGATAGTGTGACCTTTCTTGGATTCATTATTTCAACTCAAGGGATATCTGCAGATCCCGAGAAGGTGCGAGCTATAAATGAGTGGCCAGAACCTAAGAATATCCGGGATGTTAGAAGTTTTCATGGATTGGCTACTTTCTATCGGAGGTTTATTCGAAATTTCAGCACCATTGTGGCCCCCATAACTGATTGTCTTAAGAAAGGGGAATTCCATTGGACATCTGCCGCAACCAGAGCATTTGAGGATATTAAGAAAAGAATGGTAGAAGCCCCTGTTATGCGTCTCCCAGATTTTTCTAAAGTATTTGAAGTAACCTGTGACGCATCAGGGATCGGAATAGGAGGAGTCTTGTCGCAGGAAGGACATCCAGTAGCGTACTTCAGCGAGAAACTCAATGACATACGACAAAGGTACTCTACCTACGATAAGGAATTTTATGCGATCATTCAGTCCCTTAGGTATTGGAGGCACTACCTGCTGCCCCAGGAGTTTGTAATCTTTTCAGATCATGAGGCTTTGAGATACATCAACTCCCAAAAGAAGTTAAATGCCCGTCATGGTCGTTGGGTTGAGTTCTTACAGGAATATTCGTATACTATCAGACATAAAGCCGGAACTGAGAATAAGGCGGCCGATGATTTAAGCCGTAGGATAATGGTCACAAGAGAAATGAGAACCGAAGTTGTTGGATTCGAACGCATCAAGGACGACTATCAGGAGTGTACTGACTTTAAAGATATATATGCGTTACTTGTGGCAGGGGATAAGCCATCCGTAGATGATTTCTTGCTAGAGGGTGGTTACTTATTCAAGTCTCAGAAATTGTGTATCCCCAACACCTCTCTCCGTGAATTTCTTGTGCGGGAGCTACACGCCGGAGGCTTAGCCGGACATTTTGGACAAGCAAAGACTATCGCAGCCGTCGAGTGTAGGTTCTTTTGGCCCAGCCTTAAGCGCGATGTCACTAGGCTAATCAAACGTTGCCATACCTGCCAATTAGCTAAACAGAGAAAACAAAACACAGGCCTCTACATGCCACTCCCTGTCCCCAACTGCCCTTGGCAAGACGTTAGTATGGATTTTGTCCTAGGTCTACCCAAAACCTTTAAGAAGCACGATTCCATCTGTGTCGTAGTTGATCGTTTCTCTAAAATGGCCCACTTCCTCCCTTGCGCCAAAACTTTTGACGCCTCTAGGATTGCCAAACTATACTTTGATGAGATTGTCCGACTCCATGGACTCCCTAAGACAATTGTGTCGGATCGAGATGTAAAATTTACAAGCTATTTCTGGAAGACTCTTTGGATTAAAATGGGGACCAAGCTAAAATTCTCCACCGCCTTTCACCCCCAAATGGACGGCCAAACAGAAGTTGTTAATAGGAGCCTTGGGAACCTTTTAAGAACTTTAGTCGGAGACAACCTTAGGGATTGGGATTCCAAGCTACCCATTGCCAAATTTGCCTACAACAATTCCGTCAATCGAACCACCGGTATGAGCCCCGCTGAGATTGTTTACGGGTTCCAACCTAGGCAGCCAATAGATTTACTCCCCATGAGTCCTAGGCTTAGAGTGTCAGAGTCTGCATCTGCATTTGCATCACATATCCAGGAATTGCATCAAGAAATTAATAAAAGGATCTTGCAAAGTAATGAGAAGTACAAACTTAATGCTGATCTTAAGAGACGCTTCAAGGAGTTCGAAGTTGGAGACTATGTCATGGTTCGGATTCGTCCGGAGCGGTTCCCTCCAGGGGCCGTTAAGAAACTTCATGCTAAGAGCGCAGGGCCCTTTAAAATAACTTCAAAAATAAACAGTAATGCTTATGTCTTGGACCTTCCCGAAGGTTTCAACATGAATCCCACGTTTAACATAGAGGATCTAGTAGCCTTTGATGGACCTGATTTTAACCCTGAAAATCCACTACATTTGGAGCCTTGTGAGTCCATACCTTGTGAGATCCCCAGCCTTCCCCCACTTCCCAAAATTCCCCCATTACCTAATACGGAGAAGATTGAAACCATACTCAGTGATGAGATCATTTCCACCAGGAACGGCGGTCGCCAAAGATACTTAGTGCGTTGGAGAGGAAAGTCGGAGACGGAGGACACATGGCTAGATCGTGAGGAGATACAGAGACTGGATCCCGACATCTTGGAGCTGTACGAGAGTTCTCAGGACCCTCGCTCGACAGGGTCGAGCTTCCTCCCACCCGGGGAGAATGATGAGGGCATCAGATTCCGACATGTGTACCATCGCCGGAGACGTCGATCGACGGCCTTGATTCAGAGTCTTTATTTTTGATGTCTTATTGTATTCATGTCATTTATTTTTGTCTTTTCCGTTTGTACCCCTATGAGGGAAGTAGTGTTTGTATTTGCCCAAGGGCATTGTAGTCTTTTATTTTCCGTATGTGTGGAGCCTATATAAAGGCTAGATTTTGTATTTTGATGATGGTTTTGATGAAATAAAATTTCTTTCCCATGTTCTCTTTGTGAGTGCAACTTAGATCTCTTGGTGAGTTCTTCGAGATCTCTTGGTGAGTTCTCTAGGTAATCGTTATCCTTAGTTCCCATCTCCCTCTCCGTTTCCTTTCACAAAGTTCTACACTCAAGCCCCAAAGAAACCTTCAGCTTTTCTTCACCCAGACAGCAAACCCCAGCAGCCTCTCCCGCCCTTGCAAGGAGGATTCCGCTGGCCACAGCTCCACCCGCACCTAGCCCATCTCACGCCGTGCCCAGGCCTTCCATCCGCCGTTCAGCATTCAGCCCCCTCCACCCGTGGATCCATCCCGCCGCATGAGGAGTTTTGGGATTTGAATTTCAAATCCCTCATGAGCCTTGAGTGCTTTCCTTATTTGCTCCCTTAAATCTAGTCAATGGATTTAATGGAATTTTAATTCCAGTAAACGGTTGTCTAGATCCTCTTCAATTTAAAAGGAAAGTTTCCTTTTATTCTCTCCTCTGAAATCTGTTTTAATTACAGATTTTATTTGCAAAATCTGCTATTAAAATTTGGTCCCCACCTATTAACAAAATCTGCCATCTCTCTCCTCCATACATGGCCGGCCATATACCTCCTTTTAATCCTCTTTAATTTTCTTAATTCCCCATTAACCTTCTCCCTCCCCTTAATTCCCCAAATTCAAATTCTGAAATTGCAATTAAGAGTCCGCCAATTTCGGAAATCTTAATTAAATTTCAGATTTTATTTTCTTCTCCCCTCAAAGCTCCATCCGCCCAATCCTTTTCTCCAACCCGTGACCGGCCCCCTCTTCCCCTCCTTGGCTCACGGCTTGTCTCCTTGCCGCACCCCTTCGGATTTCGATATTCACCACCACCATGCATGGACGAGCCCGAATGGAATTTCGGATTTGAATACGACGACCACGGACGAGTGGACATCCTCCGATCTCCATTCTTTGACGTCGGATTCGACTTCGACGACACCGTCGAGGAGTACTTGGCTCGGATCGTACCCACCCTCATAGAGACCGTCGACGATCACTTTTCAATTTACACTTGGACCATTAAAGGACGTCGCATTTCAACACCTCCACGAACCGCGCCAACCTCTTCCTCCCTACGGATCTACGGCACCTTCGCCCTAGGAGTGATCGCATCCATCGTGTGGTTCTTCTTCTCCCAACAAGCTTAAGAGTAGGTAAATGAGAGCGGCCTCAAGGTGAGACAATCGCTTTGTTAACCTTGGGATTCTAGTTGATGTAATCATTTGCATTGCTATATTGAAGTCGTTATTTTATTGAGCTTGCAACTTTGCTGAATTTTCATGCCTAAAACGTGGTTAACTTCTAAGATTTTCATTGAATCGTCAATTTAGTAAAGCTAGAGGATGTATGATCTTTACCTTAAAGAACTTCTATTAATTTCATAAGATTTGATTCCTGGATTCACATCAGTTTCTGAGAACAAATTGAAGAGTGAAGATCCTACATTGAACACGAAAATGCTCACCTCATAATTCCTGCAGCCATACGCAAAGTCATGAAAAGTGTTAGGCCACACCAGACTCCATTAATAGCAAAACGAGGAGGAGCATAGAGTAGAACTGCAGATGATATCACAGCAACAGCCATCTATACAGTGAAGTATGTTATTTCTCAAAGTGGTCAAAACAGGTATACATTAAATGCATGGACAAAATGTCATAAAGAGGGCTCGTGAAGTTCAACATACCATTGAATAAGCTGAATAAGCAAAATCTGAAACACCATAGTGAAGTCCATCAAAAATGAAAGCGAGGGCATTAATGGGTTGGCTGGCACTGACAAACTGAAACGAATTTATAAAGAAGCCAATTCCTCCACATTGAGAAAGTAAATCAGACCGAGTGTGTTAAAATTGCTTACCACCACCCCAGTTCTAACGATGTTTAATAATTCTACATCCTTGGTGAATAATTCAGCAATATTGCCAAATGACATAAAAAGAATTATAGCTAGAGCGATTCCTGTAAGAAGTCCTGTCTGAGATAGAAAAGCATATTCGTTAATCAAGATGCACAATAAATTCTTAGCTGGAGGTAAAATTATAACATTAAAAATAGTATATAACTTGCGTAGCATCAAAATATTAAGCAGTAGGCATAAATAAAGAGAAAATTACCTTTAAGACACAGTGTGTAATCTCTTTCACTCTTTTGTAATCGAACTTTGCATAAGAACTTGCAATCAATGCCTAACAATCAAACAAAAAAAATTACCGAATGAGTATATATATGCTGCATGAACATATAGATCAGCAATAAAAATCATATATATACCATCTATGTTTGGAGAACATGCAGTCCAGGCAATCAAATGTATATGTTTTTATTTTCTTAAAAAGGAAAAAAAGAAATAAAGGCCATTAAAGAAAATTTATGAAAGATTCAAACAATATGTAGTCAAAACCAAAAAAGGACAGAGGGAATAGAAAATGATTAAACTATAAAAATGCAAACCTGTGCAGAAAGAGCCAGTGCATCAGACAGAAGAGATACAGCCAACCATATCTGCAAACAAATCTGATGAGCAGCCATAGCCAAAGGCCCTAACCGAGCAGCCATTGAGGTTCCTAGAGTCATGGTTATCAAGACGGATAAAGTTCTCCCGAGCAGCAAACCACCTAAGAAAGTTTAATTTTATTAGAATTATACTATATCAAGACCACATATTCATTATTATGCTCTTCGCACACGTAGTCCAAGCATTTAACTAAGAAGGCAGTTCGTTCATACTATATAAACTCAACAGTAACTTTCAATTTCATCTTTAATGGCATAAAGAGAGATCAGACAGCAGGAGTCTGTTGACTCAATTTTTAAACGGAGTCCATTTCATGCTTAATTGAGTCTAACCAAATCCAAATCAAGCTAAAATCTCGTCTAAACAAGCTTATTTGGTTAAGCCCTGATCAAATCCAGCCCTTATCCACTTAATCTTTGACTTTGCATATTTCCAGATCAAGAAATTCAAATTAAATGGCTGAGATTACCTTAAAACACTAAGCCTATTTCTGTCTTCCCTGTCCAATATCGGGATTTCCGTGATTTGGAGCAGCTCGAGCGGGACCTAGGACGTTCACTCAAAACTAAGCGTGATGTAGAACGCGGGGGGTGGGGGGGGGGGAGGGGGTTCCATCTCAGATTTCCCACAATTAATGGATTTGAATTTGGAATTCAAACAAGAAAGAAGGGAGGGAAGAGAGAAATTAATTATCTCCTTAATTGAGGCCTTTAATTAAGAAGGAAATCATTAGGATAGAGGGGAGAGAGGGGCCGGCCAAGTGAGAGGGAAGGATGAAGTGTCTAGGTTCAATGAATGTGAATCGAGCATTAATTAGGATTGGGAATTAAATCTGAAATTAATTTTAGATTTGGAGAGTTTAGAGGGGCGTCCTAAATTGGATTTATTAATCCGAGAAGGTTTTTGAAATTCAAATCTATTTGAATTCAATTTAAGAAGTTTTCCAAACTAACAATTAATTAATTTAGGAAAGTAATCAAGAGGCTATTTGAATTTGAAATTCAAACTTGTGGATGAGGAGGGGCCGACAGTTTCAAGGAGGGGAGGGGTTTAAGAGAGGAAAATTAATGCTTGCTTGAATTAGAATTTTAAATTATGAAGGATTGACTTAATTCCAATCTTATTTAAAATTCAAATGGGCATAAATTCAGGAACTTTCCTAAAATAGGGATTCTCATTTTAGGAAAAAAATTCAAAATTTAAATTTATTGGAATATGAAATTAAATTATTCCCAAAATAAGAAGGGCTCAAATTGGAGGGCTTTGAATGCAAGATTTGAATGGGTGGAGCCAAGGGAAGAGGGAGGAGGTGTGGATTTCGATGGGGAAGGGGAGGGTTGTGGGGAAGGGGACCGGCGCTTAATGGAGGGGATGGGGTTGCCGGCTAGGAGGTGGTGGTGGAGTTCGGTTTACAGAGTGGGATGAGGGAAGAGGTAAGCTTGGCCGGCGGCTATGGAGGGGGTATGGATGGCGGTCAAGGGAGAATGAGAAAATAAGTGTAGGGAAAGAAAGATAAAATCGTGAGCCCGGACGTCTCCTGCAGCTGACGAGTGATACGTTGCCCTTCACCAAGAGACTTCAACCACGAGCCCGGACCCATCCAGTGGCTGGTGGATACTACGATTCTCTCCCATAGGGATCTCACCAAAATTCTTCTCAAAGAACAAGAGTGCAAAGCTTTTTTTATTAATAATCAATCATTGTCCAATACAAGAGCAAGGGCCTCTATATACACCTTAAAAGAAACTAAAATATAACTTTGCCCCTTGGGCTTACATAAGACAAGACCCTTAAATAAAGGTAAAAATGAAAAAATGCATAATTAACTCAAAAATACAATTAATAAACTAAGATAAAATGAAGGGATCTCAGCCGTCAATCTTCGTTTCTTCCTTTGGTAAACGTCCACCGTCGAATCTCCGCATCAAAGCGGGTCTAAGGTTCTTCTCCAGATTTCGAGCTACTAAGACTAGGCAGCTATTCATAAGGGGACTTGAGTGAGGATACATTTGCGACTAACACCCTCCGGTTACGACTTGAGTGAGGATACATGATGCAAGCAAAAATTAGGACAACCCCTAATTTTTGCAAGCAAAAACAAACGCTTCCTAGGATATAGAAAATACACGAAATACACTAAATTAGACAAAATACAACATTTAAAACAAAATACAACCTTGATATTATAAAAATGACGATTATAAACTTTTAAATAAAAGCTCCTAAAGTTGCATTTCTTGATTGAGAAGAAAGGTATTGATGGGGTGGACACTTGAGGAGAGAAGAAGGAGATAAGAAGTGCTAAGAGAAAAGAGGAATGGAACAAGCTCGCAAGCTTTACCAAAGAAAGAATAAAAACTCTCAGGTTTTCTAATTCCAAAAATAATTCATAACACTCTTTTCTAAAACAGCCACAAACTCCCTATAAATAGAAAAAAAGAAGCACAAAAGGCACCTAAAACAGCTGTCCAAAACAGCCGAAAAAAACAGGAGAAATGCAGCATTTAAGGCTCCCAAAAACCGAATAATAAAAGCCATGAATTTGGACAGAAACAGGAACCAAACAGCCATAAAGGGGCTAGCATTCATTCTAGAACAGCAGCTGAAAAGCCACACAGGAAACAGGGTAAAAACAACCACGGGACAAGCAGCCAGGAGAGGAACCCAAGGGAGTAGCACAGGGGAACGGAACCAGCAACCAGGAAATTGGAACCAGCAGCCTAAGGATCGGAACCAGCAGCCCAAAAAACGGGACAGCAGTTAGGGAACCATAACAGGCATTTAAAGGGGGAGGAATCAGTCATGGGAAGGAGAGCTAGGTGGGGGAACCAAATGGACAGCAAATGGGGGGAATGAACCTCAATTTATGAGCTGAAAGTGTTCTCTACTAGACATTAATGAGATGACTTTTAGTAGAGGAAATTGAAGCTCACAAAAGTTACAACCCAAGATGCTTTGACCCCCCCACCCCTTTGCATACATCAATTCTCCTCCAGTTGAAAGAACTCATCTCCCGATGAGGTTGCTTTAGTATGTTCCCGACGAGACGAAGGTGTTGCATCAAGCTTTTGAATCATAGCTGCATATTTATTCTGGATCATCTCACGCTCTTGCCTAAATTGGTCATGCAGAAATTTATTCCTCTTCTCGAATTTCTCCGTACACAAGTACATTTGATATTGAATTTTATACAACTCGTTTAGTAGGGGGTTTGTAGAGTTTCCTTGCGATGGAATCCCTTCTACTGTTGGAATCTTCACATCCTGAATAGGTGGTTTATTTTTAAATTTGGCAGGGTCAAATTCTCCTTGGGATTCATTTGAATCTTAACATGAGCCTTCCGAAGGATGATTGCATGGACTATCCATTTAGACTCAAAACATATGAAGACTTATAATAACAAAAACTCAAAAACTCTCATGACACCAAGAGTCACTCAACAACCGACTCTGATACCAAATTGATGCAAGCAAAAATTAGGACAACCCCTAATTTTTGCAAGCAAAAACAAAAGTTTCCTAGGATATAGAAAATAAACGAAATACACCAAATTAGACAAATATGACATTTAAAACAAAATACAACCTTGATATTATAAAAATGACACTAACAAACTTTAAAATAAAAGCTCTTAAAGTTGCATTTCTTGATTGAGAAGAAAGGAACTAATGGGGTGAACACTTGCGGGGAGAAGAAGGAATAAGAAGTTCGAGACGAAGGGAGGACAAGCTCGCAAGCTTTCCTAAGAGAATAGAGGAATGGAACAAGCTCACAAGCTTTTTCAAAGAAGGAAGAAAAACCCTCAGATTTTCTAATTCCAAAAATAACTCATAACACACTTTTCTAAAGCAGCCACAAACTCTCTATAAATAGGCAAAAAGAAGCCTAAAAGACATAAACAGTTGTCCAAAATAGCCAACAAAAACAAGAGAAAGACAGCATTTAAGGCTCCTAAAAACCGAATAATCAAAGCCATGAATCTGGACAGAAACAGGAACCAAACAGCCATAAAGGGACCAGCATTCATTCTAGAACAGCAGCTGAAAAGCCACACATGAAACCGAGTAAAACAACCATGGGACAAGCAGCCATGAGAGGAACCTAAGGGAGCAGCACAGGGGTACGAAACCAGCAACCAGGGAATCAGAACCAGCAGCCTAAGGATCAGAACCAGCAGCCCAGGAAATGGGACAGCAGCTAAGGAACCGGAACATGCATTTAAAGGAGGAGGAATCAATCATGGGAAGGAGAGTTAGGTGGGGGAACCAAAGGGGCAGCAAATGGGGGGAATGAACCTCAATTTATGAGCTGAAAAGGTTCTCTACTAGACATTAATGAGCTGACTTTTAGTAGAGAAAATTGAAACTCACAAAAGTTACAACCCAAGATGCAAAGTCCCCCCCCCCCCCCTCTGCCTACATCAATACATTTGCAACTAACACCCTCCAAAATTATATTCATCGGAATTGAGTGAATAAGAAATTAGTCTGTCCAAACTATCCCAACAATTATACTCCAACCATAGAATTCTCTCTCATGATTAAATACTCATAATCATGCACAATATAAATTAAAACAAAATATAGAGTTTACTAAAAATGTCAAATAAAAATTTACATACTCAAAATCCTTAATTTAAAGCTAACTAATTAATTTTGGGCTTTTGGCTATACATAGAAGACTGATCAGTAAACTATAAATTAATATTTTGGGAACGAAAATTTATTTAAAATTCTTAATAAAGCTCTATATTTTGTTTTGATATATATTATGCATGCTTCCAAATATTTATTCATGAGATATAATTATATGGTTAGAGAATAATTGTGTTATGATAGTCTAAATAGATTAATTTCCTACTCGCTTGATCCAGGTGAATGCAGTTCAGGATGGGTTTTAGCATGAAAGTTATCTGCTTAGATTATCCATCTTTGTTACATCTCAGGCTAAGGGTCAAATTGGGGTGTTATAATAATATCTCAAACTTAGAAAATCTTGAGTCTATATGTAAGATCTCGTTCCCTTACTGTTCCTCTCTGAATTGGATTTTCCTCCCAGAATCGGCCAGGACGAAGTTGAGATCGTCCAGGCCGATCAATGCATTCAAACAGCTGATTTCTGGAGCTATTTCTGGACAGGATCGTCCAGGACGATATTGAGATCGTCCAGGACGATCGGCACTGTTCCAAAAACCGTCCTGATCATCGCCCTGGGAATGGTCCAGGACGATCAGAATTTGGTCTGATCGTCCCGGGACGATCGGGCGATCGGCCAGGCCGATCTGTGTATGATATAAGGAAATGAGCTCGTTTTGAGGAGAGAGAAAATCAGATTTTAATATCAGATATTTTGAGGAGAGAGAAAGGGAAAAAGAAGAAAAGCTTGGTTTTGGAGGCCGCGGAGCGCTTTTCGTCCGACGCTGCTGTTGGAGAAAGTGTAGATCTCGTGGTAAGGACTCCGAACCCTGTTTCTGTTTTCGAAAATATTGTGTTTTGATCGAGTTGTGCACTGTTTTGTGTTTTCGTAGTCTACTTTTAGACCTGATTTCGATTTGCCACGACTTTCACCGCACAACTTCTAGTATGTTATAGATATG
The DNA here is from genome assembly GCA_016618105.1 of Dendrobium huoshanense. Classification (NCBI taxonomy): domain Eukaryota; kingdom Viridiplantae; phylum Streptophyta; class Magnoliopsida; order Asparagales; family Orchidaceae; genus Dendrobium; species Dendrobium huoshanense. The sequence continues at coordinate 35,016,068 of CM028354.1, read as the reverse complement.
ACTATTGTACACGATTTGACTGTATTCTACGAAGATTTTATCGGTCGGAATTGATTCTACGTGATTTTACTTGAATAGAAAATTATCAGGACTTGATTTGATTTGGATTCTTTACATTGATAGTCTTGTATTGATGCCGTGGATAATTGTTGGTAATTTGGAGAAATTTGGAATTTGTATCGTTTTGCAAGATTTTTGTGTAAATTTGACCGACTACCGTTACTCTGCCCGATTTTCGTATGATTTCTGTTTTGTCTGAAACTGATAGACTGAATCGATATGCATATGATTATTGATATGATTGCTTTAATATTGATTATTGATTGACTATTGATACTGATCACAAGTTGAACCTGGTTGAACATTGGTTGAAGATTGATGATACCTGTACAGGATGGTGGGCCGACGGGCTTTCCTTTAAACATTGATTATTGATATATTGATGGGAGTCATAAGGAGTTTATTGATATGCCGACGGGCGAAAAGAGTGACGACTCTTATTGATTGAACCAATGTAAATGATATCTACAACAGCAATATGGATTCTACAACAGCAACATGACCAGTAGATTGTACTTGTTCAGTATATAGTATTGAATTGCATGTTTACTGTATTGACTTACGGATCTATTGCTTTATCGATTTCTACTTTATTGATTTGATCGGATTCACTGTATAGTACGATTTCATTGATTTCATCGATTGATTACCGAGCATTGATACTACTGAGCATTGATATGGACATGGATAGATATAGATATTGCATTGATAGCATAGACATGGACATCGTATAGATTCATTGTACTACTGCCTATAGATTTTATAGATTCTCTATCGCTACTGTTTCTGCACTGTATCGACTGCCTTATAGATTCATTATTCCGTATCGTCTTCTCGATTGATTTCATTGAATAGATCGTATTGATTTGATAGCATCGATTTGATTGACGGATATTGATTGATTGAGATGATTTATCGATTTGCCTGCCGCTGCATTGACTGGTTTTATTGACTATTGATTTCCGGATTGCATCGACTACTGATTTGATTTCCGCTGCATAGACTCATTGACCATTGATTGATACGGATTTGATAGATTGACATGCATATTGATAGCATCGCCGTGCTTTGATTTCAGTTATAGGTATTAGGTGACCTGCTGGGCTTTGTAAAGCTCATTATATGTGGTTGATAATTTTCAGGTCAGGGCTCGGGAGCAGGAGATAGGAATTGATCCAGATCTACAGGTTTTAGTTCTTTTGATGATTCTTTTGTACTCAGGACAGGATAGTTTCTTTACTTGTATTGATAGTGTAGTTCCTGAGTATTGTATATGATGTTTTGAGATATGAATCGACTGATATATTGATGTTTAAATTTTATAGATGTTTGATAGATTGCTTACTGAAGGTTTTTAGATAACTCTGGTAAATTGTTGAGAAATTGATTGACATTCTTTCCAAGTTTGATCTTGGGGTCGTTACACTATAGGCCATTGGATGTGTGTATGATGCCCCCAAGTCCCTAGGCCATTCTAGAAAATTCATATTATGCTCTCCAAACCCAATAATGAATGTTAGCCTCTTAGCAAAGCCATGAAAATACAATGATTTCCAACAGGTTGTTCTCATTTGAGATCCCAAAGAGGATGGCAATGAGCAGCACATCGTTGGACTTGTGACTATTGACCCCCTAAGTGCATGAAAATGCATTCATCTTGGACCAATTCCCTCACCTACGACAAGCCCTAGGCTTTTGTAGCCATTGCACAAATCAAATGGCTATGCACTTGACCAAATCAAGTTGCACGACACTTGGAATTTAGATTGCATCAAAATTGATCTATGGACACTCTTGAAGGCCTTCATATGCTAAGATGCTCACTTTTATTTAAAACAAAAGGGAGAGAATTGTAAATATACTCATTTAACTCCAAGCATTTGTGGATATAATTTGGGGTATTCTAAAGGCCCTCAAAGATTTATAGGCTATACTCCACCTCACTTTGGAAATATGTAAGCTTATTTATGCACTCTTCAAATTAAATGATTGAGTGACATGAAAAGCAACTTAAGCACTTAGAAAACTCCTAAATTTTCAAATCACCCTTTCAAACGCACACAAGGCTTTAGAATATGCCAAAATTATCAACAGTCCTATCAAAGCCAAAGGAATGATGTTCTATATTTTAATGAATTTAAAATATTCTTTAAAAAAAAAAAGAACTCTCTTTTAGGAGCCCTCCTCACTCATGGATGATGCTTTGGAGCTCCATAAAGCTCCCTTGCATAAACGCTAATGCTCCTTAGAAGCTACCTCATCCTTAGATAAATCCTATAATTGTGTTCGTTTAAGTTGAACCAAATCAACTTGAGTCAACCTCCCTATGCCTCCCTAGTTTGGTGCCTTCCTGAACTCATATAGAGGTCTTCAAATAACCTCTAAAGAGCTCAAGAGAACACTAGGGACCCTTAGGAAAAAAAACCTTAAGTCCAATTAACCCACCTATTGAGCAAAAATCAATAAATGATTCCCCTAGCCATAGGATTCCAATCCTAGCTCTCTTCACTTGCTTAACCTATATTGAGTAAGTGAACCTTGATCCTAGAACACAAAATATTCAAGGACCCATTCTTGATTTATAGCCCCCAAGTTGCAAATCACCTTTTATTTCTATGGGCCACAAAAGTCAAAGAAAAATCTCTCCCCTAATCTCAAAGCTATAAAATGTTATAATCTTATATGCCTCCTAATGCTTGAATTACAGGATTGTGTATTCTTTTTCCTTTTCAAATGTAATGAGTAGATTTAGGAAGTTATTCAGATCTGTGGGACACAGCGACATGAACAATGAACCAGAAAGATGAAACACAAGGTGAAGTCCTACATGCATCAAAAGTCAGGCAACCAAGCTAATAATTATAATTGGATTGTAAAAGGCAGGCAACTTGACTGCCAATTTTTCATTTTTTTAGTTGTAATAACTAGACTGTACTACAATCTTTTGTTAATTTTTATATATTTAATTATTTTTTACTGAGTGCATGTTATAAATACATGTTTTTCTTAAATTGTTTCTCTTGCTTTGCTTGGGGTGACCTAGACATGTTTTATGCGAACTCCTAGGATAAAACTTAATTTTCTACTAATTAAAATTTAAACAGTCTAGAATCAACCAACAACATCAAGCATTTATCCCACTACATGGGTTCGGCTACATGAATATTGTCGCTATTAGGTTCCATGTCCTGAATGAGAAAAGTTGAGGGTTAAGTTAAGTAGTTGACAGCCAATATAAAATTCGTAGAACAATCATACCATGAATCATTTAGAATCAACCATAGCATAAATATGTATTTTAACAATAAAATTGCATGGCTTATCCAAAATAAATCAAGTTTTCAAAATTATAAAGAAATTGATGATGTCATGGCCCAATGAGTTGCATGTAGATAAAAGCCCTCACATTAAAAGCTTGATGATAAGAAAATTATATTGTGAGTCAGCATTTGCATGCTCATATAGTCAGACATCTTAGCCTAAGTGGATAAGTTGTAAGTTTTATACTCTAAAATTAAAATAGTCTTACATATCTTGAATAGTCTCACTAGACATTTGCAAGAGGATGTACATTGGCGTATGCTTTTTGCTGATGATATTATTCTTGTTGATAAGACTAGAGAGGGAGTTGAAGGTAAACTTGAATTATGGAGGTCAATCTTAGAGTCTAAAGGTTTTCGCTTGAGTAGATCTAAAATGGAATATATATAGTGTAATTTTAGTAGTAATAGACCTAGTGAGGGGATTGTGACTTTGGGTGATCAACTCATTAATAAGAGTACACGTTTTAGATATCTTGGATCTATTGTTTAGAGTGATGGTGAAATAGATGAGGATATTATCAGCAGAATTCAAGTTGGATGGTTCAAGTGGAGGAATGCATCAGGCTTGTTATGTGATAGAAAAGTACCCCTCAAACTTAAGGGAAAATTCTATAAGATGGTAGTGAGGCCTGCAATGCTTTATGGTGCCGAATGTTGGCCATTAAAAGAGAAGCATAAAACTAAGTTAAGTGTGGCAAAGATGAGGATGCTCAGGTGGATGAGTGGCTTGATACGAAATGAGCATATACGTAAAAAGGTTGGAGTAGCTCCAGTAGAAGATAAGATTAGAGAAAGTCGCCTTAGATGGTTTGGTCACATAAAACGGCGGCCTTCCGATGACCCGGTTAGGAGAGTAGAGATATTAGATTTGACTTATGTTAAGAAAGGTAGGGGTAGACCTAAAAAGACTTGGTTAGAAAATATTAGAAATGACCTTTCTTTACTAGATTTAAACGAGAATTTGACTTTTAATAGGACACAATGGAGAAAAAGGATTCATGTAGCCGAACCCACGTAGTGGGATAAAGGTTTGATGTTGTTATTCATTAGTCAGATTTGGACTAGTTGTATATCCTTTGCAATTGATATTGCTGCAATTTTTATAATAGATTTGGACTAGTTGCATATAATTTTCTTATCATCAAGCTTGATGTTAAGATATGATAAGAGTACTAAAACGTGTCATCGGAAGGCCTCCGTTTAATGGTGTACTCTTATCATGTCTTAACATCAAGCTTTAGATTTGGACTAGTTGTATATAATTTTCTTATCTAAAACGTGTACTCTTATCATTGCTAGAGTTTAAAGGTTTTTGCTTGAGTAGATCTAAAACTGAATATATGGAGTGTAATTTTAGTAGCAATAGACCTAGTGAGGGGATTGTGACTTTGGGCGATCAGATCATTAATAAGAGTACACGTTTTAGATATCTTGGATCTATTATTCAGAGTGATGGTGAAATTGATGAGGATATTATCAATAGAATTCAAGTTGGATGGTTGAAGTGGAGGAATGCATCAGGCTTATTGTGCGATAGAAAAGTCCCCCTTAAATTTAAGGGAAAATTCTATAAGATGGTGGTGAGACATGCAATGCTTTATGGTGCCGAATGTTGGCCATTAAAAGAGAAGCATACTACTTAAGTTAGGCATTGCAGAGATGAGGATGCTTAGGTGGATGAGTGGCTTGACCCTTAGAGATAGGATATGAAATGAGCATATACGTGAAAAGGTTGGAGTAGCTCCAGTGGAAGATAAGATTAGAGAGAGTCGCCTTAGATGGTTTGGTCACATTAAACGGAGGCCTTTCGATGACCCGGTTAGGAAAGTTGAGGTATTAGATTTAACTTGTGTTAAGAAAGGTAGAGGTAAACTTAAAAAGACTTGGTTAGAAAATATTATAAATGATCTTTCTTTATTAGATTTAAATGAGAATATGACTTTTAACCGGAAACAATGGTGAAAAAGGATTCATGTAGCCAACCCCACGTAGTGGGACAAAGGCTTGATGTTGTTGTTGTTGTTGTATCTTGAATATGCATTGAGACCAAACATGCATGATTTTAAAAGTGTTTAGGTGAGTTAGATGGCAGTCCTTTTCATGCAGGACTATAAGTCCAGAGTCGGGCTGACTTAACTCCAAGTGGGGTTTCATGTTTTTGAGTCCCTTACATTCAGTTAGATTTAAGTTGGAGTTATTACATATCGGTGGTTCTCATGTTAGAACTAGGATCCAAAGTCGATGTTCTTTCAGTATCGTAAGCCCACACATTTTTGGACATTTTTTCTAACTTATATTATTGAAACATAAGCCCAAACTTTTTAAATTAAATTGATCAACTTTAACATAAATTTAATTTCAAAATATAAAGCCTACCATATGATAGTTTTAATTATCTTTGAGCTTCTCATAATCAAGTACTCCAACATTTCCTTCTTTGGTTTTACTCAAAAATTGATTTTAAGTTAATCTAATCTCCTTTAAAATTCTCAAAAACCAAATCTTTAATAAGAATTCCTCAAAAAATATATAAAATATTAGTTGATGTTTTAATGAAAAGATGTGAACCACTATTTTAATCAAAAGTTGTCTTACTAAACAAATAATTGGATGTAATTAATCATTTATAACCCAGAATAAAATAAATACTATTAAATCAAATATAATTTGTAGGAGAAAATCTCTCATAAAATTATATATATATCTACAGTAAAATAATATTTTATTATTTAGGATAATATATTATTTTTCTACGTCCTACTTGATCACAAAATATTTTAATTCGTTGGGATACTAAAAATTCCACCAACAATGGCTTCCCACCAATCCTATCATATTCCATACACTTTAAATTCATGATTTGATTTCAAAGAACACCTTTTATTCATATTGAGAAGAAAAATGACACGCTAAAATGCTTTCCCATATCATTTAGAATTAAATTTATTAACCATTACTAAAAATATGATGAATAAATCTTGATGTCGTTCTCCCAGTTCTCAAGTACTGAATTATCTTCTCCTATTTAATGATAATATTCTAATAGAGGAAGACCTATTCATGAACAACAAAGCTCAGTATAAGTTGCTTTGAAACAACACCTCAATACAATAACGTAGTTCGAATGGTACAAAGAGGCTTTCTATGAAACTCCCCATCGTCAATTTTATCATAATCAAGTTCGCAGAGTGTATTTCCTTGTTTATTCTGAAGTCAAACTAATTGATCAATAGAATATGAAAAATAATGAGAAAATAATCAAAATGGTCCCTCAACTGTGAGGAACCTAAAAGGTCCCCAACTTCTTGGAAGGACCAATTTGGTCCCTCAACACCACTAAATGGGACCAATATGGTCCTCACGTTAACTTTTAACGGCAAATATGCATCTGTTGAAAGCACCGGAAGTGTATAATTGGAAAAGAAAAAAGAACCTTCACATTATACGCATAACCCTTCCGTAGCGTTGAAACCTTCCCCATATACAACTCCCACATCTCACTGGGAATCAAGTGGCAGCATAAGCTTCAATGTAGCGGAGCAAGCAGCAGCAGCAGCTTCAACGCAATGGCCCAACATTCCTGCAGAGCAATTCGCAGCCCTGCGCACACGTTGACTACTGCTCCTGTAGCCCTGGGGACCATCTGAAGCCATGGCGAGCCATCGATCGTTTCGAACACCAAGTCCCACAGCAATCTAGAGATCTTCATTCATTCGGGATCGACGATTGCAACACTTGCTATGGATCTTTTGTTGTTCACCGCACCTATCTCGCCCGCTACTCGGGAGCAAAGAGTCACATAGTCGAACACAACATAGTCAAGAGGTATAATTTTCTTTTAAAACTTTATTTTGCGGATTTGATTATTTTTTTCTTGGCATTTGTTAACTTTCAATATTTTTCAATAAGACTAAATCTTAGAAATGAAATACCTATTGAGTGGCTTGAAGATTCTAATTTCTCACAGTTATTTGGTGATTTAACTGAGGAGAATTGTATTAACAGTAATGTACAGGTTAACAATAGTGATGGTGATGGTAAAGACGATAGTGTTGATTGTTATGATGTTGATGATGATGACAAGGTTGATGATTGTTTTGCATATGAAATAAAGAACTAAACTCAAAGGAAAGCAAATCATTGGAACCATTGAAGAAAATCCTACTATAATTTTAAAGGGGGAAAGTGTGATAGTGATTGTGTGGACTCGGGTGATGATGCTAGTCTTCATGGCAGTGATGAAGAAGAAATTTATAAATGGCCAACCTTCAACCTAATGACAGATTTCAATACCAACCATTTCGAAATAGGCATGCCATTTAGTGGGAAGGAGTTCAAAACCGCTGTTGAAAATTGATCTATTTTGACGGGGAAAACAATTAAGTTTATAAAGAATGATAAAAGATGTAAGGTTATCTGTAGACGACCTAACTTCTCTTTTATCATTTATATCTCAACACATCAAGGAAGCAAGTCATGGTAGATTAAATCTTTACAAGATCATACATGTACATAGATCATAGCTGATCATACATGTACATAGATCATAGCAAGACTTTGACATCAACAGTTATTGCAAAGAGGTCTGTGAATAGAGTCAAACTCAAACCCCATATAAGATGTAGTGTCTTTAGAAAGAAGTTATGGATGACTTGAAATTGCATGTATCAAAAGCTCAAGCCAAAAAGGCACTAAAGAAGGCACATCAATTCATCTACTTGAAGGAGGAAGATCATTTTAATAAAATTTGGGACTACTGTCTGGATGTATCAGGGAGTAATCCAGAATCAACAATTTTTTGCTTACTACTAAAGACCAAGATTTATGTGGGAAAAATATTTCAGCGACTTTATGTTTGCTTTGACGCATGCAAAAAAAGCTTTCTATCGGGATGTAGGCCAATTGTTAGTGTTGATGGATGTTTTCTGAAAGGGCAACAAGGACTCAAGGAGGTCAACTCTTAACAGTTGTAGGGCTTGATGTTAATAATATCATATTTCCTCTTGCATGGGAAGTAGTTGAGATAGAAAGTAGAAGCAGTTGGGAATGATTTCTGTTATTGTTAGGTAAAGATCTGTAGATCTTGGAGAATCAGCAACAATATACTTTCATTTCAGATAAGCAAAAAAGTTTAGTACCTGCTTTCCAGAACATCCTACCTGATGTTATCAATAGATACTGTGTAAGCCATTTGCATCAAAATTTAAAATTTGCCAGCTTTACTAGCATGGCTTTGAAGAATGCCATATAGGCAGCAGCAAAGGCAAGCACTGTTAACCAATTCAAGTTCAGGATGAAAGAGTTGGAGCAATTAAACATTGTAGCGCATAAATGGTTAAATGATAAGGCTCCAAATGAGTGGTCCAGGTCTCATTTCAGTTTTACACCTAAATGTGACATATTGCTCAACTATATCTGCGAATGTTTTAACTCATACATTCATGATGCTAGAGAATTACCCATTATATCGATGCTTGAAAGTATTAGAGCAATGGTTATGACAAGAATGGTGGAGAACAAGAAGAAGGAATTAACTTGGAATGGAAAGCTATGTCCTAGAATAAAGGAAATTATGCGAAAAAAATATGCATGAAGCAGGTTCTTGCATAGTTTACAAATCAGATGATAATGACTATGAGATAAGTACTATACATGGAGGTCAGTACAAGGTCAATTTGGACTTAAAATCTTGTTATTGTTAGAAGTGGAAGTGGAATTCCATGCGAACACGCATGTGCTGCAATCTATACGACAATGGGAGACTGCGAAGATTTTGTGTATCCCTTCTACGCAAAAGAAACTTACATGAAAATTTATGAATCAAACATGAAGTAATTGAACGGCCAATGAGTAACAGAATACCACCATTGCCACCAAAATACAATAAATAAAATAGGGGAAGACCAATGAAGATGCGAAGAAGAACAACCAATGAAGAACCATCACATTAAATCCCTAAAAAATTAGGGGAGCCAATGTTAAGCTTCACTATTGTAGATGTGGACAAAGTGGACACAATAGCTTAACATGTGATAATAGAATGAATACTAAATAAGGACAAGGAGAAGTTCAGGAAGTGTTCCAACCATATGTTGAGATCGTAAGTTATAACATCTAATCAATTTTAATTTCAAAATGTCAACAATTTTTATTTCAAAAATGTTATTTTAACTAGCCCTCGAAGTTTTTGGAGTGACGATGATGCATGCAAAAGAGGGGTCAAAACAATATGAGAATTTGTTTTGACCCTTGGGCTGCTGGTGCTCTCGGTTTGGGCCTTGTTTGCTTTGATTTGGAGCTAATTTTTGGGATCTACTTTGTTCTAGCTCGTAAATACCTAAGTTGTGACTTTAGCTCATTAATTCAAAAGGTTTCTCTACTAATTTCAGCTCATTATGTGTGAAAAAGTTTAGCTTTTCCCCTTCCCCATGTTGCCTTCACGGTTTCCTCCTTCCCCCTCGGTTTCTCTTGGGCTTTTGCTGTTCCCGTGGCCCTGGTTGTTTTTCCTGTGCTAGCTGGTTTTCCCATGCCTTGGCCCTTTGTTCTCTGTGATGGCTCCTCGGTTCCCTTGATGACTGGATTTCCCGTGGCTGCCTGCTGGGTTTCCTGAGGCTGCCTGCTTGATTTCCCGTGGTCTTTTTTCCCCTGTTTCCTGAGCAGGTTTGGGGCTGCTGTTTGGTGGCTGTTGGCCTCATTTCCCTAAATCTAATAGGTTTAATCAATGCTTTAAAGGGCTGTTTAGCTGCCCTCTTTTGGTATATAAATAGTAGATGTTTTGGAATAAAACAAGTGTGTTATAATGTGATTTTTGGAATAGAAAACATGAGGGTTCTTGTTGGAAAAGCTTGCGAGCTTGTTCCATTTCTCTCTTCTCTTCTTCTTGGGAATGCTTGCGAGCTTCTCCTATGTTTCGTCTTGGCTTCTAACCTCTTCTTCTACCTGCAAGAATCCACCCCACTTGTATTTTTCTTCTCTCAATGGATGAATGCAACTTTAGGTTTTTTGTTTGAGTCGTTTGTAAGTGTCTTTTGTTGTATTGTCATTTTATATGATATAAAGTTGTTGTTTTTGTTATTTCAAAAGTGTCTTTATGTAATTTCTTTATCCTAGTAAGGAAATGTCTTTTCTAGCAAAAAAAATTAGGGTTGGCCTAATTTTTTGCTTATTTTTTATTGCATCAATTTGGTATCAGAGCAATTTCTTATCCCAGTTTGTCGAGTAAGTCTTGGTGAGTCATAGCAGTTGTTGTGTGTGTCATGTGAGCCTATGTTTGTGTCTTCCTAGGTTTCTGTTGTTCTAGTGTTGTGTCTTTTAAGTTTTGTGTTTTCTTTTAAGTGTTTGAAAAAAAATGAAAAACAACAAAATCAGTGAATCAGAAGTGGGAGAAAATCAGCCAGGTGTTCCTGAATTCCAAATCCCTATGAACAGATGAGTTCCAACAAAAGACGATTCAACAGATCCATTACAAAACGAATTATTCAAACTACAGATAAAGATGCATATGAGTACGGAAAATTATTTGAAAAAAAGGAAGCATCTGCAAGAACAATTCAAGCAAGAGCGAGATGAAATCCTGAAGAAGTATGCGGCAAAGATTCAAGAGTTGGATGCACTTCCACCGTCTACTCGGATCAAATCAAAACACAACTCATCAGGAGATGAGTTTTGCAAGTAGGTGAGTATCTGATGCATGCAAAGGGGGGGTCAAAACAATATGAGAATTTGTTTTGACCCTTGGGCTGCTGGTGCTCTCGGTTTGGGCCTTCTTTGCTTTAATTTAGAGCTAATTTTTTGGATCTACCTGGTTTTAGCTCATAAATGCTTAAGTTGTGACTTTAGCTCATTAATTCAAAAAAGGTTTCTCTACTAATTTCAGCTCATTGTGTGTGGAAAAGTTTGGCTTTTCCCCTTCCCCATGCTGTCTTCTCGGTTTCCTCCTTGCCCCCTCGGTTTCTCTTGGGCTTTTGTTGTTCCCGTGGCCCTAGCTGTTTTTCCTGTGCTGGCTGGTTTTCCTGTGCCTTTGCCCTTTGTTCTTTGTGCTGGCTCCTCGGTTCCCTTGATGGTTGGGTTTCCCGTGGCTGCCTGCTGGGTTTCTCGTGGCTGCCTACTTGGTTTCCCGTGGCATTTTTTCCCCTGTTTCCTGAGCCGGTTTGGGGCTGCTGTTTGGTGGTTGTTGGCCTTTCATTTTCCTAAATCTAATAGGTTTAATTAATGCTTTAAGGGGTTGTTTAGCTGCCCTCTTTTGGTCTATAAATAGTAGATGTTTTGGAATAAAAAAATGTGTTATAATGTGATTTTTGGAATAGAAAACCTGAGGGTTTTTGTTGGAAAAGCTTGCGAGCTTATTCCATTTCTCTCTTCTCTTCTTCTTGGGAATGCTTGCGAGCTTCTCATATGTTTCTTCTTGGCTTCTAACCTCTTCTTCTACCCGCAAGAATCCACCCCACTTGTATCTTTCTTCTCTCAATGGATGAATGCAACTTTAGGTGTTTTGTTTGAGTCGTTTGTAAGTGTCTTTTGTTGTATGGTCGTTTTATATGATATAAAGTTGTTGTTTTTGTTATTTCAAAAGTGTCTTTATGTAATTTCTTTATCCTAGTAAGGAAATGTCTTTTCTAGCAAAAAATTAGGGCTGCCCTATTTTTTTGCTTATTTTTTATTGCATCAGACGACCTCAAACTAAACCTGCTTTGGAAGTTCTCACTCAAGGATCTTCAAATGCAACACTTTTAATATGTTGATTCACTTTTTTTTCGTAATTCATTTCTTCTAATGCATGTCAATCTAATTAAATCTTTATATTTTCTTTAGGTTTACACCTCCAAAAGAAAAAAATCTCATTGAATGAGCATTTTGAAGCACATGAAATTTTGTTTGGGTATGGACAAGCCATTAATGAAATATATTTTGGTTTTGTTAAGTGATTTTTTGCATGGAGAATGGACATACTTTATGCTATTGTCTTCTTGATCCAGAGTTTTTGTATAAGGTATTGACATACTCATGTATTTTGATTGAAAATAGAAATGCTTGATCATTAAATGAAATGTATTTTTGCTTTAGCTACAATGTATGTAATAAAACAATGCCAAAAAAATTATTTTTTTTTTTTACTTTCGTGTGATTAGAGCTTATCTTGAATTTAAATTTATTAAATTTAAATTTTGTGATTAGAGCTTGTCTTGCATACATAAACATTTAAAAAATAGTGAAATTATTAAATTTAAATTTATTTAAAATTTTTTATTAAAGAAAAGTTTAATAATTTTTTTTTACAAAAAGAATAAAACCTACTTAAACTCATTGATTGAATATTTTAATTAAAAATGACCAAATTGTCCTCATAATTAATACTATCAACTTCACCATCACATGGCGGGACCAAAAAGGTTCTATTTAGTAGAGTTGAGGGACCAAATTGGTCCCTCCAAAGAGTTGGGGACCATTTTGGTCCCTCACATAAAGTTGAGGGATCATTTTGATCCTTTTCTCAAAAAATAATATAAGAACTACATGTATGCTTATCTTAGCCAACAATTGACTGCAAGTATAAAAAAATAAATCGTTGATAAAGCAACTAGTAAGAAAATTAGTTGACATTCAAATTATAGTTGTGCAATGGCATTAACCATTAAGGCTCTGTCATCGCAAGCAAAAAATAATAATAATAACACTGAAAAAGGACACAACTCAGACTACAGTCATAGTAGAAGAAAAAAGATAAAATTAGGATGAATTTTAACACTAAAAAAAGCTCACCAGATTTTACGTAACCACCAAACTGTAGCTCTTGAATCCTAGGAGGTAGTATAACAGCTCTTTTACTAAGAAACCATATGAGTAAAAAGGTAGTAATGTACCTGAAACATTTTCATAACAAAAATTAGAATTATAGCAGGTGCACTATTATCTAAATCTATATGGTAAATGTTCAAAAGCTTAGAGGCGTTCAGAAAAATTTTGGATGATCAAGTTTGGGTGAGAACAATTTGGATATCACTGATGTAAAACGTAAAGATGTAAGAAATATTGACCACAAACAAAAAGCTTGCGCTACTATACATTCTGGGCAGTCCAAGTGACTTGTTAAACTCAAAGAGCAACAGAACAGCATTAGAACAAGTGTTCTTTCAGATCAATTAAAGAAAATAAATAAGGTCAAAAATAAAAAGATCTCACTAAATCAGCACAAGAATACTAAAAAAATGACAATAATTTTTTTTATTTGTTTTCTCTGAAACTACTCAAAAAAGATGAGTGGGGTAGAATGGTCCTATGTAACCGCCGGGGAGGAAAAAAAATGAGAATAGGTGGATAGTCTGACTCTATGGGAAGTTGGAATCACTCTGCCGAGGATGTGTAACAAACAAAAACCTGTCTGAATTAAATGTGAACAGAAGAAAAGGTAACAATTAGGCAAACAAAAAATAAAAAATAAAAAATATGAAAAAGACGAGGGAGGAAGGGAGCAATGGCAGGGGGGTTGCGGAATCCAAGAATATTGTGGTACTAGAAATCACCTTCTAGGTACACTTTTCATCAAAATGATCAATTCAAGATGAATTCCACATTTATAGTAATGTAATTCCAGAAAAACTTTAATCATTGAAAAGATCAAAATTTTTAACACTCATACCACAGAATTAGGAACACCATTAAAATCATGAGAATCCTCCCAACCACGTAGGACCACATCATTCTCCATTCATTTTAATTCAATATCACATGAGCTGTAAAATTGTATCAAAGATACCTTAAATCAACCTTTTTTTCCTTCTTAATCCTTTGGTATTACTTTTATTAATCTATTTTATTGGTGCATCTTTCTACCCTTCATCTTTTCTTGCTAAAATTATCAAAATCTATTTATAGAACCACATCATCAATAATTGGTATTTCTACTATCCTTTTAAAATAATCTTTTATCAACTTATCATTCCTAGTTTCAATACATCTATCCTAACATTATCTTTTTTATCACTCTTAATTTAACTATAAGTGATCTCTTTACTATCCAACACTCAAATCCATAAATCCCAACATATCAAATTACAATTTTATAAAATATACTTTAATCACCATGATATTCTTTTATCTAATAATACCTTAAGTAATTCTTTATTCTAACCATCCATCAACTTTAAAAATTATCATCATCTATGCCCCAATTATTTTGAATAATAGATTTAGATGTGTAACATATCATGCTAAGCATCATTTTCACTTCTAGTAATATTCATTGACAAGAACTAATGTTACACTCACTAGAATAGTATAATAAGTAGTTCGTCTTCAATCTATTAATCCTGAGCCCTTACATCTTCTAAACATTTTCTTCATTATTATGCCGTTCCACTTCAAAAAATCTCTCATTGATTAGAGACATATCATTTGAGAAAAATATATTCAAAAGTATACAATAAAGCACCTAATTTTGAATATCCTTTTCTTCATAACCAATACAAAAAGATTATCTAAAATACTAAAACTGATGAGGACATCGTCAGATATTTCGACACATGTACCATCAGAAGACGTCGGAGATCAACGGCCATGATCATGAGTTTTATTTTGAGTCATCTTATGTAATAGTTTAGTTTTTGATGAAATGAAATTTACTACTTGTTCTCTTTGTGAGTTCCTCCCTCCAAGATCTCTTAGTGAGTTCGCCGGAGAAGACTAGATCTCTTTGTGAGTTCTAGTTCGCCGGAGAAGACTAGATCTCTTTGTGAGTTCTAGTTTTCGAATTATCTCATCTTGTGGAAAATCAACGTGGAGACAATCGAGGTTAGTAAATCCGTAGTCGTCGAAGCCTTGAAATATCCATTTCTTCCTTTTCCCCTTGCTCTTCCCGCCGCCCACGCCAAGCAACTCAAGCCGCCGGCCACCCTGCCTCCATCTTTTGCCGGCCAGCTCAGCTGCCGCTGGCCACCCTCCTGCCGGCCAGCCGCCGGCCAGCAGCCGGCCACCCCTTGGACCCCCATGCCGCCGGCCCCCTCCAGCTCCCCCTTTTGAATTTTGAATTCCCCTCTCTTAATGACTTTCCTAATTAAGCCATATTAATTTGGAAAATTAATTAAGAGGAGTTACACATATTTGAAATTCAAATTCAAATCCCCTCTGACTTTCATTTGAATTTGGGAGTTATGATAATTAATTAAGAGGAGTTACACATGTTTGAAACTCAAATTCAAATTCCCTCTTATTTTCATTTGAATTTGGGAGTTACTTATGATATAATTAATTCTGAAATTAAATGTCAGTTTTATTATGCTTAATTAACTCCTTGTGGTCCCCACTCATTTAAATTCTCAAGCCTTCTCACCACTATACATGGCCGGCCCCTCTCTCCTCTCTCTCCCCCATTAAGTCCCTCCACCTCACCAATCTTCATTAATTGGTATCTCATTATGGATCCAATTAATTAAGATCCCAAACTTGCTTCTCTCCTAATCACCTTAATAACTCCACAAATTCAGCCCAATTCTTCTCCCCATTTCCATCCCTCTCCCTCCTTGGATTAATTTGAAATTCAAATTAAATCCCTCTCCTAAACCACTAAAATCTGAATTTTATTTCAGATTTCTTGCATTTGCCTCGTAGCCCCCACCATAGCCGACTCCCCCCATCTTCTCCTCTTTTGCTTCAACAAGTGGTCGGCTCAAGGGGCTCAAGAAGAGAGTTCTCAACATCCATGGACGGCCGATCCCGATTTCGACCACGGCTTCGTCTTTGAAGATCAATGAAGAATGGATAAGACGTTGGATGCTCACTAGTCATCCCATGGACTACCCGCCACCGGCTACCACTCCAACGGACTACACTTTTGTGCGTCATTTGTCTCCTAGTGGCATCGCTCGGTTGCTCTCAATCTTCCTCCATTAAAAATGCCACCAACAAGAGAGTGAGTGAGAGACCCAAGGTGAAAAGTTCTATTTGTTAATTGTGGATTATTGTTTCTCCCCATAGCATTACTCTTTAATTCTATGTTGTCAATTTGATATTGTCCCGTTAATCTAGTTATAACTGCATGCCTTACTTAATTTTGAATTGATAATTCTGAAAACCTAACTTGGGTAAGCATTAATTCTATAACTAGCAAAGCTTTAAACTCTTATATTAAAATCCCCAAGCAGTTCTTGTTTTCATCGCATGTTGTTTCACATCATCTTGGTATCAGAGCATGGCTAGCATGCTTTACTTGTGCTAGAAGTTCTTAGGAAGTTAGTTACCATTTGTGTGGCTCATTTGCATGCATACCATTGCTAATTTCATAAGAATTTCCTGTTTTATTTTGCTGTCCATAATATTTTTTGCATGTTGTTATCATAATACGCAAGTTTAGTTCATCACCTAAGTGAAGTCTTAGTCTTGCCACTTCATCTAAGTGTTTAGGTCACTTGCTACGCTTGAAATACTTGCTGTCCAGATCTTTTCCTGCAATATTTAGGGACATTTAGGTGACCCTAAACCTTTAACAAGTTGCTGTCCAACCTTCTAAACCTGTCCCCAACACTTAGCCAACCTGTTTCATTGTATTAGGTTGCTGTCCTTAGGATTCCAGCAGCATATAGAGGTATTAGGAGCATCCTACCTTAGCATCTAGGTGCTTTCCTCCACCCCAAAACCCATCCTAAACACCTAGGCTTCTTCACCAACTGTTGTGGTTTGCTGTCCAAACTTTTCTGCACCCTGTAGTGAGTCTAAGTGAGCCTAACTTAGAGTCTAAATGACGTCCCTTACACCCAATCATCTTTGAGTTTCACTTGACACTTTTCTATGGACCCGATAAGACTCCAAAAGAGTTTAGATGACATTGTTAACCTAGTGGGCAATATGACTAGAATGATAACGGAGAAACCCGTTGACTATCCACACTCGAATTATGTGTCCCACTCTGCTTTTCAACCTAGACCCGAGTTTAAGCCACAACGACCTCACTTTGAGCCACCTTACCGTCTACCCACCTTTAATAGTTCCTCGGACCCTTACTACCTTAGGGATTGGGTTAGGCAACTAGAGGATTATTTTGAATCTTGTTATATCCCTGAGTCCCACCAGATTAGGATCGCTAAGTCTCACCTTAAAGGTCGAGCTCTTCAATTTTGGATGAAATTGGAAGATCATAGAGAATTTTGCGGTGAGTACCTTACTTGGAGAGACATGAAACGAGAACTTAAGTTGAAATACTGATCCTCTACTAGTGACCACCATCTAGAGCATCACCAGACCTCGTTTGTTGGGACAACCCGTGGACCTTACTGTGGTCGAGACCACCCACCCTTTAGTAACGACAGGGTTGCTGCCCCACCCTGTAGGTCTTCATTCAATCTGGGTGACCGACCCTTTAGCGGGTCTTCTGTTGATTCGAGCCCATATGACTCACCACTTGGATTGACTTCTAACCAGCTCAATCAACCTTTAGCCTCCCCAATCCTTGACCCTGAAAGTGTACTTTTGATAGAGAAACGCATCAACAAGAAAACGTCCTCTGAACCTAAAACGGAGTGCATCCATTTCGTGGATGCTAATGATATTAAGGATAACGAAGACTTCTTTGAGGAGGAAACAAAAGTGAATGAATCAGACTACCAGCATGACTTAAATCCTGAGCTAGGAAAATTAGAAACTTTAAACGTCGACACCTTAGCCCACCCCGATCCTAGTCTCCTCGAGGATAACTCCTTGAATAAAGTGTGCCTGGATGATAGTAATGTGATCTTGAAAGAAGCCAATCTGACTTTAAACACATTGAATTTAAATTTGGAAGATCCTGACTTAGCTGTAACCCCTACTAAGTTGACTTTAGATAATCTTGATGATAACGATCTCGAGTCAGAAGTGGTTAAATTGAATTTACTACCTGATGTGAGTCCCAATTTAACCAACTCCGAGCCTGTCAATCTTAAGGTTATGCCCAAATCTGATTCTATTGATGATAGAAATATGAGTTCGGAAGACAATGATTTGATTCTGAAAGTTTCTGAGCCTGACTTGAATAATGGGTCTCATCTTATTTTATTGGAGTCTATTTTAGGAATCACTCATCTAGATTTACATTTTAAAGAGTGTGACTTTCGTGATTGGGCTTATCTCACCACTCCTCGTACCGACTTTAATGTTAGAGAGAATCTTAACCCGCACTTTCATATCACCAATCTAGCTGTTGTGCCCTCTTATGTAATGGATACCATACCCAATTTCTTAAGCCTCATACATGCTGGTGACTCGTTTGGCTATTCCATTATGGTTGTAAGTCAGGAGCCATCATCTTATCTTGTTCCAGATTCATTTGTTTTGCCTACTATGTTCTTGTCCCCCCCTGTTAAGGACAATCTCTCTCCTAGTGGGATGAATTTACAAGATGACACAATTGACCATATGAGACAACCTACGACCTTAACTGAAACTCCCTATCGAAGTGTCGTGGTAGCTAAGGATGTCTTCATTGCTCCCCCTAAACCAGTTCCCTTAGACCTGAACACTTTAGATCCCCTCATTTAGAGACTCTTCCATGTTTATTTCTAACCGTGTTCGTGTGAGTTAGTATGTTATGTGTGTGTGTTGTAGTTTGTTGTCTTTCTAAATTGTTGATGTTTTAATTTTGTAAGCTCATGATTCTTGTCATTCATCATGCACATCGAGTCTCTTGCATCCACATTTGCATCTCATCTTTAAGAACTGCGTAAGGATATTAATACAAAGAATAACCAAAGCAATGCCAGTTATAAACTTACTGCCGATCTCAAGAGACGGTTCAAAGAATTTGATATTAGAGATTTTGTATTGGTTCGGATTAGTCCGGAGCGGTTCCCACAAGGGACCGTTATAAAGTTATATGCTAGAAGCGTTGGACCGTGCAAATAAACAGCAAAAAGATTTAAATAGTATTGCTTATGTGTTAGACCTTCTTGAAGGTTTTAACATTAATCCTATATTAACATCGAAGATCTTGTAACCTTCGAAGGTCCAGAGTGTAACCCTTCTATTCTACAAAATAATGAGCCTTGTGTGAACCCAACTGGTGAGATCCCTAGCCTAACTCCACCCCCAAAATTGCCTAATTTACCCAATATAGAGAAGATTGAGACAATACTGAGTGATGAACTCAAATCTCCACTAGAGATGATGGTCAACAAAGGCATCTAGTTCAGTGGGCAGGGAAACCGGAGACGGAGAACACATGGGTCGATCGTGACGAGCTGCAGCGAGTGGACCCCGACTTACTAGAGTGGTACGAGAGCTCTATAGGTGCTTACTCGACGGGGTAGAGTTTTCTCCCACCTGGGGAGAATGATGAGGACATCGTCAGATATTTCGACACATGTACCATCAGGAGACGTCGGAGATCAACGGCCATGATCATGAGTTTTATTTTGAGTCATTTAATGTAGTAGTTTATTTGTTTTTTATGTTTTTCCGTTTTTGCCCTTATGGGTATTTAGTCGTTATTGTAGCCCGAGGGGCATTTTAGTCTTTTGTTTTCTTGTCATTTTGAGGCCTATTTATATGGCTCTTTTCTTATGTAATAGTTTAGTTTTTGATGAAATGAAATTTACTACTTGTTCTCTTTGTGAGTTCCTCCCTCCAAGATCTCTTAGTGAGTTCGCCGGAGAAGACTAGATCTCTTTGTGAGTTCTAGTTCGCCGGAGAAGACTAGATCTCTTTGTGAGTTCTAGTTTTCGAATTATCTCATCTTGTGGAAAATCAACGTGGAGACAATCGAGGTTAGTAAATCCGTAGTCGTCGAAGCCTTGAAATATCCATTTCTTCCTTTTCCCCTTGCTCTTCCCGCCGCCCACGCCAAGCAACTCAAGCCGCCGGCCACCCTGCCTCCATCTTTTGCCGGCCAGCTCAGCCGCCGCTGGCCACCCTCCTGCCGGCCAGCCGCCGGCCACCCCTTGGACCCCCATGCCGCCGGCCCCCTCTAGCTCCCCCTTTTGAATTTTGAATTCCCCTCTCTTAATGACTTTCCTAATTAAGCCATATTAATTTGGAAAATTAATTAAGAGGAGTTACACATATTTGAAATTCAAATTCAAATCCCCTCTGACTTTCATTTGAATTTGGGAGTTATGATAATTAATTAAGAGGAGTTACACATGTTTGAAACTCAAATTCAAATTCCCTCTTATTTTCATTTGAATTTGGGAGTTACTTATGATATAATTAATTCTGAAATTAAATGTCAGTTTTATTATGCTTAATTAACTCCTTGTGGTCCCCACTCATTTAAATTCTCAAGCCTTCTCACCACTATACATGGCCGACCCCTCTCTCCTCTCTCTCCCCCATTAAGTCCCTCCACCTCACCAATCTTCATTAATTGGTATCTCATTATGGATCCAATTAATTAAGATCCCAAACTTGCTTCTCTCCTAATCACCTTAATAACTCCACAAATTCAGCCCAATTCTTCTCCCCATTTCCATCCCTCTCCCTCCTTGGATTAATTTGAAATTCAAATTAAATCCCTCTCCTAAACCACTAAAATCTGAATTTTATTTCAGATTTCTTGCATTTGCCTCGTAGCCCCCACCATAGCCGACTCCCCCCATCTTCTCCTCTTTTGCTTCAACAAGTGGTCGGCTCAAGGGGCTCAAGAAGAGAGTTCTCAACATCCATGGACGGCCGATCCCGATTTCGACCACGGCTTCGTCTTTGAAGATCAATGAAGAATGGATAAGACGTTGGATGCTCACTAGTCATCCCATGGACTACCCGCCACCGGCTACCACTCCAACGGACTACACTTTTGTGCGCCATTTGTCTCCTAGTGGCATCGCTCGGTTGCTCTCAATCTTCCTCCATTAAAAATGCCACCAACAAGAGAGTGAGTGAGAGACCCAAGGTGAAAAGTTCTATTTGTTAATTGTGGATTATTGTTTCTCCCCATAGCATTACTCTTTAATTCTATGTTGTCAATTTGATATTGTCCCGTTAATCTAGTTATAACTGCATGCCTTACTTAATTTCGAATTGATAATTCTGAAAATCTAACTTGGGTAAGCATTTATTCTATAACTAGCAAAGCTTTAAACTCTTATATTAAAATCCCCAAGCAGTTCTTGTTTTCATCGCATGTTGTTTCACATCAAAAACCTTTTAGCAAGCCAACATCACTTGGAAACTCTGATCATACTTCATTCCATGGAAAATCTTAAAAGAAGTCAACCCTTTATTATACATAAATTTCATAATACTTTAATATGCCTTTGAAACACAATTTTTTTTCTTGGTGTTCATCAAATTAATTCTTTTGATAATAATGTTCCTTCTCAATAATATTAACAAATAATGTATCTTTTCATTGCTCACTATTTTTCCAATAATTGACTTTACTCAAAAATCACCTCTCCATATTGAATTTTACTAGCACATAACCAAATTGATTATTATATTCCATCTCTCTCCCCATAACTTCATTATATGACTCAAAGGTTTGATTCCCCTATAAATATCATAATATTAGATAAACTACTTTGTTTTTAGTACTAATATGAAAATATTTTTCCAATTATTTAGCATTAATTTTCAATTAAAAAAGACTTGCTAGACAAACAACCCGTATATCACTACAACTCTCTAAATCTGAATAAGAGGTCATATATGTAACTAAACTCTACCTTTCTGCTTCTTAAAAATTAATTTCACTTCACTTTTTTAAATCAATTCAATAATATACCTCAATATTTTGTTTATTATGTTCTTTCAAGAAATTTTATCAGTAAAACTGTCATTTAATAATTTTCAAAGTAATATTTCATGTTTCCTTCTCGACTTCCTTCGAATATATATCCCTTTCAATATATATATATATAACATAATCAAAGTTCTTAGATCTCTAAACTCCTACCTTGGCTGTTTTACATATTTCATAGTCCGTCCTTGCAATCATTATAAACCTACATAGTCAGGGAGGTTCATATGACTGCTTATGGCATACATGTCTCGGATAAGGAGCCAAAGATCAAGATTCATGTTGTTCAAGGTGCATCAGAAAGATAAAATTAAATGAGCTATGAGGCGAAATATGTTCAGCTAATTGGAATCCATTATAAGGTCAAAGTCCATTCCAATAACATTGAATCAGCTTGTTAGCATGAGTTATAACTCTTCTCACATAAAAGTGCGAATCAACACTAGTAACCAATGAGACATGTAAAGAGAAGCCAACTATCATTAAGAGATCATTGTTCGTAACTTTTGAAAGGTAGAAAAATAGAAAAAACTATTTTGAATTTTATAGTCGTATGTATAAAACAAAAGACTTCCATTGGAAATAAATAAAAACGAGAAAAGGACCAATATGGTCCCTTGACTCTTTATAAAGAATTAAAATGATCCCCAATGATCATTTTGATTCCTTAACTTTTAAAGAGAAGTCAAAATAGTCCCATAATGGGACTATTTTAGTTGCTCTTTAAGGACATGAGGGACCAAAATGGCCATTTAATATAATTGGGGAACAATTTAATCATTCATAAAGAGTTCAGGGACAATTTTAATCATTTTCCCACATAAAATTTATTTTTAAAAATATGAAAAAAAAACCCAAGAGGGCCGACTGCTAGAATAGAAAGACAAAGCACACAAATTGAAATTGAAGGGTTATAAGAGGATAAACCCAAGGATTAGAACCCTTAATTAGAGCACTCAAGGATTCATTGACTTGTGGGTCCCACCAACCTTCAACACCCACTCAAACTGAAGGGTTTAAATCTACCAATTCATGTTTGCTTATAACATTTTTGAGTGTCGGATTACAGAGTCTCTTGATGAGAATGACTGCAAATTAATTTTCTATTAACACATATAGAGTGCAGATCAACAGACCTTTCAATTTTTTTTATGAATTGTTTATCAACCATCACATGCTTGATACAATCATGTTGTCCTAGGTAAGTATTGTTGATGATAAATTTATTATCACAGTATAATTTCATCGGCACTTTCTATTCGATTTTTACTTCTTTCAAAATGATTGTGACTCACAGAAGCTTGCAGATTTCTTGAGCAATGTTTCTAATTCAAAATCAAAGCTAAATTTTTTAATAATGGGTTATTTCTTGCTCCTCCATGTTATAAGATTTCCTCCCAAATATTTCGGAGATCAAAACATCAAGTATGAGCATTCTTTTTCCTTTTTCGTCTTATAATTTTGCTTATAATTTTGAGAGAAAAAAAAATATAACTTAGTGATGAAAAGTTTTCTTTGCTTATAATTTTGACACAAACTTGCTCAAAATCATTATTGAATCCTTCAAGAAACTCAAACCTTTCTATTCTTACAAATTTGCTTGAGAATTATCCCATCATCATGACATGTCATCTTGAGACCTGGATAATAATCTAATTCAAGCCAATGAATATCCATTGCATTAAATTACTCAATAAAATGAAGATTATCTTATTTGATTGTTGAAATCTTAATTTTAATCTCATAGATAAGGACGACATACTTCACTTTTGAGTATGTTTGTTTGACGACGCTCCAAATTTCTTTTATCATAGAGAGGAATACATAGCCCATTGATTTCAAGCATTATATTGTTCCACAATCATGTCATAAACATCATATATGCTAATATGCTTCATCCCAAACTACAAATTTTAAGACTTTTGGCTTCGGAGGCAAATTCACAAGATGAAGCATCTTTTCCTGTTCTTTCATAAATGTATTCACAATCTGGGACTATTTTAGATAATTTCTCTCATTCAGGCGATATGAGGTTAGTAGCCCCTGGAGTTCTCCTTTAATCTTATTTTCACCATTCATGATAGTCAATTTCTAGAATAGGAAATCAAAGAAACCAATCCATATTTAAAATCTTATTAATATGCATATAAATATATTTATAATATAAATATACTTATATTAACATTAATGATTAATCAAACTTTAATAAGCTTTATTTTGAGCTTTAATTGAGCTTGCTCATGAGTTTTAATCAAAGTAGTTATTTAATTTTCGTTAAATTTTTAATTACTACATAATTTATATTATACTTAAATAATAATAATATTTATTATGTCATCTGGTTCAATCCCAGTTCAACCCCAGTTTAACCATTGAGCTATGAGCATTTCCTTCTTCCAATTGGTTGTCTGGTCCGATTTTCACAATCTTGCTATTAAGTGTGAGAAACTTAATAAACCAAACATGAGAGAAACAAGTGGAATGTTATCCTTTTAATAGCCGAAAATTTCAGCTTTTTGTGCTTAAAGAAAACTGTTAGACCGGTCCAGCCGGTCCGCACAGGACCGGCAATTCGCGAACAGGCGGGATCTTCGCCTCCTGCAGAGATCGGGCGGGCCGACCGCTCAAACATAGCGTTTTAGGAAGGATTTTTGGGGGGTTTAAGAGAGAAATTTGAATGTAGGGACTGTTTAGGGAATTCCTTTTGTTTTGTATGTATTAAATAGTTTTTTTCCTAGGGTTTGAGTATCTTGAATTTGGCAGAAATTTGAGATCTCTTCATTTAAGTTTTCTTTGGGCTCTAGCGGCATCTAGAGATTTGGGAGAGATCAATCCTCCTCTCGAATTGAGGAGCAATTGTATATTTTCTATTTTGTTGCATCTTCTAGTGGAATACAAGTCTTCCATCGATTCTTCTCACGGTTTTCCCTGGTTTGTGCTGATTTCCTGTTGTGGACAGCAGGTTTTTGCTGTTTTTCCTGCTACAAACAGCCGTTTCACTGCTGTTTGCATATCGATTTGGGTTAGGATTGCTTGCGAACTCAAGTATTACCTTAGGGTTACTTGCGAATTCAAGTATTTCCTCTCAAATTTTAGGGAGGGGAGTATTGTTAGACAGGTCCACTGGACCGGTCCAGTCGATCCGCACGGGACTGGCAATTCGCGAACAGGCGAGATGTCCGCCTCCTGCGAAGATCGGGCGGGCCGACCGCTCAAACAGAGAGTTTTAGGAAGAATTTTTGAGGGGTTTAAGAGAGAAATTTGAATATAGGAACTGTTTGGGGAATTCCTTTTGTTTTGTATACATTAAATAGTTGGTTTTCCTAGGGTTTGGGTATCTTGAATTTGGCAGAAATTTGAGATCTCTTAGATTTAGGTTTTCTTTGGGCTCTAGCGGCGTCTAGAGATTTGGGAGAGATCGATCCTCCTCTCGAATTGAGAATCAATTGTATCTTTTCTATTTTATTGCATCTTCTAGTGGAATACAAGTCTTCCATCGATTCTTCTCACGGTTTTCTCTGGTTTGTGCTGATTTCCTGCTGTGGACAGCAGGTTTTTGCTATTTTTCCTGCTACAAACAGCTGTTTCACTGCTGTTTGCATATCGATTTGGGTTAGGATTGCTTGCGAACTCAAGTATTACCTTAGGGTTACTTGTGAACTCAAGTATTTCCTATCAAATTGGTATTAGAACGTCGATTTGGGACCGTTGGCGGCTGGATTTCTGAGATTTCTCAAGTTCTAAGAAGGTACTATGGCCGGAAGAAAAGTTGAGGTCTTGAAAGGAGAGCTAGGGCAATTGAAGACGGATTTCGAAGATAAGATCTCATAATTTCAAAATCAATTTTCATCAATCCATGAGAAGATGGACGGAAGATTTGCCGCGCTAGAATAATTAATGAAAAAAATGATGGAAGGAAAACAAAAACCGGCATCATCTGAAACAGTCGGCGGCCATGGAAGGGGAGGAAACCCTAACCCGTTTGGGGGTAGGGAAAATCCAGAAGTGGAAGTTTTAGAGGGAGATGATGGGATGCCTCCGCTAGAACCGCTTTCGAGGGAGGAGTTGAGTAGGGGATACGACAAATGAAAGGCTGATTTTGTTGGCAGAAGGGAAGAATTCCATCGTCAAGGTGTTGAATTTGAAAGAAACCAGCGTCGAGGTGCTGATTTTGAAAGGGGAAGGGAGAAATTTCATCGCCGAGGTGCTGAATTCGAAATAATTCAGCGACGAGGGGCTGATTTTGAAGGAAGAAGGGAGAAATTTCATCGTCGAGGTGCTGAATTTGAAGGAATTCAGCGTCGAGGTGATGATTTCAAAGGAAGAAGGGGGGAGTATGAAGAGGGGTTCGAGCATAATCGTCGGAGGGATGATCGGGACACCTGGGGAGCTCTTCCCCTTCGAGGGATGGGAGGTTATGGAGGATACCGGGGAAATGGAGGAGATCCAAAGCTGAGGAAGCTGAAGATGCCCGTCTTCGAGGGCGAGGACGGTCATGGCTAGATCTATAAGGTGGAGCATTACTTCGCTGTTAACGAATTGAGAGGAAGAGAAGCTGACGGCGGCGGGATTGTGTTTGGAAGGAAAATCCTTAGCATGTATCAGTGGCGTGACAGGAGGGAGCCCATCCGGAGCTGGAGAGTCAAAGATTGCTTATTGGAGCGTTTCCGAGCCGATGGGGAAGGAGACTTCTACGAGCAATTCTTTGCCTTGACTCGGGAGGGGACTGTGGCAGATTATCGGGACAGGTTTAAGTACTTGGCTAGCAGATTAGATCACATTTCGGAGTCCGCCCTGGAAGGGAACTTCATGAAGGGGCTTAAACCTGAGATATGAACAGCGGTCAGGGTGCTGGAGCTGAGGAACCTAGAGAAGGCTATGGAGCTTGCGCAGTTGGTAGAAGATCAGAAGAAATCAGAAAAAGGGGCTCAAGGAAACTATTCAGGGGGATCTTATGGGACGACGACCACTCTTCTAGCACACAAGCGGTCTACGTCAAGCAACATTAATGAAACCACCAGGGAGAAGCCAGTAGGAGGGAGTGGGGAAACTTTCAAGAGGCTGACATAGAAGGATATGCAGGATAAGAAGACAAAGGGGTTGTGCTTCAGATGTGATGAGAAATACATGCCGGGGCATAGGTGCAAGGATCAAACTCTTCAGGTTCTCCTTGTCTGTGAAGACAAGGAAGACGAGGAGGGAGGTGGGAGCAGATCTGAAGAGGAGGGGAAGCTGCACCTGGATGTGGCAGAAGTCTCGCTGAACTCTGTAGTGGGATTCACTCCGAGTCACACTATGAAAGTGAAAGTAGAGATAGCTGACCGTGAGGTGGTGGTGTTAATTGATAGTGGGGCTACCCATAATTTCATTTCCACTCAGGTTGTCAACCAACTGAGAGTGAAATTGGTGGACACCGGTTATTATGGGGTGATGATGGGTACATGGAAGGTGGAGAAAGGTCAGAGAATCTGTAAAGGAGTGGTGTTGACCATCCAGGGGATTCAAGTAAGAGAGGACTTTCTCCCACTAGAATTAGGAAGCACTAATGTCATCCTGGGGATGAAGTGGTTGCAAACCTTGGGGGAAACCAAGGACAATTGGGGAGCACTCACGATGGAATTAATGGTGGACGGGAGAAGGGTGGTTATAAGGGGAAAGGCAGGGCTATCCAAAGGCATCACATCACTTAAGACCATGGTTAGGGACGCACAAGAGGTGGGGAAGATTATCTGATGGAACTACACAGATTTGATGCAATCATAATGGAAGAGGGAGGGGATGTTTCTCTGTCCGTGCAGCCCTTGATTCAGCAATACAGTAAGGATTTTCATTCACCTCAAGGATGGCCACCTCCACCGGAACACGAGCATATCTCCACCTTGAGGACAAGGTGGATTTTTGGGAGGGGAGTATTGTTAGACCGGTCCACTGGACCGGTCCAGCCGATCCGCGCGGGACTGGCAATTCGCGAATAGGCGGGATCTCCGCCTCCTGTGGAGATCGGGCGGGCCGACTGCTCAAACAGAGCGTTTTAGGAAGGATTTTTGGGGGGTTTAAGAGAGAAATTTGAATGTAGGGACTGTTTAGGAAATTCCTTTTGTTTTGTATGCATTAAATAGTTGGTTTTCCTAGGGTTTGGGTATCTTGAATTTGGCAGAAATTTGAGATCTCTTATATTTAGGTTTCTTTGGGCTCTAGCGGCGTCTAGAGATTTGGGAGAGATCGATCCTCCTCTCGAATTAAGGATCAATTGTATCTTTTCTATTTTGTTGCATCTTCTAGTGGAATACAAGTCTTCCATCGATTCTTCTCACGGTTTTCCCTGGTTTGTGCTGATTTCCTGCTGTGGACAGCAGGTTTTTGCTGTTTTTCCTGCTACAAACAGCCGTTTCACTGCTGTTTGCATATCGATTTGGGTTAGGATTGCTTGCGAACTCAAGTATGACCATAGGGTTACTTGCGAACTCAAGTATTTCCTATCAAAAACCCTAAGAAATCAAGATCATTATCACGAATACAAACCAGGAAACTAACAACTATTTCTTTAACTGCATAACTAACTAAATAAGTTGTACTTGTAGCCAAAATAAATAAATAAAAATCACAGAGTGGACCAGTCATGGTTAGAATATGGCTGTTGTTGATGACGAGGATGATGATGATTTTGAAGCAAAAGTATTTTCAAGAAGAGAGTATGAAGTACAATGCTTCTTTCAGATGTGAACTAGAAATTGTCAAGCAAAGAAAAATGTTAGGCATACTAGCATTAGAGTTGAGATATCCACATACTACAGAAGCTGCATGAAATGAACTTCAGTATAAGAATTCTTGCAACCGTTTAAGTTTTATGCAGGGTATGAGCAACTTAAAAACAAAACAGAAATATAAATAAAGAAAGTGGCATACTGAGATGCAACGGTAGCAATAGCAGCTCCAGTTATGCCAAGGCCAAAAGAATAGGCAAGCAATGGAAGAAAAATTATTGATGAAAGATTACCAAATCCTGCAAGTAGATCAATAGTTAGACAAAAATGCCCTTGGTTGTGAAACAGCAAAAGCTAGTGAAGGAAAATTATGTCAACAAAAATTCCTAGAGAAGCAATGTTGCTCCAATTTCACATGCTTGACACATAACAAACAGGTGGATGGTCTTTGAACAGAAATATCAGTGCCCTTTTTTAACGGTTCAACTTGGAAATTCCTTGAGACTATACCACCCAATGAACTTATAAATGTAATTTAGATGCTCATGACAGTTATAGTGTGTTCATGTATAATCAAGAATAGTAATTGGATAAATTTCAATTTAATTTCGAGTTATTCAGGCCAGTCCAACCTGACCTAAATAACAATTAACTCTAGAAACCTTACCCAAATATTAACTTAGTAAACCTGAACCTAAATTTGTTTTGTCGGTTCATGCTGGGTTGTTCTTTCAAATTATTCATTCACACCCTTATCCAAGTGAACAATTATAAAACTCCATCTCACTCTCTTATGTGATACTTTCTCTCTGTCTAATTTTAGAGTAACTGTAATGTAATATTTTCTCTCTTATTCAAACCCCCACAATATTGATCCTCTATTGGTTCTCTAGAGAAAGCAAGTTTATAACTTTCACAAGTAGAAGCAAAGGAGCCAAAGAACGAAAATCCTTCGTTGCTATAAGACCACACAAGCATAAGTCATTGATTGTTACGATCACCAGAAAACAAGGCTACAAAGAAAAAGCGACGGGTATTCCTCATCACTTTCTTAAAGTCCAAATCCACAAGTTTGATGTATGTCATAGATTAATAAGTTCAACCTATGTTTTGATACTACCATACCAAACGTTTCAACAAAATAAACGAAAATAACAGGAAGAATGGCTCGTCCACATAACAAGCCATTTTACTAAACTGTGATCAAATTCAAAAGCAATGATAACATAATATCAAGCATTTAAAATAAATACAAAATCTCATTAGTGATCAAACATTAACAACTTGAGGGGAAAGGCTACTTAAATCGTAGATTGGATAAAATGAAATAGAAGAGAGGAGGTGTAAGCAATAGCAACTTCAATACGTAGTTAAACTTACCTACACAAACCAAAGGAGTTTTCGTATCCTTGAATCCACGGAAGACTCCTTGAATAGCCACGGAAACAACAACTGCAGGAGCCCCCAAGGCTCTTAGAGAAAGAAACTGTTGAGCTGGGCTACGCATAGGTGAAATCTGTCCAGAATAACTTTTATCAACCATCCAACTTGAAGATCGAAGGCCATAAATTAAGTATGAATTAAGCATTACAAATGTTTTTTTCACGTTAAAAATTGCCTCTGGGAAGACATTCCACATACAGAAGACGCTCCAAAACCAATAAAAATATTGAAAAATATTATGACGTTGAAAGAAGGTCCTAATGAGCTCTGATTAAAAAAAATTACCACAAGCAAACACAGAAGGAAAAAATCAGATATTGAATCTCGAACACAAATAATCTTGAGAAATAAAGAGAGTGAAAGTCCTGTAATCGTTCCAACTTACCCGAGATATGCCCATCATATTTAGGAAAGCTCCAGCACCCATGAACAAAGCTAAAGCTTCAACCGCACCAATTATAGAAGCTAGCAGCAAGGCCGTTGAGACAGAGGGAAGTACCAACTTTTCTACAATGTTCTGAGAAGGTTTTTTATTTGCCAAATAACCTTTTTGAGAAGCTTTATCTAAAAAAGCATTGGTCCATAATCAGCCGCATTCAAACCATAGTTCAATTCCTGAAGCATGTTAGTCATTAGTTCCGTGATATAAATCGCATACCTGCATCTTTTGAAAGTTCTTCAGCAACAAATGAAGTTGTAACACTAAGCAGGGGAACGTTGAAGAGCTTTGATATGATGTTGAAGATCGATACTGATACCCCAGCTGCGGCCAACTCCACAGGACCTTCAAACAAAAGCAAGGAGGGTCAATGATTCAATAAAAATAAAACACATTACAAAGTTATATTGGAGAGCATTCCTTCAGGAAAATGTGAGTGTTTTTTAAAAAAAATAATTTATGTATATATATATATATTATTTATTTATATGGGATACTATAGAAGAGCTAAGAGTAAAATATCTATCATCATTATTAGCTTTATTATTTAGCTTTAGCTTTATGAATCGTCATTCTCGATTTATTCCAGTTGAATGCTACATGAAGTAGCAAACTAATTTTGTACAAATCTTTTCATAACTTCTATTCAAGTTGTCATTGGTCTACCCCTTCTTCTATAATTTCTAAGACCTAATTTGAATTTTTATCTTGTTTAAAATGCTTGCTAGGACATTAAAAAAAAATGCTTGCAAGGACATAAAGCCGAGCAGCAGATTATTTTAAGAGCAGATGTTAAAATATATATCTTAAAAGCTCAAATGCAATTAACAACGGTCTTGAAAAAAAAATAATGATACAAGAAAAGCACAGAAAATGGAGTTTATTTCATGCTCATCTTGATATAATTTCATTAAAATTATTATTGTAATTTTTTTCAAGAAATAGTTGGGTTAGTTGGAAGTTGGTTGTTAAAAGTTAGATAATAGTAAGGAGCTAATTGGTAGCTTGAAGTAGTTCAATGATATAAAGCTATTTGTATTATGACTGAAGTCAGTTATAATCTCTCCTCATTCATGTGACCAGCCCCCCACCTCTTCATCATCAATGCAAGCAGTAATTAAAATTCTAATTCAAATTCAAATTGGGAATTACAAGATTATTACAAGCATATTATCAAAATGGAGGTTTCATAAGCATTCAAGAAGAACTGTTAAATTCAAGATGATGCATGTTACAATTCAAGCATTCAGTTAGGAGGCTTTAAGAATTCAAAATATAAAGGTTACAAATCATTTAAAGTTTAATTCATGTGATTGACTGTTATAAAATTCAGATTGAAATTTATAAGTTATACAAATCCTCATTCAAGATTGAAATGAATGTATTTCAATTTCATTTTGTATTTTAAATTTCAAAGATAATCTTCTGTATTAAAAGTAGTTGATGAATTTAATGGGAAAAAAAACGCATTGCTTAGGCCATAAATTTGTGTCATCCTTGCTTTCGAGCTAAATTAATGAGAGATTATGAGAGAAATTTCAAATTGAGGGGCTGTTTTGGAATTTGGAAGATTTTTTGCATGTTTGAGTAGGATTGTTTTCCAGGGTTGAGGGGTATCGAATATTTTGCTGAGTTTTGTTTTCCTAAGGAGAAAGAGGGACTCTAGTGGACGGCTAGGGTTTGGGAGAGCCTGATCTTTCTCTCAAATCAAAGATCCATTATATCTTGCTTGTTTTCTTCTTTCTACCATTAATTAAAACGTTCTCTGTGAGTTTCCACCTAAACTTGTCTTTTTTATTGTTTGGGGTTTGCTGAAGTTCAGATTCAGCTAAGAGAATTGAATTTCTATTGGAGTATTTCATATCAAATTGGTATCAGAACACCATCAATTGGTAATACCTATGGCCAAGAGGAAAATGGAAGTATTGGAAGCAGAGATGGAACAATTAAAATCAGATTTTGTGGAGAATATTTTTGGATTTGAAAACCAGTTTCCAGCTGTCCATGAAAAGATGGATGAGAAGTTTGTTGTCGTGAAAGAAATTGTTGAAGAAGTTGCTTGAGGCTCAACCCAAGATAACATCATCGGAGGCGAGGGGAGCCACCGACGATCAAGGAAGTTGTGGAAACCCGAATCCGATTATGAGAGGGGAAAATCATGAGGTGGAGATTCTGGAGGGATAATATAGGATGTCTCCTCTAGAACCTATTTCTAGGGAGGAGACAAGTAGTGGGTATGAGTGAAGGGGTGTTGATTTTGCAAGAAGATTGGCTGATTATGAGCAAATGGGTGCAAATTTTGAAAGAAGAAGAAGAAATTTTGAAGAAGGGTTTGGGTACGAGCACAGAAGAGGGGATAGGGGCAGTTGGGGGAGATCACCCTCTCGAGGAATGGGTGGATATGGAGAAATCAGGGGGAATGGAGGTGATCCGAGGGTAAGGAAACTGAAGATGCTTATCTTTGAAGGAGAGGATGCACATGGATGGATCTACAATGTGGAGAGGTATTTCACCGTCAATGATTGACGGAGGAGAGGCTGACAGCAGCTGACTTGTGTTTGGAGGGGAAGGCTTTGGCTTGGTACTAGTGGAGAGACATGACATTACCCATACGGAACTGGAGGGAGTTCAAGGACTACTTGTTGGAACACTTCCGAACCAGCAAAAGAGAGGGCTTTTATGAGCAATTTTTCACCCTGACACCGGAAGGCTCAATGATAGAGTATCATGAAAGGTTTGAGTACCTTGCTAACCGGCTGAATCGGCTTTCTAAGATTGTGCTAGAGGGAAACTTCATGAAAGAGCTCAGACCAGAGATCCAGGCGGCGGTTAGAGTCATGAGGCCTTCTGACTTAAGAGAGGCTATGGAGCTAGCGCGATTAGTGGGGGACCAGAAGTACCTAGAGAGGGGTGCTAGAGGCAGCAGGTTAAGAGACTCGTACAGAATGACCACAACTTCCTTAGCTCCCAAGGGGCCAGCACCGAGAAGCCTTTGTGAGGCCCCAAAGGAGAAGCCTGTAGGAGGGGGATTCGGTGAAAATTTCAAGATGCTCATTGAGAAGGAACTGCAAGAGAAGAGGGCGAAGGGATTGTGTTTCAAATGTAATAAGAGGTACACACCAGGACACAGGTATAAGGATTGAACTCTTCAGGTTCTCACCAACTGTCATGATGTGGAAGCTAAGGGAGCTGAGAGCGAGGCAGTGGTAGATGAGGAAGAAGAGCTGCATCTTGACATAGCAGAGGTTTCCTTAAATTCAATGATGGGATTCACTCTGAATCACACCTTAAAAATGAATGAGAAATATCCAAATAGAGATGTGGTGGCGTTGATAGATAATGGGGCTACCCATAATTTCATCTCTAACCAGGTTGTTGACCAATTGGGGATGAAGTTAGTGGACACATTGAGTTATGGGGTAATGATGGGTATTGGGAAGATGGAGACATATAAAGGAGTGATTCAAACCATACAGGAGATCCAGGTGATGGAGGACTTCCTTCTATTGGAGTTGGGAAGCATTGATGTTATCATAGGGATGAAGTGGTTACAAACCTTGGGGGATACCAAGGTTATTTGGTGAGCATTGACAATGGAGCTAGTAGTGGAGGGAAGGAGAATGATGATCAGAGGAGATGCAGGGTTATCCAAAACCATGGTGTCACTCAAAACCATGATGAGGACCTTACAGGAGGTGGGAGGTAGATTTATTGTGGAGTTGTAGAGCTTGGAGGGGGGCACATTGGAGAAAGAGAAAGACATTCCTCCTTCACTGTAGCCGCTTAACATCAGTTCAGTGAGATTTTTCAGCCACCTCAAGGATTGTCACCATCAAGGGAGCAAGAGCATGCCATCACCATGAGAGAGAGTGTGTCACCAATTATTATCAGGCCATACTGCTAGCCTGAGATTCAGAAGGATGAATTGAAAAGTTGATCCGAGATATGTTGGAGAGAGAGAGAGATCATCCGATCAAATGTGAGTCCTTTTTCTAGCCCAGTATTACTGGTCATGAAGAAGCATGAGAACTGGAGATTATACATGGACTATTAAGCCCTAAATAAGGAGATTGTGCTAGACAAGTTTCCCATTCCAGTGATAGATGAGTTGTGTGGAGCAATGGTGTTCTCAAAGATGGATCTGAATGAGAGAAGAAGATATTAGTGTACACCAGGTCGGTGGAGGAGCATTTGGAGCACTTGAGGGTGTAACTAGAAGTATTACATGAACATCAATAGAGGGTCAATCTGAAAAAACTGTAGAGTACTTGGGGCATGTGGTATCTCAGGAGGGAGTGGCTGCAGATCAGGCCAAGATTGAGGCAATACAGAAATAGCCTCTACCTAGGAATCTAAGAGAGTTAAGGGGCTTCCTAGGATTTATTGAATACTACAGGAGATTTGAGAGGGGATACAGCACCATAGCCTGGCCATTAACAGAGCAGCTGAAGAAAGATAGCTTCTTGTAGGGAGAGGCAAGCTACCTATACCTTTGAGAGATTTAAGAAGGCCATGACCATAGTACTAGTCTTGGCCCTACAGAATTTCAGATAAATTTTTGTGGCAGAGACCGATGCATCAGGGTATGGATTAAGGGCAATGCTCATGCAGAATCACAGGCCCATCACTTACTTTGCCAGGTGTTGACAACCAGAGCTAGGTTGAAGTCAGTCTATGAGAGGGAGTTGATGTTAATTATGTTAGCTATTCATAAGTGACGACCTTACTTGTTGGGATGACATTTCATTATCAGCACGGATCAAAGGAGCTTAAAGTACCTGTTAGAGTAGAGGATGGTGACCGAGGATCACATAGGTGGTTGTCAAAAGTTGTTAGGCTATGACTTTGAGATTCATTATAGGCCCGAAATGGAGAATAAGGTTGCTAGTGTCTTATCCAGATGAATGGGGGAGCTACAAAAGCTAACTATATCGATATCATTGATGCTAGATTGGGGGGCTATTAAAGAGAAGAGTGTGCAGGATGAAGAGCTAGGATGGATTAGAGATATCTACTTAAGGATGGGAATAGTCACCCTAGTTATTCTCAAGAGGGGGAGAGACTACTATAATAGGGGACGTTTGTAATGCCTCGGACCTCCATCTATATCCCATAGCTGTTACAGGAGTTTCATGGGAGCACAGTGGGGGGTCATTTTGGTGTTCAAAATACATATAGGAGATTGGCAGCTGAGTTGTATTAGAAGGGGATGTCAAGGATGTGGAAGATATGGTGTGTAGATGTGAGGTATACTAGCGAAACAAGTACATGGTCATGGTTCCTAGGGTGTTACATCAACCCCTAGCTCTACCAAACAGGGTGTGGGAGGAGGTGGTCATCATGAACTTTATAAATATGTTACCCTGATCTGAGGGGTTTATAGTGATATTGGTGGTGGTTGACAGATTGAGCAAGTATGCTAATTTTATTCACCTACGACCCTTGCACGATAAAGGACAGTAGCAGAGGCATTCATCAGAGAGGTGGTATGGGACCGGAGTCTATAGTATTCGATAGAGATAAGGTGTTCATCAATCATTTTTGGAGGGAGTTATTCAGATTGCAGGGAACAGTGCTGCAGAGGAGCATCACCTATCACCCCAAACAAACGAGCAGACAGAAATGGTGAACAAAAGCTTGGAGACATACCTACGATGTTTTGCTTCCAAAACACCTAGGTCGTCGGCTACGTGGCTGGCAAGTGCAGAATATTAGTACAACACTTCTTATCATTCAGCCCCAAATGATCTCTTTTAAAGTTTTGTATGGAAGAGAACCATCTCACTTGGTACACTTTGGGCAAAGGAGCACACCATTTACCCCAGTAGAGTAGTATTTTGAGGAAAGGGACGGGGTGATAAATGAGTTTAAAATGCACTTATTAAGGGCTAAGCAAATTCTAAAGAAGCAGGCGGATGAGCGTAGAAAGGACATCTAGTTTGAGGTAAGAGACAGGGTATACTTGAATCTATGCCCCTACAGACAAAGGACGGTAGCTCATAGGAGGAATGAAATGCTGGCCCCAACCCCCAAGATACTTCGGCCCTTATGAGATAGTAGAGAGGATTGGAGTAGTAGCTTATTGATTAAGGTTACCCTCGCCCGCTACTATACACCCAGTGTTCGACGTATCACAATTGAGGAAAGATTTTAGGAACCATGCGGCTAGTTCAGAATTACCGGGGACACTGACAGAGTATCTGGAGGTAATGCTAGAACTATTGGAGCTGAAAGGGGTGCGACAGGGAAAGCGTGAATTCAAAGAAGTGTTGATAAAGTGGAATAACCTACCTGACCATGACACCACATGAAAGCCATATGAGAGAGTGAAGCGTTAGTTTCCGTCTTTTCACCTTGAAGACAAGGTGGATTTTTGGGAGGGGAGTATTGAGAGAGGTCCTTGGACCAATCCAGCCTGAACCGATCTTGGTCTACCAACGGCGGAATATAGGTTCTGCCCCAGTCAATGCTGTCCCCTTTGGGGGTGGGTCCAGCAACCAAATTAATAAGAGATTAGGAGGGTAATTTCAAATTGAGGGGTTGTTTTGGAACTGGGGAGAATTTTTTGTATGTTTGGGTAGGATTGTTTGCTAGGGTTGAGGGGTATCAAATATTTTGTTGAGTTTTGTTTTCCTAAGGAGAAAGAGAGACTCTAGTGGGAGGCTAGGGTTTGGGAGAGTCGAATCTTCCTCTTAAATTGAAGATCCATTGTATCTTGTTTGTTTTCTTCTTCCTATCATTAATTAAAATGTTCTTTGTGAGTTTCCACCTAAAACTTGACTCTTTTTACTATTTGGGGTTTGCTGAAATTCAAATTCAACTAAGAGAATTCACTTTCTATTGGAGTATTTCCTATCAAAACCACCAAGGCTTGGTTTCTGAACCAACCAATGTGAGCTTTGTGATGCTCATCATATCATCTTAACCTATCTCCAATCTCATCCTAAACCTCTTAATCCTCTCAAAATCGAGCCAATTCTCTCTAAGCATATAAGAAGCCCTTGACATGTACTACTCACTTCCATTTGCTTAGTCCTCAATAAAATACCATCCGCAACCACCGCCAACATCAACATCAAATATACTTGACTGATACTATAGAATTTAAACATTTATTTAAGAATAAGGTGCATTTTCAAATAAAAGACAAACGATGAATCAAAGCATGATATAATATGACAAAAAAAATACCTAATCTACCAATAAAGGCTGTCTCCAGAAGTTGTGCAACTGGATCAAAAGCTTGTCCAACAATTGCAGGTAAGGCAAGCTTAGTGAGCTCATTTCTAGCACTTGTGTGATGCAGTCCATCAGTCAGAACTCCGACAAGCTTTCTGCATCAAGGGAAGCTTATGTCACGAAAAGCAAATTACATCATGAAATAGTTCAATCAAGTTCATTAGAAAGAAATATTTACAAACAAGTTTCAGTTATTATCTCTTAATGCATTGCCCTCCTTTCGAAAAAGAAGTGGCATTGACATCACTAGCTAGCCAATGAAAGAAGAGTTTTTAACAAACATTTAGAATATAACACATAAAGCAAATCATAATTTATCATTTCTTGATAATTTTAATCACAAAATCACAAATCGTAATTAATTGTAAGATTTATGCAGATAGTTATTTACTGCGTAAGGAAACAGTTAAAAACCGCAATTAACACTTATATACGTAAGCACTTTTGGTATCACATCCTGTATGAATCAAAATGGCTTTCCACAATTACAAAATGTGAAAATGACGCATAGGTTACCACAGAGAGTCAGTACCCAAGGACCACAAGTAGCCATAGGGTACCGCAGAGAGTCAGTACCCAAGGAACCATTGATGGAATGGATGGAACGGCTACCAAGGAGTTCAAATCCAGAGGAAGTGAGGAGGCACAACACTGAACGCCAATAGGTTAAAATTGATAAATGATGAGCCAAATTAAAATCACAAGGGCACCAACCTTGTCACCAAGGTCGGGAATAGCATATGCACAACGCCCTACAGAAACGGCACTAGTACCTAGGCAAACCACAAGAGAGCAACCTACAAGTCAAAGCAACAGCAAGCGGGGGATAATGGACGCAAAACTGGGGAGACAGTTTGTTGGAATCTGATGAGAGTGTAATCGAGAGGACCAATTGAGTAAAGATCACACTAACCAAGTTTGATCACAACAAATGAGCGGAAGTAAGGCATATGCTACCACGCGCAAGTTCACCGAGGACAAAATGAATATGGGGGAGCGCCAGCAAAGGGCTGCCTGCAAGCAATGAAAAACTTGCGAGGACGCCTAGGGTGATAGATGTATAAGCTCTTCCAATAGAATGAACTATGTGAAACTCACTTAGGGGTGAGAGATGCATAAGCCTTCCAATAAAATAAACTAAGTGAAACTCACTCGGGGTCAGTTTAGGACAGCTTTCTCATAGCTTTGCTTTTCAGACTATTGTCAAACATCCTTCGCTTCTACTTTTTTGCCGCTTTTCAAACTTTTTGTAGTGAGAAGTTTCTTTAGATAATAGAATTCACTTGAGTATTGCGGCTAAAAGAAAGCTATCTAGCTTTTTCAAAAGAAATTACAATGCCTATAGTAGCTTTCAAAAAAATTTACTTTTCCAACAACAACTTTATAATCAACTCTCTAAAAAGTTGCTGCTACTCCAAAAGAACCATCAGTCTAGAGGAAAGACAATTTGAAACATGCGGGATGTGAAAGAATTACTTCTTGTTTCCCTCTTCTCAAAAAGTAGATTAACAATTTTGTGCACACATCAAATAAAAGTTAACCTAATCTGTGGCTAACTTAAGGTTGTTTGACCAACTTTTAAGTTTTAAATTGATTGTTGGGTGTACTATGGAAGTTCTAGCTTTATACCATCACCAAGTAAAGCCTAAAGAATCCCTGTTAATTATTTTAATGTTTATTTTGGTTGTCAATAAGTTTGAGATATTACCCAGTTAAAAACAGTCGTCAGCTAATAAGCACAAAAGAACAATCATTCTTGACTTGTCAGGCAAACTTGCAGAAACGCAAAGTAGAAGAAGAGGGAAAAAAAAACTTACCGCTTATCCTTCTGACTGCTCACTGAAGGATATCCATTCGTCAGAGGTGTACTATCATCTAAATTGTATTCTGTACCATGCTGGTTACAAAGAACAGGAATAAAATACTTTCTACATTCAGTTAGAGATGACCATGACAACTTTGCATGATCAGTTGCTAAAAAGGAGTTGTTAACTCTCTTGTTGAAGTAAACCCTATTCTTATGATGTTTCATAAGGTTTGGAGATCCATGTGAACATCTAGAATATAATTTTGTGACTATGTCAGCTCTTTCATTGCAACTCCCTGTTCTCAGCTCCGAAAAGCAGCCTTGTTGTATAGTTCTCATTATGAACAGCCCTATTTCTTGTCTGAGATCAAGGACAATAGTCACAATAGATCAATCATGTACCTACATTTACAAGAAAGAGGTTCAAAAAAAAAAATATATATATATATATATATATATATATATATATATATATATATATATATATATATATATATATATATATATATTATTTTTCCAGTTCCTTGATGGTTAACCTGGAAAGAAACTTTATTTTTCTACACAAGGAATGAAATAAGATTTTGCTGAAAACAGGTAATTAAGGTCTCCTGTTGCATAAAATATAAATGAATGGAGAAGAGGGATTCATAAAGTCGTCACAAGTAATTGATATAGGCTAATCATGACAACAAAATATTTGTTTTTCTATTTTCAAAAGGCTCTATCATGTATCAATAGAAATATAGACATATACTAATGAGAATATATGACCATGAATTTGAGTTTAGAGTTTCCGAGAGCCTCCTATTTTTCTATAAATTCTCTTCTTCTTTCTTTTTTCTTCTTTCTTCTTTCTCCTAAAAAATAATAAGTTAATTAATATTAGAAATTTTGAGCACCTTCCAAAATGCTCTTTCCTTCTCCCAGCATAAATTGCATATTAACTGTAAATAGGAATTAGTTCTTTAGTTTAGTGATGCCACTAAATAATATATGCTACCCACAGTGAACCAAAATAATATAAGAAGCTATCTGAACAGGGAACATAGCACACAACATTCAACATATCACATTGAATTAAACACACGGTATCAACAAATAATACCAAGTTTCACAGATAACATAACCATCTAAATAACACAAAACCAAACAGCCTTCGCACAAAAAGTATCAGCATGCTTAAATCAATTCCAGATTTCTAGCAGAATTCCGTAACGCAAACACTAGAAATCCCAACTTTGTACTGACGCTCAGCATATGCTCAAATTTAGTTTTACAGTATTGCCCAGGATAAAAAGCCAAACAAATCGATTTTCTACCACTTACAGAAATTGGTAGATAGACAGAAAAATACACTTCCATGTAAATATTTTTAATTCTTTGATAAATCCCGTTTTTAAATCAAGAATTTGTTAAAGTATTTATTCTATCATAAATTTCACATCTTAAAAGAAACAATCGAACAGTATTTACCAAGATTTAATAGTTTGAATCCTCTCAATATTTATTAAATCTAAAATTAAGGGATTTACAACTGGAGTTAAATCCTACTTGCAGCCAAACAGTCCCTGAGCCTGCCATATGATTGCCCAAAAGGATTCACAAAATTCCTTGAAGCGAAGAAAACATTACCCAGCCAGAAGAACGTGCTTTTGGGCTCGACTATAACAACTAACGAATATCACAAAGATAATCCAGAAAATAAAATAGAAGGCAGAGAGAGCAAGAAAAACAGACAACCTAAATTAATGAAAACCCAGCGAGGACGGAAGAATCAAAGCAAGCCGCGAAGAAACGGAGACTAGTTTACCTTAAAAAATCAAAAATATCGTGAAGCAGTCGGAGAATGAGAAGAAGATGATAAACATTGCATGGTCGCCCTAGTGTCACTCCAGCCTTCTCTTTCCCGCCCGAGTTGTGCACAGGAGAGCGACGCGTGGAAAGGCCGCACGGCATAATATATGCTCTTTCCGCGAAGGCTAGCACGCTTCCGGCCACCGTCCAAGGTGGCTAGGGTCGCCGGTGGCGGGAATCGGTTCGAGTTAAGCCCAAATGGGGAGCATCTCGAGTCGGTTCGATTCTAAGAAAAAATGCGACAGAAAATCCGATATAATTTATACAAATAAACATTCCATTTATTTTGAAATTTGCATTATATATATATATATATATATATATATATATATATATATATATATATATATATATATATATATATATATATATATATATATATATCTTATATTGATTTTTAGATAAATCAGATAGTATAATTTATATTAAGATATTCTAATACAATTTCTTCCCAAAAATTTTTATTTCTCTTTATGAAATATTTAGAGGAATAATATATACATAATAGCTAAAATATGTTTACTAATAAAATTAATGCATATTCTATTTTTTCGAACTATCGAATTCATATTTCTCATTATTTATGTGTGGTACAAAATTACTTTTTTATATATATTATTTTTTTGAATTTTAATTAATATATTCGAAAATTTCTCGTGGATCAAACTATCTTGCTCAGGACATCAAATTACTTATTAAAAGTTTGTCCGAATCGAAATTAATTTTAATAACATTTGAATAATGTTTGAAAATATAATGCAAAGTTGAGATCATATACAATAAAAACTTGATCAATAATTGAATATTCATCAAGTTATAGTCAAATATATGTCTTTGTTATTCAAAAAAATTTCAATTATAATTTGAATAAAACATTGTTAGAAAATTTTATAAAATGGTTATATTTCACATTTGAATAAGTTTAGTTTAATGTTTGGAATAATATATGTTTGTATGGAAGATTCTTAATATTAAACTTTATATATACTCTCATGCAAGTTAACATTACTATTAAGATCACCATCAATGAAATGTATTTCAAATTTACTAATAGAGTAGATGATAATGCTTAAAGTCTTATTCATGAGTTTTTCAAATGATTCTTTGATTTTTCTTAACTAAAATATTTAGCGTTTGTTGCAATATTGCACTTATTGAATTTTTATTTTTATATTATGTGCCTTAGAAAGTTTAGCAATCTGGTCACTAGATAAACATGTGAACTCTGAAAAATGCATGTTGTTATCACTTTGTACCAATTTTCAAGTAAAAAAATACAAGGATGTTACTCAAATCTAGCATCATTTCCAAGATGTTGTGGCTAGGCTCATAACACATATTTCATCAAATACCTAAATAACTCAGCCCTACTGTAAGCCTTAGAAGCTAAGTGATACTCCTTGGCACAACTATCAATTTTGAACTTATATGTGATGTTTATTACAGAAAGGGAGTGTAAGCTCTATGGTATATCTCTCAAAATATGGTTGGTAATTATGATAGTCAAACATCAAGTTCTCCATTGTGCATATTGATTCCTGTAACATAATTATGAAATACATCCACGACTCATTAGGTTATAGCCCAACAATTGCAAATGGCACATGATAAATTTGAATATTTGCATGTTGCGCCACTATCATAAACAGAACATCCGCACCATATATTCAAGAATATTCTATTCAAAAAATATTATGCGACATACATTTTTGAATATATAAATACAAAAACCCAAAAAATACATATTTGAAATTGTTAAGCCATTATCATAGGCATACGAAGTTAAAACATATGATTAGTTTATAAAACATAATCACACTTTTATTATTGAACGATGTTTTAAATTTTAATATTGTTTGAATAAAAATCGAACAAGATAGTGTTTATGGGGATGTGAAAACATTTGATCATGATTCAAACATAATTAATGTTGGTGCTTTAACAATTATATAAACATATAATTTAATACTTTATTTTATTCTATGTTTAAACTACATCAAAATGGAGAGATTATTCTGTGCAGATACCGGACGGTTCGGAGACCAACCAGAATGCACCACATCACCCAGTACCGAGCACCAATGCCGAGTAAAAAAATAACGTGACCCGTTCTGATTGATCTCCGGACACCATCTAGCGTCCGCACTAAATAATTTATCCATCAAAATGACCTAATTTAGGTTCGAAAAGAAACTCCAAAGAGAATATTACCCGTACATGTTTTTGTCATTGATGAATGAAGAAATCAACCAGCACAATCCCTCATGAGCGAAAAAACTCTTACAAAACTTGGACGAATATACGATGATGAGTTGATAACAATAAGTAAAGCAAGCTGATATGAAACGGTGATAAGTTTTCCCTCTTTTATGGTGGAATATTAATATAAGGAGGGTATTTTTATTTAAATGTTTAAAAAGAGATGTGAACGGAGACCGTATATATAATGGTATTTTTGCTTAAGGCAAGTTTTTATAAACTCTTAGGAATTAACA
This sequence comes from Dendrobium huoshanense, assembly GCA_016618105.1. Taxonomy (NCBI): domain Eukaryota; kingdom Viridiplantae; phylum Streptophyta; class Magnoliopsida; order Asparagales; family Orchidaceae; genus Dendrobium; species Dendrobium huoshanense. The sequence goes on along the minus strand of CM028354.1, from coordinate 34,972,004 downwards.
ATGCCTTAAAAATTGAACTAAACCGATAGATTCAACCGCTTTAAGCATTGATTTGGATGCCAGTTTGAACTATTTAAATAATTTAATAAATTTATAAAAAAATATTAAACAAATTAGTTGTTACAACCCGATCCGATATGACTTAATACCACACATGTCATATCGTGCCTGATCAAGGCAAGAATCAGAACCTGACTCCAAAACCTAGATGGAAAAGCGTTGAGAAAAAATAAACTTTCAAATTATACAAAACAGAGTTATTTCTGAATACAATATAAAGCGGAAAATTAAATCTCAAAATTGATTTTTCAATATGTCATCTAAAAGTACATGTATAATTTGAAGTCTAACTATAATAATATTTGGTAAAAATAAAAAGTCAACCTTGTAAAAACAAAACTAGCCAAAAATGTATACCTTCAACATAGACTAGAGCTTCATATCAACAATACTCAGCTCGCTCTTCATATTTTTGTTGACCTAAAAGTAGAAGTAAAAGCAAGAATGAGCTAACACAGCTCAATAAGCTATCGTGGCTTAAAATAAGAACCATTAACTCAAACGAAAAGAGCTTTAATTAATGAATTAATAAACTAAAGTACTATATGAAAAGCTGAAACTAAAATGAATATTGATATTGAATTTTAATAAGCATTTAAATAATTATTGAAATTATATTGAAATCGACTGAAATATAACCAAACATTTTATAGTAATTATTAGAATGACCCTCATGTCCTAATTTTTCATATATAACAATTAATAGAATCTCTTATTGCCACAACAAAATCCCTTCTATCCATTAACAGAATTACTTCTCACAACCAATTCAAATATTGTAATCATAGATACTTGATATGTCTCCAAAAATTATCTTGATCGGGTACGAATCCTGAGGCATAATCAAGTTGGAAACTTCGAAAATTAAATTGGAGACCATCCAAACTCCAATTTCAACAAACTTATAATTGAACTGAACGTCTCGAGAAGACGAGCCCAATGACACCAAATTCAAGTCAATCCAAGCCCGAATGGGTTCAAATCAAGGGTCTGAAGTGCTGTTGAATGGTTTAAACCACAATTTGGATTACCAAACGGTTTCCAAATATGGCATGCTTATATTCAAATCGATCGACTCGACAAGACGAATCCAACGAGAACAATATCATTTAATTCTGAAATTGTTAAGGCATCCAATTGACCAATAAACGGTTCATGATCAAGGAGATCGATATTAGTCGTCCATTCAAATCACTCCCATTTTGATCTTGATCCTCCATATATTTACAAGTCATGCCACCCTCAAAAAACTATAAATAGCCCCCACTCTTCTCATGAGAGGGGGAGGAGAAGAAGGAAAGGAAGGGAGGAGTTTGGAAGCTCTCTTGCCGCTGGAGTTCTTGCCGACCACCGTCGGGTTCCTCCCAACCACCGTCAGAGTTCTTACCGACCACCGCCAAAGTTCTTGCCGATCACCGCGGGAGTTCATCCTAATCAGCACCGGAGTTCTTGACGACCATTGCCGGAGTTCATCCCAATCTCCGCCAGAATTTCTTCCCAACCGTCACCAAAGTTTCTTATCAATCATAGCTGGAGTTTCTCTTCCTGATCGCTACTGGAGTTTTAATCTGGGTCGTCGCTGAAACTTTTCCCAACCACTGCCATATTTCTAACGGTTCATCAATCATCACCAGATTTATGTCTGATTATTAACTTGTTGTAATTCCAGCGTCTCCAAATAAAGGAGCGAATCAAACTTTGTAATCGATTCAAACATATAGTGGAATTTTCTCTTCTAGGCTGGGCCCCGTGGTTTTTCCCTTTTTGGACTTTCCACGTAAAAATGTTTTCTGGTGTTTCTCTACCTTAATTATTTGTTGGTGTATTGGATATACGTACATTGCTAAGACACAATATTTTTCATTCTACCGCCGCGTATATTATAGTCCGCAACAATACTGAAAATAAAGGGTACTTCACGCTAATGAAACAATTGCATTATTGTTATATGAGTCTATAAAAATGCTCTAACAATTGTCAAATAATTTTGCACCCAATATTCTATAGTTTGCCAAAGCAAAATTTTCACAATTTTATCACATTATCATATATTGTGTATAACAATATTCTGCAGCTTTAGCTAAACTAAAACTCTAATTTAAATGACAAAATGAATTTTTGAATTAATTAAAAGAAGATGTTTTCAAAATTACCAGCAAAAAATCTTGAATAAATGCTCAAAATGACCAGAACAGTCGTACCGATAACATATCAAAAGTTACAAAGACAAAAGTTATTGAAATTTGATAAAACTATGGTTTTGTAAAACCAAATTATAAATTTGATTAAAAAACTAAAAAACGCCGAATTATTGAAAACTAAAATAGGCAAAATGCAATCTATCTTGATCCAAGCAATTTTCCTAACTGGACCGACGGGTGAAAACAACTCTACATTCCAAACTATAATTCCTCTCTCCTCTCTCCTCTCTCCTCTCCTCAATTTTTCCTTTCTTTCTAGTTCTAGGAATGAGGAAAGCCAATAATGAAATAACATTTATGGATTATACGTAATAGATAAAAAAATTTATAATAAAATATATTTAGGACACAAGTTATTTATACTAATTGTTTAATTTTTAACATGAAATTTTTATAAATCCTTTTATATCTTCAAATTTGGAGATCCAAAAATTATAAAAAAAATATTCATAAGTTAGTTAAACATGTCTAGAGGACTCTGGTGAAATTGGTTTACAAAACGGACACTTAATAATCTAAACAGACCAATTTATATTGATATGTGTCAATTTTTTAAAAAATTATAATTAAATAAGAAGCTTATTGTTTTCATATATAAAATGCCCATAAATTTAGGAGAAAATTATTATAATTATAGCACAATAATATCTATAATGTGAAGATAGAAGACAATTTGCAAATTGAACTTATATTGACTCCTAGCTATTATTTGATTATTGTAAGTGAAAATATTTCTTTTAAAATTTAAAGAATTATTACATTAGTAAACTTAATAAGTTGATTTAAATTATAGTTATTTTTGTATTTATTTGGTAAACATTAAATTTATATAATAAATATTTGTCAAAAAAAATACCCACTAAACATTCTCACATAACCCCACCGCTCTATTTAATTCGTAAGGCTTTGTTTGGGACGGCTTTTTTATTGCTTTCTAAAACGGAGTTTTAATACAAATTTTTTTATTTTTTTATTAAAACTCCGTTTTAGAAAGCAATAAAAAAACCGTCCCAAACGAAGCCTAAGTGTTATTGGTTAAATAGCTACATATAAAGTTATCAAGTTCACCATTTAAATAATTTTTAAAATTTGAATAATATTTATTTTTAGTTAATAGTATTTATTTTTTATCTTTTTAATTAATTTATTTATTTATTATAAAATTAATAATTAATTAATTAATTAATATAAATGATCTAACATGAATAATATATAGATCCAAATTTATAATATGAATTCGGTATAATTTAAATCTATAAATGTAAATTGTATTTTAATATATAATATAAATAAATAAATTTTTATATTAAATTTATAAGTTTATATGTAAACTAAATTTATTGTAAAAAAAAAAAAAATCAATTTTAAAATTGATGGTACTTAAATTTAAAATTGCATTATATATATATATATATATATATATATATATATATATATATATATATATATATATATGAATTTTGTTTATTTTTTACTCACAAATATACATCACTGCATTATTATTACATCACTGCATTATTATTACATCACTATTTTATAATTTAGATATTAATCAAATAATTGTACTCCTTATTACATTATATGATTTAATCCAATAAAATCATTAAATCTTGATCTTTGATCTTCTCATACTTCTTATTCTATTCGGTATGATTTTTCACAACCTTGACAATTAATACGGTAGGGTAACCTGTGGCTTTTCATCAATGTTAAATAAATAAATTTATAGTCCCAAAAGAAAGCTACACAACAAAAATTCCTTAAATTTGTAGTCCCGACCTGTGATTAATCTCTTGTTTACCATCAACTTTGATACGGCATCACAAAATTAGATTGATCGGGCACGAATCTCGAGGCGAAAGCTAGTTGGAAACTTCAAAAATTAATTCCGAGAGCACCCCAACTCCGATTTCAGCAAGCTTATAGTCGAACTGAGCGTCTCGGAAATACGAACTCAACGACACCAAGATCAACCCAATCCGAGCCCAAATGGGTCCAAATCATGGATCCAAAGTGCTGTTGGAAGGTTAAAACCGCAATTTGAGTTACCAAACGGACTCCGATTTTGACGAGCTTATACTCGAATCGAAGGGCTCGACGAGACAAATCCAACGAGCCCAAGATCACAAAATTCCGACATCACTAAGGCCTTCAAATGTCCAATGAACGGTGCATGATCGTAGGATTCAATATCGGCCGTCCATTGGACCACTCCCTATTCGCCCCTGATCTCACGCCTATTTACGGGTCATGCCACTCCAGAAAATCTATAAATAAAGCCCTCATTCTTCACAAGAGAGGACAGCAAGCAAGAGAGAGAAGAAGAGAAGAGAAGGAAGGAGCTCCTCCTCGACAGCCGTCGGACCACCGCCGGGCCACCGCAGGAACCTCGCCGGACCACCGCTGGATCATCGCAGGAACCTCGCCGGACCACCGCAGGAACTTCGCCGGACCACCGTAGGAACCTCGCCGGACCACCGCCGGATCATCGCAGGAACCTCGCCGGACCACCGCAGAACCTCGCCGGACCACCACCTTAAGGCCTGACGTTCAGTCCCTACGCCCTGCTGAAGGCCCGACGTCCTGCTTCAGGCCCGACGTTCAGTCCCTACGTCCTGCTGAAGACCCAACGTCCTGCTTAAGGCGAGACGTTCAGTCCCTACGTCCTGCCAAAGACCCGACGTCCTACTCAAGGCCAGACCATCAACATCCGATCTTCCAAGTGACACTGGGACTAACACCTGACTCCTTATCTCCTACCGCCTACGGTCCTTCTGACCACTGTCGCCTAATACGGTTCGTCCGACCTCCATCACCATACAACGGTCTCCGGCTGACTACGGTCTCCGGCCGACTACGGTCTCCGGCCGACTACGGTCTCCTTCCGACTACGGTCTCCTGCCGACTACGGTCTCCGGCCGACTACGGTCTCCGGCCGACTACGGTCTCCGGCCGACTACGGTCTCCTTCCGACTAAGGTCTCCTGCCGACTACGGTCTCCGGCCGACTACGGTCTCCTGCCGACTACGGTCTCCTGCCGACTACGGTCTCCGGCCGACTACGGTCTCCTGCCGACTACGGTCTCCGGCCGACAACGGTCTCCTGCCGACTACGGTCTCCTGCCGACTACGGTCCGTCAGGCCAAACAAACCTGTATATGTAACTCTTACCATGTAATGCAATCTATATGATGTACATTTGCTACATCAATCCAAGGCCTTCTCCTAAGGAAGGGCCTCATTTGTAATCGACTACAAATACTAGTGGATTCATTCAAACTGGGCCAGGCCCCGTGGTTTTTCCCCCTTTTTCAGGGGTTTTCCACGTAAAAACTCTGGTGTCACTTATGAATGCTACATCCTCTCACTTATCTGATTGTGTGCTGGATCTTCGTACAACGCTAAGATGTTAAACTATATTTCTCTACCGCCGCGAATATTCCAGGACGCAACAGTTTAAATTGGTCCATGATTAAGCCCTAATGAGCTTGATTAAAACTTATGTTAGGCCTGCTTTCAGTACAAATTCAATGCCAACAATAGGAGAAAAATATTCTTATGCTTCTTTTGGGATGGCTTTTTTAGTTCTTTTTAAAATAGCTTTTTAGTTCAAAACTTAAATTTTTAATACTAGATAGCTGCTTTAAGAAGCATTAAAAAAGCCATCAAGTCTTCGTTTGAGATTGCTTTCTTTCAGCTTATCAAAATAGCTTTTTGTACTTAACAAAAGCTGATTTAAGAAGCAGAAAGAAAGTCATCCCAAACTAAGCCTCTGTTTGAGGCGATTTTATTATTGCTTCTTAAAGCAATCTTTTAGTACAAAAATTAAATGAAGCAGTTTCAAATGAAACCTAAGCCTTAGGCATGCATTTATAAGCATAAAAAATGATTTCTCAATTCAAAATTTCACAGCAAAACAGCTCAAACTTTTCAAATAAAAAAAACCACCTAACAAATTCACTGCTACAATACACAAGAACTACCCTAATATACAAATAATTAAAAAAAAGATCTAACTACCCATCAACTAATTTCGTTCCACATCAAACCAAAAAGAAATAAAGCTATATGAAGAATCATAAGCTGAGTCCAAGCCACCCATTCAACTCCAACCATCAAAGCCGAGCCATGCGACGATCCCGGCGCCGGTCCCAATCCTTTGGTCCCTTAAATGAAAAATGAAAATCAAGACTAACATTCTTCAACACAAACCGAATAGATGTTTTCATATACACTGTAAAATTTACCATTGCATGTAGATTGGTTGGTGAGCACAGTAAGAATGTTGCTGGCAGTGTAGCCAGCATAGGAGCAGATAGAAGTCTCACAAGCTGAAACAGATTTGTTGCCAAGTGAGAGGCTTCCACATTTAGCTACAGGGCATGAGTTCTTGCTTATTCCCTGGGTGGGATGACAGTCCAACCTATTAAGATGGTTCAGAAATGGTGAAATGTTTTTGAAATCTGAGTTACAGTGAGGATATGAATAAAGGGAAGTGTGCTAACTGCCATGTGGCGGAGCTGCAGCTGCAAAGCACACAGTTTTTTGCAGTGAGGGCATAGCTATGGTTAGGGATGCGAAGGTTGCGATCGATAGTTGAGTTGCTTATTGACGAGGAGCAGGCTGCAGAAGTATCAGACTTTCATTATTAATAGTTAGTGAATTGAAAGATAAAATGCTAAATGAAAATTTTCTTATTTTGGGTTTATGAAAAGATGGTTAACAGTGGTGAATATTCGATGACAGTTGCTAAATGCTTATTTAATGGGGAATTAGAAGACTATAATTTTCCAGCTCTCAGATTTCCAAATGAATCAACTTTGATAGTTGGTATAATATACATATCTATGGAACAACTCTCTATCACGCAGTTTGTTTCTATAAAGTTCAGTAGTTGCTTCATGCTATTATTTAGAAAGTGTGATTCCTTAGCAATTTGTATATTTCTCTTATAATCCCCCCAAACCCAACACACACAAAAAGCAAAAAAAAAAAAAAAAAATCAATGAATGAGAGTAGGGCAGGGCACTTGTTACAATGCAAGATCTTCCAAAAAGACAACTTCATGGAGCTTTTACGACCTGTTAGTTTTGTGTGAAATTTGATTGTGTCGATCAATCGAGTTTTACTACTATCTCAAGCCTTAATTCCATCAGTCGAACTCGCCAGGGGTTGCAGGGGGTCCTCTCCCTGCTTGGGTTCGAGTGTATATGAGGGTTGTGACACTGTATAGTTTGCTTGGAGACAAAAAGAGTGGAGCATTGTGGCGCTCCAAACCATGATGTTGCGCCGATGTTAGGGAGCACTGCAACGCACCAGACCCTAGAGTTGCGCACTTCCAAGCACATTGGAGACAGAGAGTTGAGCGTCATGGCACTGTGATGCTGGCTGGACAATTTTCTCTCTTTTTCATGAAGGATTGCATCCCTTGGTAGTTTAATTGATTTTGGCAGACTGTTCGGAAGAGGGAGGGAGGCTCGGTTGGTTGTGTGGAGGGGAAGGGAAGGGGTCGACCGGTGTTTGAAGGGTGGGAAGGCTCGGTAGCTTCTTTGGAAGGGCTGGAATGTTCGGTTGACTGTTTGGAAGGGTTGGAGTGCTCGATGGGCTGTTTGGAAGGAGGATGGGGTGAGAGAAGAGATAGGAAAAAATCAAGAACCTTGCCACGGCGACGGTTGTTGGGTGTTGCTTTGCCCTGCTCCTGGAGACTTCACTTGTCTCTCAAGAAGACTCTAACACCAACGTAACTCAAAAAAACTAAAATTTCATTCATAATAATCACCATCTCCATACAATAGCCTAGGGTCTCAACATATGGGCCTCAAAACATGAAAACTCAAAAGATTAAAATGCCCCTTGTGCTACAACACCCAAATAACCCAACATAAGGATAAAATGGGAAAGACTCTCAACATAATATTTAATAAGAAAATGAAATACATCAAATAAATCATAAATAAAGGCTTCGAATCATAGCCGTCGATCTAAGACTCCTCCTGTGATAGACGCGCCAAGATTTCTTGTTGATAACTTAGAAGCATCAACTGGTGATTGATTAGGCGACCAAGTCGGTATCTAAAAAAAATTTAATGAGCAAGCGATAATAATTAAGAGGAAGAAGGAGAGCAGCTGTAAAAAATTCACCGCGCCACCAGTAGTTCCTGTGGTGGAGACACTTGGGTTTACGAAAAAAGGTGCACATGGAGGTGCCCTACCACAGGTGAGCCACAAACAAGCAACGATGAGCAAGAGGAAGCTGGTGGCAACTAGGTGCAACTTTTCTTGCAGCAAGTGAGGCACTGAAGAGACTGGTAACTCTAGTGAATTTGTCAATATCAACAAGCTCTGTGGAGATTGATTCGAGGTTTCTTTGAATGAAGTTTATGGAGAAACTCCTCTAGATTAAAGGAAAGGATGACAAAGAGAAAAAGCATAAGGCAGCCAAATCAATGGCCAGTGAGAGTATTATTCCGGCTTTGCAAAGTATTTTATAGATAGAAGTGGTAAAAAAGACTACGACCACAAAGATGTTCAATAAAGATAGGCAACATGAAGGTGTTAAGTGGAATTGGGAGGTAGGAAGTGGGCCAAGACCCTGGAATTGGATTAGCCACATGGGCAGGATAGAAGGAGAAACTCGAGGAATCATGCCCCCAAGTCCAAAAGAGAGGCACGGTGAAGGATCTTGACTCACATAATGAGGCATGTGATACTTCATAGCCTGAGCGTGTAGTGGACAAAATCAAGAACCAAAGGGAGGAGGAGGAGAAGGAAGCTGCAGGTGAGGACATCAATAGAGAATTGCTCTGCAAGCTCAAGTAGAAGGAAAGAATGAGTTGAGGAAAGCCATACTAGCAATAATAGATAGTATCAAGGAGCTTGGCTAGGAGACAAATATGCTTTGGGATTTTCAAATTGTGGCAATGACTTCCCTCGAGGCCATGCTTCATAAGAAATTTTTAGAGGCTATTGAGTCAGCATATTCGGGTAAAGAGAAGCATGTGGTAACAAGTGGAGCAGAAAGGAGTGAGCAACTATGCCCATGATGAGGGCACGGAGCGGCGGCAATTGAGGCATGATGGTGCAACAGTACAGGAAGTATCACAAGATTCACGAATGATTTTTCTACCATCCTGCAAATGATGGTGAACAATCATTGAAGGAGGACATTAACGTAATCAACAAGTGGTTTTATGTCATCTTCTCTACAAGAAAGAATTCAGTCCTAGAAGTATCAAGGGCAAATTTCTATGCTCAACAAAAATGGGTCCCAAGTAGACTACATAAAGCTGCTACCCAAACTTCTGGTCATGCAAAAGGGTGGAAAGTAAAGGGTTTCAGCTTCTTCATGCATAGACAGATGATGGTACTGAGCAAAAAAAAGCTGTTTAGCTAGATGAAAGTCGGACAACTTGATAATTCTTCTTCAAGAGGCCAGACAAGATAGATAAAAATATTTATTTTGTAAATAAAAATGTATCTTTGTTTATTAATCTTATATCTCTCACTTCAACATTTAGATGTGTTTAGATGATTAACTAAGGAATTCAAGTAAATTTGCATGCTTGTATATTGTCTAAGAACAATATGAATGGAAATCTTATCTAATCTATACTCCTAAGAAAACAACAAAGGTGAAAGGGCCACCGACGCACAAATTTTTTTACATGCCCTTTTATATCAGATTGGTTTGAATGGAGTCATAGTGCACAGCAAGTCTCATTAGGATTTATCCTTATGAAATCTATCCATTATGCTTCACTTAGAAGTCAAGGTAGCCAACGATCATGACTATAAGGATTTGTAACATAATTGTCTCACTCAGGACCAGCACTATAGTCGCTTCCTACAAGACTTGAATCACTATCATCTCTCTCAAACTTACATTATCATTATCTCCTACTAGACTTGCGTCGCAACTACCACCTAGTGCACTGCAAGCCCAATTATTACACACTTCTACAACATTGTATCTAGATAAGTGAATACTTAATTTGGTATTATCGGTGTTGTCCTTTTGGATAGTGAAAAAGAGCATGTACAAGACATCTCCCTAATTACTTGGAGGTCTACCACCTTTAACACTTAATTTCTACAAATGGTTAAAGCTTTGCAACTGGCCAGGCCCCGTAGGCCATAGTAAGTCAAATATAACGACATGCAAACGGCTGAATTCCTACAAAACTGCCCAAGATACCAATTGTGGACCCTTTAGCAACTCAACTCTGTAAGAACTTTTGGTTAAAAAATATTTATCTGCTAAGTAAAAGAACATTACATCACAAATGATTTGAGGAGTCTACTTTTTTATTTTATTTTATTTGAAGAGTCTACTTAAACTAGCACATCCCATGAACCTATCGTGACTTTCATAAATTAACCACCTTTTAAACTTATTTTTGGAATCAAATTTATTTCCAGCCGGCTAAAGTCGATTTTCATGCATTGACTTTCCTTAAACTCTCATCAATCCCGACAATTTTCATTAAAAGAAATCGACCTAGTCAAAAACTCCAAAAAAAAAATTAACTTGGAAGTTTTCCTTTTTTTGTTCTTTTTTAGGGATTAAGAAAAAGGGAGAGAGCGAAAGAAGGCAAATGGACATCTGATTGACACACAAATAACTTTTCCGGCCTGAAGAGTATCTAGACCCTTGATCCCATTAAACCACCGTTTTTTCTACAATAATTTGAATTCAAACTAGCCAACAATTCAAAAAACTCCATAATCTTCTACAGTTTAGCTCATTTTGGGGATCAAGAAAGAGGTAGTAGGGGAAAGAAAAGGCGAATGAACCTCTGAGTGGAACATCGAGAACCTGTCCGGCCAGAAGGTCCTTCGGATCCTTGATCCCATTAATCCGAAGCAGCACATCCTGCGAAACACCAAAATCTTCCGCAATCGACGCCACCGTGCTCCCCGCCGCAACAAAATGCGCGTAATGCACCACCGACTCCCCGTCAACAGGATCACAGCTGCAAGGCATTGGTATCAGAAGCCGCTCTCCAACCTCAATCAGATTCGGATTCGAAATATTGTTGGCCTTAGCGATATCCTGGTACGTCACGAACCCACCGAAATTGTTGCGAGCAATGGAATCCAATCCATCGCCGGCCTTCACAACGTAAATCGGCCGGCCAGAGGATGAGCCGGAGCCGGCCAAGCAGGAACAAGGGATAGGGATGCGGACGACGGATCCGGCAGGAATGGAAGTGGAAGAGCGGGTGGAAGGAGGGAGATCGTTCGCAGCGAATAGGGTTCGGATGGATTTGATAGTAAAGAGGGATTTGAGGGCGGTGTAGGATGTTCGGTTGATGGGGATGTAGCCGATCACGGATTGACAGGTGGGGGTTTTAGGGGTGGCGCAGACGAAGGGGGATGCCGTGGAGGGAAGGGGGAAGTGAAGCAAGCTAACCAGGACGAGAGAAAGGAGGGAGGGAAGGAAGGGAGAAGTGGATTTCATCTTCCTCACAGGCAAGCTCTGTGAGTTAATTAACTACGCGAAGCTCTGTCGCCAGGCCAGCATGCGCAGAGTGGCCGCCAGTTTTATACTAGTTTCGCTTCCGAGCATGCGAGCAGGAAGGACTAAATGGACTTCAGTGAAAAATTTCATTTATGTCCTGTTCAAATAATTTTTTAAAAAAATGACCCAACTGAAATAAATAAAAAATGTTTTTGTAATTACATGAAATGGAATCATATCATTGTCAATATAACCTCCAATTTTTTTTATTAATATTGAATTTTATATTTAATGTAGATAACATTTAATGCACCCATTAATTCATCAATCCAAATAGAAGAGATGTATTAGATAAGCCTGAAAATTTGATAAAAAATATAATTTAAAGGAAGTGACAATATTTAAAAATTATTATGTCCTTCAATATTTTATGGGTGTATTATTGTTAAGTTGACATAATTAATTGATCATTTAATTATCATTAATAAATCTTTTAATTTGATTAATTTGAATAAATTAAGAGGTTGTTTGATTTACTAAAAAAAAGAACATAAATCATTTCAAATGTAGGGTATTTTAAAATTGGCCCTATTGCATATTGCCGACACAACTATCGCTCTTCACCTCCGTTACCATCATCAAACAAAAAAACAAGATCACACGAGTTCCTACTAAGCTGTATTTTTTTCGTTGCATTTCTTTTTTAACAAATCAAATATCCCCTAAATAATTAACATTAGTCTGTTAGTTTCTAATACAAAATTTATGAGTTTAAAATTATATTCACTAATATATATATATATATATATATATATATATATATATATATATATATATATATATATCGAACTCATTTATTATAAGAATTTGATTCAATTAAATATTTAATATAATAAAATAATAAATTTAGTTGGAATGAGAGAAAATTTTAAATAATTCTTTAATTTATTAATGTGGTTGCCTACTTGCCTGGAAAAAGAATATAGTGTAAAAAGAATGCTTTGATACTATTTGGATGAGTGTAAAAGAAATGCATGAAATTATTATTTTGTTTGTTAGGTTAAAGTAAAATAAATGCAATGTAAAATACAAAAATGGTAGTGGTCGACGGCTAACATTGGCTGCAGTGGCCGCTTGGGCGACCGTTAGTAGTGGACGTTTGTCTGCCAACAAAAAATACAATGAATTTATAATGCATTTAGAACTCACTTAAATATAAAAAATTTCATCAACAACAACATCAAGCCTTTATCCCACTACGTGGGGTCGACTACATGAATTCTTTTCCTCCATTGTATCCCATTAAAAGTCAAATTCTCGTTTAAATCTAATAAAGAAAGGTCATTCCTAATATTTTCTAACCAAGTCTTTTTAGGTCTGCCTCTACCTTTCTTAACTTAAGTCAAATATAATACATCTACTCTACTAACCGGGTCATCGGAATGCCGCCATTTTATGTGACCAAACCATCTAAGATGACTCTCTATAATCTTATCTTCTTTTGGAGCTACTGCTACTCCAACCTTTTCACTTATATTTTATTTCAAATCAAATATTTATATATTCTATTTTTTCAGATAACCTAACAGCCCCTTAATTCAAATTTGCTGGCTTACCAGTCTCGTACACAATATTATATTTTTATTATAATAAACAGCCATTGACTCAACCTGATACCCTATCCTTGCCTCCTTGCCTCCTTGCCTCCTTGCCTACTGCCTCCTTGGCCTGTTTTTTAAAGTATTTTGTAGCTAAGTTATATATATATATATAATTATGTGCAATAAATTATATTTATAATTAAATAATATTAGTTTTCTCCATTTTTTCTTCATTTTTTTTAAAAAAATAGTAATTTAATGTCTTCATATCACAGTCTTGTTCATTTTATGAAAAATAAAAACAGGTAATTTGTTTGAAGTGAGGCAATTAAAAAGAAAATCTGTTTATTTAGTTCTTGATCTTTCTAGGTTAATGAGGGCAAAGCATTTCATTGCTATAAAATAATTATAAAATACAAAAGCTTGATTACAACTCCAAAAATAAAAAAGAAAATTATGTGAGCAGCAACGCAAAAAATAGTAATGCTAAAAAAAACTTGTGGAATAATCAATAGAAAATACATCAAGTTAAAATGAGGTAAAATGTATTTGTAAAATCACAACAAATGCTCAGTAAAAAAGCAACAAATCTAGACTATTCTCATACTCTAGTCTCCGCACAAAATAATTTCTCTTTAACCACACTCTATAAGAGTTTAAATTAGGCAATCATATAATCTTATGGCTTGAAAATATGTAACTTTTTAAGCTTATTTGGTTCTCAAAAAATGCAAAAAAAAAAATAATCTATCATATTTCGTAAAAATATTGGTTAATTTTGAGTTTCACAAATAGAGGAACTAATAATCTCAATGGTTGTACAAAAATTGGATAATATTGTAACATCTCATCATCTGAAAATTTTTATGATTTATTTCTTCATAAAAAAAAATAAAAAAATAATTTGTTTTTAATATTTTATATAACTTAAATATATTTTTAAAATTCTAAAAGACAAAAGTCACCATCAACTCTTCTCTAATTACATAAATGCTCACGGCCTCAAATGTCATTTTCTTCATAATTTGTACTTTTCTAGGCTTTAACTTAGGTGCAATATGATCTTTTTATAAGACTTTTTTGAAATTTTTAGTATTATGCTTATGTAGGAAATTGACGAATATTTAATAGTGTAATCATGAAGTAGATGAAGCATATTTTGAAAGCAATAGTACATAAGAACATTTATTATATTTAAAAGCTATTTGTATAAATAATTAATTAATGAATGAGGACATTTCCTTAGTTAAACTTTATCAGATTATAAATTTGTAAACACTAAAATATTATCATTTAATTATAAGACAGTGACTACAAAAAAATTGAATTTTCGCAGCACATTTTTTTATCTTTCCCGGCGGTTATAGCCGCCACTATTTTCATTGCAGCAGTTGTAGAACCGCTACATAACTGATGTGCTTGCAATGCGCTGCAACGGCATTCCGCGGCGGTTCGAAGACCGGCGGGGAAGATTTTTACGGAAAGCATATTTTGCGGTTGTTATATCCGCTGCAGATGTACAGAATTGTGCCGGTTATAACCGCGACAACATTGAGCGAAATCGATCTAATTTCAGTTTGCGGCGGTTTTCTGGATCGAAGGCACGGTCGATCAGGATTCGCAAGAGGAGAAGATTTTCGTCTCAACTATCTGGATTCGCTCCCGTTCGCACGAGCAAGAGCGAAGAGAGGAATTAGGGCTTCGAGTATCTTAAAGTCACGGATGGGCTTTGCTTTAACCGGTGCAATTTGCACCGGTTTTAACCGATGCAACTGTGTTTAAATTTCTGATGCAAAACGTAGTTTTGGCAGCGGTTTTTAAAACCGGTGCAAAAAAACGCTGTCATAGGGCTTGTTTTTTGATAGTGGTCATATATATATATATATATATACTAAATTTGTAAACAGTCAAGAATTTACATACAACCACTAAATTTCATCTTTTTATATATTAAATATTTAAATATTTATATTTATTGCACATAAAAAGATGTATTTATTTAAAGTTAATATTAATATTTATTTGTATATAATTTATAAATTATTTTATTACAGGAGATTTATAAAAACATAAAAAGTTCAATAATATGTACATAACTGATCTCCCGCAAAAACTTTAATTTGATATATTTCTCTTAGTGAAAGGAACCATTATTACGTCCTTCGATCGGACGCAGAGGAACGTCCGGTCGGAGGCCAAATTCCACCAAAAAACGAGTTGTACCGAGCAATACCAAACAATAATGAGGAATACCATCATTTGAAGACTCAATACCGAGTTATACCGAGCTAAACCGAGAAATGCCGAGTTATACAAAATTTGTACCGAATTTTTCCTAGAAAAACTCTGTACAACTCGGTATTTCTCGGTTTATACAAAATTTGTACCGAATTTTTCCTAGAAAAACTCTGTACAACTCGGTATTTCTCGGTACAGCTCGGTATAACTCGGTATTGGTCTTCAAAAAGCGGTATTCCTCGTTAATATCAAATAATACCTAGTTGTACCAAGCAAATACCGAGTTTTTTGGCGGGATTTTGCCTCCAACCGGTTATTCCTCTACGTCCTTACACCGGATATGTAATAAAAGTTCTAGTGAAAGGGTTAGAGTAGCTCTAGTGACATATATAGATGATTTGGTCACATGAAACTCCAGCCTTTCAATAAATTGATGGATCCAAATTATATTAAAAAAAGTTAGAGATAGACTTAAAAAAATTTGGTTAGAATGTACTAAAAATGATAATTTTATTACATTTATACCGATTTTTAACTCTTAATAGGATACAATGAAGATAAATGATTCTTATAACCGATCCACATAATGAAATAAAGACTTGTTGCTACTATTTTTATATAGAACTAGTTAAGTACTAAATATATTTCTTACTATTATTATTATTGTTCTGATCTTTTTCTCCTGTCAGCACTTTGAGAAATTATTATGTGTGGACGCTGGACCGTCCATATGCGAATTAGAGCGCCTCACGTCAGCGGTACATAGCAAATGAGTGATGTGGCTCGCTCTGATTCACTTTGGGACGGTGTCCGTATCCACACAGAATAATTTCATCAGCACTTCACATGTCTGGAAAGCCTGGATCATTAGTTGGGCGACACTTAAATCCAAATTTTTTAGTCCTAATAATAATATTAATAGCATAAATTAATTGAATATTACTTCAATGAACATCTTAGGTAATCTGTCATTGGATAAAAAATTGGAGGAAGGAGACAGTGATAAGAAGAATAAAAAATGAACAGATTGTCTTATCTGAGGATATCACATGTGTATGTCACCTTGCGAATAATACAGACTTTCACTGTTTTTTTTTTAAATATTGTCGCGCGAAACTTTATTTTATTTTTATTTTATTTTCCAAAAAAAAAAACTTTATTTTTTAAATGGATAATTATTATTCCGAAAATTAAAGCGGCGGAAAACAAAAATAATGATTTAAAATTTCTCTTTAAACATAGGCTTTAAAAATAAATATCACATTCACATATATTTATTTATGTAAGTGTTCAAACAATGTGTTTTGATCGGGTGGCTATTGAATGATTCAGAGTAAAAATAATGTATTGTTAATCAATTATTTATATACTTCAAGATAATATTTTTGTTTATTATTATAATTTTATTATTATATTAATATAAAAATATATTGAAAATAAAAAAAGTTCATTTTAACCAAAATTTTGATATATATAAACTATTGACTTCTAATAAAATATAGAAATTATATTTTACAATAATTCTATATTTTTTTGTTTTTGTATCTATTTTTATTTTTAAATTGTTTTTTAAAATATATTTAATAAATGTATTTTCTACCTATTTTATTTGTAAATTATTTTTTAAAATTTACTTTAGCAAGTCGCCCATTTAACAAGCAACTTAAAATAGTAATTTTTTTTTTTAAATAAGTCATATATTTTGTTAATTTTGTTACTTTTTTTTTATTTAACCTATTATTACGTAATAATTTTAAATCAGTTTAACAACAAATTTTAAAATTAATTAACTTAATTTAACAAAATAAATAATTTTAAATTTTTATTATAATTTAAGTTTAAATTTAAATCATTTAATTTTTTGTTATTAAATAATTAAATTATAATTTATTTTATTATAATTTAAGTTATTAAATTCAATAATTTAAGTTATATTTTAAAATAAAAAAAAATAAATTTTAATTTACGTAGTAAATCCGCCGGAAATGCCTTCAGAAAAAATTCGTCGGAAAATCTGTCAAAAATTATGTCGGAAATTCGTTGAAAAAAATCCGTCAGAAAAACCGCCGGAATTTGCGAAGAATTTATTTCAACCGGAAATTCTGTCGGAAATGAGCTTTTTTCCTGTAGTGGACACAATAAATTTAAATCAATATAAGTCGCCGGTTTGATGGACTACTTTCCTACTTTTAAATTACTGCTTTTTCAATACTTAACTACATTATTAAAATTTTAATAATATCTAGTTTAAAAATTTTCTCAAAATTTAATTTTTATACTAATAAAATACTTTTTTTTTTTTTGGGATGAAGAATAGGACTAATCTAGAGCCAACATATTTTATAGTGCATTTATTTTAGATCTTTGATAAAGAACTCAAAAGTATCTCTTTGAATTGCTCTTTGCATGGATTGTAATTTTGTCTTTGTAAGTATGGGAGAATCCAATCATTAAATTTTAAATTTCTAGTTTTGCTTCGATCCTCACAAACTACATTCATTCTCAAGATAGCAATGCAAGTATCCTATTAGAATAGTAAACTTAGATATCATAAGTAAGCCTTGCTGTTAAATGGTGATGTCAAGATTAACTTTTGAGGCGTTCATATGAGTTTAAGGCAATTTTCATCTGATGTTGGGTTTGAAGTGGCTTACTCATATTTAGGGGTGAGAATACTTGAACCCGAACAAAAAATTTCGGATTATGGTCAACTCGTTTTGCAAATGGGTCGAGTTCGGGTTCATGGATTCAACCTATTTGGAAAAACGGGTCAGGTTCGGGTTGACTCGAAAATCCAAACTCAACACGGGTTAACCCTTTTAGAAAAATGCGCATGAGCCACATCTCGACCCGTCTCGTCTCGTTGCGTGAATCTAACGACGTTGTCATTGTCGGTGCTGTCGGCGCTACCATGCCACTGTCAGTGCTGCCAACGACGTTGTCACTGCTAGCGTCGAACTCGCCGACTTGTCGTCGCCGTTCCGATCGAAAGTTACAATAGCTAAGCGTTTGAGCTAGCCATTGGGTTCCAACACTCGGAACCGCGTCGAGCCATTGAAGACGTTGACCTCACCTACTCATTGTCATTGGTGTCATCATCGCCGACTCGACGAGCCGCTGACATCTCACCCCGCGTGCGATGTTGCCTACGGCCTCAAGTCTCATTTTTTGAATCAAAATGTCTATGCGGGTTGGGTCGGGGTTCAAATATCTGACATGTTTGTAAAAATGGGTTGATTTTGGATTGAGTCAACTAGCATAGGATCAGTTCCGGGTTCGATCCGAACCCATCCCATAACCCGGTTTTGGCAGCCCCTCATATTTGAATTATCCTTGGATGGCCTCTATCATATATGCTAGACTTAGGCCTAGGTGCCATAAGATGTACTTTGTAGGTTTTTTATTCATGAATCAGAGTTCTAAATTTATACGGATACGATTAAAGCCCCTCACATTATTAATGCACCTAAATTTTTGAACAAGTAGGCATCTGTGGTTCATACTAGGGTCGGTTCGAATGTTCGATCTTATTTCTAGCTCTCCTTTGTAGGCAAGTATGTACTTTGATGGTCCACAATAATGGGCTTCATGCTTTTGCAAGTGCTTGTGTTGGTGCTAACCAAAAATGGGCTTATGGGGCACCACATTTTTGTACGTTTTTGTGTTGACTCCTACAAAAGATGGATAGAAGTGCTCACCTATGACTTCTACCAGAGCTCAAACAAAGAACATGGATGTCCCACACGTCCTAAAAAAATAGAAAATGGTGTAATAAGCTTCGTTAAAAAGATGATGAACTTTTATTGCAATCACTAGTCAAGCCTCTGCAGAAAAAAAAAAAATTGCAATCACTTGGTTAAGAAATAATTGCAAATAATGCAAGATAATCCAATTTTGTCTAGGATTTTGTACTGATCTTATGAGTTAAATATTTCAAGGATCAAAAAAATTTGAGAAATTATTACCTGCGAAGTCCGAACTAGCTCATGTATGAACTCCAATGTGTCAGCTTGTATATATGATTTGTATAATCCACACATTATGTACAAGTCATATAACTTGTACGGATTGGAATCAGAATGCTTACAGACTCCGCACGTAATAATTTCTCCAAGAATTCACTCTCAAGCTTATTTCAAATTCAACCGAGTAAAACTGTAAAAACATTCACAAATTATACACATAAAAGCCCTGTTAATCTATATTAACATGTTTCTATCAAGAATAACATAAAACGATTTTGTACTTGGGAAATCATAAGCCAGTAACGTTTTTGTGCACCTATACAAATACTAGGCAAACAATTCCTATTTTAATTAAAACTACTCTAGAAGCAATAACAACTATAAAACCACAGGCCGACAAATAATAGCAATTATACCAGGTAGGTTTGATAGGGAAAGAAGTGAAGAACTGTTAAGAAAAAAATTAAAAATATATTAAAACTATTTATATAAGGTCTTTTTAAGTGATGATTATAAATATGTTCAATTCCTTCTATTGGATTATTTTGGATCAAATTTAAGTAATAAAATCTTCCACAAAAGCATAATCAGACATCCATCATATAATATTGATGTTCGTCATCTCCACCAAGGCCAATGCTTGTCATTGTAATCAAAATTGATGTTCATTGTTGCCACCAAGTATGTTTCTTATCACCATTTGCAACCTGAACACCCATTATAACCAACAATGTTGAGTTTCAACACCAAATTTCATGCCTTTCATCACCATCAAGGTTAGGGATGCTAATTTTTGACACGGCTCAAAAACCCGACTTGAACCCGACACGAAAATTTCGAGTTTTGGTCAACCTGAATCCGAAACAGGTATGGTTCGGGTCCTGATTTTAGATCCATTTTGAATTTCGGGTCGTGTTCAAGTTGACCCAAAAACCAGATAATGACACGGTTTGACCCGATGTCTCATTCACGATGAGCAAACTCCCGTCGTTGCTTCCGATCAAAATGGTGTAAATTCCAATCCGACCGGAAGGAGTAAAGTCAAACAACAACGAAGGAGTGAAGTCGAACATCAACTTAGAGGGCTGGGTTCGGGTCCGAAAAATTGACCCATTTGCAAAAACGGGTTGGATCGAATAGTGTCAGGTCAATTATAGGTTCGACCCAAACCTGACTAGTGACCCGAAATTGACACCCCTAACCAAGGTCCACAATTATCATCTATGCCAAAGTTGACACCCGTCAACGACACCAATATTGATTCTCACCATCACCATGAAAGCTTCGTTTGGAACAGCTTTCTTACTGCTTCTTAAGTAAAAAAAGTCGTCCCAAACCAAACCTAAACTTATCGCCCAACAAAAAAATCAATGTTCATGCGTGTCAGCAAGACAAACATACATTCCATCGAAACAAGAGACAGGCTCAATGCTTATCCTCCCAAAAATAGCTAAGAAAAGTTTAGCCACTAATCCTTTTCTCCAAATAAAGCTTGGCAGTTCCATTCCAACCCCAACTGACCCAAATATATATTTTTTACTTCAATCCATGTCTTCGCTATCACATTCCAGAAGCCCCAACAAGAAGACAATTTCGTTCTCCAATGAGCCTCAATTGCCTTCTATGTGAAAACAGTAGTAGCCCTGACATCAATGGCAATGCTGCCATTGCTATGGACTCGTTCGCTCAGCCAATTTCTCTCCCCCTCCTTTCCCCAATATTCGACGAAATAGCTCCATTGAATCAAATCGTTATAATGGCCATCATAAGCTTGCCAATTCAACAAGGGCTTTATCGAATAAGTTCAGCAAGCAAACCCTAAAGCCGCTAGCAACCGGCGAGCCACGACTTGTGCGGAGCGGCGGAATGCGACGAGATTGGAGCTTTGAAGATTTAAGGAACGTCCAACGAAATGCTCGAAAATGCTGAAATGAGTGAGATCCGAAGTCACTTTTTAATATCTAATGTGAATATTTGAAATTTTTTTAGAGTTTGATTAGTATTTTATTGGGCATCATTCTAAGGTTTAGTTTGGGGAGAGATTATTACGTGCGCTGTCCGGACATAGAGAACTATTCGGATTTGTGATTGTGCATAGTAAAAGCACAGTGATGAATATTAACTGTGTTTTTACTATTCACAGTCACAAAAATCGAACAATTCTCTGTGCTCAGACTCCGCACGTAATAATCTATCTTGTTTGGAATAGTTTTCTTATTGATTTATGAAGTAGATTTTTAGCATAAAAATTTATTGAATTAGAATTTTTTATAACGAAAATTTAATTTAAAAAGCGGTAAGAAAGTTGTCCTAAATGAAGCCTAAGATAAATAAATTTGCTAATCTTATTCATTGAAAATTTAATAAGCTATGTTGGTCTAAGAGTTAAAAAAACATTTGGTTTCAATACATAATTAATTGTGAGTTTATTTGTTTTTAATTACATGAAGTTTGTAAAAAAATTGCATTGTTCTAATTTATGTTGTGTATTTGTTGGGTATATTGTGGTTTTATCATTGCTTTGAGGGACAATTTTTTTGTAAAAC
The DNA here is from genome assembly GCA_016618105.1 of Dendrobium huoshanense. Lineage (NCBI taxonomy): Eukaryota > Viridiplantae > Streptophyta > Magnoliopsida > Asparagales > Orchidaceae > Dendrobium > Dendrobium huoshanense. Next base: position 34,949,934 of record CM028354.1, on the reverse strand, counting down.
ATTAAATATATTTTTATTTACAAAATCATCAATTTCTTATCTCTATTAATGATTTTCTTTTTAAAACATTAAAATTCATTACAAAATCTAAATATTAATTTTTCAATTTCTTAAATTCTCACCAATTTGATTGTGTTATATGAAAATATATGAATTTGATACTTAATTTTTTTGGGTAAGGATAAGATTTATAAATACATTTGATTTTAATGATATTTTATAATTTTTTCATTTATCAATATTGAACAAAAATCGTTTAACAAAATAGTTATAGCAAGTAAGATCCAAATGATTGTAAATTATCTATAAAACTAATTTGAAATTATCATGAGAGATAAATAATTTTAAAAAATTGTTCTTCTTAAAGAAGAAAACAACTAATAAATTCCACAGCTAATGCATTCTAGCAAATCAAATTAATGCATCATATGTTATGGTATTATAATCATATAATTTGATTTAACATAAAGAGCATATAACGTATTATATTATATATTCTTCATAGTCATCGCTACAAATAAGTCAGAACAATCATCAAACTATATATGCTATTTCCCCGAAAAAAAAAAAACTATATATGCTAGTAGAAGTTAAGCAAGTTAAGGTTTTGTTTGGGACGGCATTTTTATTTCTTTTTGAAACAGCTTTTTAATATAAAAATTAATTTTTTTTACTAAAAAATTGTTTTAAGAAGCAGTAAAAAGCTATCCCAAATGAAACTTAAATTATATTAAAATTTAAAAATGAAATACATTACTATAGCCCTTAGAATCTCATACGTGAAAAGTTTTTTTCTTTGGTGTAACCACTAGAGTTTCATTTGTGATAGCTTTCTTATTACTTTATAAAGTTGTTTTTAGTATAAAATATTTTAGTTATGAAATATTTAATATAAAAGCTGCCTTAAAAAACAGTAAAAAAGTCATCCCAAATAAAGTCTTAATAGCTGAAACAATTTTGAGAAGCGCTCGCATAATTGATTCAACATTATTTACAAGATTTAGGCTTCGTTTGGTACAATTTTCGTAATGCTTCTTAAAACAGCTTTCTAGTACAAAAGTTGAAATTTTTGCACTTAAAAGATGCTTTAAGAAGCAGTCAAAAAGCTGTCTCAAACGAAGCCTTAGAGTGTTGTGTAAGAGTGGTTACATTCATATAATTTCTGCAACATGTATCAACCAATATCTCGCATATAATTTAATGAAGTTGGTATAGTTCATTGAAAAATATAACTTATGTATGATGTATCATTGTATCAACCTATAACTTCATGAATTTCTCCTTTTCAATGATGTGCATGAGTGCTACATTAGGCCACTTGAAGTCGGCTTTTTTAATGATCTCATGGAATTTGGAGGTGGCCAATTGGCCAAATAATTCACCCAACACAACTACGACCAGGACTTTAGATCATTCAAATGTTATAAGCACACATTCAATAAATCAAAAGATTTCTTATATTGCTATCTGACCATATAATGAGAGTATTCAACTATTGAAATCACTATGTGATTCCACTTCCCACTCGTATCTTGGATATCATGTTCAGCCCAATAACTAAAGCAAGTTATCGAATCTCAAAGGTTGCGTCCTTCATAATTTAGTACTCACCATTATTATCATCATCTAAATCGGAGTATTGGCATAAGATTTTTTTTTTTTCATAAATATCTTTACAATCAAAATTTGTTCCGGATATTGAAAAAATTTGGGGGGAAAGTTTATAAGTAAATATGTAGCGCTACTACTCGATTCTTATTTGTTCATATACTTGATCATTGCACGCTTCGGAGATATGTCAGGAGTCCAAGGGGGTAGTGCCACATTTTCAGTGTAAATGTATCAGTGTCGCATCGAATGCGTATCCGTGTCCGACACATATCTAATACATCACACATTCATTAATAGGTGTATTGATGCAACATAGGACTATATTTATATAATTCTTTTAATAAAAGAAAATAAAAATATTATAGGTATTTATTTAAAATATTTTGCTTTATTTAACACAACTAAAGAACCCCCGACGTAACCAACCATCAAATCTTCTTCATATGGACGTCCAGGATCATCCCAGAGCGTCTAACAATTCCGCTCCGTCATGACCCCGAAAACCCTAACGCCTCCATCTCTAACTTTTATATATCACGCTGCCTCTCTATCTCTCTCTCTCTATCGCCATGCCATTCCTTCTCTCTTACCACTATTTTCATAGAGAGATATAGTTGAATGATTTTAATTCTGAGACCTGGAGGGGCTGATGATGATTGATCGGAAAGATCTAGCGGATTTCTGTGAGGCTACTAGCCGATGATCGCAGTAATTTGTTGTTACACACACTGAAGCCTCTCCATCTCTCTTTCTCTTCTCGCGATCGGTTTTAAACTTTTTTATTTCTTGTTTATGTGTTGTTAGTTATGATTTAAACTGGGATAATTGATAAGATGCGATTCTTTGAGTAGATATGATCAAACAGATTTTCTCCCCGCTCCGTTTCTCGGTAACAACCAAAACCCTAGCGGCTTCTTCTCTTCTCTCCATCACTCATCCATTCCTTTCAGTTATTTTTTTGTGTTTGTTTAGATGATTTGCATATTTGAATGCTGTAAGGGATGATGATGGTTGATCGCGAGGATTTGGTGGATTTCTGTGAGGCCGTGAGTCGGTGATTATTTCGTATTATTTGTTACACAAGCTCAAGCCCAACATCGGGCTCTTATTTGTGATTTGAACTGTAAATATTCTATCTGTGCAATGATGAGGTTAGGAAATTGGTGTGCAGTGGCGATTTTAATTGCCGTGAGCTTTTTTCACCAAATTATACGACTTCTCTTTCCTCTGAGCTCAGATCTCCTTTCTATGATGATTTACTTTTAGTGCTGTTTTGAGGTTTTTCATCTGTTTTATATATTTTTTAAATTATATAAATATAATTAATATTAATTTTCAATGGTGTCCTTTTAAAATTAAACCATTTAGGCCCATTAAGATAAATTCAGGCACACATGTGAAGACTCAAACTCAAGACTTATTGGTTGATAATCAAAGCAAAATATATATATATATATATATATATATATATATATATATATATATATATATATATATATATATATATATATATATATATATATATATATATATATATATATATATATATATATATATATATATATATATCAAGGTGAGCTGCATAAAGCATATAAATCTTGTTATTTGGTTAGCTTCTCTCTTTTGCTTTTGCCTTAATTTATGATGCAACTTAAAATATTTGATATCAAATTGGTGCAATATAAAAATATCTAAACCAAGTAAGAGAACATTAGGTATGCAAAGTAAACACTTTCTTTTTAATATATTAAAAACAAACACAACAATAAACATAGCACAACAATACTTATAACTTCTAATAGAAAATGATATAGCAACACCTTACAATTTCAAATAAAAAAAACACAACAATACCTTACAACTTTAAATAAAAATGAAACCACACAACTTATGATTGATCAAAGTTTTGAGAAGAAAGATACAAGAGGTGGAATAAGAATCTTGGAGAGAATAATGTATAGAAATTTGAGACAAATATAAGAAGGAATGTAGAAGAAGATAGTTCGTAAGCTATGAGAAAATCGGAGCAAATTCAACATTCAAAACAGCCCATACATGAAGAAGTTAAAAGAAATTTAGCCCTAATTTATAGGAGGAAGTGTGAAGATCATTTATTATCCCACATAAATATGCCATCGAAATAATCACTAAAATCCCTTCAAATCAGCCCATACATGAAGAAGTTAAAGCAAACTGTAAAGGAATCAGCAAGGGGAAGATATCGAGCAGCCAATAGCAGGGAAACCAAGAAAACAACATGAAAACCGAGCAGCCACATAGGGAAATTAAACAATTATTATGTGAAGACAAAACAACCATACGAGGAGACCAAACAAAATCACACGAAAAAGAGAGGAAGAAATATAAGTGAATATTTATATATATATATATATCAAGAAAATTTATAATACTACTACTACTATTATAAAAGGGGCTTGAGTTTCTTTCCTCCGGCGAATCTTGTTCATCCATCATACTTATTTTTTAATTATCTTGGCCGTCCATTCTATTAAAAAATATTTAATAAATTAAAAAATTCACATTAAATATCAAAATATATAATAATTACTAAATTAATTACTTCTTAAATTTACTATCTCAATTAATATAATTTTTATTATTCTGCAAATCTCCTTCATATTCCACCTAAATTAATTACTTCTCAAAAACCCGCTTCATATTCCACCTAAATTTAAATTGTTTTATGTTTCAAATATATTATCCTACTATATAAGTGTGGCTTTGGAATCCACCCATAGCAAATTTGGATCGTTATCTTTAAATTATAAATTAATCTATAACGTTCACTATAAACAATTTATATTCCTAAAAATTAAAAGCTCTATTACCACTTTTCATATATCAAATGTACGAGTACGACCAACAGTTAATCTATAATACTAACATAAAATAAGCTTGAGTTTCCTTCACATCAAATCTTGACCATCGATTTTATTAATTTTAATTATTCAAATCAAATCCCAACCTTTCATTTTAATTATTATAATTATAATTATTTTATTAATTCTATACTACTATTAATTCCTCATTTACAACCTTATTACGCATAAAAATATATTATGCGTTAAATTGAATTCTATAGCGTTATGCATTGAATTTAATTCTACATTAACAAACTTTTTGCTGCATTTACATTTACAGCCGAATCCCTCATTTATAGCCTTATGCATTGAATTGAATCCAATATTTACATATTTTACTAATAAAGTCGCAAATGGGGAACGAGGAACGTTTTTTTTTTTAAGATTTATTTGCATTAGTTGAATAGTTTTTTTTGGGACATTTAGGCCATTTAAGGCAAACTCACACACACAACACATACACATAGACTCGAACCCTAGACCTCTTAGTTGGAAGCCTAAGCTCTCTACCAATAGGCCAAGGAGAGTTGTGTCATTAGTTGAATAGTCAGTCGCAGATTGTTTGGAATCTGTACGGGCTTTTTAGTACAGCCTTTTACATTTACAAGCATTTAGATTCATGTCATTTTGGTTACCCCATTTTCTACCATTCATATACTCTGAACCTTTATTGAGCTCTACTACTCCCGGACAAGATGAAGAGGCAAATGGGGAAGATCAATCATTCGTGTACATTTATAAATTGCCATAAGATCCTTCAATCTCCTATTTGTCCTCCTCTATAATCTTCAGCTTCCAAGTGAAATATTTTTAACTCTCAGTTTCAAAATTTGAATCCGACTATGATGAAAATTTGGTATACCGACAGCCAAAGAGGGATCTAAGCCTTCTACTCCATCTAGCCAAAGAGGGATGTTAGCCTTCTACTCCATCTAGCTAATGTATGTAAATTGTTATTCTTTTATGTGTTCAACCATTGTGTTGTATGCTTTAATTAATTTTGTTCATGAGCTATCTTTGCCTTGTAAATCAATGCTTGTTTATTCAAGAAATGTTGGCGCTCTCTTGGAATTTTGGAGGATTCATGAAGGCACGGTTAGTATTAGTCTTTTTTTCTGTGAAATCCATAAAAAAATGTAAAAAAAGGCAAAGAATTATTCGAATCAGGCCCCATTAAGAATTCTTCCAGATATTTATTACCAATTTTGATTGGTCTTAATGCAAGTTTTTTTATAAGTCAATTTTATAATAATCAAATTTATATAACAAATCCACCGTGCATTATAACCTCCAAATGTCTCATTTATTTTTCATACATTACTTTTTGGTCTTAACTAATTTGTATAAATGATTTATCCCCATTATTGAAGAATTCTAGAAACTGGCCGATAATATTACAAACTTAAATTAACCAATACAAATCTTTAGATATGATCAGAAACCAATCATTTTTTTTTAAAATTTTTTTATCACAAATCATGCATAAGTATTAGCATTCTAGATTGTTTATCCTATTATTTATCAAATTATAAAATATATAAATTATATTTTATTAACTATTATTTCATAAGAATAACTCTACTTTTTCATTACTATTATCATTACTATAAATACTTTTACTAATAAATTCATTCATTCATATGATCATTTTTAATGCATATTTTTACTCACACGCATCCGTTCAACTATTCATTTAAGCAAATTAAGGATTCGTTAAATCTAAACATATGAATTATATATATATATATATATATATATATATATATATATATATATATATATATATATATATATATATATATATATATATATATATATATATATATATATATATATATATATATTGTTTGCAAGTTATATAAGTCATACACGATGCTGAATTATCGTTCATATAATTTGGAATTGAACAAAGTATGACAAAGCTGCATCTAACTCTGACGCCAAAAACACATCCCATATTTTAAAGCTCATACTCATAGGAATATGGGATGTTTAAAATGAATTTCTTCTGCTATAACAAAGAATCAAGATTGACCAAGTTCCTTGCACTGATTCTAGCTGGATCTATGAGAATGCCATACTAAAAATCCCAACATGCTTATCTCGTAAGGGAGTTTCAGGGAATAGGTCTCTTGACTCTTTTTAACACATCAAGGCAATGACCTCTTCTAAGTTGACAAACCATTATGTAGAAATATTGCAATCAAGGAATTAATACAACATCTAATAACAGTGATGTGATATTTTTTATTTTTTTTTTCTTAAAAAAATTTTGAAGATGAAAATTAAAAGTTATGTGATATTTATTTATTTAGGTAAAGGTGATTAGGTTCATTTAATTGATTCTCAAAATTTACCTTTATCTGAGCCATACATTATTTTTTTCAACTTTTGTTGAGGTTGTTATTCTATAAATAATAAAACACAACTTATCATATTTAATTATGAATAAATTTTGTTCTATCCTGACATAAAATTACTCAGTTTTCTTTGAATCAATTTTTTCTTGTTTGATTTTGTCTCTTTTTTTTTTTTTACTTTAATTTCATCTCTTTTTTTGGATTTTATTTTTTTCATCTCTCCAATTAATTAAATCAATTGGAGAGCATTCTCTAACTATCTTAAACATTTTTTTTTGTTATGGTTTATGTTTCTGTTTTAATATATTTATATAATATCAGCATATTATTTCTTTTTATTGTTTGTATTTGTATTTTTTCATGTATAATTTTCTCATAATAAAGACACAATTTTTGGTAGGTCGTCTTCTGCTATTGAGTGTTGTTATTCAACTATTCTCTTTTTATAATATCTATTTTTTTTATTTTTAGAATTTTATTCATGTGCATCATATACACATGCATTGACAATCTTTAGATATGATCTTGATGAATTTTTGTCATTCTTATATTTGAAACTGATCGTGATTTATTAGTAATATCAAAGCTTTAGATTAGGAGGAAGTAGAAAGAAAGAAGATGCTGGTGGTTAATGTTTAGAATGAAGAATTCACTGGTCTTAATGATTTCAACTTTTGGACGGTACAAATAAAAGCATACATTGTTTAATTATCATTGGGTAAGTATAAGATATTATTTTTAGTCATATCATATTTTAATTTTTTTAGTAAGATATATAGTAAACTCTTTTATGGATATTAGATAATTTTATATCATCTAGATTCTGAACTTCTAATATCAAATATTCAGATATGTGTTTGTCTTAAATGTTAATGGAGCTAATCTTGTTAAACATTAAATTCTTGCAGTTTCTTACAAAAGGTTTCATAATTTAACCTCATTTTCAATTATACATCTATCTTGAATTCTTAATGTACTTAACTTTATTTTCTTAAATTCTCTATGATATATGTTACTTGTAGAAAGATGGATAAAGTTAAGTGACCACATAACTTTAAACTTGATTCAGATTTACAAATATAAAGTCTTCCAATTTGAGTGATGCTTCTGGATCATACCATACATATAAAGGATGTCTTTATAGGGTGATGATATCTTATCATTTTTCTCTCTATAATGGTTCCATTTGCATATATATATTTTTAATAGAAATATTGTATTTTTTTCCTTTTTTCTTCATTTAACAATTGCTATCTTTCGTGACTAGTTGGTAGACTTATGATTATGATAATCAAGCTATTTTAATTATATAATGTTAGCATTTGAAGCTACTAATTGTAGTAAGATCACCAACACAGAGGATAAATTATGGATAACTTGGGTTCTCTTTCATGCAATCGACGCAGTGTCATCCATCAAATGTTTGTTATTATTTATGATGAGGCCTCCAAATAGAATATGTAAAATTTGTTTAGGGTTTAGGGTTTAGGGAATAAGAATAAACTTTCTAAAGCTTGGCTCATTTATACTTCAAATTGTTCAAGTTATTCATTAATACTTATCCTTGTCCGAACTATATTGGATTTTCATGCTCTTATCATTATCCCAAGTAAACATTTTTACAAAAATTTTCCTGAATTTTTTGTGGGGGAAGATCTATTGACTCTATTGATAGAAAATTTTTCATATATAGTTATACAACAATCAAATATGATTAGTCTTTAGACTTTGAATTTTCTTTATGTTGAATTTAAGGATTGATTGAACCTTTTTATATGATATGAATATTTCATTATTGTTAAATGGTTCAAATCTTATTTTCAAATTTTCTTATTTTTATTTTTTAAAAAAAAGTAATATAACAAGTCTTATTGGCTGCCTACTGCTCTAAGACTTTTACGTTTGAAATGAAGCACTTTATTAGTGTATGTTGAGTTGTGATTCAACTTTTATATGATATGGAAATGGATTTTCTATTATTATTAAATGATTCAAATCTAGAGATAATATTATACAAAAAAAAATTTAAAACCGCAAATGCATGTCCAAAAGACCGGATGAAAAAGATGAGGGTTTTTTTATTTTTTTTCTTATAATTAATGTGTTTTTTTAATGTGTCAATAAATTATAACAATATTCTATAATTTATTTTTCGAATTTTATTATAGTATTTTTTTTCTATAAAATCACTATTTTTTATTCACAGAAAAATAATCATAATTGTTAATATTTATTATAACTATCTTAAACTTTTTTTTTTTGTCTATTACCTAACATTATGGTTTCTATTTTTTTGGTTTTAATATATTTATATAATGTTAGCATATTATTTCTTATTATTTATTTGTATTTGCATTTTTTAATGTATAATTTTTCTCATAATAAAGAAAAAAAATTTGGTAGGTCGTCTTCTGCTACTGAGTGTTGTTATTCACGTGTTCTTTTTTTTTTTTAATATATATTTTTTATTTTTAAAATTTTATTAACGTGCACCATGTGCACGTGCATTTATACTAGTATATAATAGTTATCCTTGACTGCATCAATGTATGACATACCATTCTAGATCATGCACTAAAACTTCTAAATCATGTCAAAAGCAAAGATAATCAAATGATTTAATATAAGACAATATAAAAAATATTTTTAATCATTATTTCACCAATTAAAATTATCAATTGCCTCTAAACATCATTAATTTTATTTGTATTTAGCTTATACCTCTACTTATACAAAATAACAACCATGTTCATAAAATCAAAACCATCAATTCAAAGCATTTTAATTACGTCAATCTATGATAAAACTTCAAAAAAAAAAATCATAAAATTATATTTGATGCAAATTTGAATAATGTTAAAATAGAACAAATAGTAAGCGTGAATTAATTTTTCCCCTCTAAATCTCTTTAATTAACCTTTAATACGAGCTTGAATATGCTCTATGATTCGATCAAATTTAGAAGAAAATACAAATAATTATGACTAGTAAGATCGAAATGATTGTAAATTATCTATAAAATAAATTTGAAATTATCATGAGATAAATAATTTTAAAAAATTGTTCAGGGATTATAATTTTCTTCATGAAGAAGAAAGCAATTAATAAAATTGCTCAGCTATTACACTATAGCAAATCTAATTAATACACCATATGTTATGGTATTAATTAAACCTCTCTCTTTCTTCTTTAAGAAGCAGAAGAAAGGCGTCTCATTTGTGATAGTTTTCTTATTGCTTTATGAAATAGCTTTTTAGTTAAGAAATATTTTCACTAAAAAGAAGCCTTAAAAAATAATAAAAAAATCGTTCTGAATGAAGCCTTAATAGTTGAAGTAATTTTGGGAAGCACTCACATAATTGATTCAGCATTTTTTACAAGATTTAGGCTTCGTTTGGGGCGGCTTTCTTACTGCTTTCTAAAACGATTTTTTTAGTATAAAATTTTTACTTTTTGTACTAAAAAGCCATTTTAAGAAGCAAGACATTGTTTGGGACGGCTTTCTTCTTGCTTCTTAAAGCAGCTTTATGATACATAAATTAAAATTTTTATACTCAAAACCGTTTTAAGAAGCAGTAAGAAAGCCGTCCCAAACGAAGCCTTAAAACAAACCTTTTAATTGCTTTTTAAAATAACTTTTTAGTACAAATATTTTTTGAACTAACTTTTGTTTAGTAAAATAAGCTGATTTAGAAAGCATTAAAAAAACCACCTCAAACAAAGCCCAGTGTAAGAGGTGTTACGTTCATACAATTTCAATTGTATCAACCAAGATCTCATATACAATTTAATGAAGTTGGTACAGTTCATTGAAAAATATGAGTTATGTACGATGCATCAACCTATAACTTTATGAATTTCTCCTTTTCAATGTTGTGCATGAATGCTACATTAGGCCACTTGAAAAGGGGGCTTTTTTTTTAATGAGCAATTGGCCAAATAATTCACCAAACACAACTAGGCCTATAGATTATTGAAATGATATAAGCAAACTTCCAATAAATTAAAAGATTTATCATATTGCTATCTGACCATATAATGAGAGTAATCAACTATTGAAACCACTCTATGACTCTACTGTCCACTCATATCTCGGATATTATGTTCAACCCAATCGTTAAATCAAAATTATTATTGATACGCCATGTAAAAATTTCGGGAGCATCCGAACTCCGATTTTTACGAGCTTATACTCGAATCGAACGCGAATCTCGAGGCAAAAAGCTAGTTGGAAACTTCAAAATTTAATTTCGGGAGCATCCGAACTCCGATTTTTACGAGCTTATACTCGAATCGAACGGCTCGACGAGACGAATCCAACGAGCCCAAGATCGCTGAATTCCGACATCAATAAGGCCTTCAAACGGTCAACAAACGGTGTACGATCGTAGAATTCAACATCAGCCGTCCATTTGACCACTCCCTATTTGCCCCTGATCTCACGCCTATTTACAGGCCATGCCACTCCAGAAAATCTATAAATAGAGCCCTCATTCTTCACAAGAGAGGATCCAAGCAAGAGAGAGAAGAAGAGAAGAGAAGGAAGAAGAGAAGGAAGGAGTTCCTCCTCGACAGCCGCCGGACCACCGCAGAACCACCGCCGGACCACCGCAGAACCTCGTCGGACCACCGCCGGACCACCGCAGGAATCTCGTCGGACCACCGCCGGACCACCGCAAGAACCTCGCCGGACCACCGCAGAACCTCGCCGGACCACCTGTAATATCACGATCTGCTCCAGAATCGTCCAGGACGATCTGGGATCGTCCTGGGACGATCAGTGGAAAAAGAGTTCCAGAATTTACCCAGAAGTGTTCCAGGTGATTTCCTGTAGGCATCGTCCAGGCCGATCGAGGACATCGGCCAGGCCGATTGCACTGTTCACAAGTATCGGCCGGATCATCGCCCTGTGAGCTGTCCAGGACGATACATTTGGTCGGATCGTCCCGGGACGATCTGGATATCGTCCAGGACGATGCAACTGTTCATAAGGATCGGCCGTGCAATCGCCTTGGAGTATCGGCCAGGATGATCTTGTTTGGTCTGATCGTCCAGGACGATCTGGCGATCGGCCGGGCCGATATGAGGATTACTTAAGGGTTTCAGCCGATTTGAAGAGAGAGAAAATCAAAATTAAAATATCTGATTTTGCGTCTGAGGAGAGAGAAAAAGGAATTTTTTTGAAAAGTTGATTTCGGGAAGACGCGGAGCCATTTTCGATCGAAGTGACTGTTGAGGATTTTGCTGTGCACGAGGTAAGGCACATTCCGTCTTTCTCAATTTTCAATTCAGTCGCGGTTGGTGGTATTTTCTGTTCGGATTTCGTTTTCGTTACGGTTTTTCGTCCGTATCTTTTGATTGGTTCAGTTTTTACCGCGTAAGTTTCTGTATGTTGTTGACGTGCCGATTGTGCACATTTTGGTTATTTTCCGAAGATTTTTGTCCGGGTATTTTTGATTCGGCGATGTTTTTCGTAGACTAAAATTTTCTGTGAAATTGTAAATGCTCTGTGCAGTAGAATAAATGTTCTGGAATATGATTATCTATATTCTGTGCGAATTCGGTAAATTTTCTTTGCAGAAAATTTTGTGTAAATTCTGTATACTGCCGTTGTGCTGCCCGATTTTTGGGTAATTTCTGAATTGTCCGGATTTCTTCTGAATTGAAATGCTATGTGTATAAGCTATAAAAAAGGGAGTTATAAGGGGCCTGAATCCTATGAGATTCAGTTAGTGAAACGGGAAATCTGAAATGAGATCAAATCTGAAATCTGATATCTGTTCTGTTCCGGATCCGATGAATTCTGTTCTGGTGTTATAAGCACATCTGTTTTGGTGCCGTGAGCACAAAGGGAGACATAAGGGGCCTGGATCCTATGAGATTCAGTCAGTGTCTGGGAAGGGAGGCATAAGGGGCCGGAATCCGTAGAGATTCCGTCAGTGTCAGGGCATTTAGCTACGAAATTGTGATTCTGATATGATATGATCTGCGAATTTGATTTCTGATTTCTGTATAATTCTAACTCCGTTGATTCATCCTGTTCTGTGATCTGATCTGTACGATTCTGTTTCTGCTTTGATATCTGTCCGTATAAATTCTGATTTCCGATTCTGTTTCGATTTCTGATCTGATATCTGTCTGATGAGTTTGGTTTTGGTTTCTGAGAATTTAGATTGGTGGGTTGTTGCTTTGCTGAGCTGTTGAGCTCACCCTTGCTTTCTGGTGGTTTTCAGGTTCTGGGAAGGGCAAGGAAGTTCAGGACTAGAGTTCAGAGTCTGATCAGTATAGGTACTTTTGTACCTTTTTGATTTTTGTACAGTCATGGCTTTTCTGTTCTGTCTTTCTTTCTGTTTAAAAGCCATGTACTGTTCTGTAGATGATTATTTTTGAGGAAATGAAAAGATAGATGTTTTGTTCCGCTGCATTTGATGTTTTAGTAGCTCTGTTGTTCTGTGTGTGTCTGTTGAGTTAAGTACTTGGAAGATCAGTTCAGTAACCTAATCCAAAGCCAGATCCTGGATAAGAAGGTCTCTCGTCGCGATCCGGCTCGGGCGGGATCTGTCCCCGTCGGGTCGGGTCGTGACAAGCTTTTGTGGTATCAGAGCACTGGTTTTGGAAACTGGTTGAATTGTGAAACAGAGCTCTAGGAAGTGATCAGTGAGTCTGTCTGGGAGGTAGTTTTGGGTCGTTTGGCTTTTTTTTGTGTTGTTTTTGTGATAGTTTTCCGGATTTTCTGGATTTTTCTGTATGGATCAGCCAGACCCAGACATGACAGACGGTCAGAGTGCCGATCAGGCAGCACCAGTGGGGAGTACAGCCCCAGTGGTCGGTGCTGATACGCTGTCTCAGTTTGCTTCACTTGTTGCTCAGATGATGAGCGAGACTCAGAGCAGAGCTTCTACTGTTAGATCTGAGGACATTGATCGACACCTGCAGTTATTTTTGAGGTTGAAACCTCCAAGATTTGAGGGCGCTGTTGAGCCCAGAGCAGCCGAGGAGTGGCTGAGGAGATTGGAAAAGACTTTTGACGGGATGCAGTGTCCTGCAGACAGGAAGGTTCCGTTAGCTGTTTTTCTGTTAGACGGAGAGGCTGAGCACTGGTGGGACGGGCAGCAGGCAGCCATATTTCAGGGTAGACTGAACTCTTTGATCACTTGGGAAGAGTTCACTGAAGTATTCCGAGACTGGTTTGTTCCCCCTTCTGCACGACAGCAGATGCAGGAGAGTTTTCTGAGGCTGGTTCAGGGGAGCAAGACGGTGATGCAGTACGAGGCTGAGTTTACTGCATTAGCCAGATACGCTCCGCAGCTGGTTAGCACTTCTGCTGAGAGGTGCTACAGGTTTCTGAGAGGATTACGAGACACTTTGAGGCAGCATTTGATACCATTCAGGATCACTGATTTCTCTGAGCTTGTGGAGCGAGCTCGTCTGATTGAGAATGACATGACGGCTACTCAGCAGCGGTGGACTGCGAGTAGGAAGAGGTTTGGAGGTGAGACTTCTGGCAGTGGTTCCTCTGGGAAGAGGAGATTTGTTTCTGGATCTGGATCTGGATCTGGAGATTCCAGGAGGAGCGGAGGATCGTCTGGTACTACTACCAGTACGACTAATTCTGGATCTGTCAGTATGGCACCTGTGTGCCAGAGTTGTGGACGGCGACACCATGGCCAGTGCTACAGGATAGCTGGTCTTTGTTTTAGATGTGGTCAGCCGGGACATAGGATTGCAGAATGTCCACAGGCTAGATTTGATCAGCGTTTTGAGCAGCGATCTGAGGGCTTAGTCAGACCTGGTGGTTCAACAGCAGGAAGACCGAGGATTGTTCCTCCACGCCCTGAGGGATTTACTGGTAGAGGTGGTGGTTCTAGTTCTGCACCACGGAGACCACCTACGATTCAGAGGGAGCAGAGTTCTGTTGCTTCAGCTCCTGTTCCAGTTCAGCCACGAGTCTACAGCTTGAGTCAGCAAGAGGCTCGTGATGCTCCGGATGTTGTGACAGGTACGGTTTACATTTCTGATCAGCCCTGTCGTGTTTTGTTTGACTCTGGAGCGAGTCATTCTTTTCTGTCCGAGCACTGTTTTGAGATTTTACATTTGGATTCGATGGTTTTACCGGTTTCTTTGTCTGTGATTTTACCGGTTGGGAATCCTTTGATTGCTCGACAGTTTTGTTTGTGTGAGATTGAGATTTCTGGCAAGAAGTGGAAATCGAGTTTGATTCGATTGCAGATTTCTTCGTATGATGTGATTCTGGGAATGGATTGGTTGAGTCAGTATGAGGCTCAGATTGACTGTCTGAAGAAGCAAGTGAGTTTGCTTGTGGCTGGAGAGAGAGTTGTATTTCAGGGATTACGAGGTGTTCTCTCCAGTCTGATTTCTGCGTTGGAGGTGAGCAGAATATGGAAGAAAGGATGCCCAGTATTTTTGGCTTCAGTGCGGGATTTGAACTTGAAGGTTGGTCCTGT
Source organism: Dendrobium huoshanense (assembly GCA_016618105.1). Taxonomy (NCBI): domain Eukaryota; kingdom Viridiplantae; phylum Streptophyta; class Magnoliopsida; order Asparagales; family Orchidaceae; genus Dendrobium; species Dendrobium huoshanense. The sequence continues at coordinate 34,934,616 of CM028354.1, read as the reverse complement.
TTCTGAGATCTCAGTGGTACGGGAGTTTGTGGATGTTTTTCCTGAGGAGTTGGTTGGTTTACCTCCGGATAGAGATGTGGAGTTCTCTATCGATGTTTTTCCGGGTACCGCTCCGATATCGAAAGCCCCGTACAGGATGGCACCGAAAGAACTTTCTGAGTTGAAAGTTCAGCTTCAAGAGTTGGTTGACAGAGGTTTTGTACGCCCTAGTGTTTCACCCTGGGGAGCACATGTTCTGTTTGTGAAGAAGAAGGACGGTACACTCCGTATGTGTATTGATTACAGAGATTTGAACAAGTCCACGATCAAGAACAAGTATCCTTTGCCTCGGATAGATGACTTGTTTGATCAGCTTTCCGGATCTTCGGTATTTTCGAAGATTGATTTGAGATCCGGATATTATCAGGTGAAGGTAAAGGAATCTGATGTGGTGAAGACTGCTTTCAGTACTCGGTACGGGCACTACGAGTTTTTGGTTATGCCTTTTGGGGTAACCAATGCGCCCGCTATTTTCATGGATCTGATGAACCGAGTATTCAGGGAGTATTTGGATCAGTTTGTGATCGTCTTCATCGACGATATTCTGGTATATTCTGCTTCTGAGGATGATCATGCCAGACATTTGAGGATTGTGTTGGAGACTTTGAGGAGGCATCAGCTGTATGCCAAGTTCTCCAAGTGTGAATTCTGGCTGAAGAGTATTTCTTTTCTGGGGCATGTGATTAGCGGAGAAGGTATTTCTGTGGATCCCCAGAAGATTCAGGCGGTTGCTGATTGGCCAAGGCCGACTACGGTATTTGAGGTACGTAGTTTCTTGGGCATGGCCGGGTATTACAGGAAGTTTGTGAAAGGATTTTCACAGATTTCGACTCCTCTGACGAGACTGACTCAGAAGTCGGTTCCTTTTGTTTGTACACCGGAGTGTGAAGCTAGTTTTCAGAGACTGAAGGAGTGTTTGACTTCAGCTCCAGTGTTGGCACTTCCGTCAGGTACGAAGGGTTTTCAGGTGTTCAGTGATGCTTCACTGAAAGGATTGGGTTGTGTCCTGATGCAGCATGGTCAGGTAATTGCTTATGCTTCGAGACAGTTGAAACCACATGAGAAGAATTACCCGACACATGATTTGGAGTTAGCTGCAGTTGTTTTTGCTTTGAAGATTTGGCGTCATTACCTGTATGGCGTCAGATGTGAGATTTTTACTGATCATAAGAGCCTGAAGTATTTTTTTACTCAGAAGGATCTGAATTTGAGGCAGAGAAGGTGGCTCGAGTTGATCAAGGACTATGACCTGACTATTCAGTATCAGCCTGGAAAGGCGAATGTGGTAGCAGATGCTTTGAGCAGGAAGTCTTCTGGATTATCAGGTATTCAGCTTACCTGTGATGACTTTCTGATTCGTGATTTGGAGAGATTGCAGTTGGAGGTGATTTCCTCCAGTGATTTGGAGTTGGCTCAGATGAGTATTCAGTCTTCTTTGGAAGCACGGATTCAAGAAGCCCAGAAATCAGATTCTGATTATTCGAAGTTGATAGCTCAGATTGGATCTGGTAAGACTCCTGAACTTCGAATTTTTGATTCTGGTGCTATTTTCTGTAAGAACAGGTTGTGGGTACCTGTGTTTGGAGATTTGAGGCGGGAGATTCTGTATGAATCTCATCATTCAGGCTACACTGTTCATCCAGGCAGTGGTAAGATGTACGCTGATATGAAGCTTTTGTTCTGGTGGCCTGGGATGAAGAAGGATGTGGCGGAGTTTGTGTCGAGATGCGAAGCCTGTCAGTTGGTGAAGGTAAAGCATCAGCGACCAGGTGGACTGTTGCAGTCGTTGCCTATCCCTGAGTGGAAATGGGAGGAGGTAACAATGGATTTTGCGATGGGTTTTCCTCGATCTAGACAAGGACACGATGCTATTTGGGTAGTTGTGGATCGATTGACGAAGTCAGCCCATTTTCTTCCGATCAGACAGACGGATTCAGTTGATCGCTTGGCACAGATATATGTGAAGGAGATAGTCAGATTGCACGGTGTGCCTCGCGTGATTGTTTCTGATCGAGATGGACGTTTTACTTCCAGACTTTGGAAAGGCATTCAGCAAGGCTTGGGTACGAAATTGCATTTCAGTACAGCCTTTTATCCTCAGACCGACAGACAGTCTGAGAGGACTATTCAGGTATTGGAAGACCTGTTGAGGCTTTGTGTTCTGGACTTTAGCGGAAGCTGGGAAGATCATATTCCGCTGATTGAGTTTGCCTATAACAACAGTTTTCAGTCCAGTATCGGTATGGCACCGTACGAGGCTCTGTATGGCAGGAAGTGCCGTACTCCTTTGACTCTGACGGAGGTCGGAGATAGACTGGCTTTGGGGGCCACTTTTGCTGATGAAACTGCTCAGAAGATCAGTTTGATAAGAGAGAGATTGAAAGCGGCTCAAGACCGTCAGCAGAAGTATTACAATCAGAAGCACAGATTTGTTGAGTTTCAGGTTGGTGACTTTGTGTATGTCAAAGTCAGCCCGATGAAAGGTGTGAGCAGATTTGGTCAGGTAAGCAAGCTTAGTCCAAGGTATGTTGGACCGTTTGAAGTTTTGGAAAGAATTGGAAAAGCTGCTTATCGCCTATTACTTTCTGATTCTATGCCTGATGTGCATAATGTATTTCATGTATCCACTCTGAGGAAGTGGGTTTCAGACTCTGGGAAAAAGATATCTACTGACGAGGTTGAGATTCAGGAGAATCTGACGTACAAGGAAGAGCCAGAGTTGATTTTGGCGTACGACGTCCGAAAGTTAAGAAATAAAGAGATTCCGATGGTTAAAGTCCAGTGGAAGCACCGGACTGCACGGGAGGCAACTTGGGAAAAGAAGTCTGATATGAGACGGTCGTACCCGTACTTGTTTTGACTGAGTTTGGATTGGATAATGTCGAGGACGACATTTTTCTGAGTTGGGGAGATTGTAATATCACGATCTGCTCCAGAATCGTCCAGGACGATCTGGGATCGTCCTGGGACGATCAGTGGAAAAAGAGTTCCAGAATTTACCCAGAAGTGTTCCAGGTGATTTCATATAGGCATCGTCCAGGCCGATCGAGGACATCGGCCAGGCCGATTGCACTGTTCACAAGTATCGACCGGATCATCGCCCTGTGAGCTGTCCAGGACGATACATTTGGTCGGATCGTCCCGGGACGATCTGGATATCGTCCAGGACGATGCAACTGTTCATAAGGATCGGCCGTGCAATCGCCCTGGAGTATCGGCCAGGATGATCTTGTTTGGTCTGATCGTCCAGGACGATCTGGCGATCGGCCGGGCCGATATGAGGATTACTTAAGGGTTTCAGCCGATTTGAAGAGAGAGAAAATCAAAATTAAAATATCTGATTTTGCGTCTGAGGAGAGAGAAAAAGGAATTTTTTTGAAAAGTTGATTTCGGGAAGACGCGGAGCCATTTTCGATCGAAGTGACTGTTGAGGATTTTGCTGTGCACGAGGTAAGACAAATTCCGTCTTTCTCAATTTTCAGTTCCGTCGCGGTTGGTGGTATTTTCTGTCCGGATTTCGTTTTCGTTACGGTTTTTCGTCCGTATCTTTTGATTGGTTCAGTTTTTACCGCGTAAGTTTCTGTATGTTGTTGACGTGCCGATTGTGCACATTTTGGTTATTTTCCGAAGATTTTTGTCCGGGTATTTTTGATTCGGCGATGTTTTTCGTAGACTAAAATTTTCTGTGAAATTGTAAATGCTCTGTGCAGTAGAATAAATGTTCTGGAATATGATTATCTATATTCTGTGCGAATTCGGTAAATTTTCTTTGCAGGAAATTTTGTGTAAATTCTGTATACTGCCGTTGTGCTGCCCGATTTTTGGGTAATTTCTGAATTGTCCGGATTTCTTCTGAATTGAAATGCTATGTGTATAAGCTATAAAAAAGGGAGTTATAAGGGGCCTGAATCCTATGAGATTCAGTTAGTGAAACGGGAAATCTGAAATGAGATCAAATCTGAAATCTGATATCTGTTCTGTTCCGGATCCGATGAATTCTGTTCTGGTGCTATAAGCACATCTGTTTTGGTGCCGTGAGCACAAAGGGAGACATAAGGGGCCTGGATCCTATGAGATTCAGTCAGTGTCTGGGAAGGGAGGCATAAGGGGCCGGAATCCGTAGAGATTCCGTCAGTGTCAGGGCATTTAGCTACGAAATTGTGATTCTGATATGATATGATCTGCGAATTTGATTTCTGATTTCTGTATAATTCTAACTCCGTTGATTCATCCTGTTCTGTGATCTGATCTGTACGATTCTGTTTCTGCTTTGATATCTGTCCGTATAAATTCTGATTTCCGATTCTGTTTCGATTTCTGATCTGATATCTGTCTGATGAGTTTGGTTTTGGTTTCTGAGAATTTAGATTGGTGGGTTGTTGCTTTGCTGAGCTGTTGAGCTCACCCTTGCTTTCTGGTGGTTTTCAGGTTCTGGGAAGGGCAAGGAAGTTCAGGACTAGAGTTCAGAGTCTGATCAGTATAGGTACTTTTGTACTTTTTGATTTTTGTACAGCCATGGCTTTTCTGTTCTGTCTTTCTTTCTGTTTAAAAGCCATGTACTGTTCTGTAGATGATTATTTTTGAGGAAATGAAAAGATAGATATTTTGTTCCGCTGCATTTGATGTTTTAGTAGCTCTGTTGTTCTGTGTGTGTCTGTTGAGTTAAGTACTTGGAAGATCAGTTCAGTAACCTAATCCAAAACCAGATCCTGGATAAGAAGGTCTCTCGTCGCGATCCGGCTCGGGCGGGATCCGTCCCCGTCGGGTCGGGTCGGGTCGTGACACCACCACCTTAAGGCCCGACGTTCAGTCCCTACTTCCTGCCAAAGACCCGACGTCTTGTTCAAGACCCGACACTTAGTGTTGAGTCCAGTAATTAGGTTGTTAAGCCTAAGTAAATGTCCCACGGCTACCAAGAGGGGGGTGAATTGGTAGTTTTAAAAATTATACTTCTACTCTTGGATTTTTAGAAAACCTTTTTAATTATTAATGCAAGTTAAATTTAAAGTTTAAAAAATAAACTTTTCAACCTAGAGTAAACAACTTGCAATGAAATTAAATGCGGAAGAAAAATAAGAAAGAACACACCAGATTTATAGTGGTTCGGTCAAACCTTGACCTACGTCCACTCCCCGGAGGCACCCTCCGAGTATTGCACTAATACCACAAAGTGACTCTCCTTTTGCCCCCACAGCAAGGCGGAGAAGCCTGTACAAAATCACTTCCACCTTCCCCGGTGCGGCGGAGTAGCCGGGTTCTTTGACACCAAAGAGATCTTCTTCTCGCCAAAACTTCCCTCAAGACGACCCTTGAATCCGATGGTACTGAAGTGCAAGTTTGCCGGAGCAACCGTGTGAATATCCCCTTCACACTCCCTTGAAATCCCCTCCAAGGATCTTCTCCCTCTCAAACTCCATCCTTTCCTCTCTCCCTTTCAAGTTCTCTCTTCTAGTTTTCTCCCAAAGAACAAAGACACAATGGCTATCAAAGATACACTTTGTCGTCCTTTTACACTCTCCAAGTGTCGGCAGAGAACCGGACCGATGTTGTTGAACTTCACTTGAGAGCCTTCAAAGGAGATGGGAAGAAACAAAGAGATCTTCTTCTTCAAGTAACCTTGTGAATCCCTCACAAACCCCTCACTTGATCTCTCACTCTTCACTCTTACAATCTCTCACAAACTCTCACACTCAATGACCCCTCTCAAGAGAAAACAACTTCAAAGGCATTTGTAATAGTTTCTAGGACTCCTTATATAGAAAGGACATGAAAAACCGTCCAAAAATGGCTAAAAACATGTTTTTCTGCGCACCGGATCGTCCCGTACGAACCATTTGTTCATCTGTACGAACCAATTTCGTCCTGGACGAAATTGGTTCGTCCCGGGATGAAAAATTTCGTCCGGTACGAACAGTTATATCAAAAGTTGGTTCCGAAAACTGCAGAACGTTGCCAGAAACTGCCATAGTCGGTTCCCATCGTCCTGGACGAACTGGACTTCGTCTGGACGAAATTTTTATAGAGAAATTCGTCCTGGGACGAAAAATGATTTCGTCTGGACGATAATCCCTTAGAAAAATTTTCCAGTTCAGTTCCTTTCCGTTCCATTGCTCTTACAAGGAGATAACTGATCTGATCGTCCCGTACGAACAATGTTCGTCCCGTACGATCAGTACAAAAACTTTTTCAAGATCTCCTTTAAGTGTGTGTATATTTATTCACTCAATTACAATCACTCCCTCTCAAATTTAATTCAAATAAAAAGTACAAGCTTCAAATTCACAGAGTATCTCATGCTGAATCTGATTTGAAGTCTTCGTAGTCTGAGGTTCGATTTTCCTAAAATATTAGTACACACAAGAGCAAAAACAAATCTTCCAAAAAATGTTAGGAGATAACAACACATAAAACAATAATATTTGGAATCATCAAAACTATACAAGTTGCAATAATGTAAAATATGCAAATAGCAACTTTCCTAACAATCTCCCCCTTTTTGATGATGGCAAAATAATTATTATTTGTATAATTTAAAATTCTAAGAATCTCCTAAACTCCCCCTGAATTAATGAACATATGAAAATAAGGAGGCATTAAAATTATTTTTATTTTCAAAATTTTTAGAAATACAAAATAAAACAAAACAAACACACATACACTAAACAAAATAAACACACAATGATACTAATACACAAGACACAACAAACAATTTCTCCCCCTTTTTGACAACATTAAAAAGTGAAGAAGAAAAAGACTAGAAATGTAAGCAGACATATGAAAATCATTTAAAAGTTTAACCTTTAAAGTGATTGACATAAGGCATGCAAATAAAATTAAAATATTAGCCAAATCATAAAATTCATTGAATTTAAGAAGAGATATAACATAGAAACTAAAAAGAATTTATCAAAACATGAGTATATTTAGACATTTAAGATAGAGAAAATCATTGTAAAAATGATGATATAAAAATTTTATATTTTATATTTCAATATGTAATATAAATGTACATAAGATCAATTTTGAATTAAGAGATTAAAAAATTAAGGAAAGAAATAACTACCACATGTGGCGCTTTGCGCATCTTTTTCAATTTTGTGGCACATTTTTGTGCATCTTTTCACTTGTTGGGCTTATTTTGTGCCTGTTTTCACATTGCAAATCTTTACACATTTCTTTTAATTTTTTGTACATTTGTACAATTTTCAAGAGTAATTGTATTCTTTACAAAATTAATAATCTAAAATTTCAAATCTTTCTAAGTGCATAAATATTAATTGATAAGTGAAATACAAAATAAGAAAACGTCACAATTGCAATAATAATATTAAAATTAATGTAGTCTAAATAAGAGACAATAAATTGACAATCTTAATAATATCAAGTTATAAACACAACTTAAATTTAGAAAATTAGATTTTCTAATGAATTCAATTTTATGTTGCAGTTCAAAGTATAACACTTGTAAGATCAAAAATTTAAGGATTTTTTATATAGGCTAACGAACATTTCAAACATAGAACAAAAACACTTAAACATAAAAAAAATCTAAAGCAATAAAAGAATAGAAAAAACACTAAACAAAATACAAGTACACAAACTATAAAAATTTTCATATTACATTCCAAATGTCTCACAACAAGAAACATGGAATTCGATATGAAAATATTTCAAAATCATACAAAACACACAAAAATAAAAAAAAAAAAATATAAAACAAACAAAAATAAAAACACAACTAATAAAAAAACATACACACAAAAACACATAAACAATGGGTTTAAACATCATTTTGCTCCTGGTCTGATGATTCAGAAGCTAGATCTGCCCAGGAGATTTTTTGTTTTTCATTATTTTCCCATTTTATAATTTGTTTAGCTTTGCCCTTTTCTTTAACAGGAAGAGTTCTCAAATTAGGGCACTGACTTTTCAGATTTCCTACATCCAAAGCAAATAATATTTGAAGAAATCTGAACATTCTTATCATTTTTACCTTTATTCCACTTTTGTTGATGCTTATGCTTGTGCTTTAGTGGACTTTTCAATTTGCTTGTTAAGTCATCGTTTTCCTCACCAACTAAGCAACTTTTCTCCATGTTTTCTGCTTTTAGCATTATTGTTTCACCTGCATCCAAAAGTCTTTGACTCAAATATTGCTCGTAGGCAATGAGTGAGCCAATCAAATTATCAATAGAATATTCATTCAAATTTTTTGATTCGCAAATAGCAACAACTTTGGCATCAAACTTGTCAAGTAAACAACGTAGAACTTTATTGACTATTTCAAAGTTTGAAAATTCTTTACCTAAAGCATGCAATGATGTTACAATTTGAATAAACCTAGTATACATGTCTAAGATCGTCTCATAAGGTTTCATGCTAAAGAGTTCATAGTCATGTATCAAAAAATTCAACTTAGATTGCTTGACTTCACTAGTACCTTCATATGTAATGCATAAACTGTCCCAAATTTCCTTGCCGGTAGTATATGTAGAGATTCTCATATAATCTTCAAAATTTAAAGCACAGAACAAACAATTCATACATTTAGCATTTAATTCAGCATAAATTTGTTCTACTATACTCCATTCAGAAAAAGGGGTATCAGTTTTGATTCCATTTATAATACGTGACGGTACAGAATAACCATTTTGAATCATATGCCACATTCGATAATCTATTGATTGCAAGAAAGTAGACATTCGAATTTTCTAAAAATCAAAAGAAATATTTTCAAATAAAGATGGTCTAACAATTGAATATCATTCTAATGTTTTACGGTTTCTAAAATTAGCCATACTCATTTTTCAAAAAGTAGTCAAAACTTATGATTTTAAAACCTTGCTCTGATACCACTTGTTGAGTCCAGTAATTAGGTTGTTAAGCCTAAGTAAATGTCCCACGGCTACCAAGAGGGGGGTGAATTGGTAGTTTTAAAAATTATACTTCTACTCTTGGATTTTTAGAAAACCTTTTTAATTATTAATGCAAGTTAAATTTAAAGTTTAAAAAATAAACTTTTCAACCAGAATAAACAACTTGCAATGAAATTAAATGCGGAAGAAAAATAAGAAAGAACACACCAGATTTATAGTGGTTTGGTCAAACCTTGACCTACGTCCACTCCCCGGAGGCACCCTCCGAGTATTGCACTAATACCACAAAGTGACTCTCCTTTTGCCCCCACAGCAAGGCGGAGAAGCCTGTACAAAATCACTTCCACCTTCCCCGGTGCGGCGGAGTAGCCGGGTTCTTTGACACCAAAGAGATCTTCTTCTCGCCAAAACTTCCCTCAAGACGACCCTTGAATCCGATGGTACTGAAGTGCAAGTTTGCCGGAGCAACCGTGTGAATATCCCCTTCACACTCCATTGAAATCCCCTCCAAGGATCTTCTCCCTCTCAAACTCCACCCTTTCCTCTCTCCCTTTCAAGTTCTCTCTTCTAGTTTTCTCCCAAAGAACAAAGACACAATGGCTATCAAAGATACACTTTGCCGTCCTTTTACACTCTCCAAGTGTCGGCAGAGAACCGGACCGATGTTGTTGAACTTCACTTGAGAGCCTTCAAAGGAGATGGGAAGAAACAAAGAGATCTTCTTCTTCAAGTAACCTTGTGAATCCCTCACAAACCCCTCACTTGATCTCTCACTCTTCACTCTTACAATCTCTCCCAAACTCTCACACTCAATGACCCCTCTCAAGAGAAAACAACTTCAAAGGCATTTGTAATAGTTTCTAGGACTCCTTATATAGAAAGGACATGAAAAACCGTCCAAAAATGGCTAAAAATATGTTTTTCTGCGCACCGGATCGTCCCGTACGAACCATCTGTTCATCTGTACGAACCAATTTCGTCCTGGACGAAATTGGTTCGTCCCGGGACGAAAAATTTCGTCCGGTACGAACAGTTATATCAAAAGTTGGTTCCGAAAACTGCAGAACGTTGCCAGAAACTGCCATAGTCGGTTCCCATCGTCCTGGACGAACTGGACTTCGTCTGGACGAAATTTTTACAGAGAAATTCGTCCTGGGACGAAAAATGATTTCGTCTGGACGATAATCCCTTAGAAAAATTTTCCAGTTCAGTTCCTTTCCGTTCCATTGCTCTTACAAGGAGATAACTGATCTGATCGTCCCGTACGAACAATGTTCGTCCCGTACGATCAGTACAAAAACTTTTTCAAGATCTCCTTTAAGTGTGTGTATATTTATTCACTCAATTACAATCACTCCCTCTCAAATTTAATTCAAATAAAAAGTACAAGCTTCAAATTCACAGACTATCTCATGCTGAATCTGATTTGAAGTCTTCGTAGTCTGGGGTTCGATTTTCCTGAAATATTAGTACACACAAGAGCAAAAACAAATCTTCCAAAAAATGTTAGGAGATAACAACACATAAAACAATAATATTTGGAATCATCAAAACTATACAAGTTGCAATAATGTAAAATATGCAAATAGCAACTTTCCTAACACTTAGTCCCTACATTCTGCTGAAGACCCGACGTCCTACTCAGGGCCCGACATTCAGTCCCTACGTCCTGCCGAAGACTCGACGTCTTACTTAAGTAATTGATTGTAATCTGTTCACCCCTGGAGGTGATTCAGTCCTTTGTAACCAACTCAAAATCTAGTGGAACCATTTTCAACTGGGCCAGGCCTCGTGATTTTTTCCCTTTTAAGGGTTTTCCACGTAAAAAATCTTGTGTTCTCTGTGTGTGTTAGTTATACGTACAACACTATGACGTATAATCAAATTTCTATCGCCGCGTAATTTCTAGCTCGCAACAGATTGGCGCCATCTGTGGGAAAGTCAATCCCACTACACTAAGGAATCCTCCAATGGTCAACAGGCGTAGCCATCGCATCATGGGAACCTCCCGCTCTAATTCACACCAATCCAAAAATCAGTCCCTGAATCAAGGACGACAGGCATCTGCCTCATTTCACCCCGGTAACCGACTCCCTGCAGGAGAAGGAACTTCAGGGCCATCCCTAGAAGAACGTATCAGAAAAATGGAGGAATCTCATAATGAGATCCTTCAGCTCTTAAGGGGAGCTCGAGGACCAGCACCAGTACCCCAAGAAGATACTCTTCTCCCTTGAAATCAGCCAGGATTCGAAGACATTCTTCATGTCGAAGTCCCCCTTCCTCCGCCAAGGATGCGCCCTCCTACACGCCCAGAAAATGAGCTTGCTGACACAGCGAGCTCTACCCATCCTTCACGCATGGGCCACCGACAGCATATGCCTCTGGACGTCCCCGAGGACTTGGACGAACAGCACGTCACTGAACTCCCCCGCAATACTCTACGGCGTGAGTTACGGAGGCTAGTCCGAGAGGAGTTCCCCACAGGGGGTATCAGACAGTCCCTTTGCCGACGGGACATTCAGGAGTCATCACCTTTCACCGAAGCTGTGCTCCGATACCCCATTCCGGCGAGATTCAAACTCCCGAATATTGATTCGTATGATGGAACTTCACACCCCTACGAGCATATCGACCACTACCGCACTATTATGCATATCCAGCAGGCCTCGGACGCTTCAAAAATTTTAAATAGTATATATTTATATATTTAGAACCAGTCATTGATCCAACGGGTGGCAGGGTTCATATTGTCGCGTGTCAAAGGCGTGACCTGATTAATTTTTATTTTTTAATTTTATGGGTAGTCGTCGGCACGACTACTTTAAAATTCTCATTCTAATCTCTAAATATCTATTCTTTTTTTCCACAATCTATTCTACCTGCATACGGACAAATAGTGGTATAAGTGAGTCAAATTAATTCGTAAGCCGGTTCTAATTAAGCTTGATTAATAACTTGTAAGTCAGCTTGATGAACTGGCTTGAGTTAATTCCGACTTGACTCGTTAGTTTTAAATTTATTAATATTAAATATACTTAAAATATATTATGATTTAGAGTTTTAAATATAAAATTATTAAAAAAATATTTTTAAATGATGTTATGTTTTAATAAATTTTAATTATTATAATTATTTTATAATAATAAATACTTAAATCACAATTATTATTTGTTCTTCCTCTAGAATAAAGCTCAAATTTGATTAATTAAATTAGCTCAAGTTATGGGTGACTTGAGTTCGACTCGACTTGTTTAAGTAGTAAGAACATTATTTTAAAGAAAGTCTTAGATTAATTTTATATTATGAATGTATTAAATAATTTTTAAATTAATTAGTTTGAAGGTTATTATTTGATGTAATATTTGTCGCAATGATTTTTTTTTGTAGTTATTTGTAAGATGTGATTTAAGAGGTATTTAATATGATGATAGAATTTTAGTTTTCTTAGTAGTTCAGTGTGAATTTAAGCTTAAATGCTTATTTATGTGTAGGTTAATGACGCAATATTAGCCTCTTAAATGGCCAAATTTGATTATAATTAATTATCCAATAGTTAAAGTAATTAAGATAATTAAAGATAGTTTCTAGACCTATGAAATTATATTGTTTTTCAAAATCCAATGAAACCAATGGAAAAGGAAAAAAGTTCAAATTATTTAAGTATAGCATTGTTTCTTCATTAATAATAATCATTATTTATATGTCACCAAGAAATTATTTTGATATGGCATCAATCTCGATGCAAATCTGAATGATAAACTTATGAAATTAAATTTGGGATAATTCATACTTTGATTTCAGTAAGCTTAAAGTCAAATTGAGCATCTCAAAGAAACAAACCCAACAACATCAAATTTGATCCAATGCAAGCCCAAATGAGCTAAAATCAAAGGTCCAATTTATATTTGGAAGGTTCAAGACATTAATTGGCCTACCAAATGATATCCAAATGTGATGTGCTTATAATCGAATTGAGCAGTTTGACGAGACAAATTCAACGAGCCCAAGATTGTCAAATTTTGACATCGTTAAGGCACTTAAATGCTCGATAAGTGCTCTTTGATCAAGAGAATTAATACCAATTGTCCGATAGACCACTCCAAACAAGCCCATTATATTCTCCATATTTCAGGAAACGCCGGGAATTTGCACAACTTCCACGTGATGCTGAAATTCTTCTCATTTAACGATAGAGTTCCCTCATGACGCCGAAACTCCGCCCAAGGGAGGCCGGATTTCTCCTCTGCCACCAATAGACGTCGGACTTCTACCCGACGTCGGACATTCACTCTTCGTCAAGTCTCTACCCGATGCCAGATTTCTACCGGTTATCGGACTTCGCTGGACATCTATGCGAAGATGCATTTCTTTTTATTGCTGGACTTCTACCTAACGCTGTCCTATTGATCTTCATCGTCAGACTACAGTCCTCCGACCTCCGTCACCAGCCGACTACGGTCCTCCTGACTTACGTCGCCCGCCGACTACAGTCTTTCCGACATCGGTCGCCCGTTGACTATGGTCCTCCTGACTTATGTCGCCCGCCGACTACAGTCCTCCGTCGCCAGCTGACTACGGTCCTCCTGACCTACGTCGCCCGCCGACTGCAGTCCTTCTAACAAAGTGAACATATCAATAGTGATCCTTTGTATTTACATCATGTAATGTACTTCATAAGGTGTACATCAAGCTAAGACCTTCCACCAAGGAAGGGCCTCATTTGTAATCGACTGCAATACTAGTGGATTCATTCAAAATGGGCTAGGCCCTGTGGTTTTTCCCCCTTTTACAGGGGTTTTCCACGTAAAAATCTTAGTGTCTCATAAATGATAGACCCTCTCTCCCTATCTGATTGCGTGCCGGATTTTCGTACAATGCTAAGACGTTAAATATGATATTTCTCTACCGCCGCTAATACTCCTGGACGCAACACCTCTAAACATCGATAATTTTATTTGTATTTAGCTTATACCTCTACTTATACAAAATAACAACCATGTTCATAAAATCAAAACCATCAATTCAAAGCATTTTAATTACGTCAATCTATGATAAAACTTAAAAAAAAAAAAAAATCATAAAATTAAATTTGATGCAAATTTGAATAATGTTAAAATAGAACAAATAATAAGCGTGATTTAATTTTTTCCCATCTAAATCTCTTTAATTAAGCTTTACTACGAGCTTGTATATGCTATATGATTCGATCAAATTTAGAAGAAAAAACAAATAATTATGACTAGTAAGATCGAAATGATTGTAAATTATCTATAAAATAAATTTGAAATTATCATGAGATAAATAATTTTAAAAAATTGTTCAGGGATTATAATTTTCTTCATGAAGAAGAAAGCAATTAATAAAATTGCTCAGCTATTACACTATAGCAAATCTAATTAATACACCATATGTTATGGTATTAATTAAACCTCTCTCTTTCTTCTTTAAGAAGCAGAAGAAAGGCGTCTCATTTATGATAGTTTTCTTATTGCTTTATGAATTAGCTTTTTAGTTAAGAAATATTTTCACTAAAAAGCAGTCTTAAAAAATAATAAAAAAATCGTTCTGAATGAAGCCTTAATAGTTGAAGTAATTTTGGGAAGCACTCACATAATTGATTCAGCATTTTTTACAAGATTTAGGCTTCGTTTGGGGCGGCTTTCTTACTGCTTTTTAAAACAATTTTTTTAGTATAAAGTTTTTACTTTTTGTACTAAAAAGCTATTTTAAGAAGCAAGACATTATTTGGGACGACTTTCTTCTTGCTTCTTAAAGCAGCTTTCTGATACATAAATTAAAATTTTTGTACTAAAAGCCGTTTTAAGAAGCAGTAAGAAAGCCGTCCCAAACGAAGCCTTAAAAAAACCTTTTAACTGCTTTCTAAAATAACTTTTTAGTACAAATATTTTTTGAACTAACTTTTGTTTAGTAAAATAAGCTGATTTAGAAAGCATTAAAAAAACCACCTCAAACGAAGCCTAGTGTAAGAGGGGTTACGTTCATACAATTTCAATTGTATCAACCGAGATCTCAAATATAATTTAATGAAGTTGGTACAGTTCATTGAAAAATATGAGTTATGTACGATGCATCAACCTATAACTTCATGAATTTCTCCTTTTCAATGTTGTGCATGAATGCTACATTAGGTCACTTGAAAAGGGGGCTTTTTTTTAATGAGCAATTGGCCAAATAATTCACCCAACACAACTAGGCCTATAGATCATTGAAATGATATAAGCAAACTTCCAATAAATTAAAAGATTTATCATATTGCATCTGACCATATAATGAGAGTAATCAACTATTGAAACCACTCTATGTTTCTACTGCCCACTCGTATCTTGGATATTATGTTCAACCCAATCGCTAAAGCAAGTTCTCGAATTCCAAAGGTTGTGTCCTTCAGAATTGAGTACTCAACATTATTATCATCATCTATAATCCTCAATAACAATTGATGAATGAGTGCAACAGAGAATTATATTTTAAGAGCGCTGAATAAGTACTCAAATGATTGAAGATGCAAGAACCAACTTTAACGCATGAAAGCTTTATTCAAACTTAACGCGAAAAATTATGTGAACCTTCTTCAATACCTTTTTGAAGACATTGACATAATCGATTGATGAAAGGCTAAAAATGAGTTCGAATAAATGCTCGAATAAGATTTGAAGAAGTTCAAATGATGTCATAATGCATCAAAGTTAATTGGAATATTTCTAAATCACAATTTGAGGATGCTATGAACTATGAAGTTTCATCAAATATGTCAAACATTTCTAAAAAATGCTCAAATATATTTCAAACATGGATTGATGATTGTTACGATTGTTATACGGTGATTTAATCCTGGCTCTGGTTTGAATATGGTTCTAACATGATAACTAGCTTGTAGCAAAAGTGCAACATCCAAATAAGAGTATGAAGCATGTTTTCAACCCTAAAGATAAATCGATAAATATCATTAACCTTTGAAGGCATTGAGTAAGGAGAGACTGTCACCGTAAATTCTTACCACAAGTTGAAGGCCTACTCTTGTCATTCAATCCAAATCGAGAAGATGATGGGAAGAAGAAGAGTCAATGAGCACCGATAATCAAAAGTCATTTTTTGATAGATTTTCTAACTATTTAAATTTCACATTTTTAGAAAAAAAAAAAAAAAAACATCTTAAGAACTGCTCGCCTGAATTTAATCTTCTAAGTTTATAAATACATGACTTAGCATAGGGGTGTAAGTGAGTCCAGTGGTTCATGAGCCCACTCAAGCTCAACTTGTTAACCAGCTCACGAGTCGAGCTTAAGTCTATACTCGAGCTCGAGCCTAGACTCGAATGACTTGGCTTGTAAGCTTATTGAACCGCTAGATTAACTTAAAATATATTTAAAAATTAATATTTGGTATATCATCAAAAAAATTATCTTGATTGAGCATGACTCTCGAGGCAAAATCAAGTCGAAAACTTCAAAAAGTTAAATTCGGGATCACATGAACTTCGATTTCAACAAACTTACATTCAACTAAGCGTCTCAGAAATACAAACCCAACGACACCAAATTCGACTCAATCGGAGCCCAAATGAGTCCAAATCAAAGACCCGTAGCGCTATTAGAAAGTTCGAACCACAATTTGAGTTACCAAACGGTTTTGAAACATGACGTGCTTATAGTCGAATCGGGCGGATCGACGAGACAAATCCATCGATCCCAAGATAGTCGAATTCCGACATCATTAAGACCTTCAAATGTCTGACGAATGGTACACGATCAAGAGATTCAATATCGGCCGTCCATCCAACCCATCCCCATTTACCCATGATCTCTCACCTATTTACAGGTCATGCTACTCCAGAATATCTATAAATAGACCCCTCATTTCTCTTGAGAGGGGGCCCAAACAAGACGAAAAAGAGAAGAGAAGAATATTAGGAGGTAAGAAACTCCTCGACCACTGTCGTTGGAATTCTGTCTGAACGATGTCGGAATTCTGCCCGATTTTCGAACGACGCAGGAATTTTTCCCGAATGACGCCATAATTCTATCCAAACGACGCCATAATTATGCCCGAACGATGCCAGAATTTTGTCCGACTTGCACGAGACGCCAAAATTCTAATCGATCTCCATGTGACGCCGAAACTCTGCCCGACATAGTAATTGAATTTCAATTTATAAGAGATTAATTGTAATCTGATCGTCCTAACTTTTACGGACGAGTTAGTTTTTTGTATCTCAAGCAAACATTAGTGGAGCTTTTTCAACTGGGCGTGAACCTGTGATTTTTTTCCTCTAAAGGGTTTCCACGTAAAATCCCTGTTGTTTCTATTTCTCTTCTGTTTGTGTGTTAGATGTACGTACAACGCTGAGACGAAAATTTCCTAAATATATCGCCACATATATTTTAGCCCGCAACAATTTTATATAATATTTTTATAACTTTTTTAAATTAATTATATATTAAAAACTGAAATTTTAATTAAAAACTAAAGAGCTTTTCAAATGAGCTCGAACCTATAATTGTTTTACCAAGCTAAGCTCAAACATAATAAATTAGAGTCTAGCACGAGCTCGAGAAGCTTAGCTTGATCAAGCCACTCCCCCGCCTGAGCATCATCTGCTTCTCCCGCCGGTCCTTTTATCTCCATGTATCCGAAATATCCTATCCGACACCCGTAAGCTCTATCAATGTCTTCTGCTTGCGCGTTCCACAGAATCGTTTTCTTAGAAGAAGTTCATCGCTCTCCTCACCCTGCATCAATGCCCTCGGCGTCTACGTTTTTCATGGCGCCTCTCTCGAGAAGAGATGCTCTGCTGATCTGCACCGCCCCAATACACCTAGCAGCGTTCTCCCCGGCCTCGCACGCTCGAGAGAGGAGGTTCAGGAAATCCATTGCCATCGAGGATTACAATACAACCTGTAAGTTTCCTCATTTTGGTTTTGGTACAGCTTTATTATTGGCTGAATTGATGTTTTTAGGTTTAATGCGTAGTTTGCCGCGGTATATTGGAGAGGAACATTCGCGTTACAAGTAGAGTAAGACATGTTTGTCCTATTAAATTTAGAGAATGAATGGGGATATAGCTTTTGGCTCACAGGTGGATTAGGACGGAGATTTTTTTTCAACTGATGCTGTGTTCGTGGCTATGTGAATTACATTAGAAATTTGTGCTCTTTAATTCACCAGATCAAATCCCATTAGAGATCGTGAACTAGAGAGAGACTGCAATTTGGCCATATCCACTCATGGTTAAATTTGTTTTCAATTTAAAATCTTAAACCTATACATAAGGGTCAATTACTTATATTTCTACACCCAATATATTATTTAACTATCTAATATGAGACTAAATTTGTATTATCTTGTGGCTTAACATATCATAGGACGCCAAGCACACACTTTGAATTCTTATTTGATGGATCTAGTGTCTCCATTCAGTGCAATTGTTGGCAACCACTTAATCTTATGGACGAGCTGCTAGTTTTCTTTGCTGTCCCAACCACAGGCAATTCTGGGCTGGCAGTGGCCCAACCCAAAATTAAATTTAACGTCTCCCACCTACAAATGATGCTCATTGAACCCTTGACTAACTGAAATCACATAAACTTTAAAGTGGTTTTAAGAGACCTAGAGACCTTATATGCATACAAAACTAAATCATTTGCCAGGGTTGGTAGAAGGATATGGATTTGGTGCTTCTTTAAACTTGTCCACTCAGGGAATATAAAGATTGGCTCTTCTTCTTAGGACCGATACCCTAAACCTTACGAATAAAGTTCAAAGATTTTTCCATTAATAGAATCATGCATTATAGAAAATTAATTACGAGAAGATGAAGATAATACAATGCACTTAAATTTTTTCTTCAATGAATAAATTCTCTAGTTCTATAATCATCTTCAAATCATTCAGCATGCCACTCTAATGCTACCTCTGGCAAGCTACTAGTGAATAGTTTGAAAAGAAGGACATCGCTTTACCTAATATTGTAGCATATTGAGCCAAATGTTGCATGAAGCTCTTTAGGCCATCAAACCGCTTAAATCTAAAGGGAATGAAACCTGAGGGAGAGTGGACATACTCATACTCAATGGGATAAGCATGACCTTTTGCCTTGGGCCATCCAACTTTTTACCCTTTTTGTCTTGGGCCATCCGACTTCATAGTTAAGATAGCTTGGTCAATGTTCTATCTGATTAAATCCTGAATCCATATGGGTAACAAACTAACTAGCTTAATGTTTGTCGTGGTGATTGATGAACTAATAGAGATACATGAACAACCAATGGTGCTACCCCCTTCTCCATCAACTGCTCTGATAATGTGGCACAGAGCCTTGTTGGCTCGATTATACTTGTGCAGAAGTGGTATTTGCTGACTTCATCAAGTTACCACTGTCATAATAATTTAAGCTGGCCATTTTAATTATTTTACTCAGGTTAGTGCGAAGTTTAATTATTGTAGGGATAATCTTAAGCTTTTATTTATGTTTTAGTTTTTGAGATTTTGGTTCCACTCTTTCTACAGTATGATGAATTACTGTTCTTCAGTTTTCTGATCTTATTCTGAATCAGCTGAAGGACTAAAGTACTACGATGTTGTTGAAGGGAATGGCCCGATAGCTGAAAGGGGTGCTGTGGTCAAGGTTAATTTAAAACAAAGAAGTTGAAATTCTCTTTGTGCATCGTGCATCGTGCATCAGTGTGTTTCTTTGGACTAATTATTCTGTGCGGACACTAGACGGAGAGAACTGTCTGGTTTTGTTGTGTTTTTACTGCCCTTTTGTTGTGTTTTTGCAAAAAGACAATAAAAGGGCAGCAAATATTTAATATTTAATTGAATATTTGTTGCGCTTTTGCAAAAGGGCATCAAAAGGGCAGTAAAAATACATTCATAATTGAATATTTGCTGCCCTTTTATTGCCCTTTTGCAAAAGCCCAGCAAAATGGTAGCAAAAGTGCAGCAAATTCGGACAATTCTCTCCATCCGGTGTCCGGCACAGAATAATTTCTCGTTTCTTTGATACTTGTTAGATCCAGTTGAATTCTATGAACAGTTTCATTACAGGTGCATTTTGACTGTATCTACCGTGGGGTGACAGCTTTGTCCAGTCGAGAATCTAAACTGCTAGCTGGAAACCGTATTATTGCACAGGTTAACTTTGCAAAACTTCTTTGGTATCATTTACCAAGATGACTATAAGCACCTTACTCTTATTCTGATTTAGCTTGGATGATCAGTCCGTAATAATTATTCCCCAGCATTTAAGATAGTATCATAAATCAAACGAGCCAAGTATATGAAGCAACAACAATTTAATTAAGCAGAAACATGAAAGCCATCTTCAAAAATTGGGTGAACCGCATATTTTGACTATCAGGAAACCTGTCTGAAAATACAGTTTCCTGATTAAAATGGTATGTTAAACCAGCCTTCATTGTTTTGAGTTTTTTTCCATACAATTCTATGAATAGTGTTTCATTTTAAGGTAATTTTCTTCTTGATAAGTACATTTGTACTTAGACTTTTCTGCCACCATTTCCTATCTCACTGGAAGAAGCTTATTCTAACAATATACTTGCTTCAAAGTTCTAAGCGATATCTGTTGTCATGACAAAATGTTTGAAAACATTCTAATGACTAGAATCAATGTTAGGGATTAATTAATATTCCTAAGAGTAGAAGGCAGGGTTGGAGCAGTAGTTAAAGTTGCCTTCGGTGTATTCTAGAGGTCCCAAATCCAGAGTTATGAAAACAAATTCTTTGTAAATATAGGAATAAGGGTGTGTACAATAATCCCTCCCCATATCCCCTATACACTTATCGAGTGCGTGGAAAACATGATTATGAAAAAAATCAGCGTTGTCACTTTGCTGAGTGATTACATGCTTGCATGTTCACCTTTTAGTGTTTTCCCTGTTCTGAGGAAAGAGGCATCGAAGTTAACTGGATAAAAGAATCTGAAGATAAATAGAAACCTTCTTTTCAGTTGTTACTAAATGCAAATTTTGTGCCTCTTTTTATCTTAAAATTTAAATGTTATTTCTATTGTAATCTATCTGAAACCTTAGCTTATAAGTAATTGGAACTGGTGAATTGGTAAATACAGAATAATCTTCACTAAACAAAAAGATTGGAGAATATAAGTGACTGATGGATGAAGTTTATGCTTTTATTCAAATTTAATCTTCTTCCTATTCTGCTGTTGGCTTGCTCTTTTTTTCTTTACTCTTTCTCTGCACCTTCATTTTAGACTGTTAAGTTGGTTTCAGTAAGCCAATACTAACTTTTTTCTTACCAGCCTTATGAATTTAAGGTCGGCTCTCCACCAGGAAAAGAAAGAAAGCGTGAATTTATTGATAATGCCAATGGGCTTTATTCAGCTCAGGCCGCACCGAAACCTCCACCAGCTATGTATACAATAACTGAAGGAATGAGAGTTGGGGGTAAGGTATGTTTTTTTCTCCATTTTCTTGCTTATCAATTATTATAGATTATCTTTGATATTGTGGGCATAGAACAATGGGTAAAACAACCTCATGCAAAGCCAGGGTGAAATAACTATTAAGGCCATAATAAGCCTACAAATCGATATTGTTAGTGGTTTGATTTGGTGTTATATGTATATAAAAATGTAGTAAATGACATTTAACTCCTACTTTGATAACATCTAAATGTAAACAAAATCTTTCAGCATTTGGATGTGAAAAAAAAAAATCTTACTTTTTTTGGGAGGATATTTAGGTCAATGAAGTCAAACTCACACATATTATATACGCAAGATTCGAATTCAAAACTTCTTAATTAATAAGTAGTCAAAGCTCTCAACTTATAGACCAAAATCAGCTGAGTTTAAAAAAATCATATTTATCATTGATCATCCCATCATCCTTATCTTTTTCAGCTTTATCCCAACTGTTTGGCTTGGCTTTTTAAGTCCTAAATTTTAATATCTGATATTACGTATTTATGTGTAGAGAACTGTTATTGTTCCTCCCGGACTTGGCTATGGTGCAAAGGGAATAAATGAAATCCCGGTAAAAGACTGCTCTCACTTAACTACTTTCATTAAAAAATGTCAGGTCATTACAAAGCTTGTACTTGATCCCTTTTTCTTTATGCAAGAATTTCGTTTTTTACTGACAAAACGGAGCATATTTGAGATTCTTGAGACATTTTGTGATGCCTTATTGCCTAATTGGTCTCTTATCATGCAGCCAGAGGCGACCTTTGAACTGAATCTTGAGCTTTTGGAAGTGATGAAAACAACATAGGAAGAACCAATATAAGGTTTTTTTTTTCTTTTCTAATCCAATCTGTTTGTGGTTTTCCTTTCTCCTCCTTGATTTCTGTGTAGGTTTTTCTAATCCAATTGTATTTACTTAATTTTCTGTAACATAACGATCTTCTTGCAAACTGTGCAATTAAAAGTCTCATTTCCTGTAAAAAGTGTGCATTCCATTTCAAAGTTCATAGGAATCTGTACTTATTTTATTGTTAAGTCAGGAGTTTAATTAATGTGCTTTCAAGAAAGTACTTATGCAGACTCACTTGTGGATTGATCAATATTTGTGAATTATTTTATTAAATTATTTTATAAATTTCACTGTATTTTCTTTTATTTTTGTTTAATGGTAAAGTATAGCACTATCATTAGAAAATAATCTGAGAAATTAGTATTATAAATTTCACAATTATAAAAACATACATATTTTTATCATTGATTTATAATTTTCATAATAATTTAATCTTATATAATTGACAAAAATTTCACAATTATATTCTTTTTTTTGTTTGTGTTTTTTTTTATTTTTGTTGAAATAAACTTGACCCTGACTCCCATAATATATTTTAGAGTTTGATCAAGGGGTTTTCTACAAAAGTTTTCATGGTACTTTAGGAGATCTTTTTTTTTTTTTTCATTCATCATTGATTACACATATGTTACTAAGATTTTGAGAAAGTCGATCAATATTTTTTCCATGATTTTTGATGAATCAAATCTTTTCCATCCTCATAGATGTAGGCGAGTGAACTTAAATTAAATTATATATATATATATATATATATATATATATATATATATATATATATATATATATATATATATATATATATATATATATATATATATATATATCAAGTTGAAGAAACTTTAAATAATGTTAAACTATATAAAAAAATCATAAAATTATATTTGAAGAAACTTTAAATAATGTTAAATCCAAATGAATATGCTTATCACAATCAAATTTAGGGTTCGTTTGGGGCGGCTTTTTTATTGTTTTCTAAAACGGAGTTTTAGTACAAATTTTTTTATTTTTGTACTAAAATTCCGTTTTAGAAAGCAATAAAAAAGCCGTCCCAAACGAAGCTTTAATGTGTAAAAAAAAGCAGCTGATCCAACTGATACTGCACACTTAGGTTTTATTTGGGACAAATTTCGTACTACTTTATAAAACAAATTTTTAGTTCAAAATTTTTTTGAAAAAAAAAATTTAGTAAAAAGCTATTTTAAACAACAGTAAGAAAGTTATCTCATACGAAATCTTAGACTACCCATTAAGAGAATCAAAGCAAAAAATCCACTTTTTGTAAGCTCAACAAAAGAAAGGAAATCAGTATGGCTCTTCTGATGCTTATACTTGTGCCAAGAAAATAAATAAGTAATAAAAAAAACAAATACTTGTGCATAAAATTGTAGGGCAAAGAAGAACAATAACGATATTGGAAATTGAAGAATTTTCCACTTTTCTTTAGCTAAAAGCATAACATATTTAAGAGAACCATGAATTGAATGTGAATTTAACACTTAAAATTTCTTTCAAAACTCTTTTCAAATAATCTGTATAACAAAAAATCTATCAATAATTTAATCACACAAATACAAGCGTAGGTGATATGTTGTTGGCAAAAAGTAAAGGGGAGTGAGTAAATCATTGAAGCACAATGCTTAATATCAACTCAAGCAATTCATGATCAATAGCATCAACCAAATAAAATGATAATTACATAGAGAGGGTATGTGTAGCCATACAATAAAAATCATCATATAACCGTATGTGCACTCAAGTAAAGCTAACTAGAAAGAAAATAGCTATTAATTTTAGATGGTTCAGCATCCAATCGATGTACATCCATGCTTTAACATATCATTGCTTGGAGAAATTACTCTGTGCGGAGTCCAAACGTAGAGGATCTTTCGGATTACTAAACATTCTGCGTGCGCTCTGCTTATACTTTGCTTACACTCTGCGTATTTGTAGATATGCAGCAAAATAAGAGCAAATCCTCACAACTAATTATTTGCTGCTTATTTACCGCATATCTACAAATATGCAGAGCGTAAGCATAGCGTATGCATAGCATACGTAATAATCCAGAATATCCTCTACGTTTAGATTCCGCACATAATAATTTCTCCATTGCTTGGGATTCCATCTCTCACAAAGATGAAGAAGCCATTCTTTTAATGGAGTAGCCAACATCCTTCATGATATAGCAAAAACATCAAACACTACTCACAAGCAAGGAAAACCCAATAAAAACTATGTTATACATATCTATATATTGCTAACATTTTGCACCTCGAGAATAAACCACCTTTTAAGTCGACATTGAGATCAAATAAATCTAGAAAAAAATTTAATATGCTTTCTTTACGTTATTCTATTGAGGACACACAAGTATGTCCACCGAAACTACAAAGATCATCATATATAATAACAACAACAACAACATCAACATCAGATCTTTATCTCACTACATAGGATCATACATAGTGAAATACCTATATATATTTGAAGTAAATCTAGTTAGAAAGTAAATAGATATTATTGTGGCTTTTATTATTCTAAATGAAGTATTATTAGAATATAGTCCATTAAATTAGTCCACCAATAATGCTAAATCAATACAGTGATTAGAGAAGCATCAATCTTTTTTTATTTTTGCAGTAAACGCTAAAATACACTAGAAATGGACTGTGTCAGTTTTTGGCAACCCTAGCCAGTGATCTGCCCCTTTCCCATGTCCATTAGAATATAAAAAGAGTCAGAACGACAAAGATAAGATTATAGGAAAGGGAATAACAGATTATTCACGGCTATATACATTTACCCTCTGAAACATGGCCTTGTACATGCCTAGAAAATCTGAAGTAGATGAACCATTAAGAATATGCATGTATCAAGTCAGTACATGAATACCCATGAATACCCTAAAGTTGTAAAAGTTGGAAAGCATATTAGCATGGAGAGTACCCTAACCGTTTTAATTTCTGTATTTGAATACCCATTCTTGCTGAAGTTCTACCGCTCTAAATGTTTTCACCAGGTGGTAGTTCAGCGAGCTTGGGAGGAGCACCAAGCACCTTTTCCATGTCAAATCTCACTTCAATATTCCGAATGCTGTAACCAACCACCATCAACCAATAGAGTAAATTTGCTAGTTCAGGTGCGCTAGTCTCGGTGACTGCTGTCTGGTAAAGAGAGAACAATCATGCCTCTTAAGGTTAGATCAGGACTTTCAACCATAACTAATAAAGTACATGAGATACATGAATAAGACAAGCTATAAGAGCAAAAGAAATACATGCTAACAACAATAACTCAATAACACTTCCTATCAGGTTATAAGGGCCAACAAATTTAACTTCCATGAATTACTATCGCTACCACTATCCAAAAAAAAGGAGAAAAAAAAATGGATACAATAACAGACTGCAGCACAGACAGAAATGATCGGACTACAATCTCATCATTATCCTATAGATTAAATGCATATGACTGAAATATTAAGTTACTATAAAAGCAAGAATAGAATTCAGCTAACAATATCCTCCATTCAATATGCGGTGCATTTAAAGAAATATTATGTTGATGTAATTCAAAAACTTCACAACAATAAAAACATTAAGTTTTATCCCACTATGTGGGGTCGATTATATGAATATTTTTTCTCCTTTGTATTCTATTAAGAGTCAAATTCTCATTTAAATCTAATTAAAAAATACCATTCAAAAACTTCAATAGTGATAAATCCAAATATACTTTTATAAGAACTTTTTTCTGTAATTATTCGTGAATTGCAAAATGCAAAACCACAAGAATTATATTAATAAAGTTAAACTAAGTATTGATGAGTTCTTCAAAACTATAGAAATAACTAAGTATTGATGAGTTCCAATATGTTTTAAAAAAGTATCACAGCAAACATAATATGCAACCAGCCACATAAATGCTAAATGATAAAAGGGCGATCAAGAGCATGAAAGGAACATTCTTCAAAACTATAGAAATAACCAAGTATTTATGAGTTTCAATATGTTTTAAAAACATATCATAGCAAACATAATATGCAACCAGCCACATAAATGCTAAATTATAAAATGAGCATGAAAGGAACGTTCATAACTAAGTATTGATGAGTTCCAATATGATTTAAAAACATATCATAGCAAACATAATATGAAACCAGCCACATAAATGCTAAATTGTTGATCACGGATGATACAAATCAACCGCCCAACAGAATATTTTAAAATTCTTAAACTAGATTAATGATATATTTGCAATATGAACCTTACAAAATTATTTTAGAATCACAATCAGCAAATATATCTATTGAAATCTGAACCACTGATGAAAAAACAATTTCAGAAAAATAAATCTAGGAAAACTGAAACAAAGAACACAATAGAATTCCGTGGTTCGAGTTCTTGCAAACTCTACATCCACGGGGCAACCTCAATCATCTTTCTTTATTCAAATATGAGTGAAAATCGGATACAAGAATTATATAATCAGAAAAAAGAAAAAAGAAAAAAAAACAACAAACAACCAAACAACATGCTGAAAAAAATTGCTAAAAACAGAAGATGCTATCTAACAGATCTGTGCTATAATAGTAAAAATTCCTCCACCTCAATCCTTTATCAAATCTTTGACAGTAAACAAAAAGCTTAAGAAGAATAGCAGGAACCAGATAAGCCAGAGAACAACAAAATCCCCAAACCGAAACAATGCTTCAATGTAATATTTCTTTTTTATGAAAATAGAAAAGATATTACCTGCATGTAAGCAAATAAACAAGCATTGCAAAAGGATTACGCCTCACGGTCTGAATTTCAGCTTCCAGCCGACAACCCCTTACGATTGCCTTTCTCAGAGAAGAAAGAATAGCAAGAGAGACAAGAGAGAAACACCCTCTTCAACACACACAAGAAATCCTCTAGATTTCTCTAACCCTCTCTTCTTCCTCCTCACCTAAGAAGCAAAAGATCAAACCCTAACCCTCTTTGGCTGTCCGCTCTCAAAACCGAAAACAGAGAGAAAGAATGAATTCTCTCACAGCTGTTCACTCCCTCTTCAAGGAACAATTATTAGGTCCTCTGACCGGATGTTGCTATAGGTTCGGCCACCAATGTTTTAACGCCACGTAGCAGCCTGAAGACCCGACCCAAACCCGTGGTAATTTTTGAGCTTTCACGTGTTTTTTCACTATTTCGGCTAAAACGGGCGGGAACAGTTTAAAACCCGCGGTTACTTTATATGTTGAATAAACTTTTGGCCGATTAGCTCCTGTAGATAGAACGTTATACAGTATTTAGAGTTTACAGGTAGAAGAGAAAGTTTTCGCGAAGGTTCAAGGCGATGGATGAGAAGATTCCTGCTACTTGTTTGGAAGAGTTAGACGGTTTTCACGAAACATTTGGTGGCACTTACACTTTGGATGACGATTTTTCTTATTTTTTACAAGTAATTTCTTATCCACCTATGTATAATCAATTCATTTTTGTTTGTACCAAACTTTTTTATATCTCGGTACTGTTCGGCATTTATATGTAATACTCGGTATGTTTCTTTGTACCGATATTATAATTATGATAAGTTTGTACCGAGCATTTTTATAACTCGGTACTGCTCGATATTTATTTGTATTAATCGGTAAGTTTATTTGTACCGAGATTATAATTATGATAAATTTGTATCAAGATTTTTGAGAACTCGGTATAGCTCGGTATTTATACGTAATACTCGTTATGGTGAGTTTTTTTTATGCAAATTATGTCTATTATGTATCGATGATAACGTCCATATGTTTGTACCGAGACTTTAGAAAACTCGGTACAATTCGGTATTTTCACGTATTATTATGTATTGTCGGTATGCAGTCATTATGATTTTGCTCGGTATTAATTCCTTGTTACTAATATAATATTTGAAATTTTTTTCACATGGGGTTTACAAATCTGAGAAAGAAGCATATGTTAAATATTGTAAATATGCTCATGCGCATGGTTTTAGTGTTCGGAAAGAACATCTTTCATACTGGCCTAATTCAAGAAAATTAAAATCAAAAGTTTTTGTTTGTTCCAAAGCCGGAGTCAAGAAGGACAGAAAAAATTTGAAGGACAAATTTCGAAAATTGACTACAAGAACTGAATGTCCCGCTATGGTGAGATTTTCTTGTTGACTGTAACAGCCGCTCCCCACCGACATACCCGACCGACTCCACGTCAGTGCACGACTCAACCGTTCGTTCCACCGACATACTCAAACGGAACGACACAACCTCTCACTCATCGCCTCACTCACGACAATAAATCCCTCTCATTCGAACGGTTACGAAGACACGCACAAAAAAAAAAAATCACAAGGGAGAGAAAGGGGATTTGCGACTTATCTCTCGTTCCGACGCCGATCCCTCTTCCCTGCTCCTCATCCCGCCGGGTTGACTGCTGCCGACACCGACTCCTGCCGAACTCGCCTGAGCCGACGCCGACCAGCCGCCGAGCCCGCCGCTGTCTCCGATCGAAGCCTCCTCCCGTGCATGGCTCTGCCTTCGGCCCTAGCCCGATCGGGCTTCCTCCTCTTCCCGATCCTTCTCCCTCTCTCTTTATGTTTTATATATATATTATATATAATATATAATATAATATGTATATAATATAATAATATATATATCATATATTATATGATATATCATATAATATATGTGTATATAGTATTATATTATATATATGATATATTATATATTATGTGTATATTATATAAAATATTATAATATATATATAATAAATTAAAATAAAAGAGAGAAAAATGTAAAGATTTTTAACAGGTGTCGAAGACCCCGGCCGTCGTACCTTAGGTCCGACCGGGATGGTTTTAAAATTTGAAGACCCCGGCCGTCGCATCTTAGATCCGGCCGGGATGGTTCCAAATTGAAGACCTCACGCAGTCGATCTTAGATCCTGGTGGGATGGTTTAAAATCGAAGCCCCTACGCCGTCGACCTTAGGTCCAGGTAGGAAGAATTTCGGCAAATGCCGCCCCGATTTCTCCCTCGGTGGGGAGGAGACGCCGGGAGGCTGCCGAAATTTTCTGTGAATTACAGAGGACTTGGACTACAAAATTAAAAATTGATTTGAACATAATTCAAATTTAAAAATCAATTTTAATGAAAATTTGATCAAATTGTATTAGGCCTAAACTCAAAATAATTCAATTTTAATTTGATTTGATATTGATTTGATGTGTGATACATTCAAATTAAACTTTTCGCTAAGGTCTTGCACTCAAAGAAATGACAAAATTATTTAAGTCATTATTAAATCATAACTGATATAAATTGCACAAGCAACTTGACAAAGCTTATGAACATTTTCACTTCATATTAATGATTGATAATGGGCATTTTATTTCAAGAACTATATATGTTAATCAACATTGAGATACTTATGTTGATTTCAAGGTTAATGGGTGCGCATAACTAGCATTTTAAAATAGTAAATATTTAAGCGCTAGTACATTTATTCCATTTCATACTTTCCTAAATCTTTCCAATGCTATTTTAGAAAGTTCGATGTTGAAAGTGATTAAACTATTAGTAATCATGTTGATACAACAATGGCCATCAAGAAGAGCGTTTCAGTCTCTAATGAATACTACAATTCACCTATAAGAAGGAATAGAGAATTCGTAGTACCTACAATAACTAGCCTACAAACAAAGATAAGGAGCTTGTATCAAACAAATTAGACTATCTATGAGAGAGAATATGAGAGCTTCTAGCGAGCAAGATAATTCTCCTACGAATACTAGCATGATCTCATACTATCCATTGAACAAGCATGTTTTATAAGCTATGTTGAGTGGGATATTAACAGCAAAGGGATATCTTCTATGTGCTATAAATGAAACATGAATTAGAACAACGCCACCGGATCCGCAACATGTGTGCAAGCGGACAGAAGGCGTTCGTAAGCCCTTAAGTGAAATATTGGGCATTTTCTAAATAAAAATCAATCTCATAATTTGATCATATTTAAATATCTTAAAACGCCCCTTATGCATTAAATACGATCCCTTAAATCAAATACACCCTACATGTGCTCCGGTTAACATGTTAAAAGCATAAATACTAACGATCCGAGAATGCGGCGCGGGTTAAATATTCAAGTTTCATCCTCCTCCTCTAAAGGACTGGAGTCGACACGACTTGAAAAACAAAAATGTATCCCAAAATTCTACAAAAATACAAGCGACCTCAACTTCACCCCGATGATGGCCGTGTTGATTGGAAATCTCAACCGGAGGGGTCAAATTTCAAATCTTAAATCTCAAATCCAATCTAAATTCTTGAAATAAAATCTATCATCTAAAAAACTCAAAACTAAAAATCATCCACCTCCCGCAACCGTTTGTCGGGGGTGATAAATTTGAAATTAACCTCAGCTCACAAAGAGCGAATGCATGTCGGGTGTATCACTACGATTCATCCTCAAACAGTCTCTTGCCAACAGGGACGTGGCACGTGCCCTCTGATCGGGTGGTTTTGCCGCAAAATGGCACCATTATATTACGATCACGGCCAAAGCCCGTATGTTCCCTAAAGGCGTCAAACCCTTGAGCGATGGATCATAGGGTATATCCAATAGGCATAAAGCCCTCTGTTAGCTAAGGTGGATTCATATATATATCCCCTTAGACAAATATCAACCCAGGTCTACAAGGTATTCTTGAACGAAGCAACCCATGGCTGCCGACAAGGTGCCTTCTGTCAGGTTGGGTCGACTACCTCCTCTGACTAAGTAGACCAGGGATCATGACGGCCCGGGACGATGGAACCATGGGATCTTGATCGGGCTCGTCTTCATTCCCCCCAACATCAGTTTTAAGTTAATGGTGATAAAACTCTAAATTTCGAAATTCAAAATCATAAGATCAAAATTTAAACCCTAAAATTATTGCTATTATACGATAGGTTCATAACCTATCTGATATCCTTAATGACTAGCCTTAATCGAAAGTTCTCTCTTGTTATCAGGAGGGGTAATTAACTATAGGGGCTTGCGCCTATAGGAAACCAGAACTCAGATCAAAAAGTCCTCACCAAATGAGGGCGAAATCTCTGGGTAGTGTCTTATCTACAAACCCAATCTGCCTTCTGAAAATTCCCCGGGGATCAATCACATCCTAAAAATTGGAAATTTTCGAAGCCCACAGATTTCTGGCGACTCCGCTGGGGATTGATTTCTCTTTCCATCTTTGGCTAGTCATTTAAATGCTATAGTAGCAGCTAAAATACTATGCTCTATACGGTGAACATTAGGATGTGACATTTGATCCTAATATCCAAAAATTCATTACTAAAAGGTCTCGATAGAGATAAAGGCTACCATTTTTTTTTCTGATGGTGGAGCAAAGAAAGAATAAAAATGTTTACGGTGAACATCAGGATATGAAATTTGGTTCTTATGTCCAAAGATCGATCACTAAAAGGTCCTGATAGAGCTAAAAGCTACCATCTCTTATGATGGTAGAGCAAAGAAAAAATAAATGTGTACGGTGAACATCAGGATGTGACATTTGGTCCTTATGTCCAAATATCCATCAATGAAAGGTCCCGATAAAGCTGAAAGCTACCATCTTTTATAATGGTAAAGCAAAGAAAGAATAAAGATATGTACGGTGAGCATCGGGGTGTGACACTTGGATGCATATCTAAGAATCCATTGTCGAAAGGTCCCGACATAAGAAAAAATGAATATACTAATATCTCTAGAAAAATATATTCAAAAGTATGGTGTGACATCTAGTGTTTACATCTAGAGATCCACCATTAAAGAAAATCATCAAAAGTGAGTCCCAAAGATGACTCCTACAGATAATATTCTCGATGGTCGACATCTTGGAGAAACATTCAAGAAATCCCATTGTTTTCAACTATATCTTCTTGGATTGAGGAAGATCCTCCCCCGACTTTCATCAATTCCCTTCTACTGAAGAGCAAGTGGAAGAAATACAAGAACTTCTCTGTGAATTCAGGGTTTGCTTTGCTTGGACATACGATGAAATGCCAGGCTTATCCCCTGATATAGTTGTTCACAAATTAGCAATTAAATCAGGTGCAGTACCTGTTAAGCAAGCTCCAAGACGAATGAGGTTGAAGATTGAAGAGCAAGTGATTGCAGAAACTAAGAAGCTCATCGAAGCAGGTTTCATTCGAGAAGAAAAATATGCTGATTGGATCGCCAACATTGTCCTAGTGAAAAAGAAGAATGGACAAATTCGCATATGTATCGATTTTCGAGATCTTAACAAGGCGTGTCCAAAAGACGACTTCCCACTTCCAATATCAGAACTGTTGGTTGACCCAATTATGATATATTCTCATTTATGGATGGGTCGTCGGGATATAACCAAATCAAAATGGCACATGAAGATGAAAAGCATACATCTTTCAGGACTCCTATCGGCATATTCTGCTACACAGTCATGCCCTTTGGCTTGAAGAATGCGGGAGCCACATACCAAAGAGCCATGACACATATATTTGATGAGCTTATCCACCAGAAAGTTGAATGTTATGTGGATGATCTTGTTGTGAAAAGTATAGATCGAAAAGATCACCTCCAAGATTTGAGAATTGTATTTGAAAGAATCAGAAAATTCAATCTCAAAATGAATCCACTCAAATGTGCTTTCGGAGTTTCTTCAGGAAAATTTCTTGGGTACGTTGTACGGCACCGAGGAATTGAGGTGGATCCTAACAAAGTCAAAGCAATCATAGAAATGCCGCCTCCGAAAAGTCTCCGTCAACTTTGTTCTTTACAAGGACAACTTGCATTTATACGACGGTTCATCTCAAATTTATCAGGCAGATGTCAACCATTTGCAAAGCTGATGAAAAAAGACGTTCGTTTTAAATGGGATGATGGCTGCCAAGAAGCTTTTGACAGTATCAAAAGATATCTTCTGAGCCCACCCATCCTTGCAGCACCAATTCCAGGGAAGCCTCTTATTCTATACACCGCAGCATTAGAAGAGTCCCTCGGAGCACTGCTAGCTCAGCACAATGAAGAAGGCAAAAAAAATGCACTCTACTACATCAGTCGAAGATTGATCGGGGCAGAAATACGCTACTCTCCAATTGAGAAACACTGCCTGGCGTTAATTTTTGCAGTCCAAAAGCTACGCCACTATATGTTGTCTCATAAAATTACACTGATATCAAAGATCGATCCGCTGAAGTTCTTGATGACAATACCAGCATTGACAGGTCGCCTAGCCAGGTGGGCGGTGATACTTCTGCAGTTTGATATCACATATGTCCCCCAGAAAGCAGTGAAAGGGCAAGTATTAGCAGATTTTCTGGCCGCACATGCCATTTCTGCAGACTCGCCGCTCAACGACGATCTGCCCGATGAACAAATTCTAGTTGTTCTAGAAAAAGAGAAATCACAAATATGGGAAATGTATTTTGATGGTGCATCATCAATTAAACCTGCCCAACCTCCAAACCTTCCCAAAGCTCGAGCCGGTATCGGTCTCATTTTCATAGCGCCAAATGGAGGGATAATGAGATTCTCATTTGGTTTAACTGAACCTAGAACTAACAATGAAGCAGAATATGAAGCTTTAATAGCGAGTCTTGAGATCGCTATTTCAATGAAAATTCAAAATCTCAAAATTTTTGGTGATTCTCAACTCATTATAAATCAAGTAATGGGTATTTATAAGATTGGCAGAATCGGATTGATTCACTATCATAGGCGAGTCCTCGAGCTCATGAAGCAGATTGCAAATATTACATTAATCCAAGTATCTCGAGCTCATAATAGTAAAGCAGATTCTTTAGCAAAACTTGCTAACGAAATGGCGAGCATGAATGACGAGCCAGTACTAATCAGTGTCAACACACGTCGAGTACTAGAACCAGCAATTTTGTGTTCCCCGCAGGTAGAGGGGTCAATAAATCCAAGTCAGGACAATATAACTTCGGTTATTCCTCACTCTCCCCAACAAATTGTTCCTGAAAATCAACAAGATAAACCTCAGATGTTTACAGGAAGAAAATTTGGTAGAGCATCTGAATCTTGGCTTGAATGCCTAGAAGTTGAAGAGCAAAATGACTGGAGACAGCCTTTTATCAACTATTTCAGAGAAAACAAACTCCCTGAAGATAAATCATTAGCTACACAGATCAAGAAGAGAGCATTGCGATATGCGTTTGTCAACAATACGCTATATCGAAGGTCATTTAAGCAAATGTGGCTGCGTTGTTTAGGGAGGGATGAAGCTGATAAGGTTATTTCTGAAGTTCATGAAGGACTATGCGGTGCACATCAATCAGGTCCTAAAATGGCCATCAAAGTTAAAAGGATGGGTTATTACTGGCCATCAATGGTAAAGGATTGCACAAATCATGCAGATATATGTCACGAGTGTCAAATTCATGGCAATATCATACATCAACCTCCAAATCCTTTACATCCCACTATAGCGTCCTGGCCATTTGAATGCTGGGGGACAGATGTAATAGGGCCAATTGATCCACCATCATCTGCTGGGCATCGCTTCATATTAGCAGCAACAGACTATTTTTCTAAATGGGCTGAAGCAGTTCCGTTCAAAGAAGTCACTGCTCATCATGTGATTAACTTCTTCACTCATAATGTTGTCTACAGATTTGGTGTTCCGCGCCGCATAATCTCAGACAACGGTCTAGCTTTCAAAAATACCAAGATTTATAAATTCATTGAGCAACATAAAATTGATTGGAGATATTCATCAATCTATAATCCAAGGGCAAATGGATTAGCAGAATCCTTCAACAAAACGCTCGTAAAGCTGCTCAAGAAAATTCTTACAAAAAATAAAAGAGAATGGCATACTAAGTTGGCAGAAGCGTTATGGGCATATCGTACTACATACAAAACACCAACGAAAGCAACTCCTTATGCATTGGTGTTTGGAGCTAAAGCTGTGTTGCCACTCGAAGTTGAGTTGCCGTCACTTCGGGTAGCTGTTCAGTATGATCTCACAGAAGAACAAAATGCTCGCCTACGAATGGAAGAACTTGATGCGTTGGATGAAGTCCGACTCCAGGCTCAACAAAATTTAGAGATTTATCGAGCAAGGATGGTGAAATCTTTTGATCGTATGGTACGCCATCGAGCATTTCAAGAAGGAGAATTGATCCTGGTGCTGAGAAGACCAATTATCCCACACCGAAGGATTGGTGGAAAATTTGAACCAAATTGGGAAGGTCCTTTTGTCATCGAGAAGGTGTACCAAGGTGGAGCATATCAACTTATTGATTTAGAAGGTCGACGACCTATGCCCCCGATCAATGGGAGATACTTAAAGAAGTATTATTCTTAAAAAAGTAAGTTGAAGATCATTCCCTTGTAAAAGGAGATAATAATTCTAAGATGTCTTAGAAATTCTCCCACAAGACAGGGGGCATTTTTAAGTTTAAAAATGCCAAAAATCTGGTGACGGATGAAATTTCCCTTCAAGGCAGGGGGCATTTTAAATATTTATTTGGGTTATCATCGAACCCCAAATAAATATTTAAAATCATTCATGAAGCTATCACAACATATATATGGGGCAGAAGCTGATGCCTTCAAGCAAGCAAATATACGATCATCGCAAAAATTTAGCCAAAAATCTCGAAGTTCAGATTGAGAAGAAATTTTGATCTGCAACTTCAACAAATCAAATTCGACAAGTATAAACTGTCATAGTACAAGTCCAGTGCTTAAACAGATATAATATCAGTCTCAACAAGCCTATATGCGGCCGAGCCACTGATAGCTTTACTTACTCAACAAGCCGTTATAAGAGGCCGTAGTAGGAAAGCGTCTGTTTTGTTAGCCCGATGACAAATACTATCAAGTTTGATATTTGTCCAATTTAGCAAATCAAAGCAGTTCAGATTCAAAAAAAATTCTCGACTAACAAATGGATTGAGGTAAAATTCAGAAAAATCTCAATCAACTCAAAGGCACCAAGCCACAATAAAAACTCCTATCAAATTTGGAAGCATTATCCTTCAATAAATCTATCAAGCACAAAGCTAAGATCGAAGGAGCTTCATTTTTTTTCAATATGTCCGACAAAGCACAAAGCTCAGGACCGAAGAAAATTATCCCGCAGTTCTTATAAAGCCATATGCCGAACAAAGGGAATATTGTCATCATCAAAGTCCGTCATGCAAAAAGCTTTGGACAGATGACTATTTGCCGACGACCTAATATAATTCTAAATGATTTAGGCCATCAATATAGATTCTTCATCAAGCCCATGAAAGCACAAAGCTAGGGCAGAAGAAATGTTAATTCCTAACAAATCAAAATGATAAATCAGGGATATCTAAAAGACCCTCTATATGACGTCTAAAATTTAGTTTTAGAGATTTGTAGGGTCAACCAGTTTACAACAAACATGATCTGCTATAGAGCGCATATCATATTTGTTGGGGGGCATTTGTTGACTGTAACAGCCGCTCCCCACCGACATACCCGACCGACTCCACGTCAGTGCACGACTCAACCGTTCGTTCCACCGACATACTCAAACGGAACGACACAACCTCTCACTCATCGCCTCACTCACGACAATAAATCCCTCTCATTCGAACGGTTACGGAGACACGCACAAAAAAAATCGCAAGGGAGAGAAAGGGGATTTGCGACTTATCTCTCGTTCCGACGCCGATCCCTCTTCCCTGCTCCTCATCCCGCCGGGTTGACTGCTGCCGACACCGACTCCTGCCGAACTCGCCTGAGCCGACGCCGACCAGCCGCCGAGCCCGCCGCTGTCTCCGATCGAAGCCTCCTCCCGTGCGTGGCTCTGCCTTCGGCCCTAGCCCGATCGGGCTTCCTCCTCTTCCCGATCCTTCTCCCTCTCTCTTTATGTTTTATATATATATTATATATAATATATAATATAATATGTATATAATATAATAATATATATATCATATATTATATGATATATCATATAATATATGTGTATATAGTATTATATTATATATATGATATATTATATATTATGTGTATATTATATAAAATATTATAATATATATATAATAAATTAAAATAAAAGAGAAAAATGTAAAGATTTTTAACAGGTGTCGAAGACCCCGGCCGTCGTACCTTAGGTCCGACCGGGATGGTTTTAAAATTTGAAGACCCCGGCCGTCGCATCTTAGATCCGGCCGGGATGGTTCCAAATTGAAGACCTCACGCAGTCGATCTTAGATCCTGGTGGGATGGTTTAAAATTGAAGCCCCTACGCCGTCGACCTTAGGTCCGGGTAGGAAGAATTTCGGCAAATGCCGCCCCGATTTCTCCCTCGGTGGGGAGGAGACGCCGGGAGGCTGCCGAAATTTTCTGTGAATTACAGAGGACTTGGACTACAAAATTAAAAATTGATTTGAACATAATTCAAATTTAAAAATCAATTTTAATGAAAATTTGATCAAATTGTATTAGGCCTAAACTCAAAATAATTCAATTTTAATTTGATTTGAAATTGATTTGATGTGTGATACATTCAAATTAAACTTTTCGCTAAGGTCTTGCACTCAAAGAAATGACAAAATTATTTAAGTCATTATTAAATCATAACTGATATAAATTGCACAAGCAACTTGACAAAGCTTATGAACATTTTCACTTCATATTAATGATTGATAATGGGCATTTTATTTCAAGAACTATATATGTTAATCAACATTGAGATACTTATGTTGATTTCAAGGTTAATGGGTGCGCATAACTAGCATTTTAAAATAGTAAATATTTAAGCGCTAGTACATTTATTCCATTTCATACTTTCCTAAATCTTTCCAATGCTATTTTAGAAAGTTCGATGTTGAAAGTGATTAAACTATTAGTAATCATGTTGATACAACAATGGCCATCAAGAAGAGCGTTTCAGTCTCTAATGAATACTACAATTCACCTATAAGAAGGAATAGAGAATTCGTAGTACCTACAATAACTAGCCTACAAACAAAGATAAGGAGCTTGTATCAAACAAATTAGACTATCTATGAGAGAGAATATGAGAGCTTCTAGCGAGCAAGATAATTCTCCTACGAATACTAGCATGATCTCATACTATCCATTGAACAAGCATGTTTTATAAGCTATGTTGAGTGGGATATTAACAGCAAAGGGATATCTTCTATGTGCTATAAATGAAACATGAATTAGAACAACGCCACCGGATCCGCAACATGTGTGCAAGCGGACAGAAGGCGTTCGTAAGCCCTTAAGTGAAATATTGGGCATTTTCTAAATAAAAATCAATCTCATAATTTGATCATATTTAAATATCTTAAAACGCCCCTTATGCATTAAATACGATCCCTTAAATCAAATACACCCTACATGTGCTCCGGTTAACATGTTAAAAGCATAAATACTAACGATCCGAGAATGCGGCGCGGGTTAAATATTCAAGTTTCATCCTCCTCCTCTAAAGGACTGGAGTCGACACGACTTGAAAAACAAAAATGCATCCCAAAATTCTACAAAAATACAAGCGACCTCAACTTCACCCCGATGATGGCCGTGTTGATTGGAAATCTCAACCGGAGGGGTCAAATTTCAAATCTTAAATCTCAAATCCAATCTAAATTCTTGAAATAAAATCTATCATCTAAAAAACTCAAAACTAAAAATCATCCACCTCCCGCAACCGTTTGTCGGGGGTGATAAATTTGAAATTAACCTCAGCTCAGAAAGAGCGAATGCATGTCGGGTGTATCACTACGATTCATCCTCAAACAGTCTCTTGCCAACAGGGACGTGGCACGTGCCCTCTGAACGGGTGGTTTTGCCGCAAAATGGCACCATTATATTACGATCACGGCCAAAGCCCGTATGTTCCCTAAAGGCGTCAAACCCTTGAGCGATGGATCATAGGGTATATCCAATAGGCATAAAGCCCTCTGTTAGCTAAGGTGGATTCATATATATCCCCTTAGACAAATATCAACCCAGGTCTACAAGGTATTCTTGAACGAAGCAACCCATGGCTGCCGACAAGGTGCCTTCTGTCAGTTTGGGTCGACTACCTCCTCTGACTAAGTAGACCAGGGATCATGACGGCCCGGGACGATGGAACCATGAGATCTTGATCGGGCTCGTCTTCATTCCCCCCAACATCAGTTTTAAGTTAATGGTGATAAAACTCTAAATTTCGAAATTCAAAATCATAAGATCAAAATTTAAACCCTAAAATTATTGCTATTATACGATAGGTTCATAACCTATCTGATATCCTTAATGACTAGCCTTAATCGAAAGTTCTCTCTTGTTATCAGGAGGGGTAATTAACTATAGGGGCTTGCGCCTATAGGAAACCAGAACTCAGATCAAAAAGTCCTCACCAAATGAGGGCGAAATCTCTGGGTAGTGTCTTATCTACAAACCCAATCTGCCTTCTGAAAATTCCCCGGGGATCAATCACATCCTAAAAATTGGAAATTTTCGAAGCCCACATTTCTATTAGTGAAGATGGAATATGGACGGTGAAATGTTCGGTAGAGAGTCACAACCATGAGTTGGCAAAACCGGATGATCAACATTTGCTGAGATCTAGGTTGAAATCAATGTCTGAAGCGGAAATAAGAACAATAAATGCATTTTCCTATCTATCCGTTGAGGTGGGAGGTGTGGCAAATCTGAGGTTTACCAAAAGAGATGCATACAACTACATTCAAAACGAGAAAAGAGCAAAAATAGAGAATGGGGACACCAATTCGCTAATCGAATTGTTTAAAAACCGAGTAGCTGAAGACCACCTGTTTGCATGGGACGTGCAAATTGATGAAAAAGACAAGTTGGTGAATATTTTTTGGGTTGATGGTTTGGGGAGAGTTGATTACGACTGTTTTGGGGATGTAATTATTTTTGATACTAGCAACCGTCTTAACAAATATAATTTAGCCTGTGCCATCATTATTGGAGTTAATAATCATTGGCAAAACATTATATTAGGGGTGACATTTCTATCTGACGAAACAATTGATTCATTCTGTTGGCTATTTCAAACATTTTTAAGAATTATGGATAACAAACATCCAGTTACTATATTCACTGATCAGGATCAAGCAATGGCTAGGGCGATAGAGATTGTATTCCTTAGTACAAGACATCGGTTGTGCCAATGGCATATACACAAGAAGGCTCCTTCCAAAGTTTGGTGAAATAGAATGATACTTTTTAAAACACCAAACTTTTCCCGCCCGTTTTAGCCGAAATAGTGAAAAAACACATGAAAGCTCAAAAATTACCACGGGTTTGGGTCGGGTCTTCGGGCTGCTACGTGGCGTTAAAACATTGGTGGCCGAACCTATAGCAATATCCGGTCAGAGGACCTAATAATTGTTCCTTCAAGGCACCCGAAAAAATCTTATATAGGGAAAAGACAGAACAGCCCCCACTAGCAAGAAATGAAAGAAAGAGGATAAGGATAATAAAGCCAGTCAGTTAATTAATTTAATTAACTGTGTAATTAAATTAATCAACCCAAATTATTTAAACCACTTATATCATAAATTATAAAAGGGAGATCAAGAGCATAAAAGGAAGCTATTCATCACTTGCTCAAGACATACCTTCATTTTTGCGGGATCTGAAACAGCCAACAGGCGCTTTATGAAGGTATTCATAGCAAAAACTACGTCTTCGCCAGCACTACTTGTGAGTTCCTATGCCAAAAAATTAAAGATGCGGCATGTTATGGACAATTCTATCTCAAACAATGAACAATGTATGTGGATGACATGGATGACATAAACCAAAATTATTGGTTAATACACGAGATGAAATATCTGTCTATACAAAGCAGAAAACATAATGAAACCGATAGACA
This sequence comes from Dendrobium huoshanense, assembly GCA_016618105.1. Taxonomy (NCBI): domain Eukaryota; kingdom Viridiplantae; phylum Streptophyta; class Magnoliopsida; order Asparagales; family Orchidaceae; genus Dendrobium; species Dendrobium huoshanense. Next base: position 34,893,519 of record CM028354.1, on the reverse strand, counting down.
AGTGCCACTGGATTTGATTCAGAAAGTAAATTATAGATCCGAAAAACATCCTACACCAAATTTAATGATGCAATTCAGAAAGTCTACGCTCATCTTGTGCAAGTGCATTATTTAGAGTTTTTAATTGCTAATAGTATTTTTTATTTAGTTTTGGTGTTGAATGACTATGATGATGGTGCTATAAGAGCAAAATGTTCTCTCTATTCTTTAATTACTCTGGTCAATTTCAATTTACTACCTAAACAGTAAGCTAGTTTTTATTCAGCTATATGGGATTCCCTACCGTGGTTCAGCAATGTCTCTCTCTCTAGTTCTGCCACAAAACCTTGATTTGTTCCTAGCTTGGTGTTTTCTGATTTTAGTAGGTGTAAAGTTTATTGGAATGCATTGTCATTTAATGGGTCCTTATTCGTGTAGATGGTGAATTTAAGGTTGTTGTATGACTGCTAATAAGGCTTTAATGATGGGCTTTAAGACCACTTGTTTGATGCCCAGTGTTGGACCATGAGATGAATAATGTGAATCAATGCTGCGAATTGACTTGCAACTATAGTGAACGAAAGTTGCTATTGGGTTACCTTACAAGTTAATATCAAAAAGTTATGTTTATTGATATATGGCAAGATTAAGCTATGATTAAGTTTGTTAAAAATTTGTTTCCCTTTTGTGGCTTGATTTTAAACATAATGGAACTTGATATTGGATCTCATATTTCGGCTGGAATTTAAGATTTTGATGACTATTATATAATTGTTTGGAATAAATTAAATGTGTATTTAGTTTTGCGCCAAAAAAGACTAACATTTACTTAAAACTAAGTTGAATAAACAATGAATTGTGATAATTTGTGTTTCTATGTACATCTTAAAACAGTTTTTTTTATTAGTGAACCCTTTAGAACCTAAGATTTCATGCATAACAAGGTCTTGGCAACTTCAACTCCTAGTAGTTTCATATGTTATATATTTTCATTCCTTGCAATTCGATTCCAACAGTTTATGATGATAATGTTTCCTTTGATTTCACTGGTTAGTGTGATTTTTTTATTTTCAACCTCGTTTCTAGTATGAGATTTCGTGCCCTATTATTTTAGCTGTGGATGATGCAATTGATTTATATTTTAAAATTTTTATTATACATTTTGAAAGGATATATGATTAATGCCTCTATAAAATATTCTAATTTGATTTCTACTTTGATTGGGAATTAATTAGTGGCTCGAATTCCTTCTAGGCTGCTCCTAGTACAATTAGAGATTAGATATTTTCAGGTGATATAATATCCAAATATCGACGAAATCCTAGTTCTTATATTGATGATCTCTTCTTCTTTTTTTATTTCGTATTCTAAAATTTCTAGTAATTAGCCTTACAGTAAGATTTAATTTTGCCAAATTTGATACGATTTGATTTTAAAAACTTGGTGAGTTTCAACTCTATGGTTTCCATGCTTCTGAATTTGTGTTATTTCTCGTGGATGACTATTAAATTATCATGTAGGCAAGATTTTTTTTTTTTAAATTTTTCATCAAACATAATGAATTTCTAAACTAAAGGATTGCGAATTGTGAATTTGAAAGTGTTTGTGATCTGCATTAAGTAACCCAGGACCCTTAAACATCTGACAACAGGACATTAAAAAAATCATTTGATTTTAATAAGAAAAGGAATGATAATTTAGGTAAGGGGAGTAAAATTTTCCAGCATGCAATTATGCTCGATGGCCACTAATAAAAAATCATGTACTTTTCATCATCACCATCATCATCATTAGACTTATTTAACTATTTAAGGTCGGATTTATAAATCATAATTTTCCATTCATTCCTAGTGAATATTCTTGATAAGTTAAACCTATTATTTTTAAATCATATTGAACATCCTTATTTTTTTTCCTTAAAACTTCAAAATTAATTTTATCTACATTGATTCATTTTCTACTCTTCAATGTATATTTCAAAAGCACCTACTTTTTTCTAACTACATTTGTTTCTCTAGTAACTATGCACTTTTACAAAAACAAAAAAAGACCCTGAAGTATTAAATATGAATAACAGGTTCATCTATTTCATATGACACAAGGAAGATTGATCAAGGCATCCAACGTACTTCTTATATTAAATAAATTTTGAATTGTCCCGCTAACCATATAGCCTACTGCTGCACAAACTGCATAAATGGAAAGGACCCTAGGGACTATGCTTTCATAGAGCAAACGTTTATTAAAATGCAATATTCCATCAACATGATCTCCAAGAAGCAGTGAAGCACAGCTTAAGAAGGCGCAAAAAAATACATTGACAAATTGTTAAAACATTATGCAGGTAGGAAAAAACTCTATAAGATAGTGCCTAGCTTGGGTAATGAAAAATAAATGAAAAATGACTCCTATAGTAGTTACAACACTAGATGCTTGATTGGAGTAACTGGTATTGCCAAACCAAATAGGAAAGCATACCAAGGACAATGCTCATATGCTTTTGCAGCAGACTTGCTTTAAGCCTTAACTAGAATACAAACTTTTAGAAAGCAAAGAGACGGTTTTATTATTCAAAAAGAGGATGATGAACGCTTCTAGTATGTATTGGTATGTAAATTAGGATTTTTAAATTATTGAGGCAGCATAAGGGCTATTGCAACAATAAAAGACTTATTAAGTTAAAATAAGAAACTAACACATAATATTGCTGATATTACAAGCATAATTGATGGGGACATCAGATTTCGACATGTATACCATCGCCGGGGACGGCGATCGACGGCTTCGATTCAGAGCCTATATTTCTGATGCTTTAGTTTTCTTTTCATGATTTTATTTCTTGTTTTCCATTTGTACCCCTACGAGGGATGTAGTGCTTATTGTAGCCCGAGGGCATCTTTGTCTTTATGCATTTTATTTTATTGTAAAGCCTATATAAGAGGCTCTTGTCTTTGTATTTGATTATTATTGAATGAATGAAAATTTTCCACAACTTGTTCTCTTAGTGAGTGCATGAGGTTCTCTTGGTGAGTGCTTCCCTTAGAGATCTCTTAGTGAGTTCTCTAGTTATCTTTCTTGTGTTATTTGTTTTGTTGGCTTAAGTCTTCCTCCCTCCTCACAAGCTCTCCAAATTTTCATTTGGTCTTGCTCTTGCCGCCGGCCCTAAGGCCTTCCCCAACCGCCGGCCACCCCAACCGGCCCATCCGACCACCTTCCGCCGCCCCTCCCTTCTTCCGGCCAACTCCACTCCATCATCACATGAGATGTTGAAATTGAAGATTCAAATTTTGAATTCTTTCCAAATTTGGAATTCCAAATTAGGAAAGTTGCATGATTGAATCAATTTTCAATTTATTTTCATAATGGAGTTTTCAAATACTTATCCACGTCATCGCCCAAGTTTGGAAACCACCCCCTCTCTCCTCATAATTCCCCTCTCCCCTTGAGCATGCCGCCGGCCTCTTCCCCCAATCAAGCCCCTCTTGATTGCCCCATTAAGTCTCTTGATTCTAATTTGAAATTTAAATTAGGATTGATTGATTTCCCTCCCAATTGGATTAAAACTGAAATAATTTCAGTTTAATCTATTCCCCCTCTCTCTCCCCACCGCCGGCCTCTTCCCCCTCTCTCCCCATTAATTCCCCATTAAGGAATTAATTACGCCCACTTGAGAATTCGAATTTCCCCTCCTAAACTTCTCCAAATCTGAAATTCTTTTCAGTTTTGGACTTGTTTTCCTACATCTACTCCTCCTTAACCCACACCACCCGCCGGCCTCTTCACCCTAACTTCTACCCGCCGCCCCCTCTTCCTCTCCTCCTTGGAGACGGCTTGCGGCGACCACCTTCCTACTCCTCCAAGGATGCATGGAGGTTCCCGAATGGAATTTCGGATTTGAACACGACGACCACGGTCGAGTGGACATCCTCCGGTCTCCATTCTTTGACGTCGGATTCGACTTCGACGATACCGTCGAGGATTATTTAGCTCGAATCGTACCCACCCTCATAGAGACCGTCGACGACCATTTTTCAGAGTATACTTGGATCGTTGAAGGACGACGCATCGCAACACCTCCACGACCCGCGCCCTCCTCTCCTTCCCTACGAATCTACGGCACTGTCTTCCTCGGAGTGGTCTCTTCGCTAGTGTGGCTCTTCTTCCTCCAACAAGCCTAGAATTAGGTACAAGAGCGTGGTCTCAAGGTGAGACAATCGCTTTGTTAACTGTCGGATTATTGTTGACCATTCATTTTCATTACTAATTATTGCCGTTGTCATTTTAAAGATCTTGTCAACTTAGTTGTTTTCTCTTGCCTAGACATTGTTAACTTCTTAGAATATCATTGAATCGTCAAATTTGTGAAGCATTGAATTGTAATCGCATTTCTTTAACAAACTTATATTAATTTCTGCAAAACAATTCCTGGTTTTACATCATGTGGTATCAGAGCATGGCTAGCATGCTATCCCTTTGCTAGATTGCATCCTAGGAGTCTACGTTAGCTTGCCTCTACTCGTTTGCATGCATAACATCATTTAAATAGCTTTGTTGGCTGTTTTCCTACTGCGGTACAGAAAAATCTGCATCATTTTCTTCATTTTAAGCAAGTCTAGTCCTTGGTCTAAGTGCTGTCCTTGCCACCTCCACGTCCCAAACTGTTTAGATTGCTTAGACAAACACTTGAGTTTGCTGTCCAATCACTTTCTGCACTTAGTACAACCCGTAGGAGGAGATCTAGGAAGTGTCCAGCTGCTGTCCACTGTTTTCTGCAGCTGTTCGACGTCCGTTAGTGAACCTGTAGTCGCTGTTTAAGTGCTGCCTTGACCCGGGAACCTCGCCAACTCGCTTAGGTGACTTCCCACTCTTATTTGCGTGCTGTCCCACACGTTCCAGCTGCTGTAACTTCAATTCCAGCAAACGTTTCAGTGGGATTAGTGGCTGTCCGTGACTTAGGAAGCCATCCTAGTGATCCCTAGCACCCAACCATGGACCCAACTCATATGCAAGCAACCCTTGACCTCATTTTGGGCCAATTGGGTACCGTTACTCAGCAAATTCGCAACACCCAAACCGATTTAGCCGACTTTAGGCGCCACACGAGCGACCGTCTAGATAACATCGAGCGTAATGGAAATCCTGCAATTTATACTCCGTCAAGACCACACTCACCTTATGGCGAAGACAACCGACCCGATCAGGAACCCCATCGAGATCCCGGACGTTTTCACGACCACTACCCACGCAACCCTAGGCCACCTCAAGAGCCCATAGGGGACGACAACACTTGGAGAGACAATGACACTCAGTTACTGAAGAACATCAGGATTGACGCCCCGACCTACGACGGAACCCTTGACCCTCAAGTTTTCCTAGATTGGCTGAAGTCGATGGATAGTTATTTCAAATGGTACAACATCTCTGAGGCGAGGAAAGTGAGGTTCGCCGAGATGAAGCTCATTGGTCGAGCCAACCTGTATTGGACTAACTTAGAAAACATGCGCGAAGCTCGCGGTGAACACCCTATCAGCGATTGGAGAACCATGAAGCAAGAGCTTAGGAGAAAATACCTCCCACCTTCCTACTATCCCAAACTCCTAGATAAGTGGAATAGACTGACTCAAGGAAGCAAACCTGTTAAAGACTACATCTCTGCCTTCGATGATTTCTTGATTCGTTGCAACGGCGAGGAGTCTGCCACCCCAACCCAAATCCTATCCATGTTTAGAGCTGGTCTAAGAGAAGACCTGCGTACGGAACTCTTTGCTCGAGGTATAGACTCTCTAGAGGCAGCCTGTAGCCTAGTTCTCGACCTTGAAGATTCTAGAACCCACTCCCAAACTAGGCACTATGACTCCCGTTTGAATTCATATAGAACCTCGTCTGGACAACCTCAAACCCGACCCTCAGGATCGACTGTAAACCGAACCCCTGCTAGTTCGGCCCCACCTCGTACGGACCTCAAAGGTAAAGCTCCCGAGCGTGACGCTTCCAAGCCCAATTCTGGAACCAAGTGCTATAGGTGTCAAGGATACGGACACATTGCTTCGCAATGTTCTAGCCCGTACAAAGTCACCATAATCGAAGAGGTGGATGAAGAGGAAGAAGAACCTGAGACTGATTTGGTTCACCAAGTGGATGAGGAAGAAGACTCTTTTACTGAAGAAGAACCTGTGACCTTACAAGTTGTTAGGTGCGCTTTGGCCCAACCTAAGTTAAGCGACGATTGGCGTAGAACCTCTATTTTTCATACCTTCATTAAGATCGGAGAAAAGAGCTGCAAGGTTATCATAGATAGTGGAAGTTGTATCAACGCAGTCTCCTCAGCCATAGTCTCCAAGCTCAATCTGAAGGTGACCCCGCACCCAAATCCGTATAAGGTTTCTTGGATCAACTCGACTACTATAGAAATTAAGGATCGAAGCCTTATTCCAATAGAATTTGTGGGATATCAAGACAAGATTTGGTGCGATGTTCTAACCATGGATGTGGGTCAAATTATCCTTGGTCGCCCTTGGTTATTTGACAACGACGTCCATATTTATGGGAGGACGAACACCTGTGTGTTCGAGCACAATGGAAAGAAAATCAAGTTAATGCCTTCTCAACCTAAACCTCCCAAAACGGAAAATAAGCCTACCTCAGCCAAGCAAAGTAAAGGCCTCCACTTACTGACAGCGAAAGAAGTGGAAACTGAAATCACCCGAGGAGCCCCTATGTATGCCCTAGTGGCTAGAGAGGTAGACGAGAACCAGAAAGAACCAATCCCCGATGCCGTTAAACCTCTTCTTGAGAATTTTGCGGATGTATTCCCAGAAGATTTACCTAACCAACTGCCACCCCTGCGGGACATACAGCACGCAATAGACTTGGTGCCAGGAGCATCCCTACCCAACCTCCCTCACTACCGTATGAACCCGACTGAACACTCTGAGCTTAAGAAACAAGTTGATGAACTCCTTCAACGAGGATTCATTAAGGAGAGCCTTAGCCCCTGCGCTGTGCCTGCTCTTTTAACGTCCAAAAAGGACGGCTCATGGCGAATGTGTGTTGATAGCCGCGCTATCAACAAGATTACTGTCAAGTATAGATTTCCCATTCCTCGACTGGATGACATGCTGGACATGATGACGGGAGCCACTCTCTTTTCCAAGATAGATCTTAAGAGTGGGTATCATCAAATTAGGATCCGCCCCGAGGATGAATGGAAAACGGCTTTCAAAACCAAAGATGGACTTTATGAGTGGACTGTTATGCCGTTTGGACTGAGCAACGCCCCTAGTACCTTTATGAGAATTATGACTCAAGTTCTGAGACCTTTCTTAGGAAAGTTCGTAGTAGTTTATTTTGATGACATCTTGATCTACAGCACTTCGGTGGATCAACATCTCAAACATATAATGCAAGTCTGTGAAGTTTTGAGGAAAGAACAGCTGTTCGCTAACCCTGCTAAGTGTAAATTCCTCACCAATAGTGTGACCTTTCTTGGATTTATAATTTCAACTCAAGGAATATCGGCGGACCCAGAAAAGGTGCGAGCTATAAATGAGTGGCCAGAACCTAAGAATATTCGGGATGTTAGGAGTTTTCATGGATTGGCCACATTCTATCGGAGGTTTATTCGAAATTTCAGCACCATTGTAGCCCCAATAACTGACTGTCTTAAGAAAGGGGAATTCAATTGGACAACAGCTGCGACCAAGGCTTTTGAGGATATTAAAAAGAGAATGGTAGAAGCCCCTGTTATGCGACTCCCTGATTTTTCCAAAGTATTTGAAGTAACTTGTGACGCATCAGGGATCGGAATAGGAGGAGTCTTGTCACAAGAGGGACATCCCGTAGCATACTTTAGCGAGAAACTCAATGACATACGTCAAAGGTACTCTACCTACGACAAGGAGTTTTATGCTATCATTCAGTCCCTTAGGTATTGGAGGCACTACTTGCTACCTCAGGAGTTTGTAATATTTTCGGATCATGAGGCTTTGAGGTACATCAACTCCCAGAAGAAATTAAATGCCCGCCATGGCCGTTGGGTTGAATTCCTACAAGAATACTCTTACACTATCAGACATAAGGCCGGGGCTGAGAATAAAGCAGCTGATGCGTTGAGCCGTAGGATAATGGTCACTAGAGAAATGAGAACTGAAATTGTGGGTTTTGAACGAATTAAGGATGACTATCAAGAATGCCCTGATTTTAAAGAAATCTATGCCTCCCTAGTGTCGGGAAATACTCCAGCGATAGATGATTTCTTATTAGAGGATGGGTATTTATTTAAGTCTCAGAAGTTATGTATTCCCAACACCTCTCTTCGTGAATTTCTCGTGTGGGAATTACATGCTGGGGGCTTAGCTGGACACTTTGGGCAATCTAAGACCATTGCAGCCATTGAGCATAGGTTCTTCTGGCCCAGCCTTAAGCGTGATGTCAATAGACTAATCAAACGTTGCCATACCTGCCAATTGGCTAAACAAAGAAAGCAAAACACCGGACTCTACACGCCACTCCCTGTCCCTAACTGTCCTTGGCAAGACGTTAGTATGGATTTTGTCCTAGGCCTACCCAAAACTGTTAGAAAGCACGACTCCATCTGTGTTGTAGTAGATCGTTTTTCTAAGATGGCCCATTTCCTCCCATGTTCTAAAACTTTCGACGCCTCCAAAATTGCCAAACTTTATTTTGATGAGATTGTCCGACTCCATGGACTCCCTAAGACAATTGTGTCGGATCGGGACGTAAAATTTACAAGTTACTTCTGAAAAACGTTATGGATCAAAATGGGTACGAAGCTGAATTTCTCCACCGCCTTTCACCCTCAAACCGATGACCAAACAGAAGTCGTTAATAGGAACCTCGGGAACCTTCTAAGGACTCTAGTTGGTGATAACATTAGGGATTGGGATTCCAAACTACCCATTGCTGAATTCGCCTACAATAATTCCATCAACAGAACTACCGGTATGAGTCCTGCTGAAATTGTTTATGGATACCAACCTAGGCAACCCATAGATTTACTCCCCATGAGTCCTAGTCTTAGAGTTTCAGAGTCTGCATCTGCATTTGCATCACATATCCAGGAATTGCATCAAGAAATTAATAAAAGAATTGTGCAAAGTAATGAGAAATACAAACTTAATGCTGATCTTAGGAGACGCTTCAAGGAGTTCGAAGTTGGAGACTTCGTCATGGTTCGGATTCGTCCGGAGCGGTTCCCACCAGGGGCCGTTAAGAAACTACATGCTAAGAGCGCTGGTCCCTTTAAAATAACTTCTAAAATAAACAGTAATGCCTATGTCTTGGACCTTCCAAAAGGTTTCAACATGAATCCCACGTTTAACATTGAGGATCTAGTAGCCTTTGATGGACCTGATTTTAACCCTGAAAATCCATTAAATCTTGAGCCTTGTGAGTCCATACCTTGTGAGATCCCAAACCTACCTCCACTTCCCAAAATTCCCCCATTACCTAATAAGGAGAAGATTGAAACCATACTCAGTGATGAGATCATTTCCACCAGGAACGGCGGGCGCCAAAGATACTTAGTTCGCTGGAGAGGACAGCCGGAGACGAAGGATACGTGGTTGGATCGTGAGGAGATACAGAGACTAGACCCCGACCTGCTGGAGTGGTACGAGAGTTCTCAGGACCCTTACTCGACGGGGTCGAGCTTTCTCCCACCTGGGGAGAATGATGGGGACATCAGATTTCGACATGTATACCATCGCCGGGGACGGCGATCGACGGCTTCGATTCAGAGCCTATATTTCTGATGCTTTAGTTTTCTTTTCATGATTTTATTTCTTGTTTTCCATTTGTACCCCTACGAGGGATGTAGTGCTTATTGTAGCCCGAGGGCATCTTTGTCTTTATGCATTTTATTTTATTGTAAAGCCTATATAAGAGGCTCTTGTCTTTGTATTTGATTATTATTGAATGAATGAAAATTTTCCACAACTTGTTCTCTTAGTGAGTGCATGAGGTTCTCTTGGTGAGTGCTTCCCTTAGAGATCTCTTAGTGAGTTCTCTAGTTATCTTTCTTGTTTTATTTGTTTTGTTGGCTTAAGTCTTCCTCCCTCCTCACAAGCTCTCCAAATTTTCATTTGGTCTTGCTCTTGCCGCCGGCCCTAAGGCCTTCCCCAACCGCCGGCCACCCCAACCGGCCCATCCGACCACCTTCCGCCGCCCCTCCCTTCTTCCGGCCAACTCCACTCCATCATCACATGAGAAGTTGAAATTGAAGATTCAAATTTTGAATTCTTTCCAAATTTGAAATTCCAAATTAGGAAAGTTGCATGATTGAATCAATTTTCAATTTATTTTCATAATGGAGTTTTCAAATACTTATCCACGTCATCGCCCAAGTTTGGAAACCACCCCCTCTCTCCTCATAATTCCCCTCTCCCCTTGAGCATGCCGCCGGCCTCTTCCCCCCAATCAAGCCCCTCTTGATTGCCCCATTAAGTCTCTTGATTCTAATTTGAAATTTAAATTAGGATTGATTGATTTCCCTCCCAATTGGATTAAAACTGAAATAATTTCAGTTTAATCTATTCCCCCTCTCTCTCCCCACTGCCGGCCTCTTCCCCCTCTCTCCCCATTAATTCCCCATTAAGGAATTAATTACGCCCACTTGAGAATTCGAATTTCCCCTCCTAAACTTCTCCAAATCTGAAATTCTTTTCAGTTTTGGACTTGTTTTCCTACATCTACTCCTCCTTAACCCACACCACCCGCCGGCCTCTTCACCCTAACTTCTACCCGCCGCCCCCTCTTCCTCTCCTCCTTGGAGACGGCTTGCGGCGACCACCTTCCTACTCCTCCAAGGATGCATGGAGGTTCCCGAATGGAATTTCGGATTTGAACACGACGACCACGGTCGAGTGGACATCCTCCGGTCTCCATTCTTTGACGTCGGATTCGACTTCGACGATACCGTCGAGGATTATTTAGCTCGGATCGTACCCACCCTCATAGAGACCGTCGACGACCATTTTTCAGAGTATACTTGGATCGTTGAAGGACGACGCATCGCAACACCTCCACGACCCGCGCCCTCCTCTCCTTCCCTACGGATCTACGGCACCGTCTTCCACGGAGTGGTCTCTTCGCTAGTGTGGCTCTTCTTCCTCCAACAAGCCTAGAATTAGGTACAAGAGCGTGGCCTCAAGGTGAGACAATCGCTTTGTTAACCGTCGGATTATTGTTGACCATTCATTTTCATTACTAATTATTGCCGTTGTCATTTTAAAGATCTTGTCAACTTAGTTGTTTTCTCTTGCCTAGACATTGTTAACTTCTTAGAATATCATTGAATCGTCAAATTTGTGAAGCATTGAATTGTAATCGCATTTCTTTAACAAACTTATATTAATTTCTGCAAAACAATTCCTGGTTTTACATCAATAATTTAAATTAAAAGTGGAAGTGATTCTTTAAATACAAAAAATAAAGCAAAAAGAGGTGCGGTTGTAAAAATTGTAAAACTAAATAGAGCAATGAGTAATTTTCTTTTAAAGGCCTAAAATGAGATGCGCCAATTTATTTGGGGAGCACAATTGCACTCCCACAACTTCAGGTGATTCAGATTTTAGTTGAAGGCCTACTTTATCGGTATTACAATAAAAGCTCATAGAAGCAAAGATCAACTTTGCACATTCCTTAAATAAAAAAAGGATAAATAATGAAGCCATGTATCTTCGAAAGCAATTAGAAAATTCATGATTACAGAGAAAACAATTTTCATGTCACAGTTCAGTAGAGTAGTAGGCTTAGTACCTTCAAATTCTGAGGCTCAAGGGTTTTAAGGTACTCCAAAAGTTCATTATTTCCATTTGCAGACCTCCTCTTGACTTGCTCATTCAGTTCCTCGATCTCTGCTTCCAAATACTCGATGTATTTCACTGCATCCATTTTCTCGGGGCCAGAAACCTTATTCCACCTGATAACTTCTCCAGTCACTTTCTTCTGCGAACCAGGTGCATAATCTGGAGCATCCTACAATTTCAATCGGTTGGGTCTCATGGAACTTAATTACAATGCAAGCATACAAGATATTGTACTTCATCATTGGATCGTATTACAAGTAGAGATAAGATAGAAAAATGTCATAGATATTCATTGAATTAAAGTAAATACTCAATCTTCATTCTTCATTATTTAGATTGAATGTTGCATTCAATCTAATATACAAAAAGCATTTTGCACAATTGCTACCCACATTAACTTGATTGCATTTTTTTTCTTCATAACACTCCAAATAATTTTATCAATCTAATCTTATCAATGCATTTTTTAGCATTCATTATCCATGTTCAAACCATATTAGTCTATTGTCAACTACCTTATCTCTAATTTACATTACTTCAACGGCCCTACTGATAGAATCACTCCTCAAACTATCTTTTATAATTTTGTTATCTCATTTATGTCATGCTCAACTTGCCGATCAATAACATTTGATAGTCCCATACACATTCATACAACATAGCTAGACAAATCAAATTTTTAAAAAATTTACTTTTGAGTCTCAATGGTTTCCTCTCATCGCATAAAACTCCTAAAGCACTTCTTCATTTTAACCACTCAGAATAGTAGAAATTATATTTTCATCTATATTCCATTTTTTCTCATCTACGATATTTTTAAATGTCGCATCAAAGTACCAATTTATCTTCTAGACTACACTTTTTTTTTTTCAAAAGACCGTGCAATTATGATTATTTTCCTAGCATAGATTTTGAAAAACACCTTAATCCATATCATGATTAAAATGTGAGTAGTGACAAGGTGTGGATAGCTTTACTTTGTTAATGATAGTTTATATTATGTTTTTTGCAAGGTTGATGCAATGCGGAGAAGCAGTGTGATACACTGGGGGGACCCACAACCAGGAAGGGGGAGCTGTTTAGGGATGTTCCTAATCAAAACGGAATTGTTTAGGAAAGTTCCTAATTAAGAAAACTTGTTTAGAAATGTTCCTAATCATGGGAGAAACTATTTAGGAAAGTTTCTTAATTGTGCTTATGATATTTATGAAGTGTTTAATTATTTAGCAAAATTTCCTAAAATATATTTAATTGTTTAGGAAGGTTTCATAATCCATGTTTAATTGTTTAGAAAGATTTCCTAAATCGTATTTAATTATTTATAAAGGTTTCCTAAATTATGTTTATATTGATTAGAATGTTCTATTTATTTAGAAATGTTTCCTAAATTATGTTTATGCTAATTAGTTATTGTGTTCTAAGGCTATTTAAGGAAGAGTTTTTCTATGGTTTAGGGAGGATAATGCTGAGTTTATTTTCCTAATATTTGTTGTGAGTTCCTAGCGACCTAGTGTTTGTGGGAGAGATGATCTATCTCTCGAATAGTAGATCAATTGTATACTGCTTTATTATTGAAGGAGAAATTATAAAATCAGTTCTTTGCTTTCCTATGATGTTCTTCTCTTTTATTTGTTGTTTTTACTTCCAAGGCACATCAAATTAATATCAGAGCACTTTTTTGAGACATTTGGCAACAAAGAAGGTGGAGGCATTGGGAAGTAAAATGGAGCAAATCAAATCCGAGGTGAAGGAGAAGTTATCAACCATGGAAGGAAGGTTTTGATCTATGGAAAATATATTGTGAAGGGTGGAAGAAATGTTAATGAAGCTCATGGAAATGCAATCCAAAACTCCACTGGAAGTTCCGATTGCTAAATCTAACCAAGATTTGAATGGGATTCTCTTAGTCGAATATAAAGGAAAGGAGATAGACGGGAGGAGTTCGATGAGGGAGGATCGGGAGGTGGAAATTTTGGTGGATGAAGAGGAGATGCCACCTTTGGAGCCACTTCCAAGGAGAGGAAATGATGAAGGAGAGGAAGTTTTGGTGAAGCTGCAAAATTTGGAATGAGAAGTCAGACTTCTCACTAAATACATTGGAAGAATGGGACGAAAAATTATCTTAAGCTTATATACAATTTAAGTGTAAATTCAAGCAAGTATTCTTTGGCGTTTCGCCAAGAGGTATTTCAAAAGGTGGAGAGACAATATATGATGGGCCTAAGAGCTAAGGATCTAGGAATTAGACAGCAATTCTTCTTATTTTACAACAATTCTTTTGAAAAAATATTCATCAGAATTTTGAAGAAGAATGGGCTTCTTGAGGATTTTATCGATGCTCCTATGCGGAGTGGCATTGTCAGGATTTTTTATCAGCCCAGCATTGAAGCTTCTATTCATGGTGATGAATTTGTTGAGGCTTTCATTTCACGACTGGTGGCAAGAGGTATTCTACTGTATTTTCTCCAAGAAGTGCACAAATTCCTAGAGGGAGTAGAAATCCTGGTATTGAATCTTGGGATTGGAACCTTAGTGGGGAAAAATCTACTAATCATGCTTTATATCCATGATCATGGAATGTCTATGATGATGAACCTAACCCTGCCCTCAAAAAAACATGCCGGCAAATTTCATCAATCATAAGCCATAATTATCAACACTGTAGCTATCAAGTTGCAGTTTTTACATTCACTTTATTTAATTTGGAAAAGACACATGCAGAATTTAATCTACTTTTTACATGGGGCTAACTCTATAGGTGGGAGCTCTGAAATTTCTAGGAATCATTCCAACTCTATAATACAGAACAGCAAATGAACAACCTCAAGTGACATTCACAATAGGATTGCTTGTTTTATTTTAGATCCCTAAACCTGTTGACACATGTACGAATATCCTAAGGGTTAGAAACACATATTTTTCGTCTCATAACTTTAGAGACACCTAATGACAAAAATTAAGGACCGAGTCTTAGATAACATAGACTTAGGGTGCATGCTCCTTATAGGACAGATACATCAAAACAAAAACTTAGTGACACATTTTCCTAGGATTCGTGTCTTAATCTATTAATAACTAATCAATAAAATTGGTAATACTCTAAGTCAAAAAATACTCAACCCATCTTAGATTTAGGGTTCAAGGCTACTACATCGGGTGTCTCGTAGTATGCCTAAATAGTGGATATGTCCTTTCTCTTCAGGGACTATAAATCCTGCTTATCCGCATCGCATAGATGACGCCACTTCTATCCTCTCCTCTGTATGTTTTGAGTGCATGATTTTCTTTCCCTCCTCAACTACCTTAGTCCCTCCGAGTGTGGATGTGAACCGTGCATGTTGACTAAGCTATTTGAGCCCTTCCTTTTCTTTTGAGTAGGAACTTCCTAGTCTCCCTTTTGTGTGCCAATCCATTTTTGGGGAAGAATAGTATTGGATCCTTAATCGAGAGTTTTCTCGGGCCCTAGGCTCGAGATATAATTAACCAAGGGGGCTTGCGCTCGTGGCAAACGAAATTTTACATCTAATAAACTCCACCCGAGCTGATGTATTGGGTGGGGGAAACCCGTGATTGTGATTAGGCTATATATATTATTACCCATCGAGGTGCGTATGCGAGAACCGCTATCATCCATGGTTAATCGTATGTAAGGTCCAATATGTCGCTTCCACTTGGCCCGTTTGCGCGGTGCTCTTTCGGAGGTCTACACAGACTTTTTGGGTTTACTGTTAGCATTTATTATTCTGTGGTTGGGCCTATCAAAGAAGAGAGAGAGAGAGAGAGAGAGAGAGAGAGAGAGTAAAGAGCAGATTTTTTGGGTTTGTTGTTAGCGGGAGGAAGAGAGAGAGAGCTCATTTAGATTTGAAATACACGCGTGGGAGGATGGAAATTTAAAATACATGTGAGCATCAGGGTTATTATTATTATTTTTTAAATAGTTAATAATTTCAAACCGGCTCACGAGCCGAGCCTTGTCAAGCTCGAACTCGAGCTCGAACTTGTGGCTCGATAAGCTCGGCTCGTAAACTCGTTATCGAGTCGAGCTCGAACCGGCTCGGCTCACTTACACCCCTATTTTGACAGCAATTCTTCCTCAATAGAAACTACCCTCATACCTTAGCATAGTCCTCATTTCTAAGATAATCCTTCTAAAAAACACCATCTTGATAAAACCATTGAAGCGCTTTCCACATCCAACCTTTCAAAAGCCATTTTATTCAGAAAATATTGCAACCCTGTAATTTCAGAGCTTGCCTCAAGGAATTTGCAAGTCTAATAACATTCCAGTAGGATAGTGTGTTTGCAGAAAATTTGAACTGCAACATCAATATCTTTTGTGCTAATCAAGAAATGAACAACAATTAGATGCCAATTACCTCCTCTTTTGCGTCGGGAAGTGCAATTTGCTCTACAGTTTGTTGCAGTTCCAGGCGATATTGTGCATTCCTGAACATATAACCAGTCATCATCACGCTATACATGAGCTGCGCCAAGTTTTCTGCAACCTGATCGAATAAGTGCATCACAATCATATTGCATAATGGGTTTACTGGTGTAATGGAACTGAACATCACAGCTCAAAAAGCATATTAATCTGAAATTCAATGTCACTGCATGCTTACTGTGGTAACAGTCACCGCAAAAAATTGAGGGGGGAGTGTTCCAATCATATTTGTCACGGTCTGGCGCATTGCATCCACAATCTGCAAGAGGAAAAGAAAAAAAATATTGTGAAAACCATGTATTATAGTTTTCACAATATGCATGTGTAAAAAATTGCCTAAACAAAGAAACAATACGTAAAGAAAAAGTCCAAACTCATTATGGTGTTTGTGTACTATTTTCCATTCAAAAGAGGAGGAAATTAAAGGACAATGCACATAAGAAGTAAGCCAATGAACTGAATGTTAAAGTACCTGCTGCGGTGCCCTTTTCATAAATAACTGCAGAAAATCAGGCTGAACATTTTTTATGTACTCTAAAAGAATCTCCCTCCTGCTCTTGGGCTGAACATTGAGATTAATAAAATCAAAATACCATATATAATGGCCTTTGGAGATGAAGGAAATGCTAAGCATGTCAAATATCTGCGTATGCTATCTTTAACGTAACCAACAAGGTATGAGCTGGTTACCCGTTACTATCAGACAAATTTTAAAACAGAAACTCTAAATAGTTGGTTACACGTAAAAACAAAAGCTCGTTAGAGCTGAACGGAAAAGCTGAAATGGTACTTCTAAATGAGTAGCTTTGAACTAGCAAAGCGTAGAAATGATAAATGTTCATGGGTTTTCTAGTAAAAATTTCACACTAAACCTGTTTGCATTTATATGGTCTTGTTGTCAGACCTCAATGTCATATACTTCACAATAAATTATGGTTGCAAAAGTATAAATGTTTCCAGTAAAGTGCGTTACGGATGAAAATCAAAATACTAGTTTCTTAGAAGAGGATATTTAAAATAGGTGGATGAGATATTTCAATAAATTTTTCAATGAAGGTTGTGAGAATGGGATTAACTTTGGTGAACTTAACATTCCAAATGAAAATAGAGATTTTTATTTCTATCGTCATAGTAGTAAAACTAAAGTTGGAGAGGCTTAAAAGAAAATGAAGTGTGGAAAAGCAATAAAACTTGATGATATTCCAATAGTAGTATGAAAATGCTCAGGAGATCAAGGAATTTTATGACTTACTAAACTTCTCAATATTATTTTGCAGATTAAAAAGATGCCAACTGATTGAGGAGTGTGTTAATTCATATTTTAGAAATAAAAGTAATGCACAAGGGTGTAGAATTAATGATGCGTGCAAAAACTAGAGTAAAGAGACAAATTGAAGAACACCAGGACAAGACTTAAACCAAACTCAATTCAAATGTAACTTGCAAACATCCACACAAACTTCGAAGAAACAAAAGCCAAATCGAACGGAACAAAATTAAAAAAAAAAACATAAAACGCTATCCTCAGTAAAACTGTCTAGCAGTCTCCTCACATGCAATTAGAGTAGGAATATATAATAAAATTGTGCTTAGGCTCGCAAACCGAGGGTCCACCACTACAAAAGAGTCCAATGTCCTGCCAAACTCCTCCGGCAAATGTCTAAAAAGTTCAGCCAACATACACTTCCAAAGCTCAAGAATAAGGATACAGGTCGATTGAAACTTGCGTAGAGAAGAAGAGATTAGAAGCCAAGACTAAATAGAGAGGAGGAAGGGGGATGGAACAAGCTCTCAAGCTTTTCCAAGAGAAGAAACCCTCAGGTTTTTGTAGAGACTTTGCTCACAATATTCAACAACCTTTTCCATCTCAAAACAACTTATTTTTATAGGCAAAAGAAGGTAGACAAATAGCCATAACACCTCCAACCAAATCCAATTAGAATTAGGAAAAATGAAAGGCCAAAAGCCACCAAATAGAAGACCAAGCAGCAGCAGGAATTCTGCACAGAAAATAGAGAGGAAGCCTCTGAATTCCCCCCCAAATAGCCACGGGAAACCAGCCAGCAAGGGACCGAAAAGCCAACACAGGAGGCAAAGCACCAGGGCACGGGAAACCAACCAGCAAGGGACCCGAAGAGCCAGCACAGGAGACAAAGGGGCAAGGCACGGGAAACCAACCAGCAAGGGAAAACCGAGAAGACAAAGGGAGGAGAAGAGGCACAAGTCCACTCCAAAATGAATCCTTGAAATAATAGCATACCTTTTTGAATTAATGAGCTAGGAAGAGCATTTAATCTCCAATCATTGAGCTAAACTTCAGCTCAAACATTTATGAGCTAGCACCAAGTAGAATCCAGCATTTTTTTGAGCTCAACAACAAGCAACCACCACACCAAACTGAAATTAGCAAGCAGCCCAAGGACGAAGTGGACCCAAAAGCAAGCAAATCCAAGGCTTGCCATGCCTAGCACATTCCTACCATGATCATTGGAAGCCCAACCATCATAGGATAGCATAACAAAAATAAAACACAACTAATATTGTTCAAAATACAATAAAACATAAATAAATCAAAATTATTGAATGCATCAATTACGTTAATGTTTCATATATTAAAATTATGGGAGAGAATAATTGGGCTTAGGTTATGATATGATAATAATGTTTCTCAAAATCAATTTGATTTCATACCACATAGGTCTACAATAGAAGCTATACATTTGTTGAGAGGTTTGATGGAGAAATAGAGAGATAGTAAGTAAGATCTACATAAGATATTTATCGATTTAGAGAAAGCATATGATAAACTCCTAAGAGAAGTGCTTTTGAGAGTTCTAGAAAAGAAAGAAGTTAATAATGTTTATATTCAAGTTATTAGAGATATATATATAGGAACTATTACTAGCATTCAAACACAAGGTGGTTGGACCAAGTATTTTCATATTTCAGTTGAGTTACATCAATGATCAACCTTAAGCCAATATCTTTTTGCTCAGTCATGGATCTTACTAGACATGTGCAAGATGATGTATCTTGGTGTATGCTTTTTGTTGATGATATTCTTCTTGTTGATAAGACTACAGATAGAGTTGATGAAAAACTTACCTTCGCATAAAGGTTTTCGTTTGAGTAGATCTAAAACTAAATTCATGGAAAGCAATCTTAGTAATAGATCTAGTTGCGGGATTATGACATTGGATGATCAAGTCATTAAAAAGAGTGCATATTTTAGATATCTTGGGTATATTGTTCAAAGCCATGGTGAAATAGATGAGGATATTATTACTAGAATTCAAGATGGATAGTTGAAGTGGAGGAATGTGTTTGACCTATTGTTTGATAGCCCCTCAAACTTAAGGAAAAATTTATAAGATAGTGGCAGCCTTCCGATGACCCGATTAGAAGAGTAGAGGTATTAGATTTGACTTATGTTAAGAAAGGTAGAGGCAGACCTAAAAAGACTTGGTTAGAAAATATTAAGGATGACCATTCTTTATTAGATTTAAACAAGAATTTGACTTTTAATAGGACAAAATGGAGGAAAAGGATTCATGTAGCCGACCCCACATAATGGGATAAAGGATTGATGTTGTTGTTGTTGTTATTATAGTGGTGAGCCATATAATGCTTTATGGCACATAATGTTTGTCATTAAAAGAAGCATAAAATTAAGTTAATTGTTAAAAAAATAAAGATGCTTTGGTAGATGAATGGCCCTACACTTAAAGACAAAATGTGAAACTCAGATATACGTGAAAAGGTTGAAGTAGCTCCAATAGCACATAAGATTAGAAAAAGACGCCTTAGATGGTTTGGTCGCATAAAACGTCAATCTTCCAATGATCATGTTAGAAGAGAAAATGTATTAGATCCGACCAATGTTAAGAAATGTTGAGGTAGACCTAAACAGACTTACTTATAAAGTATTAAAAATGATTTTTTTTTAATTAGATTTAAATGAGACTTTAACACTCAATAGGACATAATGGGGAAAAGGGAATCATATAGCTGACCCCAAGTAGTGAGATAAAGCTTAGTGTCATTGTTGGTTGTGGTGGTGTTGTAGTAGAATGACATAATTAAACCATCTAGAATAGTATTGGTATGCATTATTATCTACCCAATATTGATTATTTTTCAAATAAAATGCTCAAGCATACAGTAAAAACAAAATAGCCCATAGATATTTAAACAGGAATCAAGTAAACCAAACAAGCTAGCTCGGATTGACAATTACCACGGTGGAATAAAGAATAAAACTTCCAATGACTATAGTTAAGTGGTACCAAGTATATATCTAAATTTCATTAGAGAAATTGTGTTTACCTAGGCAAAACAACAGGCAATTTCAAATAATCCGTATGCCAACAAAAAATGCATCCAACTACACCAAATAAATTTTAGCATACCTAGGCAAAACAACAGGCAATTTAAAATAATCCTTATGCCACCAAAAAATGCATCCAACTACACCAAATAAATTTTAGCATTACCTAGGCAAAACAACAGGCAATTTAAAATAATCCTTATGCCACCAAAAAATGCATCCAACTACACCAAATAAATTTTAGCATTTAAAACAAAGAAAATGCTGATTTTAAAGAATGGAGGTTATTTATCTATTTCCTTTGATGAATTTCTTACTATGTTTGCTAATTGGATTTTCACTCGAACACTTTGGATGTAGGAGCTTGTGATGGTATCATAATGCACGATACAAGAACAAGTTAGATTTACTATGATATATACTTGTCTTAAATGCCCATGCATTTTAATGTTAAGGCAATTATAAAGCAATGGTTAATTGCATCCAATACAACCTAAAGACCTTGGGTTCGAAACGTATAAGCATCCTCTCTTCAATGTACGCATAAGGCTTCATACATCAAAACTTCCCCAACCCAATATAAAAAAAACTTCAAGCATTGGGTCCTCACCCCATCACTTTCCTTATGGCATAAACATGCAAGTGAAAAGACTGATGCTCATATAATTATAGTTGAAGATTAGTTTTCCATATATTAAAGGAGGAAACTTGCATGATCAGGGTTGAAGAACTCATTTGATGCATACTTCACCACTCTCTTGGGTAGTTTGGTCGTTGTTTGAGTAACTGTAAGAGAGGTTAACATATACCAACCCAACTTTGTTAGTATGAGTTAAGGGAGTATTTGCTTGCATGCACGATAAATTAGGAAATGTGAAGCTAGGGACAATGGAGCATTTCGACTATTGGTCAAAGAGAAAAAGTAATTGATGCCTGAGGAAGTGACATATGCCATTCTTAGCCACTTGAACTCAGCTCGTACACTCTAAAGTCACTTGAAAGTTCTTATATGTGACATTCAACTCCCTGTGAATGTGTGTCATTACATGCACTATAAACGAGTGCCTGAAAGGCTGAAACTCTCACCTCCTAGTCAATGTGTGTGCATGCAGATATAAGTTTGCTATCAAATACTTGTACACATTGGCATGAGGGTAATTTTCTTAGGGTTACCAAACAATACACATTCCTTCATAAGAAGACTATGGAAGAGGAAGAGACACTTCACTGATAGCCAAAAATACAATTTTCTAAGAAATAGCTTCCTCAAGTTCCACTTCTAGAAGTGGGGATTCGGCATTCTACTTACCCGAAACCAAAAAGGTCCTAAATTAAAATTTGTTGACAAGAAGGTTAGATACTTAGATAAGAGTTGATCTTTCTTGATCTGCTAGTAAGATTAGCCAAGCAACATTATAAACATGTGCAGACCCAAGTGTTGATAGGCCTACTAACTTTAGGGGCTGTTTAGATTCAAGTTGGATTTAACTCAAGTAGGATTTCATAAATCTTATAAATCCGGATTTACTAAATCTTGAGGGTATTAAATCCTGAAATACTATTTGGCATGATAGAGGTTAAATTCAATTAAATATAAATGAACTATTTAAATATTTATTTTAGGATTTAAAATTTGTTAACTCAAATAAGATTTTGATGTAATCAAAAATTTGGGAAGGGCCCCAAATTTTTTATTACAAAAACAAAACCTTACTAATCTTTAAAAACATACATGGGATAAAAAATATAAAAAAAAAAAAAAAAAAAATACATGGGATAAGAAAATACAACAAAGAAGAGACAACTTAGAAACTTTAAAACAAACTCTTACATTTCATATAACAAGAACACATACAAACATAAAAAAACACTTACAAGTTACAACCTTCAAGACCAAACTTAAAACAACCTAAAGATGCTTTTCTTTCATTTAGAAGAAGGATACAAGTGGAAGGGATACTTGTGTTTAGAAGAAGGGATTGGAAGTCAAGACGAAGGATAGGAGTAACTCGCAAGTTATTCCAAGATAGAGAAGAAGAAGAAGTGGACAAAGCTCTCAAGCTTTTCCAAAAAAAAAACTCTCAAGCTTTTTCAAAAAAAAACTCTCAGATTTTTATCCAAAAATTATCATCATCACAACACTTTTTTCTTTGCCCAAACAACTTATATTTATAGGAGAAAAGTTGGCATCCAAACAACCACTTCACACAATTATTAACCCAATAAATTATGGAAACTAGAAGGCCAAAAGACACCAAATGAAAGGCCAAAAGTCTCCAAAAACTGCAACAGGAATTCTGCACAGAAAACAGAGATGCAACCATTGAAATCCCCACCCAACAGCCATCAAACTGCATTAAATAAACCTATCAGATTTAGGGAAATGAAAGACCAACAGCCATAAGACATCAGCCCCCCCATACGGTACAGCAAACAGAGAAGAAAAGCCACAGAACCAAGCATAAAAGCCACGGAACCAAGCGGCCAGCCGCAGGAACCAAGGGGACAAGGCACGGGATCCAGCCAGCCACGGGAACCAAACAGCCATCCACGGGAACCAAAGGGCCAAGGCAAGGGAACCATCCAGCACAGGAAACCGAGAAGACACAGAGGAAACCGAGAAGACAAAGGGAGGAAAACCGAGAGAAAGCATGGGGAAGAGAAAGGGGCAAGATCCACCATAATGAGCTTCCACTAAACTTAAATAAATGAGCTAAACTTCAGCTCATTATGAGCTAATCAAAAGCTCAAAATTAATGAGCTAGGAAGTGCAATAAATCCCACAATCATTGAGCTAAACTTTAGCTCAAACATTTATGAGCTAAAACTAAGTAAAATTCCAGCATTTTAAGCTCACTACCAAGCAACCAAGGCTCACCCGAAAACACCAGAAGCCCAACGGTCAAAACAAATTCTTGTCTTGTTTTGACCCCCCCTTTGCCTATATCATATTTTAATAAAAATTATTAATAATAAAATTAATACATATTACATAATTATAATGAAATTAATCAAAACATACTTAAACATAAATATTATATATTAATATCCCAACTAATTATTAATTAGTAAATTATTTCACTTCTAATTTCAAGATTTAAGAGTTTAGACTATATCATCTTAGTTAGATTAAGTAAATCATACTTAGTCTAATTAAATATTTCAACCGCAACATGCAAGCCCGGAGATTACCAAGATTGTCAAAGCAACTAGCCCGCAACGTTGCTACTGTATAAAACTTCAAACTATTTAACCAGATGGCAAGATAACCCCTCTAGGAAGAGCAAATAATAAAAAATTATAAATTGTTAGGTACATAATCAATAAATCAAATGTTGCATGCTAACATTAAAAAATCAAAATTAAGGGGGAAAAACCACCAGCCCGCAAACAAGTAGAATTTTAGAACAGAAAAATGCAATATGCAAATTTGACAGTTTATACTCTGTATGCCAAGTCCAAAATGCATGGAATTTTTCTGACAAAACAATGTTTTTGCTCCCTCGGCAATAGAAAGAAATCAATCCATCAAATAAATCTAATTTTCGGAAAACCAAAACATTTCACTGTCGGATGAAATATTGCTTAAAAATTGCGCAGAAGTTGCAAGGCATTCTAATCTTCCAGTAAATGGGGGAGATAAAAGAGTACCAGATTCCCATTGGGCGGCTTGGTGTCTCCATCAGAAGCGACGCTTCCAGGATCCTGTACGCAAAGAGCTCTCAAACTGCAGGAGCTCCGCCTCTGCGGAGGAAACGATACAGAGAAGAGAGGAAGGCACGGAACAGAACACAGAGGCGGTGAGATAAATGGAATAGAGGAGGAGGAAGAAAGCGCCGGCGATAGAGGCCTCAAAGCGATGAAGGAAGACATGAGCTCGGCCTCTCTCACTTTCTGTCTCCTCTTCAATAACCTCGAAGAGGATTTTGGCCGGCGATTCTTTCCTTCGGTGAGAGGAGACCGAGTTACGGAGAAAGCGCTTCTTTCTCTTCCTTTTCCCGGCTTCGCGTACGAACGGGATAGTGTAGACTGCCTTACTGAAGTAAAGAGATGGGGTTGATAAACCTTTAATTCTTATAAACTTGGAATATGTAGGATGTTAATTATTTTGGGTAAAGTAACATTTAGAAATGATATCAATCTTTTGGTAATCCAACGATTAGCTCTGACGAAGCAAATCCATTTAAAAGGAAGGGTCTTTGGGCATAGGTGGAATGGGTCGGGCCTTAGACTTGGAATGATTGATCTGGGTTCAAGGTGAGTCGTTGTCTTTGTTAAAGACTTGCCCATTAATAAATAAAATCAATAAACTTATAATAGTAAAACTAATAAATTAAATTATAGTTAAATTACTATATTAAATTATATTTTAGTAGAATTAATAAATTAAATTCTCTCTTTGATAGTCAAATTAAGAATGGAAAATTGGATTTTTAATTTATATAAGATAATGGGTTAAGATGAATTCATAAAAATCATTTTGGGATTTAAAAAATTATAGAAAAATATTCATAAAATAGCTCTTTTCATTTAAAAAATTCTAGTGAAACTAATTTGCAACATGGACACGTGACAATCCTAATATTCGCACTTGTACCAACACGTGTCAATTTCTTAAGGATTTGCACTAGTTCCAAAAAATTATAAATTAATTATTATAATTAAAATATAATAATATATATATATATATATATATATATATATATATATATATATATATATATATATATATATATATATATATATATATATATATATATATATATATATATTATGGCAAAGACGATTTGTAATTTGAACTTATAATTACTTACAAAAAAGTTATTTAACTTGGTTAAAATACGGGTTATTATATTAGGTGATTCATTTAATAAGTAGGAAAATCAATTGAAATCAAAACCGTGATTAAAATAATTAAAAAAAATTTTATGTAAGTTAATAATTTATACTAAATTCAACTTCTACCACACCTACGCGCACTTGACGGCTAGTTCTATTTTTTATTGATTAAACCTAGTGAAAATATATATTCATATTAATTTTAAAACTCATCATCAACCAAATGTATGGCATTGTGAATCTTTACAATTACTCTTAATTAAGCCAAAATTAAGTTTCTTGGAGGGGAAAACAATAATGTATTCAACATCATTATCAATTTATTATGAAAAGTAAATAAATAAGAAAAATAAGAAAAAGTGAAAAAGTTTAGAAAAAAAGAATAAAAAGAAAATGAGTACTAGATATCACAATTTAGTGTTTGAAAAGTCTAACCCTACTTAAAAGGAATTAAAATTAAGAAGGTGAAGTGCAAGCATTCTAATACATAATGATGTTGGGAATTGAATTGTATGATTAATTGAAGTATTAAAATTTCTTAAATGATAAATCATTCAATTTAACTTAGTAGTCAACAATTGCACATACACATATAAAAGACAAGCTTAGTATGAAGGTGAAACCGTTAAGTAAAATAAGTTAAACTCTTAAATATCGATGTATCTTTTTTGTGTAATGGTTAAATTTTCATTAAGAAACTTCATAGTTAAGCAAGCTCATCCTTGAGAAATTCTAGGATTTGTGACATCGTGAGCAATTACATCAATATGAAAAAATTGTGAGATCTTTAGGTTAAAGCAGACAATATCTCGAGAGTTAAGAGTTTTGACTATTACAAATGGCATCTGAGCAATACACCAGCTGGAATATGGGAACTAAGTGGCATACAAGACAAAGTGTAATGCTATGGGAGACACCTCTTAGAGTTTTAAGCTAGATTTATATTTGTTATAAAATGGATTTGTTTTTGTGTGAAATCACTTTGATGGCTAGCTAATTCAATAGTATTGGTCTTGCAATGTGAATAATGTGTGTTTTACTTATGTAGAATCTAGTACTTGTAATGATTTAAAATTATTTTCAATCACTCTCGATATTAATTTAGTTTATGAAATGGTCATGCTTAAATTTAAAACTCAATATGATTTAATGCCTCGACAGAGGAATGATGAAACAATTAGGATGATTAAAATGAAAAACATCCATACCAAGACATATAATGGATACGATTTTTTATTTTAAGGATATATAATCATTATAGCAAGATGAGAACTTTAGTTTACACTCTTATGAGATCAATGGATATCTAAGGTTGCTTATGCTATGATATACAACATACTTTAATTTTTTTTAATGACATATTTTGAAAGAGTATAACTAAGAAAACACTACATCATTCATCATCATGACTTCATAACATTTTTCATAGAATACTAAGTTCTCATTTAAGCAATTGCAGTAGTTACATATAAAACTTATTCTAGCAAGATTAGGCACGATAAATTTTGTTATTTAGAAGTAGAATATATCAGGGGCATTTGTAGGCTAGAAAAATTTCTCGTGGGATTAACACTGTACTCATAACTATATTAATTGATCGATATGTATATTGTATAGCATGCAGACAGCTTGATCTATATTTTGTCAATCTTTATTTACAAGCTAAACTTTCATAATCTAAACCTCGTGTTAGTCTTTACATTGTATCGCTCCTACGGTCCATCAACCATATGATGCTTGGATCCTTTTAACTCCAATTAGACCAATATTTAAAATTTGGACAAACTGATTGAATATAAAGACTCAAACAAAATCTAATATGTCATTAATGAATTAGCCCCAATTTGTCCATTATCTAGTCAATTGTCTCACTTAACCCCAACGGCAATTAACCATTGATTTGGCTAATTGACTCTCTTAATCTATCAAATTAAGGCACCTTAAGCCACTTTGAATAATTTCACCAAATTAGGTATGCCAGCCCATGAGAACTCATTGCAATTGATTAGCAATATAATTAAGCACACATTGACTAATTAGTTCAATTGACCCAAATTAACCCAATCAAATCCTTTTGGCCAAATTGATCAAGTTTATTATTTTATGTTTAAATAAGCATTTCATTTTACCTAAGTAAACCCACACTAAATTAATTGGCGATTATCCTTTGGTTAGGCCAATTGAATCAAAATGTCCCAATTTTTGCAAAACGAACCCTAAGATATCTATGCGATAAATATGAGTAAAATGAACCAATTTTATTGAATTAATTGGATGAAACACCTTGTGTAAGGCGTAACAACCCAATTCAAGCAAAACGAACCCTAAGATATCTATGTGATAAATATGAGTAAAATGACCAATTTTATCGAATTAATTGGATGAAATACCTTGTGTAAGGCGTAACAACCCAATTTTTTATACTACATTTAAAGCGAATAATCTAAAATTCTATTTCAACTTGAGTGTGTGGCACTGGAATGTGAGCACAACGACGCCATAAATCACCACCACAATATTGAAGCTTATGTTCAACAAATTAAATTTATGGATTTGGAAGGAGGAAAGAGAAAGATAAATCCAAATTTTTGGCCATCGAATTGTTTTCACATTTTATGAAAATTGTTTAGATCGATGTAAGATAATTTTATCCTATATCTGTTTTCAAATATTTTGATTTTGATCGTCTGCATTCCTTTAAAAAAATATTATTTCTTTCCTCTGAATTTAGTGAATTAGGCCATACAACTGTTTTATATGTTATAATACTTATTGTTATATACATTTTTACTGATTTGATTTCATAATTTTACATGGTAAATTGATAAACAAAATATTATATTTTGAATGATTTTCACATAATATGAATTTTGATATTTTTATACATGCATACTATTAATACAAACATGTTGAATGAATGATGAGCAAGTGATTGGGTAATTATTTGTTGTTATTATTGTTATAATACTGTAATAATAGTATGTGCGAGTATAAATAAAGGCTAATTTTTCTAATGTTGGTCGGGAATTGACTAACCTAAACATGATGTTAGACTGATAAACATTTCTTTAAATACCGTGGTTTGGCTTTATCATAAACTAATTCACATGATACACTTATTAAGAGTTATATGGAGTTATTATTGTACTAACGGGCAATGAGTAATAACTCTATTTATCGAGCCAACGATTAATGAGCAAATGATTATTGATTTCTGATTGACGCTACTAGAAAAATACCATGCGAATATTTAATTATTTATTGTGATTACTGGAATGTATCTTATTGCACTACCGTTACTGTACTGTTCTACTATTTTATCAATTATTGTTTTATTGTTACTACATTGTTTTACTTTGCCACGATTTTTATGAATATTGATATTGATGGTATTGCTACTGATTCATTGTTGACTGATTTATTGTTATTGAATTTTGAGGATATGATTTCTATATAAATCAAGTGATATTGAGTATGTGATATAAAATACTTATTGGATACTAATATAGAATGATTAAATCTCATGTGTAAATTGATTTGATTGTACTATATTGTCATGGATTCCAATAGTTTTCAATGATATATTTGGTTTATTGATTTATACGATTCCTTACTATTATAATGTATAATTTATACAATTCCTTATGTTATGACATATGATTTATAAGAATCCTTATGCTATGACATATACTTTGGGAATGATTGTTTACTACTTATTTATATGACCTCCATAGTTATTTACTTATCTAATGATTTATTAGTTTACTTGTTTGTCGATTATAATGTTTATACATTACACCGTTTTACTGGTTTTTGTATCATATTATTATATTTTTTTTAGATTTTGCTGCTACTGCATGTATTTATTTATGCACAGATTCATGATCATATTTATTGTTACTATTATGAACCCTGTGATGATATGTATATTGCTTCTTTATCATGCTTTAAGTTCAATTATATGATTCATTGACATGCTGAGCTTTTTAACTTATTATATATAGTTTAAATGATTTCAAATAATAGCAAAGGATTAGGAGTGTAAGATTAATCATGATTCATTAGGTTTTTTTTAGTTTTTCTTTTGTATTTAAAGCTATATGATGTGTTGTAATTATATGATATATGAGTGTTGTATATGATTATCCAGCAATGAATATAAATGTATATTGATGTTTTGATTATTATATTTATTTCCACCAATATTATTATTAATATAAGAAAAATATATTGGATATTAAAAGATAAAGAAATAAATTATTCAAATTTCAATTATGAGACATGACACCTTGGGTAAGTTCACCCTATCATAATTAGTCTCAATTGACCTTTGATTTGACCAAATCAACCCAAATTCCTTACTTTTATAATAATATATGATTTTTTAATGGTCATTATGATCTTAATATATTTCTCTTTCTTGACTCACTTAAGATTAAATATTGCTCCATTGAAGATAATAGAGTAAAAAAAATGTTTTATCAACATAATCATACTCTCAAATTTTATTTTATATTTTTATCAAACAAATATATTAAATTTACTTTAATTACTTGCATCATTAAATCTTTTTAAAAAATTTTAGGGGGATTTACATACATACAATTTTATTTCAAGCTATTTACATATCTAACATTTAAAATTTTAATATTACAGTCTTATTCCTCGTATAAAAATTTAATATCAAATATATCACTAATATATTTTATTCTTATCACCCATACAATCCAATAAACTTTAATATTTTATTCCATGTACTAATATTTATTTTATAAATAGTAAGCATGAAATTTTAAAATTTTAGATATTAGACATATAAATAACATGACATAAAGTTGTGTGCATGCAAATTTTTTTTTTTAATTTCGTATTATGAAAATAATATATTATTAGTTTATTACTTATTTTTATGAATACTTTTTTTGGGACATTTAGGTCATTTAAGGCAAACTCACACACACAACGCATACACATGGACCTGAATCTTGGACCTCTTAGTTGGAAGCCTAAGCTCTCAACCAATAGATCAAGGAGAGTTGTGTATTTTTATGAATATGAGTTGGCAGCATGGCAACATTTTTTATATTTTTTTGCGTTTCTCCTATCAGTGCGACAGCAAAGGCATCCGCTGCAGAATCCCAAGCAAAGCAACAGTGCTTGCCTTGTTCTCATCCTCCCCGAATCCCCTCAGCTCCTCGATACCTTTCTCGCCGAGCTCGGACATCTCCAAAAGCCAGCACTTAGGGAGCGGAGCCGTTGCCTGTCCGGGTCATCCAAGGAGCACGAATATGGCTTTCCAGCGGCGGCGCCACCGATTGACTCCGGCGATGCGAACCAAACCCGCAATCTTTACCGCCACCTTGCTTGTCTTTCTTTTCATTGCTTTCCTGTTCTTTTTCACACCTAGTATCGATGTTGACAGCCGCTCGCTCGCCGAGCCCTTCCACCGCATCCGCGATCGACCGGTAGACCTTTCGCTTCTCTTCTATAGTTTCTCTTTCTCTCTATCTGTCGCGTCCTTTGGTTCATCTTCGGCGCCCTAATATTTTTCTCTCCATTATTCTCTTACCGGAAATAGAGGCGGGGCTTTAGGGATCTACAGAGGGAACATTATCCTGGCAATAAGGTTCACATCACTATCTCTAACATTAACAATTTTGAACCGCTGGAATGCATGTTTGATGATGCATTTATTAAGGCAATCGTCCATGCTTCTTAAAATTATGAGTAGTGCTTGGTTGGCTTGTTTTGAAACAATTAAGGCAAGCATGAATATTTTAATGTCTGTGTTATCAAATGATTAGAGTTATAGATGTAAGCATTATACATGAATGCTGTGTGTTTGAGTCATATGTTATCTGCTGAGGGTTTTGTGCTTGGTTCACTGTCCATAGACTGACACCAGATTTTAGAAAAAGTATAACTGGTGGATTTACTTACATAACACATAATTACTATGTATTTATGTATCTAACGTTTTTTATATTAAATTATTTAACATTTTAGTGTTTCAATCATATCATAAGATATATACATGAAAATGTCACTCTTAAAAAAATTTAATATGAATGATATTTTGGATGCAATTTAAAGATTTGGGTGTTATATAAGCTACTAAAAATTTATATGTTAGCTATATAAATACATAAGAGTTATGTGGTATGTTTGTAAACCCCTCATTATAATTTGCATGCCATGTATATTTTATCAATAAACTAAATAAGTGGCATCTCCTAATAATATAACCTTAGGCAGCATATACCAGTGAACATACCAACACCTTATTGTTGCGATGTAGAAGCTGTGCAGGGAAGTCAAAATGCTTTGTTTCGAGCGAAACTGAAAACAAAATGAAAAAAAAATGGTGTAAAAAAGTAGAAAATAAAGCCAAAATCAAACACTGAAACATCATGTCTTGGTTGATTTGTACCTTATATTTATTATATTTTGAAATGTGTAGAAGAATGCCTCTATTGATGCGCAGCAGGAGGTATCCCACCCAGCGTTTTTTCATATTCCAGTATGTATTTTTCAACCAATGATTGCTCATTAGATTTATTGTTCAAATGTGGTAATGGGAATTCAATAATCTCATTCAAGGATGGTATGGTGCCTTCCATTTTCTTTGGTAGAATGAGGGAGAAAAAACCAAGTTTGATCTTTGGAGTTCGAAGTTGTCCAAGTACTATTATGGTTGCTGCAATGCCAGCAAAAAATTTTCAGGTGAGTTTTAGTTGTTGATGCAATGGTCAAGTATAGGAAGTGGAAACCTACTAAGCTCCAAGTCATGTAACTATGCAAACAATCATTGTGATTAGAATTTGTTTGGGGGCCAATTTTTTTATTAAACAGTTTTAATTTTTAGTAACTTCTAATTTTAATTAGGTAAAATATCAGAGCACATTGAAAAAATGAAGGGGTTACTGGTCAATTTCTTCACCTTACAATTCCATATTTATAAATGTTAACTGAACCGCAGGCTATTTATTTATTCTCTTTCACCTGATAGTTTTTTTCTTGTTGTCATATTTTGCAGCTGCTGAAGTCATTACTCTTCCAAACAGATATTTGATGATTGCAACAAGCGGAGGTCTGAATCAACAAAGGACTGGAGTGAGATACTTTTCCCGTAGTATAGCAATTGTGTCTATTGGAAGGAGAAGAAAAAACTTTTTTTTTTTTAAATCTTATTTGGTTTCTTCTAAATTTTGTATTTAACCAAAACGTCATTTGAATTTTTAAAGCAGACTAGTTTAGAACCAGAATGAGATTGTTTAAATAATTTATGTTTAATATTTTATGTATATTTAAATCCAAAATATTAATGTCATGGAAACAACCTATTTGCAAATGCAGGGGTACTCCTGCGTAGATTAACCTCCAAAATCTATATTAATGGGAGCTCCATGATTGAGTTTTTCCCCAGTGTATCTTTAGCTGTAAATTCATGGTCTAAAGATGGGTTAATATTATGCTTCTTGCAATATAATGCTATGGATGTTTGCTGTAAATTCATGGTCTAAAGATGGGTTAATAGTGCTTTCTGCTTGTATGTTTAGACTTGCAGATGCTAATTGTTTTTCTTATTGAGAAATCTTGCCATCTGTCTTGTAGTCCTAAACTGTTCATGTATTGTACGATAATCTTAGAATACTACATATTTTCAGTGGTGATGATAGATGCGTATCTACCTTTTATTTGTACTTCTTTTATTAGCATTTTACTTTGTGTGCTTATGGACACCAGGGCTTTAAAACTTCTTTGACAAAAGAGGATAATGTGTTGTTCTTGGAGGTAAATGTTAACCCATTGATAGTTTAGTGATTCTTAGGTGTTTGAGGATTATCTGCAACTCTAAAGGCATGCATCATTTGCAAAGTAAGACTTCATTCTCTCTTCCTGTGGCGGATTGTTAAAGTAATGACTTTGAGGCTTATTTTGTAGGTGTTGACCTCGATGACTATTACAAAGTTGATGCAATCAAATAGGATGAAATGACAAGCAACATATGCAATGTTGCTCAATTACGCAATCAAATAGGTTGGAATACATTGATCAAGAATGTAAGTCACTGAAGATTGTTTGTTCGGGAAATAGATTGCGCCCGTGTGTTGGGATAGTAGAAACAACTAAGATAAATATCTATATTACTTGGGTTGTTGCATAGGTTTGTCACCACCCAACCTGATATGATTCACAATTTGGATGGTGACAGAGTAGAGGCGGAACATAGCAGACTAAGATTGTTTAGAGTAATTTCATATTCCTTTTAAATAATAGACACTAGAGCTTCTAATTCTTCCACCATACAACAATTTGCTCATCGACAGAAGAAATTTCTTTCATTCTATTTATCCACAAAAGTATACAATACATATTCTTGCTATAACAGTCTCTGACAACAGACCAACACATGGCATGAAATAGAAAAATGCTAGGACTGTTCAAGAATTCTAAACCAAAAATGGAAATGGTACACATACATCAGCAAGACTAAAAAAATCAGCTTTATCATCTACTTAACGGACCCTTTTCCCCTGTTTTGAACTGAAAAATAAAATGCAGAACTCAGAATGAGCTAACATAGTTCAGTAGATTACATTTTCTCCTAAATCAATTCTCAATAACCATAAAACCAATGACTTAAGTAAAGTAATTATTCCAATAATGAACATACTTTAAAGTCATGTCAGAACAATGTAGGATTTTGCTGATATCTAAGCATGTTATAGAATTCAGAGCATAATATGCTTAGCACAATGCAAATTTAGCTTAACAGAATATAAATAAATACACATTGCATAAGAGAAAGTATTAGAACTCCAGCCCATATGTCTCCCATTCAGAATTCTCGACCCTTATGCCTCCCTTTCAAAACTCCTGACCTTAGGCCTTCCAGTGCTCTTAGCTCATTTAGAATCTTTACAATAGAACTCCACGGATATATAAAAGAATTCCAAATAGAACTCTCCTATGAACTCCTTATATACAGACATAATATCATTCAGAAATGCACAAATGTATATGTAAACATAAATTAGACTATTTACAGAATTTCAAAGATTTTTCTTATGGGCAACATTTAGCAATCAAACCCAATATAGTGTTGCAAAAATTCACTGACTCAGAATTCTACAAAATTACCATAGATCGTGCAGAACTACATTTCAAAGGCTTAATTGTATTACAATACTACTTTTCAGTGCTCGAATATTTTCCTAGTGTTTTATAAATGCAGTGTTTCAAAAATATCTGATAGAAATTTTACATAAAAATATCTAAATGTCCAGAACTATGTTCTCTGCAATGTATCAAAAGTTATGCGGTGAAAGTTTTCCCGTTTAAAAGTTATCTCGGTTCAAATACTAGAAATTTATATTTTTAATCAGGAAAATTCTAAAATTGTCGGATCATTAAAAAATGAGATAGTCAAAATGCAACCTACCTTGATCGGGATCACTTTCGGAATTTGGCTATCAGCAAAAAATGACTCGAAGAGGGGTAAGTAATCTGCTACCAGTGTGAAGCCTGATTTTTCTTAATTTGTTATTTTAATTCCTTGTTCTTTGTCATCTATATTTTTGATATTGATTTAATTAGTGCTCTTGATATTGATCAAAAAGAATTTTGTATGGAAATTAATTTGTATAACCTCAATTTGCCTTGACTTCATTTGTTTTCAATTTATTGCTGAAAAATTTGGATTATTTCTATCATTTCATTATCAATTATTTATAAGTTTTAGTATTACTTAATTACATTTAAAAATAAAAGGCCATTGATTTAATCAATAAATTGTGATATGTGAATCCTTATTTTCTTTTACATCAAATCATATTACTAATCATATTAGCCGCATTTGGAAATCCTAACCTCAGTAGTCTTGTATTGAAGTTATGTTATGAAGTTAAGTTTCTTTGAAGTGAGTTTTATGACTTTTATTTGACTTGAATGAATTTACTACTGCCAAACTCAATTGTGATGCTTTTTTCAACTATAGTGTATTTCATTTTTATTCATTATCTCATTGATTTTTATATTATTTTATTATTATAATAAATTGAAATCATATTTGAAACATCCTCCTTTTTTTACGTTATTTTATTATCTTTTAGATTAAAAGCAAAAGCAAATAAAAAGATGAAGTTGACTTACAAGCCCTCAAATAATTTCTCACCTTTATGAAGGTGAGTTCAAAAAATGAGAACTTGCTTTCTACCAAATAAACGCTAAAACAATTCTAAAATGTAGTTCCAATCACTTTCAAGCACTTATGTAGGAACTCACCTACCCTTAAACAAACATTCGAAGTCTAAGTTTCAGTGCTATGATTCAAACACTTTTAGATCCTTGTGTCATAACTGATTTTAATATTGTAACCTAATCGCTTAGAACTTTTGTAGCATATTATTGATGAAGTGAGTCCTTTTTTAACCTATTGTTTGTTTCAGATAACTGATGCTGTTGTTGCAGCGCGCTTATTGAATGCGACTCTTATTGTTCCGAGGCTTGATCAGAGATCTTTCTGGAAAGATTCTAGGTGTGGTTTCATATTGCACTTAAATCTGGTTCTTTAGTGTCTCACTATTATCTATAGGGTTGCAAGTTTATCAAGATTTCCTCCCCTTTTTTTCACTTCGCTGTTTCAGTGATTTTGCTGAAATATTTGATGTTGATTGGTTCATCTCGGCTCTATCAAAAGATGTGAAAATAATAAAGCAGCTTCCGAGAAGGGGAGGCAAGGTCATTAGAGGACCATATACTATGCGTGTGCCAAGAAAATGCAACCCAAGATGTTACCAAACCCGAGTCTTGCCTGTTATGCTGAAGAAACATGTGAGTGTGCATACTAAGAAATTTGTCCTACTAGAATTCAGCTGATTGATAGCAAATTTAGCTTAAAAACTTTGTCCATCTCCTGTTTTCATTGTATTGAAGTGAACAAAGCCATTCAATATTGATGCATAACATTGTAGTGTTTAACGTTTCCTAATGCAAATTTAGAGTCCTCAAACTTTCATTTAGACAAGACTTTGTCTTTTTTAATGAAAATTATAAAACACACAAAATTCATCTTGAATGTTCATCATCCACATAGAAATTCTGTAAGAAATTTGACATCATAACAATTATAAATTAGAAAATTTAGATTATAGTAGTTTTAATTGAAATCATTCTAACTCATAAATCTATCACAAATTATGCTGGAAAAAAGGTAACAAGGAAAGAATGCATGATGTAAGAAATGTTGGCCTCATGCTGGTATAGGGAGATAGTTTTCAAAGAAAATTGTTATTTACATTTTTTACCTCAATTGAAGGTTTTGCATCCAACTTGCTCTGGGCACAAAGAATAAATGAAATTTTCATCAAACAGCAATTGTTATAAAAAATTGAATATTTATAATAATAAACCTCAAAGCCCTTTCAAATAGCAAAACAAGCTTAGACAAATTGGATCCATGTTGAGGGCTCACACATAGATTGCATCCCTACAAAAAGTTAAAAGGATAGCTCACAGGAAAATCACAGCCAACAGATAAATGCATAGTGTGCTAGAAGTATCCATAAGGTACAATAGGGGTACAAACGAATCAAGATGAGCCAAGCTAGAGGCTGTTCGTGCTCAAGCTCGTTTACTTAAAGCCTTTTTAAGCTCGGCTCGAGATCAATTCAATCTTTTGTAACAATGTTTGAGCTTGGTTTATTTAAATTCATGCTTGATCAAATTTGGTTCATTTTGTAATTACCTAGTTCTAAACAATCAGCTTGTTAGAAAACATAAATGAGCCTTATCAAGTCAATCTTTAAAAAATGATCTTTTAATTTGTCAAGCCTTAAATCTCATCTAGCAAGATCCTGCGCGTACCCCCACATGAGTTACAAGCTTACAAAATGGAGCTCGACAACGCACTTTGAACTATACTAATTTATATGTGTAAATGATGTGAGATTAGATAATTTTTAAAAAACTGAATTAATTATGTGTGCATGAATGGGTCCAATTTATAAATCTATAATATGTGGGACTAGTTAGTTATAAATAAAGTCATGAAAATTTAACCATGAGTTAAATATTAATCTTGAATTAAATTTAATTGTTCATATCATTTGTTTAAATGTGAATTAAATTCAAATGTGGATTAAATTGTAAATTTGAATGTGAACTAAATTTAAAATTTAAAAATTTAAAATTTAAAGGTCCAATCATGTTAGATTTT
The DNA here is from genome assembly GCA_016618105.1 of Dendrobium huoshanense. Lineage (NCBI taxonomy): Eukaryota > Viridiplantae > Streptophyta > Magnoliopsida > Asparagales > Orchidaceae > Dendrobium > Dendrobium huoshanense. The sequence continues at coordinate 34,855,882 of CM028354.1, read as the reverse complement.
CTAGCTTCTTAGTCATATGTAGTCGTGTCCTATTCTTTTTGCAAAAAAACCAAAATAAACATACTTCCTGCATGCCTAACATGGGCATTTCAGCAGCCAAATGGAAACTTCTAAAGTGGTTGCGGTTCCGCAACACACTCCTAAGCACAAAGATAACACATTCACATGAGGACTTACAATTAGATGTGCTTTCATATGCACAGAATTTATAGGCACATGCATAAGAAAAGATATACAAGGATAAAAGATGTACATAGATATATAGTTGCATATCATTCAACTTACATTAGACATACACCAATATATGAACACAAACAAACAATTGCATGTGCCTTTAGATGTATGTATGAACTAGGCAGAAGCAGATATATGTATGCATGAACATTGATATATATATCTATGAATTCATAGCACATTGATTTTGAAAGGTGAGACTCTGAAACTAATTGATGTTGAAAGATGAGCTGCGTCACCAAAATTTGGCGGGGGTTTAGATTTAATAAAACCTAATTAGGGTTTGGTTTTCCACCTTGAAAATGTGTGTGGATGATTAAGGAAATAGGCTTTTGCTATAGAATTTAAAAATGTGTAAAGGGGACGATGTTGGCATGCATGAGAACTTTCTACTTTCTCAAACTTCTCTTTGGTAGGGTTGAAGATGGGTTGGATTTGTCAAGTTGTGATGAAATATGAAACATATGCATTATGACAAAATGATGAATACAAAAATTGTAGAGAATTGAATGTTGAAAATACATAATAAAAAAATCATACAATTTTGGTGAGTGATGAGAGAATAAGTCAAAAATTTGTATAGGGGTTATAGGGATTCCAGAGGGTTTTGGGAAATTATAGAGAAATTGAGATAAAAGAGACAGAGTGAGGAATTTAAATTCATGAGGGGGAATAAGTGTCTATAAGAGGGGCAAGAATATGGGGGATATGCTTTCATATTCAACACATCAATCAATTATTCTTTACATCCCAAATGAATTTTATTTATATTAGTAGTACAATAAACTAGTATAGGATAATCATGACCAAAACCTAATGAAGGATAGCCATGACAAATCTAATCCTATAAAGATAAATAAAGTATCCTAATTAATTTAATAAAAAAAATGACATCAAACGCATTCTAGATAGTCCTAAATAAGATTTTTTACTGAATCAACTCCCTTGAGGTTGGAAGAACTCTCCTTCGAAGAGCTCAAGGAGGTGGCCAGTGTGGTGGAAGAGGTGAAAGCGGCTCATGTAGGTCAATTAGGTCATCCTCCAAAGAAACAAAGACATACATAAACATGAATATTAGAGGTGAAGGGAGTGGAGAAGGAAATGTCCAAGCTACTAGTGGAATGTGGGAAAGGTAATCCTTGTAGCATGTCTATGATGGAAATGGACTTGTGGATGGAAATGGACTTGTGGAAACTGATGTCTTTCCAAGGATTCATGGTGACAATCTAAAAGATCCGGGTTTCCATGTGTGGAATTTTCACATGTATGCAATCAGAAGTATGGCGTATAAACACTTTATTTCATTAGCTTTATATAATCATGAATGCATGGTTTTTTTCCTCCTTGTATTTGATTAGGATTAATGTCTTTCCATATTTATGACATTCTCTTTGTATAAGTAATGTTAAAAGGGTGGCTATTCAGTAAAAGTTTGTTATCCAGTGGTTGTTGCTATACCATCATAAGTATTTTTTCCCCTTTCTAGTACCTTCCTATTACACCAATGGAAGTTATTCTGGTTTCTCTTTGTTTACTAAGAGCAACATCACTTTTTTCCCCTCTTTTCTCTATATCCTTGATTTTGATTATCATCATTCATCATTAATTTATCTTTAAATCTTTATTGTTTGTCTAGATCTAGGATTCAGGGGTCTTAGAAGCTGTCTTTTATTAATCTTTGTTGAAATCCAACTTCTTGCCTTTGCTTCCTCTTCCTTGAATGTCAAAACTTCCGAAAATCAATTAGGTAGTTCTCATCATTGAATATATCAAAATTTATCAAAAGGGAGCTTCAAAATATTAACTCTGCACATTGGTTGAATGAAAGAGACTTGTAAATTTGTAAGGGGGTGGTAAAGTATGTGACCTAATTAAAATAGGTCCATATTGAAAAGATCTAAAGTTCATGTCATAGTTATGAAATTCTCTACAAACAAGAAACAATTGAAACTATATATTCTTCGCTATAAATCGGGAAATATGGGAGCCATTTTTCAAACCTGTTAGAAGATGCAAAATATTTGTCATGATCTTTTAAATCTAGATTGGGATAGCAACAACAAAACAACATACACATTCTTTTATAGAATATTATAATCTAATGAAAAATGTTTGGCTTAAATTAGATCACTACTAAAATAACAATATAAATTGCAAAGATAAATTTCATTAAATTCAAATACAAGAGTTAGGAAAAGGGACCCTACTATTTCTTAGTAAGGCTTCTGCCTTAATTCGTGTTAGGAAAGTAGGACTAGTGTAATGCTTGATACCTACTGCATAGATGCCTCGAACTTGATGGCAACATAACTCAAAGATGATGAGGGTAAGGAGAAATTAGGCACAAACAATAATTAGAGTATACCAAGTTGTTGAAGCTAGAATGAAAACTAGCGTGCATATGGTTTAAAGCCACATCATATGAGAGAGAACTAGTTTAAGTTTCATGGGAAAACCAATGTCCTGGTTGACCTCCTTTTTTGCATTGATCACTTGCATGCCCTTATTGCATGTTTTGTGGACCATTTGTGTCTGATGAAGGGTCAAATCACGTATTTTACCTCAATTCGTCGTCGGCCTTAGGATTCATTCCTCTTGATCACATATCACCCTTTTTTATGATTTTAAATATATGTGATCGGGTCGACGTTGATTTGATGAGAATTTTACATGCATTTAGCCTTTCATGTGCGTATTCATTTCGTACATAAAATCTTTTGATCCGGGTCTTATTTTGCAAAAAAGATTGCTCGAGCGCGTCCGGATTATCGAGATCTTTCAAATGGGTCCATCCGTGCTTGAATCGGACATCGTTTAACATGTGTTGATGAGAGAATTGTAAGAAACTTTTTTTAAATAAATATAATAATTAAAAGACATTAAAATCATAACATAATTTTTTGCCGATGCTTGGGCAAGACCCACCTTGAATTCCAAACTGACATCAACCCAAGGTGAGCCTGGGACTGGAGAAGTCAAATATAACCCGATGCTTTGTTGTCTAGTCTTTGCTAGTAAGCACATTTGGTACTTTCTGATGTATTTGTCCACATCACTAGTAAGTAGAGAACAGTAGAAGTTTTCCTGAATAATTTCTAAGGTTTTATCATGGCCAAAGTGTCCCGTTACTTCACATCATGGCTTTCATACAAGATAGCCTCACGAAAGGAACAAAGAGGAATTCATAGCTGGTTGCCCAAGAAGAGATAGCCATGCTGAATGTAGAGTTTATATGTTTGCAGTTTACACCATTCCAATATCTTCTGGAAATACTGTTCCCGGGCATACAAATCTTGAATTGCTTCAAACCCTAAAGTCTTCATTTGCAAGGTATTGAGTAAGCTGCAGTAGCGGTTTAAGACATCTACACCTAGTTGGATCTGTTGGATTTGTGCTAGAAGGTGTAATAGAAGGAAGACAAATTTCCATCCACTTCGCATGCTTCCCCATTGGCTTGCTTTGATCATGAAGATGTTTAAAGACTTCATGATCTGAGAATAGGATGAATTCTTGTGCCAACAAATTATGACTATTGTGTTATAAAGCTCGGATGAGATTTTATAATTCTTTGTCATTGGTGGAATACTTTTGACATAACTCATTTAGTTTCTCACCGAAATATGCCACTTGGTTACTCCCTTGGCTTAGCAAGTTAGCATTGACCCAATGCCCACATTAGAAACATCACAATCAACTTCCAAGACTTGGGTAAAATCTCGGAGGGCCAAGACAAGGGCTAGAGCCACCTGGAGCTTTGGTTGGTTGAAACTAGCCCGAGCAAGTATGGTCCATGTCAACTGAGGCCTCTTGAGAAGTTTTGTCAATGATGCAACAATGGAACTGAAGTTTTTAGCAAAGTGGAAGTAGAATGATGCCAATCCATGAAATCTCCGCTCCTCGATCAAGGACAGGCACATGCCACCCACGATAGGTGTTACGTTGTCTTGGTCCATTTCAATGCCTTTTGGAGAGACAACAAAACGCTGAATTTTTACTTTGGTAAAGAAATATCCACATTTGTCCATTGGCAGATAACCTTCGCTCTTCAAGGACTTCAAATACTTGCAGGAGGTGTTGGACATGTTCTTCCACAGTGCGATTATACACTAAAATGTTGTTGAAGTAAACAACAACAAAATTTTTCAAGAAAGATTGAATAATGTGGTTCATCGGTCACATGAAAGTGTTGGGTGCGTTCGTAAGTCCAAAAGACATAATTTTCCACTCATCGATTCCGTCACTCATTTTGATTGGGCCGATAAACTAGTCAGGCCCAGACTTTGCCCTGACGTTAACTATCTTTCCCATCTTTGATTAAATGATAAGCACCCAATTTGGAGTTCCTATTGAAAGAGTTAGATACACCCAAATTAATTGGAGTGGCTAAACGAAATAATATATATTCTCCATCATTTCTCGTGCATTATTGTTTCAAGATAATGTTCTTAAGTGCCTTTGAGAAGATGCCATCTTAACAACCATATATTTAATAAATAGGATTTCATATAGAGTCTTTGGATATAAAGGTCCTATGGTACTTTTCTCCAAATTCCCCTTCGATATCAACAAAAAAAATTTTTATTTTACTCTTTTCTATATTTTCATATTCATGATAGAGACAAATTTAATCCAAGCACTCTAAAATGTCTTTTTTGGTTACTCAAACACCAAAAAGAGATATACTTGTTATCAACCAACAACTAGAATTTTTTTTTGTCCCATGAACGTCACCTTCTCATTTTGCTTTTCTTCCTAATATGTTAGTAAACTCTAAACCCTTTATTGTCCGACATCACATTGGATCTTTCCAAAAATATGATGGAATTATCAAATAGATCCGTCTGAATGCTTGAATCTCTTAACCGTCGTACAATAGGATTACTTGTTGCTTATTATTTTGTTTTACAATTACTTGTTTTCTTTATGATCTCTGTATCTGATTCTAAAGGAGTATCTTTGGTTTATTCTCGTTCATTGTTTAGTTATTTGTCTCAGTTTTCCTCTTCTAAAACCGAGGCTCCAGCTTCTATGCATGTTGAGATCATGTCGTTTATGGTGGTGCAGGTTGTTCAGCTTACGAAGTTTGATTATAGGCTATCAAACAGGTTGGAGACTGATCTGCAAAAGCTTAGATGTAGAGTAAATTATCATGCTTTAAAATTTTCTGATCCAATTCAAAATATGGGCCATACGTTAATGAGTAGAATGAGGACAAAGAGTAAGCATTTTATTGCTCTCCATCTCAGGTAAACTGTCATGTTGTTAACTTTTATTTTTACTGGAATTAGCAACTTGTATATTAAAAATAGTTTTTTTTTTTTCAGTTCCGTAATGCGGTTTCTTTTCTAATAGTTTCCCAACATCTCAATAATTGGCATGTCTTACTATGCGTTAGCATGATAACATCTATGACAAAGCTACATGTAAACATTTTAAGAGAAATGCTAAACTACTCTCAAATGATGAACGACATTAATTACTAATATTTAACTTAAAAGTAACTAATGACAAAATAACAGAAGACATGAAACAGAAATATAATCCATTACATAAACTTATGCTTTGTTTGGGGCTGCTTTTTCATTGCTTATTGAAGCAGTTGTTTAGTATAAAAATTAAATTTTTTTACTAAAAGCTGCTTCAAAAAGTAGTAAAAAAGCCATCCCAATGAAGCCTTAGTGAATGACACTATGATTGGCAACTAAGAGTAAGCATCTTACGCAATTCTGAAGTTTTGGAAGGGAGGTCGAATCGGCATACTGATGAAGCATGTTTCCTATGAGATTTTGGATTTGTTTAGATTTGGGTTGAGACTTCCTAGTGGCTCAAGTCTCCATGATGAATCACCTTCTCTACTTTTTGAAGACAACTCTCTATTTAAGAGATTAGTTAGGCTTATTCATAAAGGAATGCTTGTTGGGCTGTTGCAAATCTTGGGGAAGGAGTGGGTAGCCTTGTCAAAGGTTCGTAGTTCAATCATTCAAGGTCTATCAGTAAAAGAAGCTAAACTCTTAAACATCGAGGCGCATTTTGGTGTAATGGTTGGAATTTCACTCAAGAAACTTCACAGTTAAGTGTGCTCATATGGGAGAAATTCTGGGATGGTGACCTCCTGGGAAGTTACACCAAAAGGACAAAGTTGTGAGGCTTTTTGGCCAAGCGGACAATTTATCGATAATTAAGAGTTTGGGTTGTTACAAATGATATCAAAACAATACACTAGCCAAAAAATGAGAACTATGTGCCATACAAAACAAAGTGCTATGTCATGGGAGCCACCTCTTGAACCCTGCATGGGAGAAAGCGCTACGTGGCGGGAGTCTCCACTTGAACTTGTAGGGGCCACCTCTAGAATCATATATGCATGGTGGATGATTCAAGGATAAAGATAAGATACATACGATGATGTCAATTACATAAGTGAGGGAGATTGTGATGAAGCTAAACTCTTAAACATCGAGACGTATTTTGGTGTAATAGTCAGAATTTCATTTAAGAAACTCTATAGTTAAGCATGCTCATCCCGGAGAAATCCTGGGATGGGTGACCTCCTAGAAAATTACATGAATAGTACAGAACTATGAGACCCTTAGGCCAAAGCGTACAATATCTCAATAGTTAAGAGTTTGAACTATTACAATAGGACAAGGATAGTGTCGATGATGGAGTCGGTGTTGGGATATGGGCATGGCGTCAAGGGACAGGAGCTGATGAGATGTCTAGCAAATTCAAGTGCCTAGATGATGAAATTGAAGAGCTCCCCTAAGAAGAGACTTCCTTTCAAATATGTGTGAACTCTTGTTTATTTTCATGCTAGAGTGTTGATCTCCAACAGTTTCCCTTGAGATGCAAATCCTCTTTCAGAGGGTTATAAGCATCCGAATCCATATTCCTATTCCCTGAGACAACAATGACATCACGGACATGAGCGGAGAGGAATGAATTTGGAATTTATTTAGAATGCAACGAAAATAAGTTCTGAGGAATTCCGAACACTAAAAAAAAACTTTACACAAGTTCTACTCTGTAGCAAACATTTAATAAATAAACTTTTTTTTGTTACTGCACTCTCCTACTACTTGCAACCAAACACCACCTAAGATGTTCTTCTTGCAGATTTGAACCCGACATGCTTGCGTTCTCTGGCTGCTATTATGGTGGAGGAGATGAAGAAAGGAGAGAATTAGGATTAATCCGCAAACGGTGGAAAACTTTACATGTAAGCATATCAGCTACTTCTCTGATTGAATCCCAAACACAATAGTAAATCCCTTGATATGTTTTGCAGAAAAACAACCCTGACAAGGAGCGTAGGCATGGGAAGTGCCCTCTTACACCTGAAGAGGTAGGCCTCATGCTTAGAGCTTTGGGCTTTAGCAAGGACGTCCACCTCTATGTGGCTTCCGGCGAAGTATATGGCGGTGAAAATACATTAGCACCCTTGAAAGCCCTTTTCCCCAATTTCCATTCAAAAGAAACTTTGGCCAAAAAGGAACTGGCTCCATTCTTCCCATTTTCATCTCGTATGGCTGCTCTTGATTTCATTGTATGTGATCATAGCGATGTTTTTGTAACGAACAACAATGGCAACATGGCCAAGATTCTTGCTGGTAGGAGGTAATATTATTTTCTCATGCATTTTACTTTTGATAAGTTAATATTAATAATATTTTTGATATACAACAACAACAAGCCTTTATCTAGCTACATGAATTCTTTTTCTCCATTATGTCATATTAAAAGACAAATTCTCGTTTAAATCTAATAAAGAAAGATCATTTCTAATATTTTCTAACCAAGTCTTTTTAGGTCCGCCTTTACCTTTCTTTACGTAAGTCAAATCTTTTTTTTTTCTTAAACAGTTTGGTAAAGTTGAATCAAATCTAATACCTCTACTTTTCTAACCGGGTTATCGGAAGGCCGCCGTTTTATGTGACCAAACCATCTAAGGCGACTCTCTCTAATCTTATCTTCTACTGGAGCTACTGCTACCTTTTCACGTATATGCTCATTTCGTATCCCATCTCTAAGGATAAAGCCACTCATCCACCTGAGCATCCTCATCTCTGCCACACTTAACTTAGTATTATGCTTCTCTTTTAATGGCCAACATTCGGCACCATAAAGCATTGCAGGCCTCATCACCATCTTATAGAATTTTCCCTTAAGTTTGAGGGATACTTTTCTATCACACAACAAGCCCGATGCAATCCTCCACTTCAACCATCTAACTTGAATTCTGCTGAAAATATTATATAAATGAATTTAAAGATTTAAATATTAGATACACTATAATTCATTATCATGTATCTTTTAATTCTATATCTATATTGATAGGAGATACTTTGATCACAAGAGGACTATACGGCCTAATTCCAAGAAGTTGTATTCTTTGTTCCTGAGTCGTTTCAACATGACTTGGGATGCATTTGCTGCAAAGGTCCGAAAATGTCAGAAAGGATTCATGGGGGAGCCTAACGAGGTAAGACCTGGAAGAGGCGAATTTCATGAAAATCCGTCGAGTTGTATCTGCGAAAACACAGAGGCAAAGTTGAGGGCTTCACCCATTTTTGAGAATCCAGCTGACAATGAAGTGGAAGATGAACGAGAAGCTGATGAGGATTCTGAAACTGCTGATCTTGATGAGGAAGGGGAAGAAGCCATTCTACCAGAAGACGGCACAATCAATGAAACTGAAGCAGGTGATGATGATCCTACAGTCAGACCAGAGGAACAGGAATGGGAAGAAATGCTTTCAGATTAGTAACTTTCCTTTGAATTGAATTTTACCTTTTATTTTATTCAGATTTACATTCATTTTGGTTGATTAGAACTGCACTAACTGAGATTTTTCTGCGCATTTATTTTAACCTGTACATAAGAGGTTTAGCTGGGAAAATGTACAGGATGAGTTTTCTGGGAGAATGATTTGGAGAGTTGTAGAGAGGTTTAGATTAGATAGTTTCCTACATTTGTTTAATCATGTTTTCTTCATTGATTTTTGTAATGTTAGTAGTATTCATGCATGATTGGGCTTCACAAAACAGTGGAGTTTTTGTGGTGATTGGTCCAATTGATAGCTACATGTTTTTCTTGCTGTACTTTTCATTTATGATGATGATGACGATGCAACTAACAATAGAATAAGGCTTCGGGATAGTTTCATTACTGTTTTTTAAAGTAGTATTCTCATACAAAAATTTAGGTTTCGTTTAGAACGACTTTTCCTAAAAAGTTGCTTTAAGAAGTAACACAAAAGCCGTCCCAAACGAAGCCTTTGGCTTCGTTTGGGACGACTTTTTTACTGCTTTCTAAAATAGAGTTTTAGTATAATTTTTTTTATTTTTGTACTAAACTCCGTTTTAGAAAACAATAAAAAAGCCGTCCCAAACGAAGTCTTAGTTGAAAAATTTTTGTGCTAAAAAGCTTATTCAGAAAGCGATAAGAAAGCTGATCTTAATTTCTGATTATCTTTCATTCATTACTTATATGAGAAAAATGAAAGAATAAGACTTCGTTTGGGTCGGCTTTCTTGATGCTTCATAAAACAACTTTATAGTACAACAAATAAAATTTTATACTAAAAAGTTGCTTTAAGAGGCAATAAGAAAGTCGTCCCAAATGAAGCCTAAATTAAATTCTCTGTTTCTCACTTACTTTTGCAACTTGTTGTTTGTTATAAAGTCAATATGATAAAATCAATGATGTTTATTTTAAAAATTTCTATTGTATGATTAATTTGGAGTGAACTGTGCATAATAAAACATTTTAACGATTTGAAGGTCATTTTGACAAAAAGTTGACTGCGACATTCTAAATGAATCTTTTCTACAGTAATAAAAATTAAAATTAATGTAATGATTTATTAATAATTATAAAAATTCAGGTGAAATATGATTAAAAATGAATAATAATAAAAATCCTCAAAAGAATAATAATGCATAATAATTCTGATTAGAATTGTCCAAAGCCTAATCCTTTACAATGGACTAGGGTTGTAAACGAGTCGAGTCGGGATTAGTCGAGTAGTTGCCTTATCGAGCCCAACTTGTCGATCAGAAAATTGGCTTGAACTAGTACTCGATCTCGAGTCAAGCTCAAAAGGCGTGCTTGAACTTGAGCTTGAGTCGAGTCTCAGTTGGATTTTTTTAAATATTATAAATTATTTTAAATATTTAAAATTTTATTAAGTATTTTTAAACAATTGTTATTAAATGTAAACATTAAATATTAATTTATTTTTATATTAATACATATTTTAAATATTTATTATTATTATTTTTATAAATATTTAAATTTAATAAATAAAATAAAATTATTTAAAAAAATTAATAATTATTTGAGCCAGCTCACGAGACGACGAACTTGAGCTTGTTTACTAACAACCTCGAGTTCGAATTTGAGTAGTGAGTTCGATAAACTTGACCTGCGAGTCAAAAAATAAGCCGAGCCCACTTACTAGCCTGCTCGGCTCACTTACACTTACAATGGACTTAATGTCCTGCAGCTGAGTTTTATTTGGATTTTGGATGGTCTCGTCCAAACAAACTTGCAAGTTTCTGATCGCATCCATTATTCCATTTCGACGTGGCTGAACTGTGATCGACTGCTCTTGGTTTGCTTTGGTTTCCCTCATCCTCCACATCACCAGAGATGCCGTCGAGCTAAGAATACCAACGGTGAAGAGAACCAAGCTTCTCTTCCCTGAAGCCCATGGCGTCAAGTCTCAGCTCTCTTCCACCTCAGCCCACCGTTACCCGTCCTATCCATCGCTGCTACTCCCAATTCTCCACTCTTCCTTCGTGGCGCATGTTAATTTCTGCACAAGATCTATTTTTTCCCTACCAACCCCTCATTTCCTCGTCGGCTCTTCCTCCTGGCAAGTAAAAGCTGCAGCCTCTTCCCTGTTTATTGCAGTTCAACTGTTTGAGGAATTTCATCAACGAATTTCAAGTCTGGAGTTTTTCAAACACCAGTGGTTTGATCTTTTATTTTTTTGCCACCCATGATTTCATTGTTTTTCAGGGAGATTTCGCTTTCCATTGCAAGTTAAATGCAATGCCCAGACTCTGGTTTCTTCTGATATATCGCAGGGGACTCCTGTTCGGCCAACAAATGTGTTGGTCGTTGGAGCTACTGGAACTTTGGGCCGGCAGATAGTCAGGAAGGCATTAGATGAAGGATATGATGTTAGGTGTCTTGTAAGGCCTCGGCCAGCTCCGGCTGACTTCTTGCGGGATTGGGGAGCTATTGTTGTCAATGTAGGTTTCAAAATTTCAACTATTTTTTGCTTCAGGTCAGAACTTACTTTCCGGTTCCTGTAGATAGTTTTTAGAGAGAAATTTTTATTCCTTTATGCAATATAGTTGATCAAGGAACATACTACATGTCGTTAATGAAAACTAGGTAGGTGTCTCTTTTTTCACAAATACTGCCTAATTTTTGGTTCTTCAATTAAACCAACTTATGCATATAATATACTTGTGGATATCTACATTTATATGTATGCTCGTGTGCACAAACCAACATGTTTGAAATTTTTATTTTATTTTATTTCAAGATTAACATTATTCCCATATGCATATGGTTAATGTGTTTTTATCTAGGACTGATAATTGTGTCCAAAACTAACTTGTTAATTACTCTATTTAAATAACCTTGAAATCTAAATTAGTTTGCTTCGACTTGAAGATAGCTCACTCAAAATTAGCTATATTAAACTCAGATATATGATGTATGCACAAGCATATGTATCTTAACACATATATGCACATGTATATATTCATGTATATGATCCTTATTTTCTAACTCTCCATATGTTCCTTGGCTTTATAATTATTTGAGCATGCCAAGATACTAGCACATGTAGAGGTCCATGTAGACCGAGGTTTCGTTTGGGATGGCTTTTTTACTGCTGCTTAAAGCAGTTTTTTAGTACAAAAATTTTAATTTTTATACTAGAAATTTGCTTTAAGAAGCAGTAAGAAAGCCATCCCAAATGAAGCCTGAAAGTCATAAAATAATTATTAAAAATCTCTCAATACTTAAGAGTATTGTTCAATGTTGTTAATATTTTGAAGAAGTTCATTTTGAACAATGCTTTTATGCCATTCTCTTGTTTTTGTTTAGTTGCATATTATATCATAATTCCAATACAAATAAAGGCATTGTGGACACAGATTTGAGTCCTATTTTTATCCTTGAGTGTTTACTTACTTTTCATGATTATACAATCTTGGTATGTAAACAGCCTTGCTTAAAAGATAGTTCTTTTCAAATCATTGATCTGGCTGATGCAAAACAGTTTTATTACTATACAATTTTTTAGCAATTGTGGTTCATTCAGTGATGTATCATCTTGTTTCTTTCTTGGATTCTCTCTGGAATATCTGTATTCTAATTTTCATATCAACAGGGAGATTTGAGCAAGCCAGAAACGATACCGGCAACTCTAGTTGGTGTTCATACAATAATTGATTGTGCAACAGGGCGGCCAGAGGAACCCATTCGAAAGGTTATACAATTTAACTGTAATTATTACTGCAGAGTTCCCATCTTCTTTAGTAGAGCTAGTAAAAGTTCTGTTGAGAACATAGTGTTGATCTTTAATTTTGATGTGATTCTAGCATCTTTTGCAGCTGATTTAATTTTGCTTGTTATCTTTGTATGCTCTATCTTACATTCATGATGTAGATCTACAGAGTGAACAGTAGTGGTTGAATTCATACTGATTAGTATAAATCAACTGTATAACGATTTGTTAATTTTTAATATTATACAGACAGTCTTGTAGGTTGCTTTCTTGTTATAATTATTTTGATTATATACCCTTTAAATATCCTGTACATGCACAAGATTATTTGCCACAGACTGAATCATTTTCTTTATAAGGATTGGTTTGTAAATCAGTATTGACTATATGCTTGCCTTGGTGTTGTTTTGTTATTGATTTAGAGGAACACGTTTTTCAAGTTAAATAGAAGAAATGCGCGTTTACAGATTTTAGAAAATTTCTGGTTAAGATCAATTTAATTTTCTAAAACTTTTCCTCTAAATTATTATCATTTCTATTTCCATACATTTTCTGCTCGGTAATCTCCTTCTTTGTTATGCAAGTCAACCAAGGGTTTTCCATTGGAAATCTCAGCATCTGATATTACTCTTAGAAAAAGATGCGTTAAATTGACATTGTTGTTGTTCCCGATATTCATGGGATGATAAACATTGTTCTTTAGGCTTATGTTTGAATCAACTCATGTTGATTTAACATATCCTAAGTGTTGATTTAGCTCATTCAACTCTTTGGGATTCAGACAAAGAAATCTTCCTCTCTAAGATTAAAAAGCACATCTTCTATTTGTTCTTCCTCTCTAAGATTAACATATCATTTCAATTAAAAACTTCTCTAATATTATACCTGATGCGGACATCCAACCGTCCATGCCAATCCGAGGAGGAGCTGAAGATCGACGATCGAGATCACTTTGTTTTATTTTCATTTATTAAGTGTATTTTAATTTAGTTTCGCAATTTCTCTTTTTTACCCTCTTGTCTTATGTAAGCCCAAGGGGCAAATGTGTCTTTTAATTTCTCTTGAGGCTTATATATAGAGGCTCATTCTCTTGTATTAGAATGATGATGATGAATTATTAATAAATTTTTTTTTGTATTTTACACTTGGGTTCTTTGGGAAGAACGTTAGTGAAATCCCTATGGGAGGGAGTCGGAGTTTCCACCAGCTGCAGGATGGGTCCGGGCTCGTGGCGTGAAGTCCCTTCGAGAAGGGCAACGTAGTACCCGTCAGCCGCAGGATGTGTCCGGGCTCGCGGTTGTATCTTTGATATTTTGTTTATTTGCTTTTTGCTCCTTCTTATTGTTCTTCATTGTTATCTTCATCTTCTTCCTCCTCCCCATCTTCGTTTGGCCGCCGGATTCTAGCCCCTCCCCTTTTCCCCATTAGCTCCTCCACCGCCCCACCCGAGCCAAGCCCACCGCCGGCCACCCTTGTTTGTCTTCATGAATGAGGAGTCAATGTCATCCTAAAGCTTACCTAAAGAGTTCAAATAATTTAGGAAATTATTTTCATCCTTTGAAATTCAAATTTTGAATTTCAATTAGTTTCCTAAATTAGAAAGCTATTTTAGGAAAGTATTGAATCTCATTCATGATGTAATTCAAATTTAATTTGGGTGATTTAATTTTAGGGCGGTTTTCAAAATTCAAATTCAACTAATTCAAAATTTGAATTCTTTCCTAATTCATCATTCTAATTTTGGAAAGTTACTAAATGAATTTTAATAGGGTTTAATTATTTTCCCATAACCACATTTTAGAAAGAATTCAATACCCCCTCATCTAAATCTGGCCGAAATTCTTATTGCTGTAATCACCGCTCAAATCTTTCCTAAACACCTCCTTTATTTTGGGAATTAAATTCCATCATAACTCACTGCTGGCTGAATTATCCCAAGATCCTTGCATTGATTTTCTCCACGAAATCCTGCCCACAATTCCTCCCGCAAAGAGTCTTCCACGTACTAGTGCTGCAGCCAAGGATTTCCCACTCCTACTCCCACGTCTCCAGCAACGATCTGAAATTCTACTCAGATTTCAATCCCAAAGCTGAAATCTGCTGTCCAGCAGTTTCGGCTTTGTTTTTGCTGTAGCAACATCAAAGAAGCCTCTCGCCTCTCTCTCTCACGGTCAAGCCTTGCTAGAATATAGGCTGAAGTTCCTCTTCCATTTCTTTCTTCCCAACAATAATGGCTGGAACTCTTTTCTGATTTCTGAGAGAAAATCTGAATACTTCAGATTTCTTGAAGGAAAATTCTGAGAGCAATTCTTGAAAAATCTGAAATATTTCAGATTCCTTTAAAGAAATTTTCAGCTTTTGTGGAAGGACTTGGAATTTTGGAGAAGAGATCTTCTCCCTTGCAAAGCCCTCCTACCCGTTCTACATCAGTTTGGTATCAGAGCATGGTTGCTCACCCGGGATGCGAACTCGACGGAGTCGAGTCTTTTCCACCCCGGGAGAATGATGCGGACATCCAACCGTCCATGCCAATCCGAGGAGGAGCTGAAGACCGACGATCGAGATCACTTTGTTTTATTTTCATTTATTAAGTGTATTTTAATTTAGTTTCGCAATTTCCCTTTTTTACCCTCTTGTCTTATGTAAGCCCAAGGGGCAAATGTGTCTTTTAATTTCTCTTGAGGCCTATATATAGAGGCTCATTCTCTTGTATTAGAATGATGATGATGGATTATTAATAAAAAAAATTTTGTGTTTTGCACTTGGGTTCTTTGGGAAGAACGTTAGTGAGATCCTTATGGGAGGGAGTTGGAGTTTCCACCAGCTGCAGGATGGGTCCGGGCTCGTGGCGTGAAGTCCCTTCGAGAAGGGCAACGTAGTACTCGTCAGCCGCAGGATGTGTCCGGGCTCGCGGTTGTATCTTTGATATTTTGTTTATTTGCTTTTTGCTCCTTCTTATTGTTCTTCATCGTTATCTTCATCTTCTTCCTCCTCCTCATCTTCGTTTGGCCGCCGGATTCTAGCCCCTCCCCTTTTCCCCATTAGCTCCTCCACCGCCCCACCCGAGCCAAGCCCACCGCCCCACCCGAGCCAAGCCCACCGCCGGCCACCCTTGTTTGTCTCCATGAATGAGGAGTCAATGTCATCCTAAAGCTTACCTAAAGAGTTCAAATAATTTAGGAAATTATTTTCATCCTTTGAAATTCAAATTTTGAATTTCAATTAGTTTCCTAAATTAGAAAGCTATTTTAGGAAAGTATTGAATCTCATTCATGATGTAATTCAAATTTAATTTGGGTGATTTAATTTTAGGGCGGTTTTCAAAATTCAAATTCAACTAATTCGAAATTTAAATTCTTTCCTAATTCATCATTCTAATTTTGGAAAGTTACTAAATGAATTTTAATAGGGTTTAATTATTTTCCCATAACCACATTTTAGAAAGAATTCAATACCCCCTCATCTAAATCTGGCCGAAATCCTTATTGCTGTAATCACCGCTCAAATCTTTCCTAAACACCTCCTTTATTTTGGGAATTAAATTCCATCATAACTCACTGCTGGCTGAATTATCCCAAGATCCTTGCATTGATTTTCTCCACGAAATCCTGCCCACAATTCCTCCCGCAAAGAGTCTTCCACGTACTAGTGCTGCAACCAAGGATTTCCCACTCCTACTCCCACATCTCCAGCAACGATCTGAAATTCTACTCAGATTTCAATCCCAAAGCTGAAATCTGCTGTCCAGCAGTTTCGGCTTTGTTTTTGCTGTAGCAACATCAAAGAAGCCTCTCGCCTCTCTCTCTCACGGCCAAGCCTTGCTGGAATATAGGCTGAAGTTCCTCTTCCATTTCTTTCTTCCCAACAATAATGGCTGGAACTCTTTTCTGATTTCTGAGAGAAAATCTGAAATACTTCAGATTTCTTGAAGGAAAATTCTGAGAGCAATTCTTGAAAAATCTGAAATATTTCAGATTCCTTTAAAGAAAATTTCAGCTTTTGTGGAAGGACTTGGAATTTTGGAGAAGAGATATTCTCCCTTGCAAAGCCCTCCTACCCATTCTACATCAATACCTCTCATTGAAAGTAAGAATAAAATTTGGAACTTCATGATGGTCACATTATTAGTTGTTTATAACCATTGCTTATTTGATTTCGTTTTATTCTATAAATTGAACCAGTTATTACATACTATTTTTAGTGATGATGATTCAATTATAAGATCTAATATCAAATATGATGTATGACGTCTTAGGGTCTTATTGGGTTTCCTAATGCAGATTTAGGATGAGATGGACAAATTCACTTATAAAATCAAGCTTCATAGTTCACTTATTATTTAATTTAGAATTGTTTATGTTTCTTTCTATGATACTAAAAAAAATAAAAAGAATTCCTCACAAAGAAGAATTTAATGATCGTTTTAGAAGAAAGGTAGCAAAGAAATTTAAGATCAATAAAATTTACGCGACAACTGAAAATAACACTGGAATAAGAATTTCAGATTGCATGCTAGTTGACCATTTCCAATTAGATGTGCAAACCAAATGCTAAAGTACAGGAAAGAAAGATCAAAGAAGGAAATTACCGAGGTTTTATTCGATGTCTTATTTTAAGATGCGTGGAAGACTTTGATGGACCGGCCGATTTAATTGGGAGGGAATCAAGAAGATTCCTAATGAAGATGGAGCTATTTAGGTAGGTTCTTAATTAAAGGGGAGTTATTTAGGAGTGCTTAAATTACAATTGGAAGGGAATATTTAAGCAGGAGATCTAATTTGAATTCAAAATCTAAGAGTGAATTATTTAGCGCAAAGGAGGTGGAATTAGGGGGGATTGTTTAGGAAAGTTTTTAACTTTTAATTACAATTGGAAGGGAATTAATTAGGAAAATAAATCTAATTTGAATTCAAATCTGAAAGGGAATTATTTAGAGAAAGGGGGCTGATTTCGTAGGAAATTATGTAAGCCTATTTAAGGCTAACAATAGGGTGATTTCATATTATGTTTTGGGAGTTTACTAAATTTAGTTTATTCTTAGGTTATTTGGGCTCTGACCGATGGCTAGGGATTTGGGAGATCCGAATCTTTCTCTCTAATTGAAAATGCAACTGTATCTTGCTATTTTCTTTCATATATCTTTTTTGTTCTCCTAATTTCTTATTGTTGTTCGCTGATTTCAAAAAAAATTGCATCCACTTTCTATCGGACTTCTCCAAGAATTTGGTAGTCATCATTTAAACTGTACTTGAACACATAAATTTTACTAAGCAGTTAATTATTCTTTATATTTTTTAATAATCTCATATTTACAATCATAACTTCCCTTCTCCATATAACAAAAAACAAATATAGAATGGAGTTGGCGGTCATGATCCTTTTGTAAATCCCAGATGATACACTGATATGCCGACTGGACCGGTCTGGCCTGGACCGGTCCAGACTTATTCCAGGCGACCCAAGCTGGGCGGGATCCAGGGAAGGAAGGGGGAGGGCGGCAGCCCTTGTGGGCCCAAGCTTTGATTGAAATAAACTTTAGGAGGGAATTTTTGAATTGAGGGGCTGTTTAGGGAATTCTAATTAATCCTTTTGCTTTAATTAGGGGTTTTGGGGGGGAAAGAGGATCATCTTGAATTTGAATGAAAAGTTTGAGATCTCATTGTGTGTTTGGGCTCTAGGGTTTGCTAGAGACTTGTGGAGAGTTGTTCTTCCTCTCGAATTGAAGAACGTTGTATCTTTCTTTGTTTTCTTGCATCTACTAGTGGAAACCTTGTTTCTTTTCTTTATTTTTTTCTGTTTGGGTGCATTTCCTGCGGCGGAGTTGCTGTAAAACTGCTGGGACAGCAGTTTTGCTCACTGTTTTGGGCTGATTTTGACTAGGATTGCTTGAGAACTCAAGTATTACCTTAGGGTTACTTGCGAACTCAAGTATTTCATATCATACACATGGAGCAACATGCTATAAAGCTTAAAGAATTGCTCACAGAAATGTTCTCAAAACACACAAACACAAGTTATGAGATTCCATGAAATAACAAAATCACAATCAACCTGCTGGAAGAATGTGCAAGTCCCGTTTTACTGCAATAGCACAAATAACGACCATATGAATTCGTCAACCAGAAACTCATTTAAAGGCCCAATAGCAATTCCGTAGAGAAGCTAGGCCAAAAAGCACATCTGCAGAACCAATAGCAGTAAAACAGCAAACACAAAGAACTAATAGCTGAAAAGTAACCAACGATTAAACCAACTCATGACTACAAAGGGTATCAAATTGAACCAAAATAGAAAATATAAACGCCCCGCTCTAAAACAGAAAATATAAACGCCTCGTTCTCTTTCATGCTCATAGACATTTTTTCAGTGAAGCAAAAAATAGACAAACTACTAACATGAAGTGAACTATTAATAAAATTTTTAAATCACTCTCTTAGTTATGCTAATTTCACAACCAGTTGGTATTGTATATTGCTTATCATTGACTCATTTTGCATGAGTAATGTATCCTTGGATGCGCATTGTCTGCAGGACTATACTCTTGTTCTATGCTGCTGTGCTGCAATATTTCCGTTTGATATCATAATTTTATTTTCTGTTTCTTGGCCTTGGTATGTATTAATCGGCTTATTCTATTTAGGTAGATTGGGAAGGAAAGGTTGCTCTCATACAATGCGCAAAAGCCATGGGAATTCAGAAATATGTGTTCTATTCCATCCACAACTGTGATAAACATCCTGAAGTTCCATTAATGGAAATCAAGTACTGCACTGAGAAGTTTCTTCAGGACTCTGGTCTAAACCACATCATAATTCGCTTGTGTGGTTTCATGCAGGTACAAAAATCTTAACAAGTTCAGAATAAATTTTTAGTGTATTGGCATATCATGTCTAGAAAATAGAAAATAAAAGAAAGGACATACTTCACGTATCAGTTGGATAGGGTGACACTTTTTAATGTATTCCGTGTTAATGGTGAAACGACTCTTGAAGAAATGTGAGGAAAAAAGGTTAAGGCTAGGTGGTGCTTCATTTTAAATTTGGATAAAGGTAGGTTAGTGATGGGGACATCAGATCGTGGAAGGTTTATCAGAGACGTGGCCGCCGATCTACAGCCACGATCGAGTCTTTGTATTTTTGAGTCATTTGTATTATTTTATTATTCATGCATTTTATTTATTGAGTGTTTTATGTTTTCCTTTTGTACCCCTTTAATGGGAAGCGTCATATGTAAGCCCAAAGGGCAAGAGTGTCTTTTATTTCGTTGAGTCATTGTACCCGGCTATTTATAGCCCTTTCTTTCATCTTATTGATGAATGAATGATTGCTTATGATACTTTCTTCTTGCATGAGCATAGAGAGAGCTCGAGAGTTCTAATGGAGAGAGTTCCCTAGGAGAAGGA
Organism: Dendrobium huoshanense; assembly: GCA_016618105.1. NCBI lineage: Eukaryota > Viridiplantae > Streptophyta > Magnoliopsida > Asparagales > Orchidaceae > Dendrobium > Dendrobium huoshanense. The sequence continues at coordinate 34,835,714 of CM028354.1, read as the reverse complement.
GATCGTATCACCCACCAACCTTGGAGACGGCCGGGTTCGTGGTTTTCTCTTTGTATTTTCGTCTTCCCTCACCACCTTCTCTCATTCGTCTTCATCACATCCAACTCCACCACCAAATTCCCCAACTCCCCCCCTCCCCCCCCCCCCCCCCCCCCCCCCCACCCACACACACACACACACACACACACACACATCAAACTCCACAAAACTCTACCCATAGCCGCCGACCACCATTGCCCGAAACCCCTCCTTGCGGCCGGCCATAACTCCATAGCCGTCGGCCACCCCCCACTTCTCTTCCCCCTTGAGTTTCCTAATTGGGTTGATGACTAATTTAGGATTATTTTGAAATTCAAAATCATTGGGATTTGAATTCAAAATCTTTCCTAAATTGACTTATCTATTTTAGGAAAGTTTCTAAATTCATCATATTTGAATTTAAAATTTAAATTGGATGAAGTATAAAACTTTCCTAATTCCTAAATCCAAAAATAGGAACCCCATTTAATTGCTCTCAACCTTTTCTCCCCCTTGGATGCCGCCGGCCCCTCTCTCCATATCCCTTTAAAGTTCTTTTAATTGTTTCCTAAAACCCATCCCTCACTTAGGAAATAATTTCACATCCCCTAATCCCCAATTGGCCGAAATTTCCCTAAATCCCTCTTTGATTAATTTGTTTCCAAAGTAGTATCCTTACTTTTGGAAATAGATTTCAATCCTCCCTCCACCTCTTCATTGCCGCCGCCCCTCCCCCTTCCCTCTCTCCATACGCGACCCCCTCTCTCTCTCAAATTCCCTCCCTCCCACTTCAATACTTTGCTTGATTCAAGACTTGAATTCTCCTCCCAATTCCCCTCGCTCCTAAGCATAGAAACCTGAAATTTCTTTCAGATTTTGGCTCCAAAATCTGAAATTATTTTCAGAATTTTGAAAAGGGAACTTAGGAGTTATTCTCCCTCCACTTGCAAGAGAAACTTCTCTTTGCTACCATTCGAGGAGTGCATCAAGAACTAAGGAAACTCTACCTCCAATCATCCATGAATGGCGGATCCGGAGACTGAATACGGCATCACTTGGGACGAATACGGCTTCACCGACATCTTACGCTCAACTTTCTTCGACGTGAATCCAAGGATCGATCACACCGTCGAAGACTGCTTGGAGCGCATTCTTGATACTTTGGTGGAAGCCATTGACGAGCACTTCGAAGGCGTCGAGTGGAGGATCTCCACCAACCTTTGACGAAGGTTTCTCTTCTCCCGTGCATCTTATATCTTTTAGTCTAAATTTTCTTGGTGTGATTGCAGTCACGGCGGACTCTTCTACATTACTCTTGCCTAAGCTTAGTAATCGTAGGATTTGAGTGCACCTCTATGCTATTCGATTCTCGTTGTTAGACTAGTGATTGTTTTGAAAACTACTACTGCTCATAGGGTTATTTGTTCTTTTATTTTGGAAGCTTCAAAGTTCTTACCATGTGATTTTGAACCTAAACGGATAACCACTAATTGCTTTATTTCGTTGTTTGAATTTGCTAGTAGATTTGTTCTAGAATTATTCTGATCATAAGTTGTGCAAAATCCAAATGAATTAAACATTGCATACATAAGTGGCCGGGTTGAGACTGGAGCTTTATGACCTGGGTACCTAAAGTTAGGATTTAAGACCTTTAAGGGTTAAATTCTCAATGTAGAGGTCAATAAACACAAACAATTATTGAGATTAATTTAAGCTGTTAGTGAAAATAAAGCTTTTATGACACTCCTAATTCTCTAATTTCTGTATTATTATAGCACTAATTTTATATATTCTCAAAATACTTAAAAAAACATTGGAAAAAAGATTAGAAGGTTTACACTTGTCTAGTACCCTTGTAACTTGCATTAAAGATTGAAAGGACAGCAAGTCAAATTTTTGCATCCATGGATATTTCAATTAATAAGTTAATACCAAAACTTTGATTTTTGAGTAGTATGATGAAGCTTAATTTTGATCCTTTATTCATTAGTCAGAATTGGACTAGTTGTATCCTTTGCAATTGATATTGGTGCATTTTTTATCTGTTAAGAGATCAAATTTGTCTGTTCATGATATTTTGACTTAATTTATATGCTTTTTCTGCACTTCATTTTTGAGTCATTTTCTGACATCCGTCCGTATTACAACATAACAAAAGGGCCTAATTGGGCAATATGCTGTGCCAATACTAGAAGAAAAGTCAGTATGGGGGACAGATGCTCCCACTAGAATAGCTTATATGGACACTCAGGTTAAGTTCAAAATTGTTAGCTTTGTCTTGTATGCTTTAGAAACTTGCAATTTTGTTATTTTCTAATACCATTGTGACGTTATTCCAGGACATAGCCCGGCTCACTCTCATAGCCATGCGCAATGAGAAAGTTGACCGGAAACTTCTTACGTTTGCCGGACCTCGTGCATGGACAACTCAGGAGGTATAAAATGTTATTCATTATGCAAAGATACTTCAATATCTAACAAAATGTGTCTAGTCTGGCTGAATATACAATTTGACAGTCCATTATTGTTAAAAAGTGTTACATAATTAAACTATGCTTCTACATTCTGCATTTTTATATTGGTTAAAAATGGCAAAGCATTAAAAATTTTGAAAAAAAAAAAAACATTGATACATGTAATCGCATCGATGTGCTTGTTCTCTTCATCTATGATAGAAGTATATAGATTTGATCAATGTATGCAAATTTGATGGGCTATTTTGCTGACTTGTTAATGTATTCAAATGGGATTTTTTTATAAATTGGGGTCTTAGGCTCGTGCAAACATAATCTATATTGTTTCAAATAAAATTCTAATTTGATATGCTATTCCCTGTACTTTTGGGAATCAACTTAATAATTGGAAGCTCGATGATTTCTTCGGGGAATCACCTTCTTTTATTAGTGTGAGGTTTGGATCTATTTCATTGGTAATTTATTTTATTCTACTTTTATATAGTACTCTTAATTTTGTTGTTGGATAGCTGTTGTATGATGAGCCCAATGCAATGTGGGTTCAGTGATGCATGGATTTCAATATGCTGTGTTTTTCTTGTTTATGAGTTTCCAAGCATTGAATATAATGTAAGTAAGGCTATTGAACAACATCAAAAATTTTCTTGGTCGTATTTTAGTTTTTCATCAAGAGTTAATGAATAGTTATTAAAATATAGAGTTTGTGACTCGTGAAGTTTTGTTGCATCTTGTGGGCTCATTCGTCTCATATTAGATTTGCATTATAAAATATAGACCTCATTATAAAATATAGACCTTAAGATTGAGCCTAATATTGCATCACAATATCTTCTAAACGTAGGACATGGTAATTGGGTTAGTTAACAAAATAAGATGCAATGTGATTAGTTTTACTAGAATTTCATACAATTTCAACATAACTACATAAGTATTAGGAGGTTTAAGAATTATATTTCTACATTTGATGAAAGGTGGGATCCCAAGGTATTTGCAGATTGAAGAGATAATGTAGAGGTTTATTTATTTATTTTTGTAAGATGTTATATGTCTGATTCCAAAAGATTTGAATTTGCTGAAATCAATTTAATGGGACTTTGGCTAATTGTTGTTTCTACAATGAAACATAGAAAAAAAAAATATATATATATTTGCCATGCATTCATTCATTATAGGTATCAACAACATAATTAATTTGTGAAATTTAGATAAGGTGATTATAGTATGTTTGAATATTTTAAAAGCTATAAGAGTCTTATGGTCAAATATTATTTTCATGTAGACTATTATGTGATAAACATTTGTTTAATTAAAGGTGCTAGAAAAGAAATTAAGCATGAATTAACCTAAAATTTACCAAAGACAATAATTATGGGTTTATACATAGCTTTAGATCTTTAGATGAAAATAAAGATTTACCATTATAAAATTAGCCAATATCTAATTTTATTAAATGTGAATGTAATTCATGATGTATAGTTGTATATTATGGACTTTTTATGAACTTGAACATTGCAAGAGAAAAATTCAAAAACTTGAATCTAATGTTTAATATGCATTATATTTGAATCAAAACTTGAAGTGGATTTTGAATCTATCCTTGATTTTTAGATTGAACAAATTGCGCTTGCTGACATCGCTTGCTGACGTTGATAAATCATTTGGACATATTGATAATATAAGTCTTGATTAAGTATTTATCGAAATTATCTTTTGCATCTGCAAATTAAATTGATATTCATTTCTAATTTGGCTCTTGATTTCTTGACTTGTATATTTATAAAATGAATCTTAGTAAGAAATTTAAATTGGGTCAATATAATAGTAGATTTCATCATGATAACTCTTTTCAAGAAATTATTAATTTCAAAACTTTGTCAATCTAGTTTAATCCAAATTTACATGATTCATCAATTTTAAAGTTTAAATTTTTGTTTTTTTTCTTTATTGATTTTGCTTATCTATATGATTGACATGCTATATTTATATCATTTATTAAGTTCCAAGTTTCCTTCATCTCTTTTTTTTTTTTCAATAGTAAGTTGTTATTTCTCCCGTGGCAGATAAGATTAGAGAGAGTCGCCTTAGATGGTTTGGTCACATAAATCATCGGCTTTCCGATGACTAGTTAGGAGAGTAGATAAATGTATTGGATTTGACCTATGTTAAGAAAGGTAAAGGTATGTCAAGGTAGAACTAAAAAGATTTGGCTAGAAAGAATTAAAAATGACATTTTTTATTAGAAATAAATGAGAATTTAACTCTAATAGGGCACATTGAAAAAAAAATTCATGTAGCTAACCCCATGTAGTGGGATAAAGGCTCGATGATGATGTTGTTGTTATAGTAAGTAGTTATTGTATAATAATTAGTAAATGTATATTATTCTAGTATTTCCTTACATTCATCTAATTTGCACGGAAGTGTTTGCAGGAAACTTAATGTTAACTATGATAATTATAAGTTCACTAAAGATGTTAATACGATATTTTAAAATTCAAATCAAACGATAAGGTAATAATCCTTCTAAACCCAAACAGTTTCCTACAGAAATTTTGAAAAATCATTGGTAGAAAAATAGAGCTTTATAAACCCTTCAACGAATCAAGACTGGTTTACTAGTTGCAAATCTTAAAAAAAAAAAAGTTTATTAGTGAAGATTTATGTATTAGATATGTAAATATATAAGAAATTTATGGTAAGTATAAATCCCCCTTTTTAAATATTATATCCTCTTCCCTTTTTTAGTCAGAAAGTTACAGCCACATACATATTTTTGCTCTTAACTACTGTGATATTTCAGGTGATCACATTGTGCGAGAGACTTGCAGGGCAAGATGCAAATGTAACCACTGTCCCTGTTTCAGTTTTAAAGCTGACTCGCCAGCTTACTCGACTTTTTCAATGGACAAACGATGTTGCAGATCGATTGGCATTTTCAGAGGTAAAATCTTTCACTGTTACTATCTCTCATTATCTTTCTTGAATGTAAAGCTTATTATTACTCTCCATTGATGTAATTTATAGAGCTTTAGACTTTGATTTATGGCTTTAAAAACTTGATAATGAAGAAATCAAAATCACCTGCAAACTGTAACAAGAGATTTGTTTAGGTACTCTCAAGCGACATCGTTTTCTCAGCTCCAATGAATGACACATATAGCCTTATCGGCGTCGATTCGAAGGATATTATCACCTTGGAAAAGTATCTACAGGACTACTTCTCAAACATATTGAAGAAGCTGAAGGACCTGAAAGCCCAGTCGAAGCAAACAGACATTTATTTCTGAGAAGAAATTGGAACAGTTCAAGTTGCAGGTGACATTTCTTTCCATTATAAGCAGAAACTAAGTGTTTTTGCTTTGTTTCTGAGTTGTACAAATCAAAAGAGCCAAGTCATGAGAAAGCATGTGAATGATAATGTGCATATAGATGTAGTTCTTGGAAAATGAATGAACTAGGCAAGTACACATTCATTTCTGAAGTTGATTGAAGTCATCAACAACAAGAGAAATCAATTTAATTCTTGCAAGCAATAGGTAGGATAAGAAATTGATGATCAAAGTGATAAAATTGCTAATAATTATTTTAATAAATATCAATCTGTATAAGATATAATATAGATCATGATATATAGTCTTAATGATAATCTACCGCCGATGCGTAAACTTGTATGTATTATTTTCTTAGTTCGAGCTCAGTATGGTTTGTAGGACCATAGGGGTGGAATAAATCTGCAAAAAATCCTTTTTTCCTTCTCGGATTGCAGCCCATATCTTTGCACAATTGATCATTGTACCAAATATTAACAGGGGTGATGCAAGATCTTCGATAACACTCTTTTGAACCGCCCGAATATTTCTTATAATATTTGTCCCACTCCATTATATTCTTCTCCATGATTCTTCTACTTGGTAATAGAAAACCATCATCGAGGAAGCAAGCCAACCACCTTGCCCTCATCTCTGAAGTTTGGAGGTTTGATATGCTCTCAGAATACCCAATGATGGCCATTTGTGGAATCTGAGAATGTATACACTCCCTAAATCAAAGTCGATTCTTTCACGAAGCTCTAGTACATAAATTCTTGTAAATAAGCGCCTTATGTGAACCCAAACTATTTGTAATAATGGTAATGATGATTATTATAGTAAGTACCTGTAGAGAGGAACTATCATATCATCTGTCCCTGCTACTATATTTTTGAACCAGGGAGAGACAGATGTTTCTCAGATTTTGATCACCTCTAAATCCTGTGGCATAGATCACTAAATCAGTTTCTATCAGTGTGGTCTTTTCTTCAATGAGGACACCATTCTCGTAGAATTCAAAGGTCTTAGATGGTTTTAGGACAATGCTTCCTTCTTCCACTTTGTTATAAAAGTTATTTGGTAATAGACAAAACTGAGTCGTAGATATCCCATGAAAAAAACTATGCTCTTGTTGATATCATATCATACTTCTTCATGGGAATCATTTTCTTTAAGAAGCTCTCTGTAAACTTTGAGAAGACCCACATCTATTATTGAAAGAAAAAAATTTCTATGGTTAATCATGCATGTTTGAGAGGTACATTTGGTATAATATTGGTAAGAAAGATCAATGAGTCAAATTGTACCAAAGGTGAAAGTAAGGTGGTCAAAAGGCTTAATAGGAGCCCTTCCCCAGGCTTGTGAAGGAGTAATTCAGAGAAGCGATTTAAATACATATAACCTAGTGGAATACCCCATGCCATCCAATGAGATACGTTCCATCTTTTTGTTCGAACTATCATTGTACAAGCGTATACAGGTCCTGTTGATAAGCATTAAAAGAAATTTTCTTAGATTTTCACAATTATAATGCTTTAATCATAGGACATGCGATATTAGTATGATGTGATCATAATTTTAATTACACAATTTTTCCCTTTTTCTAATTGTGTTTAATTATCTAATATCACAACTTTAACATCCTCATATAAGTTGAGTTTTAAAACCTTTTGAAGGTTCATTTTCTTATATATGTTCTTCATAGTCTTCTTGATATATAAATCAGTGGAAATGAAGTGAAGATTTGAGATAATATCTGCCAATCATTCTCTCTAATCCCAGTTCTTTAACTTGACTCTCTGTCTCCTAATCATTCTCTTTTGCTTAAACAAAAAATGATTTTGAATTGAACAACTAATGAAAATGTAAAATATTCTACCTACCTGATATTATTTGATGAATTGAAGAAAAAAGTTTGCTATTACCATTAATATCCGCACATTCTGCGGCTATGTCTAATGCTGATTTGAGATAACCCCCAAATTAGAAGCAGTTGTGCTACACATCTTAGAGTAATCCATTGAATGAATGACCTTACCATTAAAGACCTCCGGACTTGTGTTTTTTGAAAATGTTGGAATATTTGGATGTTCGCCAAACCGTCCGATGCAGAGAATCAGGAAATCCATCATATGTACCTAATTTTCTTAAGAAAAACTCTAAGATATCTATAAATAATATCACATAACTCCAAGTTTACAAATACAAATAAGACATTTGGATATTGGAACTATTCAGTGATAATTAATGATTGTGCTTTACTTTTTATGCTCAGATCTAATTATTAAAATGTTTTCACTTTTTCATAGGTGTAATAATCATAAAATATTTATTTATTATTATTTTAATAGGAAAATTATGTATGATATATCATTTTAAAATTAAAATAAATAAATGCACTTGATGAATAGGTAAATACTTGTTTGCATAATATAAATAAACAAACTTGAATAAACTTTTAAAAGCTCAATCATATAAATGAATAATCTTGAGCATTAACTTATTTCTTTGAATCATATTTGAAAAAAGAGGCTAAACTTTCGTTTGGGATGACTTTCTTATTACTTCTTAAAGTAATTTTTATGTACAAAAATTAAAATTAAGCTTCCTTTGTGACGACTTTCTTGTTGCTTTTTAAACCGGTTTTTTAATACAATTTTTTATGAAAAAAAAATTATTTTAAAAGTTGCTTTAAAAAGTAGTAAAAAAAGCTGTTCCAAAGAGACTTAAATTAAAGATAATTATAATATGAAACTAAAATTATCTCATATACTAGGCGAATTATTACGTCCGGACGTCCGAACACCCAATCCAGACGCGCTGCATCACCCGAATACGCTAGGTCCCAGTGCATTTTGGTGACATGATGCGTCTGGATTGGTGTCCGGACGATAATAATTTGCCTACCCATAGTCCATGGATTACTTTGATAGTTTGTTTCAATTATATTAAGTACCTCTGTAGTTTGATCTTCCTCTCGCCGCACCGTAACATGCCACACCCCTCGCCGCCCGCCACCAAACGCGCCGCCGGTCCCAGCCCACAGATCCCACGCCACCATCTCCTCCTCCGCTACACCAACATACTCTATCCCCTCCACCTTCTCTCCAAACCTCACATGTCTTATAAGATCAAATCGTTCAGCATAGGATTCTAAATACTCTATCACCTGCTTACTATCAGGACAAACCTCCGTCACCTTCTCCGGCCACGGGAAGTCGGAAAATTGATAATCACACATCTCATTTTGCAATCGTATCGACGCCGGCGTGCTTTTCCACACGCCGCCGATGCCTCGTTCGGCCTCGAAGACCACTGGCCGGAATCCTCTTTCCAATAAGTATTTGCAAGTTGCCAGTCCGCTTTTTCCAGCGCCAATGATGCATACTCTTTTCTTCTGCTCCATGGTTGCTATTCTCTTTTGTTTGACTCATTTGATTTTATAGCGAACTTTTATTCTATCTAGTGAACGTATACAGAGTAAGGTTCGGTTTTAGACAAAAAAACGCCTGTACCGAGTTTTTCGCGCATGTACCGAGTTTTTTTTGAAAAAACTCGGTACAGGCGCTTTTTTGCCTAAAACCGAAACTTCCTCTGCGCACGTTCACTGGATAGAATAAAAGTTCTTTTATAGCAGGTTTTGCTGTGATTTATGTTATGTTTGAGACAGCTTTTTTATTGCTTTATAAAGCTTCTTTTTAGTACAAATATCTCTTAAAAATAAGAAAAAAGTAGTAGTCTAATGCTTAGTTTGGGACAGCTTTCTTACTACTTTCTAAAGCAACTTCTTATTACAAAAAATTTAAGTTCAATAATTTTTTGTACGAGAAATTCATTTTAAAAAATAATAAAAAAACTGTTCCGAACGAAGCTTAAAGCTGTCCCAATCAAAAGCCTTAGTAAAAAATCAGGATAATCGTGCTACTGAATTGATCTATGAAAAAATTATTTAAGATATTATAATATAATTTGCATTATAATGAGCTTAGAAGTCATTCTTTGAAATTAGTATTATGTTTTAAAATTTTATTTCAACCCACCACGGGGTGGCCTTTGCTTTGGCCAAAGGAGGTCCCAATTATCCCCTCGGCGCCTCGTGCAATCGGCCCGTTATGGCGTGGGTTGCACGCAAGGTAAAATTGACCGAAGGCCGACACTTGCCCCAAAAAAAAAAAAAAAAAAATACACTAATCTTAAAACAAATCAATAATTTTAAAGTTGGTTCTAATAAAATTTATATGGGGATCATTGGCCATGTAAAATATATGAGGATTGTATCTGTTTTGTATATTTATAGTGCATTTGGCAGACTCACTTAGGATGCCATGCGTTTAAGATATCCAATCTAATTTGTTTAGTAGTTTTAAAGTTGATTCAAGGCTTAATGGCACTTTTGTTATTTTTTATTTTGTTGTTGTTGTGAAACAATGAGGCTCATTTGGATCATTGGTATGCAATTTTCGAAGAGGTTACAATTTTTGCTAAGGAGTTTGGTCCATTATGATGGCCATGGTTGGATTTATATGCCAATTAATACATAAACTATTCACAATTTTAAGCATCTTCAATATATCAAAATGTCAATCAGATGGTTATTGATCTGGCTATAGGTTTTATACCAAGTTTGGGAAAAAAATATTATATGAGGTCATCGAACCATCCGGAAATGAATGAGAGCGTGCCACATCACCTGGCACGCAGCGGTACTAAACACTGGTACACAGTAAAAAAATGATATGGTACGATTTCATTCTTCAAATGACGTCCGGTGACTGTACAGAATAATTAATTCAAAATAAGGGGAGAATGTTTTTCCTTAAAATTAAATTAAAATGAAATACACCGCATGTACTATATTTTACTTTAGATTTGATTTTCACCCAAAACACCAAAAAAGGGAAAAAGCAAATCATAATAAATGCTTTGCATTCACTTTTCCTCCAACCAAACAACTCCTAAGAATCATCTTAGGCTACCTAAAAGGTTTGAGCTCGCTAGCTTCATAGATGTCCGAAGTATATAGACATCCATAATTGCATCTTAAACAAGTCATTCAAGAGTTACCTCCAACTGGATCATCAATATTAAGCTCTTGAACATGCAAAACTAATGAATATGCATATTAATCAAGCCTATTTATCCAAAAGTTTTCATCAATCTCCCCATAATGCTAAATCCCAAAACTTTCTTTGAGTTCTCTTGGCTAGCTACTAACTACAAGCCTCATTTATCCGTGAAATCTTTTTGTGCGATCACTGGACGCCATCCATAGGTGAATCAGGATGCCCCACATCACTTTTTAGCTGTGTACCGTTGTTTACCCGGTCATGTGACACATTTTGATTCACCTCTGAACGATAACTGCACAGAATAATTTCTCAATTTATCCTTTACACAACTAGCTACACTAAGTACAATATATACATTTTCTATAATACTCTAGAAATTCTTCAGAAAGGTTCTTTCGGTGGGGCTAATAAGTATTAAATAAATAGCAGATTTAATTTGAGGATAGTAACAGGTAAATCCTGAAACCCATTGCATTAAGATTCTTCTTGAATCCGGTTTAAAATACCATAAATTCCCTTGGCCCATCAATGCCTCTTCCAATTTCATGTACTTCAATAATGTGTCCTCTCTTGAATTTATATTATGATAGGTGAAAATCACAGACGTTGGTTCCCAATTATTTGGCATATTTAACTAAAATATTGAAGGGATTGTGTTTAGTCTTATCACATCATCGTTTGCCATCGTCTAACCATCATTAACTGCCTTTCATAGTCCATTTATCGTTGTTCAACTTCCGATATCCAACAGTCATGGCATGACTATCGCCACGTACATCTCGTCGTCCAACTATCGTCATCATTGTTCCAACACCGTCGCCCTATTGTCAATGCCCAACTTACATCACCTGATTGTTGTTATCACTTGGTCTCTACTACTTCTCTAGTGAGCTTTGTTAAAATTATAAAAGATCAACCTTGAATTCCTTACTTTATAATCCTGCTTTCTGTGATTGAGAGGAAGAACGTATATTTATAATTTTACTTATATAGTAGATCATTTTATATTGGTCATGTCCTATGATTTCTTTCTTTATCAAAATTTTCACGTAAAAATTCTGGTGTCTCATATGTCCATCTCTTTTGTTTATATCCATGCATGTTTTTATGATTTCACATTTACGTAGTAGACACGTTGATTCTTTAGTACAAATATTTTTTAAGCTAAAATTTTTGTACTACAAATTACTTCTGAAAAATAATTCTATTTTTTTATGAAAAAAATGACATCAATATTGACAAATTAATAATAATATTATTATCAAAGTTGGCAAAATCAGATCGGACAATGAACCGAAAGATGGAGAGGTTCATGATTCGACCAGTTCAACTGATCGAGCCGGGGTTGAACCATATAACATAATAAATAATAATAATATTTATAATTAATAAAATTAATATTTTATGACCTCTAATATAATATGAAAATAGTTTTTATATAATGATAGAGACACTAATTTTCAATTTTTTCTTAATTTTCAGTATTATAGATATTTTTGAAGGCATAGGAGGTTTTAGGATTCAACCCATCTTAGATATTCAAAAAAACATAGTACAATAAAAAATTGAAATAGTTGATTTCACCTATGAAATTAAGCTTATGAGTTAAAAATTAAGGTTGTGTTTAGGACGGTTTTTTTACTGCTTCTTAAAACAACTTTCTAGTATAAAAAATTTAATTTATATACTAGAAAGCAACTTTATGAAGCAGGAAGAAAGTCGTCCCAAACAAAGCCTAAGTTTAAATGTGTTTCCTGCCTACTTTGATTTCTCTTTGGTTTACCCTATAAAAGCTAGTTTTGTTTTGGAGCTTGGATAGTTTTGGGACTGGTAGCAATGAATAAAGATAAGAATATCAAAATTGATAAATTCAATGTTCAAAATTTCAGTTATCAGAAGATGCAATAAAAGATAAAGCTCCATCAAACGCTTAAGGAAATAAAAGATGCATCAAACGTTTAAAGAAATTTGATTAGAGAAAGCTCCATCAAACGTTTAAGGAAATAAAGATGCCATCCATTAGCTGGGATTAGGGGTGTAAACGAGTCGAGTCGAGTCAAGTTTAGTCTCTTATCGACCTCGGCTCATTAGATGGAAAGCGTGCTCGAACTCGAGTTCGTCTCACTGTAAATGAGCTCGAGCCGGCCCGCGAGTCATGGACGTGAATTTTTAAATTTAGGTGAGATTTTTAAAAATTAGACTGGATTTTTAAAATTAAGTGGGATTTTTAAAACTTGGACAAAAATTTTAAAAAAAATGAAATGTTTAACATTTCAATAAAATATAGTTAATTTTTTGCCGTGTTGGTAGGTGATTTTACTAAACGAGCTTAAGCTCGACACACGAGCTCGATAAGCTCGACTCGTGAGCCCATAAACGAGTCGAGCTCGAGCCGGCTTGGCTCACTTGCACTCCTAACTAGGATTGGGATCTAATGTATAGGGGTAAAAATGTCAAATCATTCAATTTTTCCAATTCCGTTACCCGCCCTCGCTATCTATTTCCCTTTCCTGATACTCACTGCTCCACTAACGCTCGACCTTCTCTACCTCCTTCCTCCCTTCCCCATTCCTCTCTGAAACCCTAACTCCAATGTCCATCCAGCGAATCTCCACCGTCGCCGGCATCAGGATCACGAATCTCGACTCGTGCCGGATCCTCTTCCTCTCTCTCACACCCCTTCTCCTCCTTTTCATCGCCCTCATCGCCTACCACCGCGGCATCATCGACCCTTTCCTTGCATTATCTCCTCTCAAATCCCTCCAACCATTCTCTTCCACCAAACTTCTCCCACCGCCGGAAACCGCGGATCGGCCGCCTAGGATCGCGATCTGTTTGGTTGGCGGAGCGCGGCGGTTCGAGCTTACGGGTCCGTCGATCGTTAAGAACTTGTTGAAGGAGTACCCGAATGCTGATCTCTTTCTTCATAGCCCACTCGATGAGAACGCGTACAAGTTTTTCCTGCTGAACGATGCGCCGCGGATAGCCGGAGTTCGGATCTTTGAGCCTGAATGGATTGAAGAGACTGAGTCGCGGATTCGGGTTCTGAGCTCTCGAAACTCACCCAATGGCATCCAGGTTTATCGATCTCTAATTATCTCCTATTACTGATATTTTATGGTATTTTTTTTTTATTTTCTTGTTATTATATTAGTTAGGTTAGAATATTAGAACAATCGGGCACGACTCTTGAAGTGTTGACTGCATGGATTCCCGATCTATAGGCCCAACAAGCCTAAGATATTTCCGGCCGATTTCAAAGAGAACAAAAGAACCATTCGTGAATTTCACGCTTAGAAATCCGAAATAAGCCTAATGGGAATTTAATAAAGTGAATTTATTATTTTTTTTTCTCATTTAATGTCATTTAAGTGTAATAAGTGATGATAATAAATATTATACTAATTGAATATTTATTTTTATTTTTCTTATATGTTATTTATACATATATTTTTTAATATGTTTATGAAATATAATAATATATATATATATATATATATATATATATATATATATATATATATATATATAAACAAAAAATACTATCTAAGAATCTAAGGAATTATTTTGCTATCAACTCAAGAGTTGAATCCTAATTTATTCCTAAATAATATCTAATTTTACTAGCAAGCAATCATCTAGACAAGAACTAGAGAATAAGAAGCTCATGTGAGTATGGACAATGAACGAGAAATGAGAAAGCTTAAAATACCTAAAAGTATCTAAAGGTGCTAGAGATTAAAAGACGTCCAAAAGATCTAAAATGTACCTCTTCATTTTTTATTTACAAAACTTAAAGGGCTATGGAAAATGCTACACACAATAAAAAGTAAAAGTACAATCATTCTTGTTATGACCACTTGTAAATTATAAAAGACACATGATGTGGGCCGGTGGGTCACCATACAGCTCTGAGATGATCCTTTGTTCGAGGATCTCCTCAGGTGAGTCTTTGTAGGTGAGTATATCAAGCTAGTCTTTGAGATGAGTCATTTGAGTCAACTTTATATGGGCGAGTCCTCTTAATGCAGAGAAGAGTCTCGAGAGACCATATTTGATCTCTGGTGCAAAGTTTGAGTCTCTTTTGGTGATGCTATACATGAGCTAAGGATTGTTCGAGTCTAGAGGATTGAGGCTATGGACTCCTATGCTGTGCACTTTCTTGTAGTTGGATTAGGTTATATCTGTGGTGACTTGATAGCTTGGATAATGGTGAGTAATATTAGGATGATGATCCCCACTAAGATGAGAGATTCCTAAGAGTTTGTTGAATTGAATTGTATGAGTACTTTGATGCAGATTTTTGGGACGACTCCTCATCAGACTACCAGGATGAGTTACCCTCCATATTGTTGAATGCCTTTGATGGGCATTGTAACTGCTTCGACTAAGTTCTCTTATTGGAACAAATCAAATATCCTATAAAATATGGACATAGATATGTAGTAATGTAGAGAGTAATATTCTAATTCAGTCTTTTTCTGGCTTTGTAATAACTGCTATAGCAAAAGAAATATTTGCTGGATGGGCTGGCCCGTGGGATCAATATGGATGGGTGGTGTTAGAATTCATCCGCTACGAAGGCCCAATCTGCCCAAGGCCTGCAATCGGATCACCTTGGCTCAAATATATGCGCTTTCTTCTATCCAATGTAACAGTGCTGAGCTCATTTGATGATGTGAAAGAGTGGAACAAGATCATAAGTTAATCTTCTTTTAGTTCATTTTACATACTGGATGATCTCATTTTATCACTTTAATCTATTTGAGATTTTGAGTCTAATTTTATATTTTCTTAATTAATTTTATGCTAAAGATAACCTTTCTTATATTAATTGTGCACTTAGCAGGGTCTGTTACAATACTTCAATTTGGTGGAGGGATGTCTCTCGATGATCAGCGCCTATGAGTCTCGCCGCCATTGCAGAACCTATGACTGGATCATCCGTACTCGTGTAGACGGCTTCTGGACCGGCCCGCTCAACCCATCGATCTTCCAACCGGCAACCTACGTTGTCCCGCCCGGCTCTCGGTTCGGCGGCTTAAACGATCGATTCGGCTCCGGCGATCGTTTGGCCTCCACCGCCGCTCTCTCCCGCCTCTCTCTCATTCCTCGCCTTGATGCCTTTGGTTACCATAACCTAAACTCTGAATCAGCTTTCAAGGCACAACTAAACATCTCCAATTTACAGGTGCAGGAAATTTCATTACCCTTCTGTGTTCTTAGTGATCGCCGATACGATTTTCCTCCAGGAAGATATGGAGTGCCGGTGGCGTCGATGGGGAGTGTCGGGCCGTTGAATGGAGCCAAGTGCCGGCCATGCACTGTGGTGTGCGAAGGGGAGTGTGCTGCAAAGATTGTGAGCGGGATGGTTGATGGGCGGAGTTGGATGGAGTGGATGGAATGGAGTAAGGAGGGTTTGGAGCTGTGTAATGCGACTGCTGGGTGGGAGGAGGGGTGGGAGGACATATTTGATATGATAGCGGGAGAGGAGGCGGCGGCTGAGAGGCGGAGGGTAGCAGCGGTGGAAAGGAATGGGTGTGAGGAGGAATTTGAGAAGATGAGGCAGCGAACGGAGAGTTGGGATGCACCTCCAGGGGAGGAGATATGCCGATTGGGATTGAGGAAAAATTAAGTCGGGAAAAATACCCTTAAAAAGGGATAATTTAAATTTAGGAGGGAGGGAAGAAAGAAGTATAGAATATTTGATTTGCCAAACTAATACAATTATACTGTAAGGTCCCTATAAATATTCATTACAGCAATACTTTTTATAATCATAACAAGTTAATACATTTTAACAAATACATGATATAGGGAGGAAAATATTCAATATGTGCTACAAATGAGAGTGTGAGAGTGGAGAGAATATGATAAAGATGTTTATTTAAATGCTAATGCAACATAGTTTTATGACGTTTTTAAGTCAAATTTTTTTTTTTATCTTTATTTTTCATCTACAGAGATAAATGGCCATCAAATAGCTTCATCTAATTGAAAAAAAAAAAAGGAAAATATATCAGAAAAAGTATTTCTTTCTGAATCTTATTCCCGTTATTGATAAGATCATATAGGCATTGCTACACTCCCTTGGTAAATTCACATAAAAATAAGATTGAATTTGATGAATTAATTAAAATGAGCAAAAAATAATGTACCCTTTTGCTTAAGAGGATGTTGGTTGGCTTATCGATATAAAATGGAGCCCAATCTTATTGTTTATATGATTCATTTATATGATCATTGTATATTGTGTTGTGCTTTGTTGAAAAAATTATTGTTTGCGGATCCTAGATGGCAGAATGCGCTATGTCACTTTTTTGCTCGGTATTAATGTTGGGTACTGTTATATATCAGGTGATGTGACATGTTATGATTGGCCTCTGGGCTGTCCCGTGTCGGCACATAATAAGTTCTCGCTTTGTTGGTGAAGCTTTATGAACATGTTAGCTCAACAGATAGTTATGCAGGCCCATAACTAACTGGTCTACCATTGCGAGGGGCCCAATTGGCCCAATTATGGGAATAAGATTGCTAAGAAAGTTCCTTATAAGATTGCACATATTACAGTATATAAATAACAAAAAAATGCCATGTTGAATGATTTAATTTCTAGAGATGAAATAAATTAAAAGTTTAAATATTTCATGTAAACTTATCTTTAGACAAAGAAGTTTAATATAATAGAAATTATTATTATTCACTTAATAATGGGATAATCTCTCATATTAAAATATCTTATTAATTATATGGAAAAATTACTTTGTTCTATTTAATGCATAATAAAATTTAGATTTTGAACATAACAAAAGAAAAAAAAAATCTCTTCCTAATTATGATAATTATGTAGGCATAAAATATTGTAACACATTGGAACTAAGACAAATTAAGCCTATAGTTAAGAAGATCTCTCTATGTGAATAATAAATATAGGTGAATCTCATCAAATCACGAAAACACTAATTTTTCAATTTATTTTAGTATCTTCATTTTTTATATATATTTATTCGGTTCGATCATGATCGGTATTACAAAGACATGAATTTTACTTAATTTTATATATTATATATATTTTCAACCTACAAATATTAACAAATTAATAAATCATGAGTTCAAATTAATTAATTATGATATAATTAAGCTTTGTGTTCATCAAGCTTTATAATGAGAATCATGCCTTATAGTTTATTTTTATTACTACTAAAAAAAAGATTAAGATGTTGTGAAAATTATAAGTAGTAGCTCTTGTGGATTATCCATCAATAATATCAGAGATTTTATATACAATTAGGACATTAGACAATGCAATAAAGATAAAAAATCACCATCATTTATTTTAAATATTTTTTAGTTAGGACTAGCTTAAAAAAGCTTGCATTAATTCATGTCTATCACATGAAATGATTATCCACATCAAAATGAACCATCCATAGAGCAAAAGGTGGAGAGAGTTCAAAATAAGGCTTCATTTGGAACCATTTTCTTTTTAAAAAATAGTTTATACTAGAAAATTATTTTTAAAAATAATAAAAAAATTGTCTCAAATAAAATCTAAATAGAGTTCGTAAGTATTACATTTGAAGTGATCTATGATACATTGGTCCATGGAACGAATGTTCATTAAAAACTCAAAATCTCGGATTCGATAGTTGAAGTTTTCATTTCAATCTACATCACAAAGATTTTTTGGGACATACATGTCAAGATTGACAATATGACATATAGAAGTTTTGCCATTTTAAATCGATTTTTGAAAAATGATCAAAAGTGACACAATAATAACACGAGAAAATGAGGAATTTTTTTAGGTCCGGACATCTGACGTAGCTCTACATCTGGACGTCAATAACATGTCGCCACGTCCGCTTACTCTTTACCGCGTGGCCCGACGACCCGACCCGATATTGCTATATTCGTGTATTGCTAGGTATTGTTAGGTATTGCTCGGTATTGCTAGATATTGTTTGGCAATAACGAGAAATATCACTCTATCAAGACCAATACCTAGCAAAACCAGGGTATTGCTCGGTATTGCCCTTAACAGAATGGTATTTCTCGTTATCGAGTAATACCGAGCAATACCTAGCAATACTCTAGTCGGCACAAATCAGCTAATACATAGCAATACCGGGTTTCGATCCGGGTCGAGATGTAGAGCTACGCCAAGTGTCCGGACCTAATAAAAATTCAAAAATGAGAATAGTACTATTTATATGATATCAAACACTAAAATAGTGAGTACTATGAAATTATTTCTAATAAGTTCAAAGGTGCAATACAAGAAAAAAAATTCCATCAAACACTAATATTTTCAAAACCTCTGCAAAATTATATATTTTACATATACTTTACTTCAAACCAAACATCCCTAAGCAAAATAACCTTCTCTACATTACAAAGAAAAGAAAATAGAGAACATTTACAGAAAAAAGAAAAAGAGTAAAAGTGAATATTCAAAGGAGTTTTCCACATATATATGAGACATTTCCCTTAACGTTTAAAACAAACCTACTTGATAGAAGCGTCGAAGGCTTGTTTCACTTCTTCAGCTATTCCTCTGATCTCTTCTCTGATCCCAGCAATTGTAGATCCCATAAATTCCTTATACTGCGAGACACTATCAATTAATGTATAGAGTTCATGTGCACAAATTTTTGTCTCCTCAGTACTCTCAATGAAAGTCTTTTTCAGCTTTTCTTCAGATTCCTGCAAAGATAATTGATTTCTTAGCTCTTTATGGATCAAGTAATTACAAAAAAAATTAACAAAGAGAGATTAGGGCAGCTAAATATTACCATTAATAACTCCTGTACATCCCTTTCCATTATTTTTACTTGATCTTCTTTTGATGTTAGCTCCTCTTTTATCTTTTCAATTTCAGACGAGCATGTCAAAGCATGATCTTCAATTTCCTTCTTAAGCAGATCAACCTGATTTTCTACCTTGAATATACATCAAATTTGAGTTTCAATACTACATATAGTCATAATATTATAAAAATGAAGATAACTATTAAGTAAAAATTGATTGCAAAATTAGAAATTGTAGAACAAACTAATGAGAATCTCTTCTTTTTTAAATAGAAACTGCAGCTTTTATTATACTAGAAAGCCGCTTTAAGAAGTAGGAAGAAAGTCGTCCCAAACAAATCCTAAGAATGAAAATTGGATATTGGTGCATTGTAAGTTAGAATATCCTGTATTTTATGCCTTGCTTTTAATGTTGGAAAGTTTGGATGTTGAAGCAGCAATTGTAAAGAATCAATACTTCATAGAGTCAAATGAATCCCATCTTATAGGAAAAAAAATTGGGTCAACATGAGTTAGAAAATGTTCAAAATTGCTATGAGATGGGTGCAGTATAAGTTTTGATTGGTTAGATATGTATTGTACTCATTCCAAAGTAAATTCAAACATTATAAAATTATCAAATTTAAGTTAGCATATTATGTGCTAAAAGTTCTCCTATCCTTATATGTATTGTGCTAGTATGTAATAATGTAAATCAATACACTAGTGCACAATGGATAGCCATTGAATATACCATTTATTACATCAAAGCCTTAAGAAAGTAAGTTCAGAATTCGAAACCAATGCATCCTGGATATATAGAAAGCAGTGTGTGTAATCAAAAGAATAGCATATACTTGATGACCAACATAATTTACTCCCTAACAGCAATGGGCAAAAAATAGTCATTTATCTTACAATATTTTCTTATTCTATTTATTTCAACTGACACCGATCGTGCATGTTTTTCTTGGCATGGAGGGAAGGCTAAGACTCCTTAAATTTCCTCTAAATGGGAGAGATGCCAGAATGCCGTCGAAATTCTGACTAACGGGAGACTTGATCGCAACATAACATAGAGAACATGACATTAATGAACTAGAGGGAACTAGACCCTAAAAATTGAAAATGCACAATAAAAAATTTAAAATACAAATGATAAATGATAATTCAAATCATTCAAACGAAAGTTAATGAACAAGCAAGGGACTTGTGGTGCGAAGTTTTTAAATATGAACAATTTGCAAACAACACCATTTGATTACGAAGAGCACGACTACCTCATAAATGTAACAACAAAAGACTTATCATGCTCAATAGACGACCAGTAGATTGTAATCATGATACTTGCAAGTTACGATAAAAGACCTGTCTTTTACAGATTTTACAAAAAATCATTTGACGGGATTTAAACTAAATATTTTCTGATACCTACAAAAATCTTGAGACCAAACAACCCCTACTCTATAATTGTGATATTTAGTTTTAGAAAAATCTATAAGAGATTAGAGGAATGCTAAGCTAATTTCAACTTTCTAAGGTTCTATTTGACACAACTTACAGCACGTTTTTGTTTTCTTGAATAACAAGAGCAATTTTAGAACGATCAGTTCAACAAGAAGGTGCTGAAGAAAAGAAACAAAGCATGAAAGTTTACAATACTAGTTTATGAAGTTCATCAGAAAAACACATTTATGCATATTTTTTTATTCAATAAACAATTACTAATTTTATTAATCTATCATATGGTGATTAATATTAAGATACTATATTATAATTGAATCAAATTCATAATAATATTCACTTAGTCATCCAATCAACTCAGACTAGGGCACAAAAACTTGTTTCAAACAAATACATCTCATACAACACTTTACACAACAATTTTAAAATTATTATGCCAAATCATCATTCCCTTATTTCGCAGTACAGCATAAAGAAGCACAAACGCAAGACAACAATGCCAAATAAAGTCTAAAACCATTTAGAATCACCTATTTTACATGAAAGGAGTTTGCTCCTAAAATATCTGTCAAGTCACAAATTTTCTTTAAAAATTTGCTGAAAACTAACTCTGAAGCTGCTAGAATTAAGAGATATTATGGAACATAAATAGAAGAATCTCCTGCCTTTAACTTGCATAACCGTGTTGCAAACAGAAAGAAACAAAAAATAACAGAACGTACCTCATTGATTTTAGTTTGAATGGCTGTGCAGTAAGCCCTCTTTCCATCGAGCATTATGTCATTCTCCAGCGATTGTTTTTGAAGATTAATTAGTTCCTCCACTTTTGAAACCTTGGATTTATTTGCTTCTTCCATCAGAGAACTAAGTGCTGGCTTCAGCATAGTTTTGTAATCAGTTCCAATGACCTCAGCCGCAGAAGAAGCCTTAGCATTGATAACATATTGGAAATTATTCCCAATCTTTAATCTGAAAAAAAAAAGCAAATTCAAGATGCATATCTCTATTTTTAAAATTTGGGCATTAGAAATATGGAAATGAACTAAGGCTTCATTTGCGACGGCTTTCTTACTGCTTCTTAAAGCAGCTTTCTAATAAAAATTCAAATTTTTGTGCTAAAAAGCTACTTTAAGGGCATCTCCAACCGAAAACCCCATTTCTCACTCCAAAATGCAAAGAAAATAAAAAATATTGTGATCCATCTCCAATCGAACTCCATTTTGCACGGTAACCGTCTTCCTCCTCTTTCACGTGTTTATTCCACAAATCCGGTAGAGACAAAAAAATAGTGTAGGTGAATAGCGGCACGTCAATATTGGCGTTGCACTGTTCACTCGCAACCAAATAGCGGAAGTTTTACCATTTAGCTGGAGCTCGCGAGCGATGCCATTCATGCGTTTGGAGTTCGGTTGAAAAATGCCTAAGAAGCAGGAAAAAGCCATCCCAAATGAAGCCTAAGTGTTAAGAATCACTAATCAATAGTAGCAGTTTCAGACTTCAACACAAATAGTTTGGAAGTAGCTTTATTTCCTTATAATTATTATTATTTCCTTTCATCACAATAGAGACTTCACCGATGACAAACTAAGAAACAATAAACAGATGCATGCTAGCAAAATCCGTAAACTTACAAACCAAGATGGCTGAAATAAACATAAGAATATGCCTCCTCAGTGAACTCGTCATTGCAGAATTCTATACGCTCTATTGGACGTAACATGTGACAGGTATTTGGTATATAACTTTCTATCCAACTATGTTCAAGAAGGTGCAAACATAATAAAACACTTACTTCCTAATTGCCTGGTTGCATTGCTCTGCCAAAGTCTCGATTTCCCTGAACTTCCTCTCCAATTCAGAGTTAAGCATCCATGCTTTCTCCTCCATCTCATTCCTCCGACTCTCCCCCTCCGCAATATCTCTCTCCACAGCCTGTAATTCCCTCGTCATCCTCTCCACATCTCTCGTGCTCACTGACTGCCCGCGTATCCTTTGTCTCAATCCCTCATTCTCCTCATCCAGCCTCCTTTTCTCCATTTCCCTCGTTTCCAGCTCCCTCTCCCTCTCTGCAAGCTTTTCCCTCTTCTCCTCAATCATCCCAGAAAACTTGTCCACCACATTCTGAAACTTATTGACGTCCTCCAGAAGTGCAGCACGTTCCGCTTCTAGCGCTTCGAGCCGAGAGGGTGCAGCAGCGAGATCCCGCAGCTTGGCCTCGTATTGCGCGACTTCAACCTCAAGGGCTTCAACGTCTTTAACGGCGGAAGCAGCATGCCGCTTAAGTCTGTCGAGGTACTCGGCATCGAGTTCAGCAATAGTGCAATCGTCGCCGGCAAGGAAGAGGGAATAGGCGCGGGTGATGTAGCGATTAATGTCGTAATCGGATACTTGGGGAGAAGTGGGGGACGAGGCAAGGTGATCGGCGACGAGGGCGAGCTGCACGAGCCAGTGGAGGACGGAAAGAACGGATGGCCAAGCGTGAGGGGTGGAGGGGGCCTTGAGGGCAGATTTGCTGAGTTTGACTGGGCAACGGAGGGCGACGAGGAGAGGGGGAAGGTCGCGGGTGAGATCGGAGATGGAGTTGTCGAAGTCGATGCGGGCGAATAGGCCACGAATGGCATCCGTGATGTCACGTGCGGGGGGTAGTGGGGGCTTCAGGTGAACGGGAGGAGACAGTGAGGCGAGGTAGGAGTTGACGGCGCGGAGATAGGAGGCGCGTTCGGAGGGGGTGCTGGCCATAGAGTAGACGGGGCGTCCGGTGACAGAGGAGGGGAGGCTACTACAAAGGCTCGATACGTCGGAGTCACGCCGGCTGCCGGCGCTGATAATGGAGGAGGAGTAGTCTAAGAGGGGTTGCATCGGGGATGAAAACGGCCGAGAGATTTCGCCGGAGGCAGGGACTTTGAGGGATCTCGTCACTCTCTGCGGCGCTCCACCTCTCGATCTTTTCATTGGCTTTGATTTCGCTTCTACAATCCGAAGAGAAATGGACGATTAAGGTTTTTATCTCACTCTCTTTCTTTCTCTCACTCTGTCACTGGTCGATGAGAATTGAGAACAGGAAAATTAGGGTTTTAAACAAACAGGAAGAAATTTTGAATTTTGGGTGCCTTCGCGGCTACTGCCAAGTGGCCCAAGTTAACATCTGCAACATGGGCCTGGGCCGTATAAACAGAAGGGCAGAGCATAGCTGGGCTTGTTTTGAAAGTGTGCGACCATTACACTGGGTGTGTGGCTTGGCCCATAAATATTCTAAAAAAAATTGCTCAAAAATAAATAAGCTCAATGTAAAAAAATCAATTTTAAATAAATTCATTAAAAGGGTATCACAACAAAGAAAAAGTGTAAGATATAGAAATTCTCTTAATTTAGGGTTATTGCATCAATCACTTATGTTAACACAATGAGCTAATAAATAAGTATAAATTTATTAATTTTTTTGAACCTCTGTTATAATTTTAGGCTTCGTTTGGGAATGCTTTTTTATTGTTTTTTAAAATAACTTTTTAATTTAAAAATTAAGATTTTTATACAAATAAGCTGCTTTAAGAAGCAGTAAAAAAGCCATCCCAAACGAAGCCTTAATTTCAATGATTATTGATTAAAGTAATATTTAAAAACAAAAAGGTGATTAAGTATATCCTCCATCTATTCCATAAGTATAACAATTCATATTTAACCTCGTGAATAGCTCGAGGTTTATTGCATTTTGTCAAAGTTTTACAATTCTTTTGTTGGTATTGAAGTTGTCAGGCTTTCTAGCAATCTATTAAGACTTTGTTTGGGACAACCTTCTTACTACTTTCTAAATCAGTTTTTAGTACAATATTTCTTGTACTAAAAAAATTTATTCTAAAAAATTACTTTAGAAAGCAGTAAAAAAGTTGTCTCAAATGAAATCTAATATAACATTAGAATGCTCCTCTTTATCAAGCATTTAACCTTTGGTATAATTCTTAAGCCTTCTTAAGTTTCTAATTTCTTATGTTTCGTTTGGGACGGTTTTTTTATTGCTTTCTGAAACGGAGTTTTAGTACAAAATTAAAAAAATTTGTACTAAAACTCCGTTTCAAAAAGTAATAAAAAAACCGTCCCAAACAAAACCTTAAATTCTTATATGAGCAAATTTATTAAAGAAAGCTCTTTATATTTATTCATATCTCTTTAGATCTTCCTCGAATTGAGCAAATTTTAAGAAAACATTCAACCCTATAATTACAATCGAATTGGACGTTTGAGCGTCATCATTAACTATGATTTTATGATTATTTATGAAATTCCTATATTCATCCTTAGAAGAGAAAACCTCTATGATGCTAATGGAGGAGGTGGTCAGTTGTCAAGCCCCGAGATCTAACTTGGAAAGAATGTCGATCAATTTCGCAACAATTTACCAGAGTTATCTATAAACCTTCAGTAAGCAATCTATCAAACATCTATAAAATTTAAAACATCAATATTCAAGTCGATTCATATCTCAAAACATCATGTACAATACTCAGGAACTACACTATCAATGCAAGTAGAGAAATCTATCCTGTCATGAGTACAAAAGAATCATCTATCGATCAAAAGAACTAAAACCTGTCAATCTGAATCAACTCCTATCTCCTGCTCCCGAGCCCTGACCTGAAAATATCAACCACATATAATGAGCTTTACAAAGCCCAGCAGGTCACCTAATACCTATAACTGAAATCAAAGCACGGCAATGCTATCAATATGCATGTCAATCTATCAATCCGAATCAGTCAATGGTCAATGAGTCTATGCAGCGGAAATCAATAGTCAATAAAGCCAGTCAATGCAGCGGCAGGCAATTCGATAAATCAATTCAATCAATCATTGTCCGTCAATCAAATCGATACGATCAAATCAGTACGATCTAACCAATGAAGTCAAATGAGAAAAGCGATACGAGACAAGGAATCTATAAAACAGTCAATACGGTGTAGAACAATAGCAACAGTGAATCTATAAATCTATAGGCAGCAATACAATGAATCTATACGATGTCCATGCTATCAATGCAATATCTATATCTATCTATGTCCATATCAATGCTCGGTAATCAATCGATGAAATCAATGAAATCTATACGATACAGTAAATCCGATCAAATCAATAAAGCAGAAATCGATAAAGAAATAGATCCGTAAATCAATACAGTGAACATGCATTTCAATACTATATACTGAACAATGTATAATCAATGGTCATGTTGCTGTTGTAGAATTCATATTGCTGTTGTAGATATCAATACATTGGTTCTATGAAAAGAGTCGTCACTCTATTGCCCGTCGGCTTATAATCTCCTTATGACTCCCATCGTTATATCCATGATCCATGATCTATGATTTAAAGGAAAGCCCGTCGGCCCACCATCCTGTACAGGTATCATCTCCAACCAATGTTCAACCAGGTTATACGTGTTCCAGTATCAATAATCAATCAATAATCAATATTAGAGCAATCATATCAATAATCATATCTATATCGATTCAATCTATCAGTTCCAGACAATTCAGAAATCATACGAAAATCGGGCAGCATAACGGTAGTCGGTCAAATTTACACAAAAATCCTGCAAAAAGACACAATATCCAAATTCTTCCAAATTACAGTAGAATATCTATAACATCAATACAAGACTATCGATCTATAGAATCCAAATCAAATCAGGTCCTGATATTATTCTATTCGATTAAAATCACGTAGAATCAATTCCGACCGGTAAAATCTTCGTAGAATACAATCAAATCGTGTGCAATAATCATATCTATAACATATCAGAAGTTGTGCGGTGGAAGTTGTGTCAAATCAAAATCATGTCGAAAAGTCGACTACGAAAACACAAAACAATTCCCAACTCGGTCAAAACACAATATCTTTGAAAACAGAAACAGGTTTCGGAGTCCTTACCACGAGATCTTCACTTTTCCCAACAGCAGCGTCGGACGAAAAGCGCTCCGCGGTCTCCGAAAACCAGCTTTTCTCTTTTTCCTTTTCTCTTTCTCTCTCCTCAGATATTTCTGATTTTAAATTTGATTTTTCTCTCTCCTCAAAACGAGCTCTTTTCCTTATATCATACACTGATCGGCCTGGCCGATCGCCCGATCGTCCCGGGACGATCAGACCAATTCTGGTCGTCCTGGCCGATACTCCAGGGCGATGATCAGGACGATTTTTAGGAACAGTGCAGATCGTCCTGGACGATCTCAATATCGTCTTGGACGATTCTGTCCAGAAATAGCTCCAGAAATCAGCTGTTTTCAATGCACTGATCGGCCTGGACGATCCAAACTTCGTCCCGGCCGATTCTGGGAGGAAAATCCAAATCAGAGAGGAACAGTAAGGGAACGAGATATTACAATCTCCCCACCTTAGAAAAATGTCGTCCCGACATTTCCCTACAGGTACGAAGCAAAAACAAACAATGCAAAACGATTCGATCGAAATCCAAATCCAAATCAAAACTCGTCGAAATCCATACAGAACACACAATGCAATCAATCAAATGTCAATATGCAATGTTCATATGTCAATATTAATCGGTTAGTCAAATCGATCTTACCAGTAAAATCTTCTGGTCGTTGCTGATCCTCACGATGCTGTAAACTCTGTAAACTGTAGATGCGTGGCACCACTGGAGGAAGTGCAGGAGGTCGTGGCGCAACTGTCTCCCTCTGATCTCTGACAGTCCTATCATCCATCCGGTTCCCTGATTTCTCACTGTAGGCCCTCGAGCCAACAGTCCTCTGCTGTCCTGTACCCGTGCCAGAACCAGTCCTTCCACCCTGTCCTTTCTGAGGACAATCTGCTGCTCTGTGTCCTTGCTGTCCACAGTGAAAACACTGACCCGTCAATAGGTAGCACTGACCTGCATGTCGTCTACCACAGTGAATGCACGTGCCAGAACCACCAGATGATACTATCGATGCTGATCGTGACGCAGATCCCGATGCAGATCCCTTCGAACCCTCATACCTGCTTCTTTTCTCTCTATCTCTGTCTCTACCAGAATCATCTCGTCGTACCTCATCTCTCCTCCTCCTGGTATCCTCGTACCTCGATATTGGTGTCGCCAAATCAATCTCTATCAATCGGGCTCGCTCCACTAGCTCAGAAAACTCGTGGATCCGGAAAGGTACAAGTGGATGTCTCAGTTCTCTATTCAATCAGTGCAGAAATCTGTAACACTTTTCTTCAGTAGTAGGAATCAAGTGAGCAGCATACCTCGCAAGTGCAGTAAACTCGGCCTCGTACTGCATCACTGACTTGCGGCCTTGTTCCAATCTCATGAAAGCTTCCTGCATCTGTCGCTGAGCTGACGGTGGTACAAACCACATCCTGAACACTGCAGTGAACTCATCCCAGGTGATCTCAGCATTGGTCTTCCCCTGGAATTTCTCTCTCTGCTGTCCAATCCACCATCTCTCTGCCTCACTCTCCAACATGAATACTGCCAATGGTACTTTTCTATTCCCCGGACACTGCATGCTGTCAAAAATCTTTTCCACCCTCATGATCCAATCCTCAGCAGCCTGTGTTCCTACAGCCCCTTTGAACAACGGAGGCTTCAGCTTGTGGAACATCTGCAAGTGTCTATCAACATCCAAACCTACAACTCTGGTAACAATCCATTCTTCCAATAACACTGCTCTGATACCAACTTGTCAAGCCCCGAGATCTAACTTGGAAAGAATGTCGATCAATTTCGTAACAATTTACCAGAGTTATCTATAAACCTTCAGTAAGCAATCTATCAAACATCTATAAAATTTAAAACATCAATATTCAAGTCGATTCATATCTCAAAACATCATGTACAATACTCAGGAACTACACTATCAATGCAAGTAGAGAAATCTATCCTGTCCTGAGTACAAAAGAATCATCTATCGATCAAAAGAACTAAAACCTGTCAATCTGAATCAACTCCTATCTCTTGCTCCCGAGCCCTGACCTGAAAATATCAACCACATATAATGAGCTTTACAAAGCCCAGCAGGTCACCTAATACCTATAACTGAAATCAAAGCACGGCAATGCTATCAATATGCATGTCAATCTATCAATCCGAATCAGTCAATGGTCAATGAGTCTATGCAGCGGAAATCAATAGTCAATAAAACCAGTCAATGCAGCGGCAGACAATTCGATAAATCAATTCAATCAATCATTGTCCGTCAATCAAATCGATACGATCAAATCAGTACGATCTAACCAATGAAGTCAAATGAGAAAAGCGATACGAGACAAGGAATCTATAAAACAGTCAATACGGTGTAGAACAATAGCAACAGTGAATCTATAAATCTATAGGCAGCAATACAATGAATCTATACGATGTCCATGCTATCAATGCAATATCTATATCTATCTATGTCCATATCAATGCTCGGTAATCAATCGATGAAATCAATGAAATCTATACGATACAGTAAATCCGATCAAATCAATAAAGCAGAAATCGATAAAGAAATAGATCCGTAAATCAATACAGTGAACATGCATTTCAATACTATATACTGAACAATGTATAATCAATGGTCATGTTGCTGTTGTAGAATTCATATTGCTGTTGTAGATATCAATACATTGGTTCTATGAAAAGAGTCGTCACTCTATCGCCCGTCGGCTTATAATCTCCTTATGACTCCCATCGTTATATCCATGATCCATGATCTATGATTTAAAGGAAAGCCCGTCGGCCCACCATCCTGTACATGTATCATCTCCAACCAATGTTCAACCAGGTTATACGTGTTCCAGTATCAATAATCAATCAATAATCAATATTAGAGCAATCATATCAATAATCATATCTATATCGATTCAATCTATCAGTTCCAGACAATTCAGAAATCATACGAAAATCGGGCAGCATAACGGTAGTCGGTCAAATTTACACAAAAATCCTGCAAAAAGACACAATATCCAAATTCTTCCAAATTACAGTAGAATATCTATAACATCAATACAAGACTATCGATCTATAGAATCCAAATCAAATCAGGTCCTGATATTATTCTATTCGATTAAAATCACGTAGAATCAATTCCGACCGGTAAAATCTTCGTAGAATACAGTCAAATCGTGTGCAATAATCATATCTATAACATATCAGAAGTTGTGCGGTGGAAGTTGTGTCAAATCAAAATCATGTCGAAAAGTCGACTACGAAAACACAAAACAATTCCCAACTCGGTCAAAACACAATATCTTTGAAAACAGAAACAGGTTTCGGAGTCCTTACCACGAGATCTTCACTTTTCCCAACAGCAGCGTCGGACGAAAAGCGCTCCGCGGTCTCCGAAAACCAGCTTTTCTCTTTTTCCTTTTATCTTTCTCTCTCCTCAGATATTTCTGATTTTAAATTTGATTTTTCTCTCTCCTCAAAACGAGCTCTTTTCCTTATATCATACACTGATCGGCCTGGCCGATCGCCCGATCGTCCCGGGACGATCAGACCAATTCTGGTTGTCCTGGCCGATACTCCAGGGCGATGATCAGGACGATTTTTAGGAACAGTGCAGATTGTCCTGGACGATCTCAATATCGTCCTGGATGATTCTGTCCAGAAATAGCTCCAGAAATCAGCTGTTTTCAATGCACTGATCGGCCTGGACGATCCAAACTTCGTCCCGGCCGATTCTGGGAGGAAAATCCAAATCAGAGAGGAACAGTAAGGGAACGAGATATTACATCAGTGGTCACTATATTTTATGGACGGTTTACCTCTACAATAGATTTTATTAATAATTATTTCCTCTTGGAAGGTGATCGAAGTCTCTTTGACTATTTTCTAATTATGATTATGAAATACAAATAATGAATTGAATGTTTTTTTATTAAATATCACTAACCTTCAACAAAAATCGTCAGTTTGTTAGAGATATTGATGAAAATGTTGCATTTAGGCCTCGTTTGAGATAGGGGGTGTCAATTCGTGTCGACATATCGGGTTCGGGTCGAACTCGAGTTGACCCGGATCTAAACGGGTCAACCCGAATCTGACCCATTTTTGTAACGGATCGGACATTTCAACCCGGACCCGACCCGGCATTTTGCCAGGTTGACCCGACCCGACCCGCAACCCGGCAGCGTTTAGGGTTTAGGGATCGGCAACAAGCGCGGCACGCAGGTTCGGCAGCGGGAGAGCGACGACTGAGTTGCAGCGAGCGACGGCGGGCGCGGCACACGGATTCGGCACGGCAGCAGCGCGGCACGCATGTTCGGCACCGGCACAACGGCAGCTGGTTCGGCAGCGCGGCACGCAAGTTCGGCGGGGCAGCTGCGCGTCGCACGGGGCAGGCGGGCAGCAGGTAGCGCGGGCTGGGGCAGCGGGCAACGCGGGCTGGGCAGCAGGAATTCAATTTTTTTTAAAATTAAACGGTTTTTCGGGTTGATCTGGCAACCAGCCGGTTCAACCCAAACCCGACCCGTTTTTTCAAACGGGTCGAATCTGCGAACTCGAACCCTACCCGTTTTTCAAACGGGTCGGGTCCAACCTGGATTTTCCGGGTCGGGTTCGGATCGGATTTTCATGTCATGTCAAATATTGACACCCCTAGTTTGAGACGGCTTAATTTCGCCTTTTAAGTTTTGAAATGGCAGAAATTTTTGTTGTTGTTGTTGTTGTTTATATGTCACTTCTGTAGAAATGTTTTTTTAGAGAATTGTATTTTTTACTATTTTCGAAAGCTTTATGTATTAACTTTTTTGTTAGAAATCTCCGTTCCCTCAAATAACAGTTTTAAAATTACCTTTTAGAGAATATATAAAATAACCAAACCAAGCCTTAAATTTTGTCTAATAATAATTAATCATGAAGAAAAATGATCTAAGAAAAGAAGGTGCTCGAAAAAAGAAAAATCTATCAATTTTTTATTTTTGACGGTCATTTGAATAGGATCATATTGTCTCTTTAAATTATGAGATATTTTACTCTAAATAAAATTTATAGGCAAATTTCTCATTATAGGAAATAATGTATAGATCTCTCTAAGTTTAAATGTTATGAGAGATAAACATCCAAATTTGCACCCAAAAAAAAAATTAAATCGTTAATAATGTACTAAACTAATAAAGTAGTTTTACTCTAAATTAAAGACGTTAATAGATTAATAGACGGTTCTATGGGCGCTTCAGTTTTCCCTGCTACCATACAAAAGTCCATCACTTTCAACCCAATCTTTCTTCTCCTTTATTCCACGCTTCCTTGATTCCCCAATGCGGATTGCCTTCTTATTTAACTTTACTATTTCTTGGAAATTTCTTCCGCCATAATCGTCGTCTCTTCCTCTTCTTCTTCATCTCTGTTATTTTACTTTTCATTTCGCTCTCGTTACATACTTTTCGAGTAGATAACAATCCGTCGGATCCTTTTACATCAGGAAAGTGGATATAGTATAAATTGGAAGACAAAAGGAAGCATCTTTTTCACATTTTTTCCGCAGATAGTTGATTATTCTTCCATACTTGTGTAAGTTGAGAGTTCTGCCCTTATGTTTTAGGGTTTTGCTTATTGATTCATTCTTCTGCTAGATTTTTACAGTGGCTTCGAAAGATTTTTGCTTTTGAAAAAATTTGTGACAGGAAAGGGGAAAGCTGAGTGCTGATGGCTGAATTGGTTGGTCCCCGACTGTATAGCTGCTGCAATTGTGGAAATCATGTTTGCCTTCATGATGATATCATTTCCAAAGATTTTCAGGTGAGTTTATTGACTATGTTAAGAAAGCTATTGGGTGTTTTAGTTTCTGAAATAATCCGAAATTAAAGAACTTGTTGCTAAGTGAATCGAAATCAAGGGGTTGTTTGGCTAGCAGTCTGATTTAGTCAATTCTGTAAATTCAGATTTAGCAAATCTTGAGATGATTAAAGCTTGAACACTGTTAAATGGAGTTAAATATTGATAACTTGTTTGGCTGTTTCTTTTAGTATTTAAGAGTTGTGTGAGAAAGATATTCTTAAATGTTAGATCCATTAAATCTGCAATAATATAATTGAATATGGATTTGTTAAATTAGTGACATTTAAGTGGCCAAA
Organism: Dendrobium huoshanense; assembly: GCA_016618105.1. NCBI lineage: Eukaryota > Viridiplantae > Streptophyta > Magnoliopsida > Asparagales > Orchidaceae > Dendrobium > Dendrobium huoshanense. Next base: position 34,802,541 of record CM028354.1, on the reverse strand, counting down.
TTCTGTTTGATAGTGTTCAGCCTAAATCTTGCTTATGTCCTGAAAAATGAAAGCTGTTGCTACTTGTGTTGCTATGTTCTTTGGTCAATTGGTGTTTTAGTTTTTTATACTAATTTGAATTAGGAACTCATTGCCATCTGTTGCAAAGTTAACATGCCAACATAGGTCAAGTTGTTATTACTTTTAGTTTTTTGTATTTGGAAATGTTTTATATTAGGAAATCCTAACAAAAAATTAGTTGGGAAGGGTTTCGTTGGGTTTTAAAATCTTTTGATTTGTTCAAAGATAAGTGCAATACATTAGCAATCAATCAACACTTACATTGCTCTCTTCTCTTAGCAAATTCAATGAATTTGAGGCTCATCTTGATAACAAATTAATCAAGATAGTTTGACTAAATTTTTTTTCTTGTTCTTAATTTCTGTTCTCATAGATTTTTTGAAGAAACTAGTTCTAGAAAATATGTTGTATAACTAGAATGGTTAGAAACCTAACATTTGATTCATATGATAGAATTTATCTATTTATTTTATTCATTTGAGTAAATTTTCTATCTTCTTGCATTTATAAAATTGCCTTAGGGGAGAAATGGTCGTGCTTTTCTATTTTCTCATGTCATGAACATTGTCGTCGGTCCAAAGGAAGATCGTCAGCTCATGACTGGATTGCATACAGTTGCCGACATTTATTGCTCGGACTGCCGTGAGGTTTTAGGTTGGAAGTATGAAAAAGCTTATGAAGAGTCACAAAAGTACAAGGAAGGTAAGTTCATACTTGAGAAGCCAAAAATTGTAAAAGAGAACTGGTAGCTTTCTAGTGTTCTTGGATTGGAAGCAACCCTATTTGTTCAATATGGTTTGTGTCTCCTTCATACTTTATTTAACCATTTTGTATATATATGTTGGTTTTGTCCAGCTTGATTATGTGTTTTTTTGTGCTTTTAGTACCCAAAGGCTGTGTATTGGATGCTGTTATTTTGTCTGGGAATAGATTACCATCCTTTGAATATTAATGTTGCAAACATGGTAATTAATTGGTCATATCCTGCTAAATCAACACATTTTTTTGTATTGTCTTGCATAATTATATTATTTTTGTTGTTTTTAATTATTTTACAAACTATCCAAGTTTGCTCAATACATCCACATGCATATACTGTAGTGCTTTCAGTTGCTATATTTCTAGTGAAAGTGTTGATTGTCAGTCATCAATGGAGCTAAATTGTATTGTGGAGCTAGCTTGATAACATATATATATAGATAACTCTGATTTTTCTGGTGCTATTATGCAATCAAATTGTGAAGATTAAGACATTTATTTACTTTTTGAAAGCATTTTGATGTTGATCTTATGTGAACATGAAGCCTAGTTGAGTTGGAACACAGGGATGGAATGCTTTTGTGCTCCTTTTCATTGCTCTTTTTGATAGCCACTCTTTGGCAATAGACATGTTAAAAGGAATTGAACTGAAATATATTTTACTCCATTTATTTGGTTGAGAAGTTTTATAGATAAAGAGTAATTTCATTTATTATTTGATTTGAAGGTGAAATCAAAGATGGAGAAAAAAAAAAAAATAAACTAGGTTGCATATTTACTTAACAAATTGCTCAAATACATTGCTATAAGTCTGTCTATTACATTTTAGAAAGATAGTTAAGTTTAAGTTTGTTGATTTAGTGATCAACAATGACACCGTTGTCAAGTTTTTGGGTCTACCTGAATACTATCCGATTTTATAAATTGGTCGAAATCTCTAATCTGAATCCGACCCGGTCCGTGTTCAGGTTGACCCGAATATGAAATTTTTGTTTACGGTTTTCGGGTCGGGTCAAATATGACACTGCGAAGGACTTATAACATCTAAACTAAGTACATAAGTTTTGATCCTAGAGTAAAAGACAATGGTTTCACATACCACTAAGAATGCTTGAAAGCTTGGTTTTGGCTTTACAATCTTGCCTGAAATAGATAATCAAATAGACTCACCAAAGCATTTAAGAAGTAATAGATAATCAAATATACTCACCAAAGCATTTAAGAAGTTATTTCATTAAAAGTTTCAATGTAATGTAAGGTGTGCTTTATATTTTATCTAAGAATATTAGTCTTATAATACATCTAAATTTGAAATGGTTAATTTAATAAAAGGAAAAAAAAGAACCTGAAAAACGAATTTAAAAAAGAAAACTAAAATTATAAAGGTTAATTTTTAAAAGATATCATACTATAAATTAAATTAAACTAAATTATAAAGGTTATTTTTTTTTATTTTCATTTTTATAATATATATTAAATAAACTCAACTCGAGTTGATGTATCGGGTGGGAAAAAATCACTGTTTCGATCAGGTCGTGCATATTATTATCCATTAGGGTGTGCTGGTGAGAGCTGCTATCCTCAATGGTTAATCATATGTGCGATCTAATATATTCTCCCATTGACCCACTTACGAAGAGCACAGGGGCCTGCGATCGTCTCGTCTCTCGGGATAGTGCGGACGTGCCCCCTCTTCACTATGTTCCCTCTTGAGCGGTGTCCTTTCGGAGATCCACACCGTTGGTTCAACCGGTGAATCAATCCTGATTTTCTTAAAACACTTGATTTAATTTTTGAATTGTTTAAATAATCAAATAAATTAATAATAAATATTAAGTAGTATTTATATTTTAATAAATTAATTTAAAATTAAAATATTTAATGTTTAAATAAAAAATTGCAATTAAATATTTCAGATAACTCCGTCACTCATATGAGCTCTTAAGATCATAGTTTTTTTCTCCTCTATTACTTTACTATTTTTTATACTCGACAATTACTTTCCTTTTTTTATTAAATGGAAAATAAATATATAAGAAAATAATAATAATAAATCAAATCAAAATTAAATATTATTTTATTATTAATTATAGCGTATTATATATTTACAGCATATACAAATATATAATAATAAATTTTATTTATTAAAACAATGAAATAATAATAAACACAAGCATTCTAAAATGATCAATGGGCAAAGGGCCAACTGGCCCCAACTTTACAAAAGTAAAAGTTTGTGCTTAAAGGCTGCTTTAGGTAAAGTAATTTTTAATAGGAAAAGTAACTTTCAAAACAAAAAAAATAAAAGTTCCGGAAAAAATAGAAGTCAGATAAAAACTTTAATGATGGATTAGTGGCATATTATAAATATAGATTACTGAAAAGAAATGAAATTCATGGATTAAATATGACTGATCATTCAAAATTCATTTGTTCTGCAGATTCAAAAACATAAAATAAAAACTGAGCAATAATTCAATAATTGTTTCATTTCAAGAAATCAATAAGAAATAATAAAGGGACATAGATTTCAGTTGTGAATGATCAAAAACTGGAATCTAGTGACATATATGATGAAATATTGAAGAAAAATGTATTTATATATATATAAATGGATCATCAAGTGATACATAAATAAAATTGAGTGCATCGATCAAGTGATACAAATTGGTTAATGATGACATTACATTCTTCACATTTCATATATATCAGACAAATAAGATAAGAAGCGAGAAGTTTGCAGCTTATGTATTTTGAAATTTTCATTAAAGTAATTGGACCTATTGTCTTTTGGGAGAAATAAGGATAAACCGAATGTGAGCAGTCTTGTGCCGATCGGAGCCTCCATCCTTTCGATAGCGCTCATATAACTCTGGATGACATCTCCCCCATATTGTTAGAAATTGCAAAGAGGGAGGAAGGTTCGGTAATTCCCGAAGCATAGGAACATCATCAATATATAGAGTCCGAAGTGAAGATAAGCTTTCCAAGGAGGAAGGGAGAGACTCTAAGGATTTGAGATCTGAAAATTGCAGCTCAGAAAGAGAAGACCTAACATTCAGAAACCACTGCTCCGCCTCATTTGGAAATGAAACCACCTCATCATTCTCCCTTATATACAGCCTTTTTAAGGAGGCGATACTTCTCAATGGCTCCATTAGCAACACCGATGGATCACTTATGCTAAGTTGGTTGAGCATGAGATGGAAATTATTAGTGGTCTCAACTTCTCGATATCTTCCGAGAGAGATCAGATTGGGGCACTTTTCAATTGTCAAGAATCTTAATGCTGCAAGTCTTGCTATTTCATCAGCCAGAGGAAGAGATGTAATGTTTGGACAGTCAATGACATATAATGTTTCAAGGGGAATAGGATTTGAATTGCTACAAAAATTCAAAGTCGTCCACTCAGTGTTTTCCATCCACAAGCTCTTGAGCTTAGCAGGCAAAGAGGGCAACACTTTCAACTTCGGGCAGTGTTCTATCTCCAGTTTAATTAAGCAAGGAAACAAACATCCATCTTCAGCAGCTACTCCTGCCTCAAACCAATCCTCTAATGCTTCTAAATTGAAAATATGTAAAACCTCTAGCAATGGAAAGGCACGGTATTTATCATTCCCATTAAATTTACTTACGACCCATTTTACTTTCGGCATGTTCGAAAGTTGCAGTGACTTGAGGAAGGGAAGTCGCCCAAAAGGTGGAAGAGTTTCACACTCCAAGCAATCTCTCAATTCCATTTTCTCTATATTGAAGATCGGATTGACATTGTTCATCCATATTGCAGACCTTGCACCCATGTATCTCTGTATCCTCAAATTCCTTAGACATTTTGGAGGTTGAAGGTTGTCGAGCACGTTCTCATCTAAATCGATGTTCCTCAAATCAGTGTTACTCCAACAAAAGGTTAAATCTGTGAGCCTCATCTTGGCACATAATTTTGCACTACAAGCCTCCTCGGCATCCTTAACATTTTCGAGGCAATTGATTCCTAATTTGCAAAGATCATTCATATTCTCCAGCTCCCCAATTCTATAACCACTCACATCTCTAAGATCAAACATATTCAATTCTTGAAGAGACTTTAGCTTTCCAATCCCACATATTGATGAAATATAATTCTCGGGCAATTTCACGTAATGCAAGTTAGAAAGGTTATTAATGCCACTTGGTAAAAAATCATCTACTTTAGGTTGGCTTAGCCCCTCTAGTCTATAATAGATTATGTATTGCAAGTGATAGAGATTACTTAGAGATCTTGGCAGTATGGTCAAATTATAATTATCAATCTTCAAGTATCGAAGATGTATCAAATTTCCAATCTCCTCTGGTATCATTTTCAAGCTTGCTGAAGCATGTATGTATAACAAGCGTAGGCTTCTCCATGTTTTGAATATTTTGATAAGTGTGCTGATATGCTGATTAGAAGCTTCATCGAACAAGAAAAGAGAATGCAAATATTTAAACTGCCCAATCTTTTTTATGATGTCTGGATTTGTAGTTTGTACATACAGGTGTCGAAGAGTCTTAGGAATTATAGAAGGCAACTTTGTACCATCCTCAACTCTTAAACATTCATGAATAGAAACTGATTGTGCCAATTCGTGTATTAAATCATGCATCTTGTAGTATCGTCCAAACTTATCAAAGAAAGATTTTTTAACCAAGTCATCAAAATACCTTCCTCCAACATCTGCCATAGTCCATTCTTGATCATGAGGTTGCTGAATGAAACCCAATGCAATCCATTCTTTGACTAAATCATCTTTATCAAAATAATGATCTTGTCGAAATATAGAACAAAATGCGAAACAATTTTGTAGATGTTTTGGGAGGAACATATAGCTCAATCTTAAAATAAGAAAGATGTCATTTTGACCCAATTTTGGACTTAGAAAACCACTACTTAAAACATTTGTCCAATGCCTTTCATCCAAGTTGCCATTCAGAACGCCACCAATGACTTTAGCTGCCAATGGAGATCCTAAAAGCTTTTTAACAATCTCTCCAGCAATGGCTCTTAATTTTTTATGATCCTCAGGGGGGTTCTCTACACCAGCAAATGCATGAGAGTTGAGGAGCTGCAAACACTCATACTCCTTCAAGCCCTCTAATCTAAATATTTTATCTTTCTTTTTAATGATCTTTGCCATCTTCATTGCAACTGAGTCCATTCGAGTTGTCACCAAAATCTTGCTACCAAATTTCCCATATGCTAGAGGAGCAAGCACATCCTCCCATTTGCTGATATCGCGGTTCTCCTCCTCCTCCCAAATGTCATCCAGCACAAGTAAGAACCTTTTGGACATCAACTCATTCTTGAGACTATCTTGAAGTGCCTCAAGTGTCTCTAAACGAGGCCTCTGCTTCTTAAGAGATTCCAACATATCAGCAATGACTTTTTTCACATCGAAGTTGTTGGAAACACAAACCCACATTTTAAGATCAAATTCCTTTGTCATTTCATCTTCATAGACGTGCTGCAAGAGAGTTGTCTTCCCCATACCACCATGGCCCACTATAGATAGAAGAGAAATGTTTCTGTACAAATTAGTTCCATTAACAAGAGCTTGATGTTCCTCATTCGATGGCATCCTCAACCACTGCATAACAAATTCCTTATCCTTGCCTCTACCGATGAGATCATTTTTAGGCAAAGATCCTGTTTCACGTGTTTTGTAGAAATCAACCTCCTGCTCCTTCTTTTCCTGCTTCGTGCTGTCTAAAAGATGAAGGAAAGTAGTAACATCAGCCGAAACTTTATCAAGTTTCTGCACAGCCTCCTCCAGTCGTTTCAAGTTGGGATCTCTTTTGATAACACGCTCGCCAATTTTGAGAATTTTACGGGCACTTTCACATATGAAGCTCGTGAACTTTCTTTTCTGATCATATTAGTTAGACATATATAATCAAATAAACAAATAAATATATTCGCGAGCAGAATCAAATAGGAAGCACGCGGTGGCGGAACGCACCTTTGTTTCTTCCTTGTTTTTGGTCAGCTGTTCTTTATGCTTCATGTACTCAAACTCATCGAGCACATCATCTGCCACATCAATAGCATCTCGCAGCTGCCATATCCATTTGTTGAGAGCTGGGTTCTGATCGCCGATTTGTGCTTGGTTCGCAGCAAAGACGACAGCTTGGATCTTGGGGTGGTTTTCTCGCAGGCTTTCCAGCTCCTTCTTCATGCCCGTCTGCCATCCGACTTGCTCTTCCAGGTAATCAGAGCAAGCGTTGATGATCTTGTCCATGATTGGACCAACAAACCATTCCGCCATGGCACCGATGATCGAGGTAGAGAGAGCAGAACAACTGAACAGTAAGAGAAATGGAAATTGATTGGAAGAGATGAAGATTAGATAGTCTCTAATAATTGAAAGGCAGAGATAGAGAGAGAGAAAGAAGCTACGACTGAAAGTCTACGTTAAGTCAAGTAAAGTTAACGGAGAAGAGATTGGAAGAGATGAGATTAGATAGTCTGCGATAGTCCTAAAGCCGACTGAAATCTTCGTCATAAAATAAGAAAATTGAATGTATTTTAAAATAAATGAGAAGTTTGATTTTTTTATTAGAATATCATTTTAAATGAATTCTTTTTATATAATATAATAAAATTGTAAAAAAAAATTATTAAAAAATCATCTTATAATAAATGTGCGACTCACAAATGCTTGCTTTGGATATTTATGGGAATGTTAAAATTGGACCAAATTGACTTAATTAAATTGAAATAAATTTGATTTAGTCGGAATCAATTGGGTTGAAATTAGTGTTATGTGATTAAATTAGACCAACATAATTCATTTTAATGAAATTCAATTTAATTAGATGAGAGCTAATTCAATTGTAGTTGAACGAGCTTAATTTAAATTAATCTAATACAAATGAAATCTTATGCATCCTCAATTTGAATAGGCTTGGCTTGATTTTATTAGCTCTGACTCGACTCCAAAAATGAGAAAATGATGATTATAAATTTAATCTCGAAAAACAGGACAATAAAACAAAGAATTACATATTGCCAAGAACATTACAGTTCTTGATAATGAGTTCTTCTGCTCAAGCAATAATTTTATTCATAACATATTCAAATACAACAAGAAGAATGGTAGAGAAATGGCTTTTACATATTCTGAAGAAGATCCTTTAAATGTCATTTTCTAATCTTAATTAATCTTTAGGATGAGTTTAGATTTCATCACAATAAGTTGCTTTTTATTTGACAAGAAATACTAGCTGAAGCCTTCAAAGTAACATCAAGCAAGCATATCAAAATAATGAAAATAAGCTTTATTGAATATTTTTCTGCTTTTGATGGCAAATTTTAAAAAAGAAAACGAGCTGCTCGTGGCTCGGCTCAATAATAGCACGTTTATATTCGTTTGATAACCTAAATGAACGAGTTTGGACACTTTTGATAAATACTCGATAGTTAAATAAACGAGCTTGAACAGCTTCTAGTTAGGTTTTTTTATGTTTATGAAAATTAGCTTAAAGCTCGCAAACAAGCTAGCTAAGGAAGCTCAATTAGAGCTCAATTAAGGCTCGTGTTCGTCTCAAATTAGCTTAAAATGAATAAATAGTTATAAAAATAACAATTGTTAAATTAATTTAGCTAAATTAATAATTTATAAAATAAATTTATTTATTCAATAAAATGAATTAATAATTATTTTTTCCTAACTATTATTAAATTGATTTTGATGTATTCGAGTTCGTCTCTTTGAGATGCTATATATATATATATATATATATATATATATATATATATATATATATATATATATATATATATATTCTTTTTGAAAAAAAAAATCTTTGCTGATTGATGGCCACTTAATTTGATAGTTTGCCTAATTATGATTAATGCAATTAATGATGCATGTGGACTACAAATCATTGCATATTAGAATCAAATATATAATTAGTTGAATTTTTTTAAATCTTGCTATTGGCATGTGCTTGAAAAAAACTTATTTGAAAGAAAACGTATAAATAAGATTGAATAAGATTTAAATTCAAATAATGTTTAAATTTGATCCAAATTTGATAAAAATAAATAAATGAACTTGAGAAAGATAATATTAAGCTTTGTAATCCTAAACCCTAAACTACAGATTGCAAAGCAATCTCAAAAGGACAAAATAACCCAAATTTTGTAGGCATAATAGATACTAAAACATAAATGACTGATGCCAAAGTTACCAACACAGAGAGTTCATCATAGTCCTATAACTCAACAAAAAATTATGTTTAAGCCAATATAGGAGAAAAGAGGCAACTGCAGGTTTCCAAAACCCAACAAAAGTGTACATTGAAGCAACAAAAATCCTCAAAACAGCAAGAAGAATATCTGACAGTAACAAAACTTCGAGTAGGCACCAAACACTCTACAAATAATAAAAATTCATCCACAAACAATTTAAAAAAAGAAAAGGAGAGGGATTTTATTTTTTTTGCCATCAACGTCGCGCAGGTATAACCTCTCCAAACTCAAATATCCGAGAGCTCATTTTCAACGTATCAAAAAATCGCCTATACACGATTTTCTTAGCCTGGTGAGAAGGGAACCCGATGCGGCGCCTACGATGAGGCAGACAATCACCTAAAATCTCACTTTCGGCATTCGTCACGCACTGGTCAACTGCCTAAATATGTTTTCTTAGCATGGTGGGATGAGAACCCGGTGTGACGCCTACGATCAGAGGGGGGGGGGGGGAGACAAAATCAAGCTGGAAACTTCAAAAATTAAATCAGAGACCATTTGAACTCCGATTTCAGTAAACTTATAGTTGAACTGAACGTCTCGAAAATATGAACCTAACGACACCAAATTCAGGTCAATCCGAACCCAAATGACTCCAAATCAAAGACCCGAAGCATATTTGGAAGGTTCAAATCATAATTTGGATTACCAAACGGTTTCCAAACATGACATGCATATAGTCGAATCGAGCGGATAGACAAGACGAATCTAACGAGCCCAAGATTGCCAAATTCTGTTATCACTAAGACATTTAAATGTCCAATAAACAGTACACGATCAAGAAATTTAACATCGGTCATCCATTCAAAACACTCTCAATTTAATTTCCTATTCATTTACAATTTTTTTTTCTTGATGTATATTAGCTTAATCCTACATTGATTCGATCTTAAAGAGATTTTATGATTTTTTGTGTGCAATGAGATTTTTAATATCACGTATTTAGTTAATATATATATTAAACATGTTCTAGCAGAAATCGAGTGATTTGATGATTGAAATCATTTTGTGAAGGAAGAAAATAAACTAACTCACTACCAAAGTTTTATCATTTTTAATACTGATTATATTGGTAGGCCTGGATGAAAAAAGTTGAAGAAAAAAAAATTTAGGACCCCCCCCCCCCCCCTAGATATATTTTATAGCTTCACCACTGCCTACGGTGAAGTGAGGATACTTATAAGTTCATATACGCAGGGAAACAACTGTATTTTCAAACATTTTCCTTTGAAAATTAATATATGCTTTTCTTAGCGTGTGGAGGACGAAGATTATGGCCGCGGTGTCCAACGACACCGACCATACATGTTTTTCTTAGCGTCGTGGGAATGTCCAGTTTCTTGGAATTTCCTCTTAATGGGGGAGATGTTTGGAGGCTGCCGAAATTCAGAACAAATACAACGGACTCGAAGTTGCAGAAACAACATGGAACTTGGACTTATGCGAATAATGACAAATTGAAATCAAATTAAGTTCAAACCTAAGCAAATGATAAAGAGCAACGAAGGACTTTGACTTAAACTTGAATGAAATATAAAAGATTTGAACTTGAAAAGATTAGGATTTCTCCAACGCCCAATGGGAGATTAGGTTTTCTCAATCTGTCCAGTCTCTTTTGGCCTCTATGACAGAATTCATCATACCCTTCCCATTGAAGTTTCTCATGTCCAATATCAAACTTATTGTCAACATCCAGCTCAACAGAAAGAACTGTTCTAATATTAAAAAAAAAAATCTTAATTAAGGATGTCATAAGCATTTTAAGATCTGAATAGTAATTAAAAGCGTCAACCATGAGATGAATTATGTCGCTATAGTCTCTAATATGTTTTAAGACATTCATATAGGATTATAACAAATTTCAAAGGTTTAAGCATTTTTTAATACTTTTTAAGGGGATATAATATTAAAGAGGAAATTAGCATTAATTTAATTGGTTTAAAATACTTATTAAAATTTTTTTCTAATACACTTTAGAGTACATAAACATAATTTTTTTCTCCTGAATTTTAAATACTTTAAATGATTTTTAAAGTGGAGAGTTAGGATTTTAAAATTGCTTAACATAGTCAAATAATTTCTAATCAACCCTGATTTGCTATCAAAATGTTAATTTAAAAAAAAATGCTCAAATGACCAACAACAACATCAAGCCTTTTTCATTCAATACGTGGGGTCGGCTATATAAATTCTTTTTCTCTAATGTGTCATGTTAAAAGTCAAATTCTCAATTAAATCTAATAAAAAATTAATTTATAATGTTTTTTAACTAAGTATTTTTAGGTTTATCTCTATCTTTCTTAATATAGGTCAAATCTAATACATCTATTCTCCTAATCAAGACATCAAAAGGCCGATGTTTTATGTAACCAAACCATCTAAGATGAATCTCTTTAATCTTATCGCCCAGTGGAGCTACTCAAAACTTTTACATATATATTTGTTTCATATTCTATATATAAGAGTTAAGCCACTCATTCACCTGAGCATCATATTCTCTTCAACTCTTAATATTATGTTTTTCTTTTAACGGTCATCATTCTTTGCTATAATGCATTGCATGTCTCACCACCATCTGATAGAGTTTATCCTTAAGTTTGAGAGGTATTTTTCTATCACACAATATGTTTGATGCATTCCTCCATTTTAAGCATCCATCTTGAATTCTACTGATAATATCTCTATATATTTCTCCATCAGTTTGAACAACAAATTTGGTATATCTAAAACGTATACTCTTATTAATGACTGGATCGCCCAAAGTCATCATCCCCCCACTATATCTATTACCACTAAAAATACACTCATTGTATTCAGTTATGGATCTACTTAAACGAAAACTTTTAGACTCTAAGGTTGACCTCCATAATTCAAGTTTAACTTCAACTCCCTCTCTAGTCTTGTCAACAATAATAATATCATTAGCAAAAAACATTCACCAGTATACATCCTTTTTCAAATGTCTAGTAAGTACATTCATGACTAAAGCAAAAAGTTATAGGCTTAAAATTGATCCTTGATGTAATCCAACTGAAATAGGAACATAATTGGTCAAATCACCTTAATTTTTAACACAAGTAACAATTATTGCATATATATCTTTAATGGCTTGAATAAAAATATTATTTTTCCCTTTCTTTCTTAGAACTCTCCGAGATACTTCTCTTGGACCTTTATCACCTACTATCTCTATATCAATAAATATCATATGTAGATCGTCCTTATTCTCTCTATATTTGTCTATCAAACCTCTCAATAAATATATAACTTCCATAGTAGACCTACTCAGCATTAATCCAAACTAATATTGAGAAATGTTAGTATCACATCAAAACATATGCTCAAATTATATATATATATATATATATATATATATATATATATATATATATATATATATATATATATATATATATATATATATATATATATATATATATATATATATATATATATATATATAAATTTTTAACTCTAGAATTAAATTAAAAAATTTATAAATTTCTTTTGATATAGAAAAATCAGAAATAAATGTTAATTTGTTGAAAATTAAACTTGATATATATATAAAGTCAGAGCTAATTTTAGGAATTAATTTCATAATTTTCTTGTTAAAGATGTGTGAGCCTGTGAGATACGAACTTTTGAATGAACTCAAATAACTTAAATATGCTTAAAAGGATTTACATAGTCAACATATTGAAGATAAAACAATAAAAAAAAAGCACATTCAAGTACATTGGTCATATTTCTATCTGCTATGATAAAGGTTCAGGCTAATTTATATAAAGCTTTAATAGTTTGCTTTCATGTAAAATAAACAAATACAATTACAACACAGATAATCATAAAGTCCAAATAGGTATATTAGTTAGTAAAGAAATATCAACAAAATGTTTCTGTAACATATAGCTCAAATCGGCTGTGTATTTGGATCATATTTAAGAATGAAGCATCAACAAATGCAATAATTCAAAAATCATGAATATCACAATCTAATATCAGTGTTATGATCTTCTTGTATCAAATTCATAGATCCAAATGAAAAAAGAGTTGGAGGCCAAAATAATCCCTCTCAAAAAGTTGAGGAACCATTTTCTTTTCTTGTGATTTTTTTCCCTTTTCTTTTCAATTCCCGCATTAGCTGAAGTGTGAAAAATCATTACATACAGACACGATGGATGTGACCAAACCTGTGTTCATAAGAAGCTCCAAATTTTCCATAGCGCTCCATCAATTGTGGATGACAATATTCAACCTTCAGAGATTTTAACGAGGGAGGGAGGGCAGGTAATTCCTGAAGCTGAGGAACCTTATAAATGACAAGTTCTAGAAGAGAAAAATGCTATGAAGGCAAGAAGGAAGGCAATCCAAGTGCTCAAGGTTAAATACTCGCAATTCACACAGAGAGCGAGGGAGGTCTGGCAATTTTTGGAGTGGAATGCTTACCAATTCAAGATACTTGAGGGAAAAGGGCAAAGAAGTTGGCAGACACTGCAACGATTCCAGATATACAAGTTCTAATCGTTCCAGAGAAGCAGGGATATTCTGCAAAAGCTGGAGTTGAGGAACGTCTTCCATACATAGGATCTCCAGAGAAGAGAGGCTTTCTAAGGAGGAAGGGAGAGACTGCAAAGATTTAAGGCATCGAAAGTTCAGATAACGAAGGGATGAGCTAAGCTGCATAAACCATTGATCTGCCTCGATTGGAAATGAAATCATCTCATAATTCTCCTTTTTTTCTAGTCTTTGGATGGAGGTGATACTTCTCAAACGTATGCTTCTCGAAAATTTGAAAATTTCAGCAAGTACATCAACAAAATTTTCAAAGCCATTATATGACAAGCAAAATGATCTTAAAATTTTAAATTTCTCTATCTTTCTGAGCACTCCTAAATTGCTAGTTTTAACAGACAAATGCCGAATAGTTTCAGGATTTATAAGAAGCGACTCTTTATCACTTATAACTCGCATGCATTCTTGTGCAGAAACAAAATGTATTATCTCTTGTAATAAATCCATGCGACTTGCAATATGTTCTATTTTCAGCCTTAAATTTGTCAAATAAAATTTTTTTTGACTAAACATCAAAATACCTTTCTCCGACATCCTTCACAGTCTCTCCTAGAATATTAGACGGTTGAATGAAATCCAATGCAATCCACATTCGAACTAGATCATCTTTATCAAATTCATAATCATGTAGGTGGCAATGTACTATAGAATGAGAGACAATTTTGTAGAACTTTTGGAAGGAATGTGTAACTCAATTTTAAGACGGACAAAATGTCATCATGGCTTCCAATATCATAGTTTAAAACTCTTATCCAATGATTTTCATCCAAGCGAGAATTTAGAACACCGCCAGCGACTTTGGCTGCCAATGGAGAACCTGAAAGTTTTTTAACTATCTTTTCAGCAATGGACCTCAAATTGTGATTAATATTAAGATTCTCTACATTAGCAAATGCATATCTGTTGAGGAGCAGCAAACACTGAACATCTTTCAGGCCCTCTAATTTCAAAGTTTCATTCGTCTTATCCATAATCTCAGAAATCATTGACGCATCAGATTCCATCCGAGTTGTCACCAAAATCTTACTTCCCAATTTTCCAAATGCCAGAGGGGCGAGCACATTCTCCCATTTATTTTTATCTTGCTTCTTATCAGTATCCCAAATGTCATCCAGCACAAGTAAGAATTTCATGTATACTTTACAAGGTGAAGGAAAGTAGCAACACGAGCTGAAACTCTATCCAGTTTCTGCACAACCTTCTCTAACCTCTTCAAGCTGGGATCAATTTTGAGAGCATGTTTGGCAATTTGGACAAGTCGTTTATTTATGGATTTCATGATGGAACGCGCCTTTCTCTGCTTCTTGTCTTTGTTCAGCTGTTTTTCAAGCTTCATGTAGTCGAGATCATCCAACACATTATCTACCTCATCGATAGCATCTCGTAGCTGCCATAGCCATTGGTTGAGAGCTGGATTTCGGTCTCTGATCAGGTCTTGGCAGGAAGTAAAGCCACGGATTTCCATTTTTTTTTATATATTCTTTTAACAATTTTAAAAATCGGATCGGTTTATCTTATGACTAATTTGATTCTTTATGAAAATTATTTCCTATCAAATAGGAATTAATCGGCTAGAACCACTGGTGAATCAATCCCGATTTCCTTAAAACACTTGATTTAATTTTTGAATTATTTAAGTTATTAAATAAATTAGTAATATATATGAAGTGATATTTATATTTAATAAATTAATTAAAAATTAAAATATTAAATTTTTAAATAAAAAATTACAGTTAAATATTTCATATAGCTCCATCACTCATATGAGCTCTTAACATCCTAGTTTTTTTCTCCTCTATTACTTTACTATTTTTGATTTTTTTCTACTCTTTTCCTATTCTATTTTTCCTCTCTACAATTACTTTCCTTTCATTATTAAATGGAAAATAAATATATAAGAAAATAATAATAATAATAAATCAAATCAAAATTAAATATTAGTTAATACTAATTATAAAAATATATTTAATTATAGCCTATTATATATTTACAGGATATACAAATATATAATAATATTTTTTATTTATTAAAACAATGAAATAATAATAAACACAAGCATTCTAAAATGTTCAATGGGCAAAGGTCCAGCTGGCCCCAAAAATTTTTTTTTTTGGGACATTTAGGCCATTTAAGGCAAACTCACACACACAACGCATACACATGGACTCGAACCTTGGACCTCTTAGTTGGAAGCCTAAGCTCTCAACCAATAGGCCAAGGGGAGTTGTGTAAAAGTTAGTGCTCAGTGCTCAGTGCTCAGTGCTTACATCCATATTCTATAATACTTAAATAATAGGCCGATTTATAAAAAGGAGTCCATTTTAAATTTAAATTAACTTAAGGAGCGTAGTAGAAGAAAAATTTAAAAAGGATCAAATACGGATTTTAATTATCCGGTTTTAATAGAAACCAGAACTTTAATATCCTGTATCTGATTTCTATTAAAACCGTAATTTCATTATCCGGTTTCAATATAAACCGTAATTTCATTCCACGGTTTCAACCAAAAAAAAAAATCTTTCCAAAGAAACCGTAATTTCATTAACCGGTTTCTTAATATTTTTTCCACGTTTCAATACTAATATATAAATATTTATATTTATTTATTAAATATTGAAATCATTAGATTATATTAAAATTATTATTTGGGCTAAGGCCCCATATATTCCAAAAAAAAAAAATTATTATTTATATTTTTTTATTTTTATTCATTAATTTTTCTTTTTTTTTACATTGTTTCAAATTAAAAAATATTGGTTTATTTAAAAATAACACAATATATAAATGTATTTATTTATTTATTTCACTTAATTTTTTAATAAAATAAAGACAATTAAAATTTTTATGTAAAAATTATGATGTTTTTACATATTTAATATTTAAACTTATTATTATATTTTGAAATTGAATTTAAAATTTTCATTAAATATTTAAAAAACTAAATATTGTAAAAGAAATTAAATTTTTTTAATTAAACCAGTAGTTTTTAATTTTAAAATTTAAAATTTATTTTTTATTCATTAAATTTTTAATGGAAAATTTCCCTAAGTTGAAAGTCAATTATTAATTTAATTTATTAAAATATTTATATTTGATATATCATTAAAAATTAAATCTGAGACCATCTGAACTCTATTTCAACAAATTTATAGTCAAACTGAACGTCTCAAAAATACGAACTCAACGACATCAAATTTGACTCAATCCTAGCCCAAATGAGTGGAAATTCGAAGACCCGAAGCGCATTTGGAAGGTTCAAACCATAATTTGGACTACCAAACGATTTACAAACTTGACATGCTTATAGTTGTATCGAGCGGCTCAACGAGACGAATCCAACAAGCCCAAGATTGCCGAATTATGATATCATTAAGACGTTCAACTTGTTTTATTAGAATTCCATAATTAATCAATTTCATCATCATGAACCAAATTAGTTTAATCATATATTTATGCATGTAATAAGTGGCGGACAAAGCTTTCTTTTTACATGTGATGTGCTTTTGGAGCTTTGCACAAAAGTGATAATATTTTCTTTAAGATTGATGGTAGATTTAAAAGTTTGCTTAATTGTGATTAATGGTAATAAATGATGCTTATTGATTGTAATTAATCATTAGTACTCTATTGTAAATCACAAATTTTGGTTTTTTTTTTTATGCTTCAATGTTTGACAAGCTTTGAATAGATTTGGGTATGCAGCTCACTTTGATCTATTGGTTGAGTGCTTTGACTATCAATAGGGGCCAATCTCTTTTTTAAATGCAGACAAAAATAGAATTATCAAATATATAATATGTATTTAAATTTTGCAAGAACTGGTAAGCTTTTTAGCAATGGGAGATAGGTGTTGCATTTCATGTAATATGGTGTTTCTTTGAATTTTACCATTAGCTTTTTCTATTCGAAGAATGATTAGATATATTATGGGCTTTTAGGGTTATGTTTTTATATATGGCAATCTACAAGCATGCTAATCTATGGGCATTTAGAGTTATATTATTCCATAATGTGTAGTGTCATGTCACTAAAGATTTTCCATATGATTAAAGTGGTAGGAAAGCACACCTCTTAGGGCAATTTAAATTTTGACTTATTATTAAAGATCTTCCATCATATAAATGCATTATTAAAGCTCATATGTTAGGTTGCTAAATATTTGTTAGTTGCCGATTTTGACCCTTCTCATCTGATTTGACTGCGAGGGGCTTCCTCTTAGATGAATTAGATGCTCTACTGTGTATAAAAAAAATCGTGCTAAACTTAAGGCTTTCTTTTGGTCTTCATTATGTTCTCAGATTCCTCTTTATGCTTTGTGCATTTTGGTTTTTGTTGGAGTGGGGTTGTGGTCTTTGGGTTGGCCTTTTCAGTGCCGTGTCACTCTCTTTGTTGATGTTTGTTTGGGTTCTGGATCGGTCAGCGGGTTCAAGTGCTAGTGGTTGTTTCTTTATCTGCAATGTTGGTTGTTTCAGTTGGTTGTTACCGGCACTTTGGTTCTTTTGTTCTTGGATGGGCCCTTGGAGCTCTCTTTTGGGCCTTTTAGTTTGGTTGTTGTTCTCAGTTACTATCACTTGTGCATATTCATTCAGTTGTTCTCCTTCTGCAACTCGATCGCTTTCATCTATTTCAAAGCTTCGTTCTTTTTTGTTGGTCTATTCTTAGGCCTTTTTTAGTTTTACTTTACCCTTTTTATGTAACTAGAAGGGATAACTCTTTTGGCTATAGCACTTTGCAAAATATTAAAAGAAGAATATATTAATATATAAAGTTGAGTAGGATACATAAATAAAATTGAGTAAATCGATAAAGTAAATACATATTGGTTCATGCTGAGATAGCATTCTTCACCTTTCATATATATCAAACAAATAAGATTAGACAAAAGAAGTTTGCATAATTATTTAAAAAAAATTGATAAAAGGAATGTGAGCAATCTTGTGCTGATCGGAGCCTCCATCCTTTCGATAGCGCTCATATAACTCTGGATGACATAGCCCAAATGATAGAGATTTCAAAGAGGTAGGAAGGTTCGGTAATTCCCGAAGCATTGGAACATCAATAATATATAGATGCTGAAGTGAAGATAAGCTTTCCAAGGAGGAAGGGAGAGACTCTAAGGATTTGAGCCTAAAAAATTTCAGCTCACAAAGACAAGACCGAACTTTCAGAAACCACTGTTCCGCCTCATTTGGAAATGAAACCACCTCATCATTCTTCGTGATTGTCAGCGTTTTTAAGGAGCAGGCGATACTTCTCAATGGCTCCATTAGCAACAACGATGGATCACTTATCCAAAGCTCGCTAAGCATGAGATGGCAATTATTAGTGCTCTCCACTTCTCGATATCTTCCCAGAGAGATCAGATTGGGGCAATCTCTAATATTCAAGGATCTTAGTGCTGCAAGTCTTGTTATTTCATCAGCTAGAGGAAGAGATGTAATGTTAGGACAGCGAGAGACCTCTAATGTTTCAAGGGGAATAGGATTTGAATTGCTACAAAAATTAAAAGTCGTCCACGCAATATTCTTAGTTATTTTAAAGCTCTTGAGCTTAGGAGGCAAAGAGGGCAACTCTTTCAACTTCGGGCATTTATCTATCTCCAGTTCAATTAAGCAAGGAAACAAACATCCATCTTCAGCAGCTACTCCTGCCTCAAACCAATCCTCTAATGCTTCTAATCTGTCAATATGTAACACCTCTAGCAATGGAAAGGCATCGTATTTATCATTCCCATTAAATTTACTTTCGAGCCATTTTACTTTCGGCATTTCAGCAAGTGTCAGTCTCTTGAGGAAGGGAAGTTGCCCAAAAGGTGGAAGAGTTTCACACTCCAAGCATTCTGTCAATTCGATTTTCTCTAGATTGAAGATCGGATTGACATTGTTCATCCATATTGCAGACCTTGCACCCATGTATCTCATTATCCTCAAATTCTTTAGACATTTTGGTGGCTGAAGGTTGTCGAGCACGTTCTCATCTAAATTGATGTTCCTCGAACCAGTGTAACTCCAATATAAGGTTAGATTTGTGAGCCTCCTCTTGGCACATAATTTGGCACTACAAGCCTCCTCAGCATCCTTAACATTTTCAAGGCAATTTATTCCTAATTTGCAAAGTTCATTCATATTCTCCAACTCCCCAATTCTATAACCACTCACATCTCTAAGATTAAACATATTTAGTGCTTGAAGAGACTTTAGCTTCCCAATCCCACATATCGATGAAATGTAATTCTTGGGCATTTTCACGTAACGCAAGTTAGAAAGGTTATTAATGTAACTTGGTAAAAAATCATCACCTTCAAGTTGGTTTGGCGGCCATTCATCATAGACTATGTACTGCAAGTGATAGAGATTACTTAGAGATCTTGGCAGCATGGTCAAATTACACCTATCAATCTTTAAGTATCGAAGATGTATCAAATTTCCAATCTCCTCTGGTATCATTTTCAAGTATGATGAAGCATGTATGTATAATAAACGTAGGCTTCTCCATGTTTTGAACATTTCAATAAGTGCGCGGATATCCTGATTAGAAACTTTATCAAACAAGAAAAGAGAATGCAAATATTTAAACTGCCCAACCTTTTTTATGATGTCTGGATTTGCAGTTTGAATAGACAAGTGTTGAAGAGTCTTAGGAATTATAGAAGGCAACTTTGTACCATCCTCAACTCTTAAACATTCTTGTATGGAAACTGATTGTGCCAATTCATGTATTAAATCATGCATCTTGTAGTATCTTCCATCTTCAAACTTATCAAAGAAAGATTTTTTAACCAAAACATCAAAATACCTTCCTCCAACATCCTCCATAGTCCATTCTTGATCATGAGGTTGCTGAATGAAACCCAATGCAATCCACATTTTTACAAAATCATCTTTATAAAACCAATAATCTTGTCGAAATATAGAACAAAAAGCGAAACAATTTTGTAAATGTTTTGGTAGGAACATATAGCTTAATCTTAAAATGAGAAAGATGTCATCCTGATCCAGATTTGGACTTACAAAATCACTATTTAAAACTTTTTTCCAATGTCTTTCATCCAAGCTAGAATTCAAAACACCACCGATGACCTTTGCAGCCAATGGAGATCCTGAAAGCTTTTTAACTATCTCTCCAGCAATGGATCTTAATCTTTTATAATCATTAGGATTCTCTACATCAGCAAATGCATGAGAGCTGAGGAGCTTCAAACATTGATCTTCCTCCAAGCCCTGTAACTTAAATATTTCCGTCTTGTTTTTAATGACCTTTGCAATGATCATTGCAACTGAGTCCATTCGAGTTGTTATCAAAATTCGACTACCAATTTTCCCATAAGCCAGAGGGGCAAATACCTTCTCCCATTTTCTGATATCCCGGTTCTCCTCCTCCCAAATGTCATCCAGCACAAGTAAGAACTTTTTAGACATAATCTGAGTACGAAGACTATCCTGAAGTGCCTCAAGTGTCTCCAAACGAGGCCTCTCCTTCTTAAGAGATTCCAACATATCTGCAATGACTTTTTTCACATCAAAGTTATTGGAAACGCAAACCCACATTTTAAGATCAAAAAAGTCCTTCCTCATTTCTTCTTCATAGACGTGTTGCATGAGAGTTGTCTTTCCCATACCACCATGGCCCACTATAGAAAGAAGAGAAATGTTTCTGTACAAATCAGTTCCCCGATGCTCATTTGATGGCTTCCTCAACCACTGCATAACAAACTCCTTAGCCTCGCCTCTACCGACGAGATCATTTGTAGGCAAAGATCCTGTTTCACGTGCTTCGGACAACTCACGCTGCTGCTCCTGCTGCTCCTGCTTTGCGCTATCTAGAAGATGAAGAAAAGTACTAACCCCAGCTGAAACTTTATCTAGTTTCTGCACAACCTCCTCCAGCCTCTTCAAGTTGGGATCAATCTTCAGAGCGCGTTCCCCAACTTTGCGAGCACTTTCAATAAGGAAACTCGCGTTGGAAAACGCCGTTCTTTTCTGATAAAATTAGCGAGAAACAGAGTATCAAATAAATATATTTATCTGCAACTAGTATCAAATAGATAGTTGATGATAAAGAGCACACCTCTATTTCCTCCATGTTTTTGGTAAGCTGTTCTTTATGCTTCATGTACTCAAACTCATCGAGCACATCATTTACCTCATCAAGAGCATCTCGCAGCTGCCATATCCATTTGTTGAGACCCGGGTTCTGATCGCTAATTTGTGCTTGGTTAGCGGCAAAGACGACAGCTTGGATCTTGGGGTGGTTTTCTCGCAGGCTTTCCAGCTCCTCCTTCATGCCCGTCTGCCATCCGACTTGCTCTTCCAGATAATCAGAGCAAGTGTCGACGATCTTTTCCATGATTGGACCAACAAACCATTCCGCCATGGCACCGATGATCGAGGTAGAGAGCAGAACAACTGAGCAGTAGGAGAAACAGATATTAACTGGAAGAGGTAAAGATTACATTGTCTGAAGGAAGTAAGGAAGTAATGGAAAAAATTGTCTTTGACCTTTGCACGAAATTTCGAATTAATTAGCTTAACGTCTTAATCGATAGATTAATAAATAAATGAGGTGATAGAAAATTTGTAAGAAGGGAAGTTCATAAAATTGGTATATGGATTAAATCGGTTGGATGCAAGTTGAATAAAGTCTCCACTTTGCTTAAAATTATGAATTAATTAGCTTATGACATAAACACAGCAATAAATAAATAAGAGAGCTGGTAGAACATTTCAAGCAAGAGGAGTTTTTAAATTTCTATGTCAATTACTTGATTGGACGTTTTTAATATATATGTGTAATTTGATCAAAATGTCATTTTTATTATTATATATTTCTAATATATTAAAAATCATGAATTACAGTCTGTGATGACTAAGGATGATTACTATGTTGGAATTTTAATCTTCCTTTGGGATAACTTTTGGCCATTACTTCTTAGTTCTTTTTTTTTTTAAAAAAAAATTTACAATCTATTGAAGCTTTACTCATTAGCTCGAGACCGATTATGATGCTCAATAAGGCTCATTTAGATGTAAGATTTTAGTAAACTTTAACTGCAATCTATAAATAATCATTCCCAATTAAATTGCAATGAAGTTGTTTCAACATATAGCAGACATTAAAAGTAAGATTTTAATTTTTTCTCAATTTGACATATTTAGTAAAAAATAATAAAAGTAACTCTTATAACTCAATTTTAAAAACAACATATAAGCAATCCTAAATGCATCAATCAGAGATAGTTGGACACAATAACAATAACATCAAACCTCTGTTTCACTACGTGAAGTTGACTACATGAATCATTTTTCTTTATCATGTCCTATTACGAGTCAAATTCTCATTTAAATCTAATAAAGAAATGTCATTTATAATACTTTATAACTAAGTCTTTTTAAGCCTATCTCTAACTTTCTTAACATAAGTCACATTTAATACCCTACTTTCCTAACCGAGTCATCGTCAAGCCGCCATTTTATGTGACCGAACTATCTAAGGCGACTCTCTCTAATCTTATCTTCCATTGGAGCTACTCCAACATTTTCATGTATATGCTCTGTTGTTTTATGTGACCAAATAGTTGGATACAGAAAAAAAAATTTTTTGAACATAACATTAATCAACAGTATATAGAAAATTATAAATTACAAAAGTTAAAGTCATTGCCATTTGAATATCGGCTACACCCCAAAATAAAGCAGAAAAGCATGGAGCATGCTTCGTTGCAAAGGTGCAAATGCCAATATACATCCTTCAAAAGCTTAAAAATCTGTACAGTAGAAAAACAAAAGTAGCCTTAGCATGTAACAAAGAAGTTTAAATCTATACCCATTTAGGAATAAGTAAAGCATAACTCTCATTTCATGCTCTTGCATTACACTTCAAATTTTAGTTTCAAAATTCCACGATTGCTCGCGTCACCTACGCACCAGTCCCTTTTCTTATTTTTTATTGATCTAATGGTGGAGAGTTTTAACAGATTTATATTCCGCATGAATTTTCAGAAGGCAGATTGGATTTTAGATAAAATACTACACATAGATTTCACCTTCATTTTATGAGGACTTTATGATCTGAGTTATGATTTCCTATAGGCGCAAGCTCCTATAGTTAATTACCCCTCTATAACGAGAGAGAACTTACGATTAAGGTTTCGATTAAGGCTAGTTGTTGAAGAGATCCCACCTGATATGTGTTAGAGACATTCCTTAATTATATGGAAATCCCACCTGATAAACAGGTGAATTATGTCGCATGTCGGCTGAGGGGCAGAGCCAGCGCATGGTGGCTGCAAGTTCTACAGTCCCGTCGACGAGAAGGCAAGGGGCCTTTCCGAAATTTGTACCGTTTGAAACAACTATTAAGAGGGCACTACGACAGATTATGAGCAAATGCTATGCCACCAATATCAACATTGTACACAAGGTAAGCGGCCAGTCTCTGTTTACACGGAAGAATTTTATCGGTTGAGCGCACGGAACAACCTGAATGAGACTGAGAACCTGTTGGTTGCTCGGTATATTACAGGCGGATAATATATCGGCCAGAAAAAAAAAAGAATAAAAATAAACCAATTGAGCCCGCTGCAGCCCCAGCCCAGCCTAGATGGGCCTTCCTTCCTCGTTGCCTACAGCGACCCCCGCCCAAGCTCGCCACCCCCGCATGAACCATAACCCGCCCTGGCTCATACCGATTGACCCGCTGCCGACGCGCCCAACCTCACGCTACCGCGACCCGCCCGACGCAACTGCGCCTGACGGGATTCGAATCCCTGCTATTTAGAGAGATTATTTTGTGTGGACACCGGACAGGAGAATCATCCTATACTGCTTGGTAACGAGCGATACCGACACTCGTTACCACTCAGTACTAGCTCAATACCGACCGCGATACACTTTTGGAGTGACGTGATGCATTTTATTGGTCTCTGGATAATGTCCAGACTCAACACAGAATAATTTGTCCATTCAACGACCCACTTGCACGCAAACCATCATGCCACTAGTGCAAAAACGTATAAAAAGTTGAAATTTTTTTAATTTATAATATAAATGAAAGAATATTTCATTTAAAATAATTAATTTATTTAAATATCAAAATAATTAATATATTTAATATAATTTATTTCAAAATTTTAAAAGCTGTGTTTATATTTTATTTAAAACATAAACTTAATAATAATTAAAATAATAAATTAATTTATAAAAGCTGGGCTGGTTTAATTTAATTTAACAATAAATTATTAAAATTTTTAATTTAAGAAAAGGAGTACTTTTAAATATTTTTAATTGACATTTAAAAAAAATAAAAATAAGGTCGAAAATCAGCAGAAAACTTTGTCAGAAAATTTGCTGGAAATAGCTCCAAAAAATCCGTCGGAAATTCGTCAGAAAACCCACCGAAAATTCATCGGACTTTCTAACGGAATTATTTCCGATGGAAATCAATGTTTTTTCCTATACTGTTTTTTCCTATAGTGTTTATAGCATCAACTAATAATAAAATGAATTCAATGGGAGTATAATTTGAGCAAGCTCATTGTCTGTTGATAGACTAACAAATCACTAGAAGAAGAACAAGTCATTTTTGGCAATAAATATCACCCATAACTAAGGCAACTGGAGCACTAATCTCAAATTCACAATCTTTGGTAGCACTAATAATCAATCCCACATTAACCAAAGTAGCTAAGAAAAAAAAGAACTAACCAGGCAGCCATCTAGGAGAGGAATATTCAAAGACCTGTAGCTGTAAATTCCAAAGGAATAGGTCATCTATTAGTTTGAACTCCATTGCTATAAGTAACTAATCTTTTTAGCAGAAAATTGCAAATTTCATTAAATGAAAAAAGGATTTACAATCATAGGTCCAAAAGGAGACCAAAACTATACAGTACAAAGCTTTTAATCACTAGAATAAAAGTATATATTGCAAAACTACCTCAAAAAGATAAAATAACTCAAATTTTAGTCATTTTATGAGCAACAAAAATAACCAAAAATCAGTCAAGAAGGCCATGAGGCATGCCGAACTCAGGAAATGGAAGGAGGCTTCCTGCAAAACCAACAAAAAAGTTCGCCACCCTGTTGCCAGGCGTGGGCTGTGGCAGATGAGGATGGTAAACGGAGGGCAACAAGTGGCGGTGGAGACAGTGGTCGTTGTGGGTGATCAAGGAAGCACTTGAGCTATTTAGAGCGTTATCAGTCAAATTGGACGAGAATGCTTTACCTCTAAAATGAGTTAAAATAGAATACAATGAATCTACTTTACTTTATCTGGGATTTACTTTTCATTAAACCAAACATCAAAGAGTGAAAAAGTAATGTATTTACTTTACTTTACAATCACTTTTCTTTCAACCAAACAACCCTTAAAATAGCAGTTATGACCAGAACCAATATGTTACTTTATGGTATCAAATCCTTGAGATATGAATCAATATAATATATTTGATAGGGCACAAAGCCTATATTAGCTAAGGTGGATTTAAATTTGTCCCCTTAAACAAACACACACCCTAGATCTACAGGGTACTCTTGAACGAAGCAACCCATGGATGCCGACAAGAATCCTTCTATAAGGTTGTGTCGACTGCCTCCTCTGACTACTGGACCATAAACCACGATGGCCCGGAACGACAGACCATGGGATCTTGATCGGGTCCATCACCATTCCGCCAACATCCGCTTTAAGTGCAAGATGGTGAATTTTTTATTTTAAATATTAAATCTTCAAATTTCCAATATCCAAGCTCAAGCTGCTACTATATGCCATATAACACGTATTTTTATGTATCTGATCGACAACTAGCCTTAATCAAAAATTCTCTCTTGTTACCATGAGGGGTAATTAATTATAGGGGCTTACACCTATAGGAAACCAGAACTCAGATTATAAAGTCCTCGCAAAATGAGGACGAAATCTCAGGGTAGTGTCTTATCTATAAACCCATATGCCTTCCCAAAATTTATCTCGGAACTTAATTTCGTTAAATCTCCCTCGACACAAAAATTCAGGCAGTGAGGGAGGTCGGGGCCGAATTTTTGGAGCCCACAGACCTTAGTCAGTGGGAATCAGTGGTTAGAGGGACATTAATCAGCGAGCAATAGAGGTCAAAGGGACTATGGTTGACGGGAGATCGAGGTTAGAGGGACTGTAGTCGGCGGGTGATAGCGCCTGGATTGACTATAGTATGCGGGCAACAGTGGTCCGAGTGATCATAGTTGGCGGTTGACAGTGGTATTGCATGGGTGGAAGTTCGATGATAGTTGGTGGCCAGGTGGTGGTTCAACGATGGTCAAGAGGAAGTCTAGTAGTGGTCGATGGTCAGGCAGAGGCTCTACTACGATCAACGGTTAGAGGTTGAGCGGTGGTCCGACAATGGTTAAGCAGAACTCTGATCATGATTGACGACAGAGTAGAAGTCCGATGGTGGTCTGAGGATGGTCGGGCGGAAGTCTGATTGCAGTATACAGCCGCATGAAACTTCAATACTGGTTGGTGGTCGGGCGTTGGTCATTGGTCGGTGGTCGAGCGGAAGTCTGAAGGTGGCTAGCGACAGGCAGTGGAGGTTCACCGGCAATGGTGATGGAGCTCTTGAAGCCTCATAGCTCTCTTCAATCTCCAGCCAAAAGTCCATGCTCTAGACTCGCCTTCATGTGGGAAGTGGAGGTCTATTTATAGATTTTTCATAGTGGCATGCCCTATAAATATGAAGAAGATCTGAGACAAATTGAAAGTGCTCCATCGGACACCCTATATTGATGCCCTCGATTATAGTGTTTGCTAGCATTTACATGCCCAAATGATGTCAGGACTAAGCGATTTTGAGCTTGTTGGATTTGTCTCGTTGAGCCACTAGGTTTGATTATAAGCATGCTATGTTTGGATAGTATTTAGTCATCAAATTTATGCTTTGAACCTTTTAAATATGCTTCAGGAGCTCGATTTGGACCCATTTGGGCTCAAATTGGACCGATTTTGGGGTCGTTGGGTTTTTTATTTCGAGACGTTCAAGTTCACAATAAGTTTGCTTAAATCAGAGTTTGGATTGTCTCAAATTTAATTTTTGAAAGTTTTCAATTTAGCTATGTATCGAG
The DNA here is from genome assembly GCA_016618105.1 of Dendrobium huoshanense. Lineage (NCBI taxonomy): Eukaryota > Viridiplantae > Streptophyta > Magnoliopsida > Asparagales > Orchidaceae > Dendrobium > Dendrobium huoshanense. Next base: position 34,774,785 of record CM028354.1, on the reverse strand, counting down.
ATTCGCATTGGACCAAGGCGATTTTTTGTGAAGTATTATATGAAAGTTTTGTACTTAGATTCTAAAATAAGAGAAGATGGCAGCTAAGGCCCTGAACGATTACAATAACACATACATATATGATAAATATTAATTAAAAGATATGTGAATTGTATGAATTGAGCTTAATTACATTTCTGTAAGTATTTTTGTGGGAAGTTTATCTGAAATTTATATAAAATCATAATTAAGTAAGACAAATTCACCAGACAAGCTGAAAAAGCATAATTACAATCGCTAGAACCACCAGTTCAGATGAACTAGTCGCTATTTCCTTGAAACACTCAATTCAATTTCTAAATTATTTAAATAATTAAATAAATTAATAATAAAAATTAAGTAATATCTATAGTTTAATAAATTAATTTAAATTTAAAATTCATTAATTAAAAATTACAATAAGATATTTTAGATAGCTCCACCACTCATATGAGCTGTTAACTCATCCAATATTTTCCTCCTCATATGAGTTGTTAACTCATCCAATTTTTTCCTCTCTTACTTTACTATATATATATATATATATATATATATATATATATATATATATATATATATAAAATAAGTGACAGACAAAGCTTTCTTTCTGCATGTGATGTGCTTTTGGAGTTTTGCAAAAAAGTGAGAATATCCTCTTTATGATTTTGATGGATTTGAAAGTTTGCTTACTTGTGGTGAGTGACAAATAATGATGCTTGTTTACTGTAATTAATTATTAATCCTCTATTGTAATCAATAATATCTATTTTTGGGTATTTAATATTTTATTTTTAGGCTTCCATGTTTGGGAGGCTTTTGAATTGATTTGGGTATGCAGCTCACTTCGATCTATTGGTTGGTTGGGAGTTTTGATTATCAGTAGTGGTAAAATCAATCTCTTTTTTAAGGATGGAAAAAATAAAATTATAAAATATATAATCTTTTATACATGATAGAAAAGGATTTGTTTTTTTATTTTAATTTGGGCAATTGCATTTATTAAAGGTGAGCAAAATAGTTAAAATGTTTATTTTTCTAAGAAGAAAAGATTTCTAGGCAGGCACTTGCCTATTTTTTTGAGAAAAATAAATATCTCAGTTTGGGCAATTCCAATATGAGCACTTCCTGGTTCCACTTCTGACTACCAACCAAAAAGTTTTGTATTCGAGTCTTACGTATATGATGTGCATTTAAATTTGTCTTAATTGACCTAAATTTTCCCAAAAATAATGGAATTGGGTTAGCTAAATTTTACTTTCTGTTGGATTAGTATTGGCGTCAGATGGTCGTCTGTTTTAATGTTGAACATTTAATATGCAATTTAAACCCTTCTTTTATATTTTGATATTCTGCAGCTTAAAAGATTAAAAATCTGCAAAAATAACTGACAATTATTTGTAAATATGATATTACATTAATTTTTCATGACACCTGATATATATTTAGAAAGATGAAAATATGAAGAACTATTTTAATAGATCATTTAGTTAAGAAAATTATTATATAGCAGCTGGATCTAAATTGGATTTGCCATGACAGTTATTTGTTGGTGTAGCCTTCTCCCAATGATGGCTCCTGAGGAAAAAGCTTCAGCTCATCAAAGGTTAATTAGTGAATAAGGGTGTTAAGCTACAGCTATGATTTTTTCTTATTCTTTTAATATGTAATTGATGATTTTACTTGAATTTTGCAAGGAATGCTTAGCTTTATAGCCATGGGAGATAAGTGTTGCATTTCATGTAATATGGTGTTCTTTGAATTTTACCATTAGCTTTTTCTATTCAAAAAATGATTAGATATGTAACATATGTTATGGTTTTTAGGGTTGTATTTTTTTGTATGGCAATCTACAGGCATGCCAATCTATGGGCTTTAGGGTTATATTTTTTTTAGGGCACACAAATGTGTCATTAAGCATGATTAGACAAGATGGCTCTTTTTCTTCATGCGATATAATTATATTTTAATTTGATAATTTAGTTATACCACTACCACATTATTACTATTGTCATTAAACAATGAAAAAACAATTGCCAAAAGTTGTCCCAAACAAAGCCGTTTGTGATATCTTTGTTAATGCATTGTTAAGCAACAATCTGGTATAAATTTTTTTTTAAAGCAGCAAAAAAAAAAAAAAAAAATAGCGATTAAAAGCTGTCCCAAACAAAACCTTAGAATGTCATGAGTTGCACAACTCATAAGCTAGGTATAGCATTCTAGTATTGGATGCTAATCATTCAATATGTTTTGCTTACTTTGCCAAACCACAGCTATGGCTGCAACCTCAAAGCTGTAGCCTGTAAGGTTTCACCCTCTCTTCATTTGGGAATATATACAAATATGATGGAATCAACACCAAATGCCATAATTAAAAAAATCATGAATTAATAATCATATGCCAATTTAAAGATCTAAGTTTCAGACTAAGCTCATAAATCCAAATGAATATATACAATAATAGATTCTCAACATAATAATAAGCTTACCCACGTTGGAGGAAGGAACTAACCAATTTTTCTCTTTATTTTATCGAAGGTCTCCACTTCTTAATGTTTTCTGGGATATGTCAGGCTCTGACAATTTCGAATTGAAATGCTGCAATAGTTGCTAATACCTTGTAGCCAGTTACAATCTCTCCACCCGATGTTATCTATCTCCAATTTCTCGAGCTTAGGAGGACAAGAGGGTAATTCCAACAAATTTGGACAATCTTCTAGGTACAACTTAGTCAAGCAAGGAAAGAGGCATTCATATGTTGTTGCTGTTGCAATAAACCAATCCTCCATTGCTTTCAATTTCTGAATATGTAGCACCTCTAGCGATGGAAAGACACGAATCTTGTCATTCTCATGAAATTTGTATTCAAAACCTTTTACTTCTGGCATGTCATGAAGGTAAAGGGATTTGAGAAAGGGAAGCTGCCAAAAGGGAGGAAGAGTTTTCCATGCTGAGCAATCTTCCAATCGGATGTATTCTAGATTGGAGATAAAATGGACATTGTTCATCCATGTTGCAGACCTGGCACCCTCGAATGAATTTATCTTCAGTTTCTTTAGACAACTATGTGGTTGAAGGTTGTCAAGCACATTCTCATGCTTATGATTTATACGTTCCAAGCTACCCCATTCTAAGGACAAATCTGTGAGGTTCCTCTTATCGCATAATTTGGCCTTGCAAGCATCTTTGGCATCCTCTACATTTTCCGGATAATAGATTACTAATATCCGAAGCTCATTCATATGCTCTAGCTCCTCAATTCTATAACCAGCCAAATTTTGAACATAAAGTCCATCTAACTCTTGAAGAGCATTTAGCTTCCCAATCTCATACATCCCAGGGCTGGAAAGTTTCAGATAATGTAGCTTACGAAGGTTATTTAAATCACTTGGTAAGAAATCATCATCATCCGAAAATTTACGATCACGATCATAAATCAAGAATTGTAAGTGATAAAGATTACAGACAGATCTTGGTAGTGGAACCATGAGAGCTTCAACAAAATTCAGATATCGAAGATGTGTTAAATATCCAATCTCCTCTGGTATTTCTTCAAGTGGAGCATGTATGCACAATAAGCGTATACTTTTCAATGTTTTGAAAATTTTAGTAAGTTCATCAAAAATAGGGACCATCCAAATATAAGTCATGATAAGAGAACGCAATTTTTTAAATTTATCCATATTTCTGAACACTTTTGTATTTTGAGTATCAACATATAAGTGTCTAATAGTCTCAGGATTTTCTATAGATAACTCTTCGTCACCTACAATGCTGAAGTACTCTTGTCCCGAAACAAATCGGACCATTTCATGTAGTAAATCATGCAACTTGTAGTTTGTTTGATGTTTATTCTGAAATTTATCAAATAAAGACTTTTTGACCAAAACATTAAAGTACCTCTCTCCAGCATCCTTCATAGTCTCACCTTGAATGTTAGATGGTTGAATGAAACCCAATGCAATCCACATTCGAACTAAATCATCTTTGTCAAACTCATAATCTTGTGGGAATATGGAACAAAATGAGAGACAATTCTGTAGAACTTTAGGGAGGAATAGATAGCTCAATTTTAAAACTGAGAAGATATCATTCTGACTTCCAATATCATGGTTTAAAACTCTTATCCAATGACTTTCGTCCAAATGAGAATTGAGAACGCCACCTATGACTCTTGCAGCCAATGGAGATCCTGAAAGCTTTTTTACTATCTTTCTAGAAGTTGGCAATAAATTGTGATGAGCATTAAAAGTCTCTACATTGACAAATGCAGATCTGAGGAGGAGAAGCAAACACTCATCATCCTTCAGGCCAGCTAATCTCAAAATTTCATTCTTCTTTTTCATAACATTTGAAATCATTAATGCAACAGATTCCATCCGAGTTGTCACCAAAATCTTACTTCCCAATTTTCCAGAAGCCAGAGGGGCGAGCACATTCTCCCATTTGTTTTTATCTTGCTCCTTATCATCATTCCAAATATCATCCAGCACAAGTAAGAACTTCTTGGAGTTTACCATAGACTGGAGACTTTTTTGAAGTGCATCAAGTGTCTCCAACTGAGTCCTCTCGTTTTTAAGAGATTCCAACATATTTGCAAGGACTCGATTCACATCAAAGTTGTTGGAAACACAAACCCACATTTTAAGATCAAAATCCTTTGTCATTTCATCTTTATAGACTTCTTGCAAGAGAGCCGTCTTCCCCATGCCACCATGACCCACTATGCATAGCAGAGAAATGTTGCTGTACAGAGTAGTTTGATATTCATTTGATGGGTTCCTCATCCACTTCATTACAAAGTCCTTGTCCTTGCCTCGACCGATGAGATCGTTTTTAGGCAAGGATCCTGATGCGGATCATCTTAGGCTATATTAGCCTCCAGGGAGTATTATAACAAATTCTGTTATGCTTTAGTCCTTTTACTGCAGTAGCCTTTTCTTCACGATTGTGTTTCCTTTTTTTAGCACCTGGTAGTACTACTTTCCTTTATGCTTTGCTTTGCTTTTAGTAGTATTCCGTTTTATACAAATACTGTAATACCTGGAGGAGGTCAGATAGAAAATATATATCAAATTAAGCTTGTTGCTTTTGAGCTTCACTGTTCTTGAGTTACTGTTTCATTCGTTGAATGCTGCAAGCCTCCTCTACCGATTACCTACATCAGTATTTTGGTATCAGAGCCCGGTGCTTTGAGGAATGGCCGACGGCAGTAGACGAGGGACTGGCGACGACGATCGCAGTCTTGATACGCTCTGGGTCGCTCACAACAATCTCAACCAACGGATGGATGAGGTATCCTCCGATTTGTTTAGACTCTCTGTTGATATGCGACGCCAGTTTCAAGCCTTGAGGAATGACTTCGGGCGACAAAGGCCGGCCAGGGATCCACCTGCGGCTCATGATTATCGTGATCGGGGACGCGGGCGAAGGCGCCGCGCACCGATTGTTTCAGAAATAACAGAGTCGGAGGAAGATGACGCCGAGTTCTTCAATGAAGACGTTCTCTCGGATTCTGAGGACGAGGCGGTTCAGACCCAGATTCCACGAAGGCGTAGAGGAACTCCGCACAATCGAGCTCACAGTGAATTTCGGGTAAAGCTCGATATACCATTCTTTGATGGCCGATTGCATATTGAGGATTATCTGGATTGGGAGAGGTCTGTGGAAACGTTCTTCGAGTATATGGAGATCGAACCAGATAAACAGGTGAAGTATGTAGCGTGCCGTTTGAAAGGAGGGGCAAGTGCGTGGTGGTTGCAACTACTTCAGACCCGCAGGAGGGAAGGACGTGGATCTGTTCGTAACTGGCAGCGGATGAAGCAGCTCCTTCGATCACATTTCCTGCCCACGGATTATGAGCAAATGCTGTATCTCAAGTACCAACACTGCAACCAAGGGGCACGCACTGTAAATGAGTATACTGAGGAGTTTTATAGGCTGAGCGCCCGGAACAACCTCAACGAAAACTCCACATAGATGGTGGCACGGTACATTGGAGGCCTCAAAGATGCTATTCAAGATAAGCTTGAGTTGAATTCTGTTTGGTCTCTCTCTCAAGCTGTAAACTTCGCATTGAAGGCAGAAATGCAGATGTCACGGGGTTACAAACAACCTTCATCCCGAAGGTCGTATACTGACTTCAATGCTGACGCAGTCAAACCGGCCACTCCCGTTAGTAAACCAACTTCTGGACCGCAAGCTCAAATGAACAATCAACACAATTCACAACCGGGGCCCTCTACAAAACCACCTGAAGATCCAAGACAGCAACAACGATTCAAGGGACCAATTCGTGAGAACCCATACTCACGGCCAGTCACAATTAAATGTTTCAGGTGCTTCCAAGTGGGCCACAAATCAAATGAATGTCCTAATCGTCCACAACTACAACTTGCCACAGTTGATGGGGAGGAGGAATTGATTGAAGATGAAGAGCCTAACAATACTGTGGAAGAAGTCTCACCTGACGTCGGAGAGCCCTTAATCTGTGTTATGGGAAAAATGCTATTGGCACCTAGAATGAAATCCACATCACAACGAAACTCTGTGTTCAAGACCCGATGTACTATCAACGGGAAGGTCTGTGATTTGCTAATCGATAGCGGATGTACAGAAAACGTCATTGCCCGTTCAGTGGTACAAGCTCTCCAGCTCAAGACTACCAAAAATCCTAATCCTTACAAAATCAGTTGGGTGAAGAAAGGTATGGATATTCCTGTTTCGGAAATGTGTAGAATCACATTTTCAATTGGCAAACATTACACATGTGAAGTGTTGTGTGATATATTAGAGATGGATGTGTGCCATATTATCTTGGGGAGACCTTGGCAATTTGATGTGGGCGCTATCTATGACGGAAGAACGAATTCTTATTCGTTTGACTGGAAGGGTCGTCGTTTAAAACTGCTGCCGTATTTTCCTGAAACGGGGGAACTCCCTAGTTCTAAACCTGCGATAATGCAAATGGTATCTGGCACGACTCTGATTCGTTGCAGTCACGAGTCTTCTACACTATTGGCACTCATTATTCGCGAGCAGTCCCCTTCGCACAAAGGTATTGTTATACCACCTGATGTGCAGCTCTTAATTGACCAATTCACGGACATCGCTCCTGCATCACTGCCTGCTGAACTGCCTCCGCTACGCTCCCTTCAACATCAAATTGACTTAGTTCCGGGAGCTTCTCTCCCTAATGCAGCACATTACAGACTAAGTCCTAAGGATCATGCCTTACTTCAAGAACTCGTCGACGACCTGTTAACGAAACAATTGATTCAGCCCAGTCTTAGTCCGTGCGCTGTACCCGCTCTCCTTGTACCTAAGAAAGATGGCTCGTGGCGTATGTGTATGGACAGTAGGGCCATTAACAAAATTACAGTCAAATTCAGATTTCCAGTTCCTCGGATTGATGAACTATTGGAGAAACTTTCAGGGGCGGTCATTTTCTCAAAGCTTGATCTTCGCAGCGGGTACCATCAGATTCGAATAAGACCAGGAGATGAGTGGAAAACGGCGTTCAAAACTAGACAAGGTCTTTACGAATGGCGAGTTATGCCGTTCGGGTTGTGCAATGCTCCATCAACGTTTATGAGACTCATGAACGAGATCCTCAAGCCGTGCCTGAACAAGACGTGTGTTGTCTATTTTGACGACATCTTGATATTTAGCCCTTCGGTCACTGATCATCTCCTGCATCTACGGGAAGTTTTTACAATTTTACAAACTAACAAACTCTATCTGAATTTACCAAAATGTGAGTTTGCCACCGATACTGTATATTTTTTGGGCTTTATAATCACTGCAGGAGGTGTGCAGGTCGACCCAAAAAAGGTCCAAGCCATCACCGAATGGCCTACGCCACAATCATTTTTTGATATCCGGAGTTTTCATGGATTGGCGAACTTTTATCGCCGGTTTATCAAAGGGTTTAGTATTGTGGCTGCACCCCTGACTGAGTGCTTAAAGTTGAAACAATTCTCTTGGGCAGCAGAGCAGCAAAGTAGTTTCGAAGCAATCAAAGAGGCTCTCTCTATGGCACCTGTTCTCGCGCTCCCTGATTTCGACAAACCATTTACTGTGGAGACAGACGCCTCTGCTACCGGAATTGGAGCTGTGTTGATGCAACAAAATAGACCAATTGAATATTTCAGTGAGAAGCTCTGCCCTGCTCGTCAAAAATGGAGCGTTTATGAACAAGAGCTTTATGCCGTGGTAAGAGCACTAAAACAGTGGGAGCACTATCTCTTGCATCAAGATTTCGTGTTACACAGTGATCATAAGGCTCTTCAATACATCAACAGTCAAAAGACGCTCAACCGGATGCACGCCCGGTGGGTCTTATTTCTACAGCGATTTACTTTTGTTCTCAAGCACAAATCTGGTGCAGAAAACAGGGTGGCAGATGCGTTGAGTAGAAAACTCTCTTTACTCACCCAGTTAAACACGGAGATGACAGGATTACAATGTCTGCGGGAGCTATACGCAACTGACAAGGATTTCCAACAGATTTGGATCGACTGTTTGGATAACAATTCGGTGGGACAGTTTTCCATTCGACATGGATATCTCTTCAAGCAAAACGCCCTCTGTATCCCGGAATCCTCCTGGCGCCAACAAATTATTCAAGAAATCCACTGCGGTGGACTCGCTGCACATGTTGGACGCGACAAAACACTGGAGCAGCTGCAATTCCGATTCTTCTGGCCACACTTGAGACGTGATGTTGCTCGTTTCGTAGAACGCTGTCCAGTTTGTCAAGCTTATAAGGGTGCTAAACAAAATGCCGGGTTATATCTTCCTTTACCTGTTCCGGAAACTATATGGGAAGACCTCAGTCTTGATTTTGTTCTCGGCTTACCAAGAACACGGCGAGGTAATGATTCTATCATGGTTGTGGTAGATAGATTTTCAAAAATGGCTCATTTCATTGCTTGTAGAAAAACCTTTGACGCCATCAATATTGCACGATTATTTTTCAACGAGATTGTCAGACTACATGGCATTCCGCGCAGTTTGACGTCCGACCGGGATGTTAAATTTATTAGCCATTTTTGGCGTGAATTATGGAAGAGACTCAAGACTGCCGTTAATTTGAGCTCCGCGTACCACCCACAATCTGACGGTCAAACCGAAGTTGTTAACAGGACTTTGGGCAACATGTTGAGGTGTCTTGTGCAAGAACAACCAAAGCTTTGGGATGAATTGTTAAGCCAGGCGGAGTTCGCCTACAACAGCATGACCAATCGTTCCACGGGTACTTCCCCTTTCAATATTGTGTACACAAAATCTCCCAACCATACCGTTGATATTGCTATTCTCCCTAAATGCCACAACCGACAAGCCGCCGAGCTAGTTGATCAGTTCTCACAGATGCTCCAAAATGTAAGGATGAAATTAATCTCTTCCAACGAGAACTACAAATTAGCTGCTGATATCCGCCGCCGGGAGCGAGTATTCAAACCAGGTGAACTAGTTATGATAAGAATGCGGCGTGAAAGGCTGCCCGCCGGAACATACTCAAAATTGGGAAAACGCAAATTTGGCCCATTTCCAATTCTACAGAAGATAAATGATAATGCTTATATCATAGATTTGCCGGCTGATATCGGCACAACTTCGACGTTCAATGTGGCGGACATCCATCCATACTATCCGGCTGACGACGCACCCACCACTACTTCTGCTGAGACAGCAGAACTTTCGTCGGTGGGGGAGCCCTGATGCGGATCATCTTAGGCTATATTAGCCTCCAGGGAGTATTATAACAAATTCTGTTATGCTTTAGTCCTTTTACTGCAGTAGCCTTTTCTTCACGATTGTGTTTCCTTTTTTTAGCACCTGGTAGTACTACTTTCCTTTATGCTTTGCTTTGCTTATAGTAGTATTCCGTTTTATACAAATACTGTAATACCTGGAGGAGGTCAGATAGAAAATATATATCAAATTAAGCTTGTTGCTTTTGAGCTTCACTGTTCTTGAGTTACTGTTTCATTCGTTGAATGCTGCAAGCCTCCTCTACCGATTACCTACATCAGATCCTGTTTCACGTGCTCTGTACTGCTCAAGCTGCTGCTCCTGATGCTCCTGCTTTGCGACTTTTACAAGATGAAGGAAAGTAGCAACACCAGCTGAAATTCTATCAAGTTTCTGCACAACCTTTTCTAACCTCTTCAAACTGGGATCAATTTTGAGGGCGCGTTTGGCAATTTGGACAATACGTTTATTTATGGATTTCATGATGGAACGCACCTTTCTCTGCTTCTTATCTTTGATCAGGTGTTTTTTAAGCTTCATGTACTCGAGATCATCCAACACATCATCCGCCTCTTCAATACGTTTATTTATGGATTTCATGATGGAACGCACCTTTCTCTGCTTCTTATCTTTGGTCAGCTGTTTTTCAAGCTTTATGTACTCGAGATCATCCAACACATCATCCGCCTCATCGATAGCATCTCGTAGCTGCCATAGCCATTCGTTGAGAGCCGGATTTCGATCTCTGATCTGCTCTTGGCTGGAAGCAAAGTCCACGACAGCTTGGATCATTGGGTGGTTCTCTCGCAGCCTTTCGAGCTCCTCCTTCATTCCTGTCTGCCATCTGACTTGATCTCCCAGGTACTGAAAGCCAGTGTTGATGAGCTTCTCCATGATTGGAGCAACAAGCCATTCTGCCATGGCCCTGGTCAAGCAAGATCAGAACAAGTCAACAGAGGAGAGAGAGAGAGTGGAACTGTAAGTGCGTGAGTGAGAGAGAGAGAGAGAGAGAGAGAGAGAGAGAGAGAGAGGGTGGAAGGGGTGGTTCCTTGGTTAGCCTGATGGCTGAGGTGGGGGGGAATATGCATACAGTGGGAATGCCATTAGAGATTAGATGTATAATTTGTTAGTGAGTTAAGGTATGGTAAAAAGTATTAACAAAAATATCTTAAAAATATAGTCTGATAATAAATAAAAAATATAATAACCAAAATTTCCATTTTTTATTTTTTTTTTCACTATTTTAAAAATCGGATCGATTTGACGGTTCAACTGAATTGATCTTATGGCTAGTTTGATTTATTATAAAATTATTTCTATATCAAATAGGAAATAACTAGCTAGAACAGCCGATTCAATCGGTGAACCAATCTCGATTTCCTTAAAACACTTGATTTGATTTTTGAATTATTTAAATAATTAAATTAATTAATAATAAAAATTAATTAATTTAAAATTAAAATATTAAATTTTTAAATACCGAAATTACAATTAAATATTTCAGATAGCTCCATCACTCATTGGAGCTCTTAACATCCTAGTTTTTTTCTCCTCTATTACTTTACTATTTTTTCTACTCTATTCCTATACTTTTTTTCCTCTCTACAATTACTTTCCTTTCTTTATTAAATGGAAAATAAATATATAAGAAAATAATAATAATAAATCAAATCAAAATTAAATATTATTTTATTATTAATTATAGCGTATTATATATTTACAGCATATACAAATATATACTAATATTTTTTATTTATTAAAACAATGAAATAATAATAAACACAAGCATTCTAAAATGTTCAATGGGCAAAGGGCGAGCTGGCCCCAACTTTACAAAAGTAAAAGTTTTGCTTACGGCTGTAATACTTAACTAATAATAGGCTTGTAAAGGCTGTTTTAGGATCACAACTCTCCTTGGCCTATTGGTTGAGAGCTTAGGCTTTCAACTAAGAGGTCTAAGGTTCGAGTCCATGTGTACGCGTTGTGTGTGTGAAAACGCCTTAAATGGCCTAAATGTCCCAAAAAAAAAAAAAAAAAAGGCTGTTTTAGGTAAAGTAATTTTTAATAGGAAAAATAAATTTTAAAAAAATAATAATAAAAGTGCTGAAAAAATAGAAGTCAGATAAAAATTATAATTACAAATTCATAATTTAAAAATAAAACTATAAGAAAATTATTCTAAACAAAATCATACTTATATAATTAATAACATATTTTAATTATTAAATTGAAAATATGGGCTGTAAAGAGCTATGCCTTATTATGGGTTGTTTTAATTAAATTCTAATAGTTCAATACTATTAAATTTCTAATATAATACTATGAAAAATTGAGTAAGCACATTTTGTCAATAGAAACTTCTTACAAAGATTTTCTAAACAACTTAAGCTTTAAACAATTTTATCATCATGAACCAAATTAGTGATATTACTTTTACATAATTAATCAATTTCATCATCATGAATCAAATTAGTTTAATCATATATATGTAAGTAATAAGTGGCAGACAAAGCTTTCTTTCTACATGTGATGTGCTTTTGGAGTTTTGCACAAAAGAGAGAATATTCTCTTTATGATGGATGGTGGTTTTAAAAGTTTGCTTATTTGTGATTAATGACAATTAATGATGCTTATTGATTGTAATTAACATTAGTCCTCTATTGTAACTCGTAAACTTTGGTTTTTAAAATTTTATTTTTATGCTTAAATGTTTGGCAAGCTTTGAATGTATTTGGGTATGCAGCTCATTTTGATCTATTGGTTGGGAGCTTTGACTATCAATATGGGTGAAACCAATCTCTTTTTTAAACGTGAACAAAAATAGAATTATCAAATATATAATATGTAATTGAATTTTGCAAGAACTACAGCTTTTTAGCCGTGGGAGATAGGTGTTACATTCATGTAACATGATGTTTCTTTGAATTTTATCATTAGCTTTTTCTATTCAAAGAATGATTAGATATATTATGGACTTTTAAGGTTATGTTTTTATATATGGCAATCGTCAGGTCTTCAACAGGACGTCGGGTCTGAACGTCGAGCCTTATGCAGGACGTCGGGTCTTCAACAGGACGTCGGGCCTTTAGCAGGACGTCGGGTCTTCAGTAGGACGTCGGGTCTGAACGTCGGGACTTAAGACGGTGGTGCAATGAAACTCTGGCGGTGATCCGGCGAGGTTTCAATGGTGGTCCGGCGAGGTTCTTGCGGTGGTCCGTCGGTGGTACGGCGGTGCTCCTGCGGTGGTCTGGCGGTGGTCCGGCGGCTGTCAAGGAGGAGCTTCTTCCATCTCTTCTTCTCTTTCTTGCTTGGATCCCCTCTTGTGAAGAATGAGGGCTTGTTTTGAAAATATATTAATTTTCTTTGGGAAAAATTAATTTTTGAATTTTTGTTTTGAAATCGAACACAACATTAGGAACGATATATCATCTCAAACAGAGGAAATATCATTCACTAATTGGTTCGAATTTCAAGGCTTCAAAATTATCCAAATTATTGTACTCGAACTTAAGAAAGACAATATATGATCTCAAAAGATCAAAATTATGTTCAATCAATTATTTAACTACAATAATTTGAATAAGAGACCGTTAATTTCATAATCAAAATCACAATAGAAATTGATATATCTCTCTGAGGAAAGAAGTTATCAATCGCTATTGATCGTTCGAAAATGAGGTAACGATCATTGAAATTTGGATTTTCCCAAAGATAATTAATTAAAGTTTTGAAAAATTGATTTTTGAAAATAAGTTCTGGGTTTCTAAATCTTCTACGAGCGCAAGCCCTCGTAGTTAATTACATCGTAGGAAATAAAAATTTCCTACGAAAACTCTTGATTAAAATAGCGGTGTAAAATTTTATTTAAGATTTTCAAAGATTGATATCAAAGGAAGAAAAGGGTAGGAATTTCAAGAGGGATTGGATCAAGGCTGAATAGTTATTTCTGGAGTCAAAGGAAGAAGGGTAGGGAGTGTTTTGAGATTTTGAATTATTTCAGAAAACACTCCAGCCTATTCTAAGTGTTGGGCTCAAATTAGATTGAAAGAGATATTTAATTTTGAATGGTCAATTTTATTAGAAAATTGGGATTCAATTCCCGGAGGGTAAGGTCTTATAACCCGAACTAGCCTCAGAACCTAAATCTAAATTGGGCACTAAAAGTTGACCCGAACCTAGCTAATGCAATGCGAATCTGGTCTTACCACGGCCTAGATTGGGGAGCCAGCTAAACCACCTAAACGGTTTAAAATTATGAGTCCGGTCAATTTATGTAGAGTGGTCGGGACGTTATTTAAGAAAGGTATTTGAGAATGGGACCGACATCTAGAGCGGATCCTAAATGGTCCCTTAAAATTATGTTGGGTTTGATGCTTAAGCAAATGCAATTAAGGGTTTAAAGATTTTTTAATTAGTTGCTAATATGATGCATGCTAATCGACTCGATTAAAAGATTGAATTTGAATGAATGCTATGAAATGAGGACTCCCGGCGGTCCCGGGATTATTTCTTAAAACGTTAGAGTTTCTATGTGAGCTTAAAGTTTTTAATTTGATTTAAATAGAAAAATTTTATTAAGTCCTTAAGAGCCTACGATCGAACTCCAGGTCAAGTCAAAATCGGCATGCATGTAAAAAGACTATAAAAATAGGTAGTTCTACTGCACAATCAATTAAATAAATCAATCAAATTAAATGCTCAAATTGAAAGTCCATATGGCAAGTGCCACTTATTATTACATCTAGAATTACAGAAAAGTAAAGTGGGCGAGCACCGCTGACTACAACTCGGATTTCTAATCCTAAGACTCAAGTGATTTTGAGAATGTGTCTTCTCGTTATCCACTTCTTCGTCCTTATGCTACTTCTTGGATTGTCGGGTCCGGATATCCAAATGAAAAGAAACTCCCCATTGAATGGGGTGTTATATCTTCTCTTTGGATATTTCAAAACCATCCTCATTTGGAGCTCCAAATGGATAGGGACTCTTCCCTGAGGGACGTCCATTCCTCTTTGGATTCCAAATTGGATGTTATGCCATCTCAAATCACTTGAAATTACAACATAAATCAAATCAAATTTACGTTTGAATTTAAAAGAAAAATCTAGACTCGATCCTGCAAGGTTATCCTAATAATCAACAGTTATATCTACAGTTCCAAGCAGTTAATATTCAATCTCAAGTAGTTAATATTCGAAATTTAAATGTTCAATCAATTACAACATAAAATGCAATAAATAAAAAAACAATCACATCAATCCTAGGCTAGCAAACAACATGTCACGACCCGACCCGACCCGAGACGGATCCCGTTCGCACCGGGCCGCGACATAAAATATCTAACCAGGATCTGGCTTTGGAATTTGCTTCAGAACTGAATCTTCCAAATCTTTTAAACAAAACAGACAAACACACAGAGCTACTAAAAACATCAAATGCAGCGGAACAAAAGATTTATCTTTTTCTTTTCATTTCCTCAAAACAATCATCTACAACTACAGACTATGACTCAGACAGAAAGAAACAGTGCAAAAGAGCCATATCTATACAAAAAGCAAAAGGACAAACTAATACCTACAGATCGGACTTTGAACTCTAGTCCAAGACCTCCTTCCCTTTCCCAAAACTTGAAAACCACCAGAAAGCAAGGGTGAGCTCAACAGCTCAGCAAAGTGACAAAACTCCAATCTAAACTTTCAGAATCCAAAACCAAACACATCAGACTCAAATCCAATCAAAAACCATAATAGAATCGAACAGATATCAGAATCTTGTACAAAAATCAGAATCATACAGTTCATAACAAAACAGATCACAATCAGATCGGAACTGAAACACATATATCCAATCAAAAATATATCAGAACGGAACAGATTAGAACAAACAGATATATAATTAATAGCTAAATTCCCTGATACTGACTGAATCTCATAGGATCCAGGCCCCTTATGCCTCCCTTTGTGCTCACGGCACCAGAACAGATGTGCTTATAGCACTAGAATACATATATAGTGCTTATAGCACCTAAACAGATTTCCTCGGATCAGGAACAGAATAGATATCAGATTTCATATTGAGCTCATTTCAGATTTCCCAGACACTAACTGAACCTCATAGGATCCAGGCCCCTTATAACTCCCTTTTTATATCATATACAGATAGCATATCAAATCAGAAGAATTTCAGACAAATCAGAAATCACCCAAAAATCGGGCAGCATAACGGCAGCGTATGAAATTTACACAATTTTTTCTGAAAATCACAAAATACCAAATTCGTACAGAATGTAGATAACAACATTTCAAAACATTTATTCTATTGCCACAGCATTTAATATTCACACAGAAAAATACAGGTGGAATAAAACTCCGCCAAATCAAAACAGTCCGGACAAAAATCTTCAAAATATACTCAAAATGTGCACACCTGGCACAGCAACAATATACAGAAAGTTACGCGGTAAAAACTAAGCCAGTCAGAAAATACGGACGAAATTCGGTAACAAAAAACAAAATCCGAACAGAAAATACCGCCAACAGCGACGGTTCTGAAAATTGAGAAAGTCAAATTGTGCCATACCTTGCGTACAGCAAAATCCTCAACAGTCTCGTTGAACGAAAACGGACCCGCGGCTTCCCGAAATCAACTTTTCCTTTTTCTTCTTTTTCTCTTTTTCTCGGATCCGAAAATTTGATTTTTTTATAAAAATTTTCTCTCTCTTCAAAAGGACTGATTTCCCTTAAGTAATACTCAGATCGGCCTGGCCGATCGTCTCAATCGTCCTGGACGATCAGACCAATATCACATCGTCCTGACCGATTTCTCAGGACGATAATAACTGTTCATAAGCGATTGAAACCTCTGCTCTCTGACTTTTGCCATCCACTGATCGTCCTGGGACGATGCCTCGATCGTCCTGGACGATTAGACCATTTCCACATCGTCCTAGGACGATTTCTCAGGACGATAATTAATTTCCTTGGATGAAAAAATCCCCTATTCTCTGACTTGTGCCATGAACTGATCGGCCTGGGACGATGACCTTATCGGCCTGGCCGATCCCTACAGGAAATTTTTCCTGGAGCTTCAGAACAGAATCTGGAACAAATTTCACCAGATCGTCCCATGACGATCCCAGATCGGCCTGGACAATCTTGGACCAAAACAGAACTTCACACAACATGCAGTGAAAACTCAAAAGCCCGGCACACAGCGGAAAAGTAAACACCGGCCTAGCCTAAAACTAGAGTCGGTTGTCCTACCAAACCATCTAAAGTGTGTGAGGTAGACTGTGTGGTTTTGATGTGTCCTAAATAGGATCATTAATTAAAGTTGATTAAGGTTTGACTGTTGATTTTTAAGGATTTGACTAATTTAAGTTTGTCATTAATTGATTCGTGGCGTTGTGCCACCAGGCTCGAGGAACCAGCCTCCTTAGGACTCTTAGCCCCGCAGGCCAGAGTAGTCCAGCCGATAAACCAAATTAATGTAATTGAATTAAAGATTTTAAAAGGTTAAATAATTAATGATTAATCTATTTTAAGGTTTAACACCCCTTAGAATCTATTCGTGGCGTTGTGCCACCAGGCTCGAGGAACCAACCTCCTTAGGACACTTAGCCCGCAGCCCGGAGTAGTCCAGTCAATAAACTTCATCTTTAGGATGGTTGTTGTGTTTTAAAAGGTTTGCTGAATGTTTTAAACATTAAGCTAACATTTTCTGGAGTTTTAAAGCAATTTTGAGTTTTAAGAATTTTTGGAATATTTTAATCATTTAATTAAAGGTTCAAAAATTGACTTTTTGATTAAGGGTGTTTTCTGGATTTTTTGTATTTTATTAAAATATTAGACCTCACTACGATCAGTTAGACAGTAAGTACGTTGAAATCGGATTTTTCTATATTTTATTATGAAGGTTTAAAGTTTTGAACTAGTTTTGATCTATAGTTGACCGGTCTGTTGACTTTTTGAATTTGACAAATTTCTGGAATTTTGATATTTTTAATAAATATTAGGAATTATTATGAGTTGAATGCAAGTGAGTTTGACTGTTTTGGATTTTTCTTTGATTAGTTATGAATATTTGAAGTTTTGACTATTTATTGAATTATTGAAAATCCTTAATTAAAGACCCCTTTTTGTGATTTTGCTCCAAATGAGATCCCAACTCCTTGAAATCAGCTCCTAAGGTCAGGAATGACCTAAGGAGAGATTTCCAAGTGTTTGGGAAATTTTTGGAATTTTTAATAATTATTAATTAATTATATTAATTAAACATTCAATTTCTCTTAAAATTAACTTAAGGTTTAATTTGCTGTCAATTTAATTGGATTTTAATTTTCATGAATTAAGAATTCAAATCTGGTCAGTTTGAGGGGTTTTACATAATTTTTTGGATTTAAATTTGATTTATTACATTTTTGGAAGTTTTAATGGCTTAATTAGGATTTAATCTTAATTAAGTAAGTTAAGGGGTTTAATGAACTCAAAATTCAGTAGGGATTTTCCTATGAACTAAGGGTGTCACTAAATTAAAGTGTGTAAAGTTTTGAGTTGAAAGGAAGTGTATCCTAATTTCTAAACTTAATCTAAGTTTTCTAATTAAATATCCTTAATTTTTGTCCTTAATGACGCTAGGTTTAGTGGGTTCAAATCAATTATTTTAACTAACCCTTGACTAACATTAATATGCACATACACAAAAGCACAATCAAGCCCTTAAAACTAGGAGATCCTAGACTAGGTGGTGTGTGCACAACCTAAGCATGCAAAAGTTAGGAATAATTAACATAAATATTAAATAGATCAATGGATAATTAAAAATAATTACCCATTAATCCTCCCCCTTAATTTCTGTTCACATAAGCTTAACCTATGTTTAAAATTTCAATGGGCCTCTCAAAATTATATATTTAAATATATAATTTTAAAATATTTTTTTAAAATATATGTATTTATATGTATAAGCTTATATATAAAGACATAAATTTTAAAATATAATAATTTTAAAATATTATTAAAATAATTTTTAAGTATTTGAGAGGTCCACTGGTTATAGGGTTATTTTAAAATAAATTTTAATTTTTCAAAATATTTAATATAATATTTAATTAAATGGTATATAAAAAAAATATTCAAATGTTAATTATTTAAAATAACTGAAAATATATTAAGTATTTTGATTTGAAATTAATTTTAAATTAAACTTTATGAGATTATAAAAATTTTGATACCAAATACTAAAATTTTGGATTTATAATTATTTTTTAATATTTTTTTGAAGTTTTTTGGTAATTAATTAGTTTTAAAATTAAATAAAACCCTTTAATTAACTCAGGCGGCGGTGGTTCCACGTGGCGCGTCCGGGTTCGTCCAGCAAACTCGGCGGCGCTTGCAATCATTACCGGCTGATTGAGAAAACGCGTGGGCCCCACACGTTTTCACTAATCCACGTCGGCAGTGGACATCCGCCGTTCAATCGTTCGCGGGATCCATCCAACAGCCGAGATGAAATCCCGCCATTTGAAATCGGTTAACGAGATCGAACGGCGGAGAATCAATCCGCGGTTCTGAACCAGCGGCTACGATCAAGCTGAACTAGAGTTTGATCCACCGAATAGATTACGCGGTTGGACGGACCGCGGAACGGCTCGATCTGGATCGTGAGCCATCAACGGTCCAGAAAACGTATACCGAAGCAGGATCACGAAATGCGCCCTAACTTCATTTTCTAGCTCGTTCTCCCAACTCAAACAATCAAAGTTAATGAAATTTTAAACAGAGATACTATGAGTGAACATAAATAATGGGGAGTTGATTTTATAGCTTAATATGTACTGTAGAAAACTCTATTTAAGCTAGTGTACTTAGACCTAGGGTTTAAGTTTTTCACCTCGATTTTGGACGGTTTTACCCGTTTAATGGCATGTTGCATTTGTAGGCTGTCCACGCTCCTTTTTATAGAAGAAACCTTGGCTCGAAAACGCCTGGATCGATCCCTATGAGCCTTTGAACGGAAATCACCTCGGTTCGCCGGGAAGCCTGCCACCGGCGAACTTCTAACGGTGGGATTTGACTATAGCCGTGTGGAGAAGGCCATAGGGATTTGAAATGGACTGGAGATTGGGGTTCAAAAGCTCTGGTTGGAGAGAGAGAGCTAGGGTGAGAATGAATGTTAAAAATAGGCTTTTGCCCTATTCAAACTCCCTCAGATTGAATAGAAGGCTAGGATTAGCTGGGAGAGTTCCTGAATGGTTGCCAAGTGTCCAGGGGGTAGGTGGGAGCAGAAGCCAAGGACGGATCAAGGACATCCTACATGGAAAGTGTTTTTTGTCCTTTATTTGGACACATGGAGTAATGGGGGTTGTTAGATCAAGATCAAAGGGCTGGAGTAAACCCTAGGAAGCTTCTAGAGTGGTTCAAAGCTGCTGGAATGAGCTGGAGTGGTTTGGATTAAAGCAAATTAGGTTTAAGAGGGGTTTTGACCATATTTGACCCCTCTTTACCCATGATTTGACTGTTTGACTGGTCCAATGCCACATGGACTGATGAGGTGGCAAGGGTTAGAGTGTATTGAATGCTGGTTGCTGGGTTTGGAGCTAGGGATTGGAACTTGAATGCTATGGGATCAATTCTTTGAATATTTAATGGTCTTTTGACCATGTGTTGACTGGTCAACTGGTTACTTTGACTGCTGAGGTGGCAGCCATATGTCCATTCCAGCTGCTTGAAGTTGTTTGGAGGAAATACAAAGCCATGGGTTGAAGCTTGAATGGATATGAAGAGTTTTCTATGGGCTTGATCAAGCCAAAATGGGTTGACTTGGTCAAATTGACCATGGTTAGACTCCAAACAAATTCGGTTAAGTTTGAAACATGAATTAAAGTGGTTTTGAGGAATTGAATAATTTGGAAAAGTTAAATGGGTTGAAATAACCCATTCAAAACCTTAAGGGGTAATTGGGTCGATTGGGTTGACTGGGTCAACCAGGTTGGCCCAAAGTGTGGATCTGGGCTAGAAAGGTTTAAAATGATAATTGGGGTCTATTGGATGTGGTCTCAGGGTCTAGGGAGGTCATTTGGTTCAAAACACCTATTTGGACCCTTAAAGGGCCTTTTGGGTCAAACCTGTTGACTTGGTCAACCAGGTTGACCCAAGGGTTGGGAATGGGTCTGACATATTTGAAATGACATTTCAAACTTGCTGGAAGTGGTTGCATTCAATTCAGAGTTCATTTGGTTTGAAATCACCATTTAAGCCCTATAGGGGTATTTTGGTCATTTTGACCCCTGGTCAACTGGAGGTCAAAGTGGGTCAACCAAAATGCAGTTTAATGTTCAGTGAGTTATAATTAAGGGTCTGGAAGTAATTAGAGGCTTTGGAGAAAGCTCTAAGGTCAAAATCCACTGGATGACAGGTCCAGTGGCATAGGCCGTAAATATTTGAAGATTTTACAGCCTTTGGATTTAGATTTAGATTCTGAGGTTAGAGACCTCAGAATGGGCTAAAATTTGGAGGGTTGCCTCCAGAGACATGTTCCATCAATATGCAACTGACAGACTCTGAATCGGAGGTCATTTGATTGGTTTTTGAAGTGTTTGAAAATTTGTTGAAAAAGGTTTTAGGACAATACCTTTTGGATTTAGGCTTTGAGTCTAAATTTTTTGAATTTGATCTGGATTTGATTGAAATTTGAATTGAATTAAGGTCTGAATTGAATTAAGATCTAAATTGATCATAAGGTCTGGAGTTTAGAAGAGTCCTAGGGTCTAGAGTAGATCCTAGGGTCTAAAGTCTAGAAGGCTCCTAGAGTCTGGATTGGTCTGGAGATTGAATTGATCTGGGGTCAGGATTGGCCCAAGTGACCTCATACAAAAATGAGGTCAACAGGGCTCTATTTATAGATTTTCTGGAGTGGCATAGCTCGTAAATAGGCATGAGATCAGGGGCGAATAGGGACTGGTCGAATGGACGGCTGATATTGAATCCTACGATCATGCACCGTTCGTTGGACATTTGAAGGCCTTAATGATGTCGGAATTCTTTGATCTTGGGCTCGTTAGATTTTTCTCGTCGAGCCGTTTGATTCGAGTATAAGCTCTTTAAAATCGGAGACCGTTTAGTAACTCAAATTGTGGTTTGAACCTTCCAACAGCGCTTCGGGTCCAAGATTCGGACCCATTTGGGCTCGGATTGGGTCGAATTTGGTGTCGTTGTGTTTGTATTTCCGAGACGCTCAGTTTGACTATAAGATCGCTAAAATCGGAGTTCAACTGCTCTTGAATTTAATTTTTGAAATTTCCTGGTAGATTTTGCCTCGAGATTCGTGTCCGATCAAGATAATTTCATGATGACGTATCATGACTTATTATTAAGGATCTTCCATCATATAAATGCATTTGTAAAGCTCATCTGTTAGGTTGCCAAATATTTGTCAGCTGCAGATTTTGACCGTTCTCATCTGGTTTGACCGCGAGGGACTCGCTCTTAGATAAATTTGATGCTCTAATCATAATGACACATATGAATAGTTGCTCTGCTGTTAATTCTGGAGACATTTCCGATTGGTTAAATGACCCGTGGGGTGTTAACTATGTTGGTGGGGAAGTTAATGTTGGTAATTGTCATGATTTACTGGAGGATGTTAATTTGGATGTTGTGAAATTTGGCAATGCTGATTTTTATTATGTTTCATGGGGGAAAAAAGAAATCTAAAAAGTATAAAAAAAAAATGGTGCTAAACTTTAAGCTTTCTTTGGTCTTCGTTATGTTTTTAGATTCCTCTTTATGCTTTGTGCATTCTAATTTTTTCTGGAGTGGTGGTTTGGGTTGGCCTTTTCGGTGCTGCATCACTCTCTTTGTTGATGTTTGTTTGGGTTTTGGATTGGTCAGCGGGTTCAAGTGCTAGTGGGTGTTTCTGTATCTGCTATGTTGATTGTTTTAGTTGGTTGTTACTAGCACTTCGATTTTTTTATGTTCTTGGATGGGCCATTGGAGCTCTCTTTTGAGTCTTTTAGTTTGGTTGCTATTCTCAGTCACTGTCGCTTGTGCTTGTTCATTCAGTTGTTCTCCTTCTGCAACTCGATCGCATTCATCTATTTCCAAGCTTCATTCTTTTTTGTTGGTATGTTCTTAGGTCTTTTTTTTTTTTACTTTATCCTTTTTATGTAACTAGAAGGGATCTTAAACTCTTTTGGCAATAGCTCTTTGAGCATTTAATGAGTTTCAATCCCTTTTTAAGGACTTTGTATCTTCTTTCCATATTAACGCGTAAGCCCTTTGTGGGTTTTTATAAAAATAGTAATACTTTTGACTTGAGTTTGAAAAGGTAAATTATAAATAAGTTTGAAAAAGATTTAAAATTCAAGGACTATTTATACTATGCTCTTGAAAATAAATGAATGAATTTAATCAATATTCTACTTAACTTAATTTAATTTATTTATAACCCTAAACATTAACCAATAAAAAAATGAATTCAATAGGCTATAGGGTTGTAATGAGCCTACTTAATTTGACCCGAGTTCATTATTTGTTCATGTTTGACTACTTCAAAAATTTGTTTGTTAAGCGTATAACACATCCTCTAAATTATTCGTGAATAGTATGTTTGTGTTTGATTCATTTGTTCTTATATGGCTTGTGTTCAGTTTCAATTAGCTATAATAATACTTTAAAAAAATATTAAATTTTAAAAATTTTTAAGTAACTCAAAAGAAATCAATAAGAAAAGAGGTGCCGTTGAAATTTCAAAAGAAATTAATAAGAAATAAAAAAAAAACTACTTAGATTTCAGCTGTAAATGATCAAAATCGAGAATCTATCGACATATTTAATGAAATATTAAAGAAAAACATTTTTATATATAAAGGGACCACTATGTGATACATTGAGTACATCAATCAGGTGAAACAAACTGATTAATGCTGAAATATTATGCATTCTTCGCATTTCATATATATCACACAAATAAGATAAAGATAACAAGAAAGAAGTTCGCAGCTTAGGTATTTTAAAATTTTCATTAAAGTAATTGGACCTACTATCCGTGTTTATGAATATAGATCCGAGGAATGTGAGCAATCTTGTGCCGATAGCGCTCTCGATGACATCTCGAAAGTAATAGATTTTCCAAAGAGGGAGGAAGGTTCGGTAATTCCCGAAGCTTAGGAACGCGAGGACCAATACATAGTTTCTGAAGTGAAGATAAGCTTTCCAAGGTGGAAGGGAGAGAGACAAAGGATTTGAGCCTTAGAAATTGGAGCTCAGAAAGAGATGAACTAACTCTCAGAAACCACTGCTCCGCTTCATTTGGAAATGAAACCAGCTCATCATTATCCGAAATAATCAGCTCTTTTAAGGAGGCGATACTTCTCAATGGCTCCACTAGCAACACCGATGGATCACTTACGCTAAGTTGGCTGAGCATGAGATGACAATTATTAGTGGTCTCCACTTCTCGATATCTTCCGAGAGAGATCAGATTGGGGCACTTTATAATTGTCAAGTATCTTAGTGCTGCAAGTCGTGCTATTTCATCAGCCAGAGGAAGAGATGTAATGTTTGGACAGTCAAAGACCGCTAATGATTCAAGGGGAATAGGATTTGAATTGTTACAAAAATTCAAAGTCTTCCACTCCATATTGTTATGTATCCCCAACCTCTTGAGCTTAGGAGGCAAAGAGGGCAACTCCTTCAACTTCGGGCAGCTCCATAGATTCAGTTCAATTAAGCAAGGAAAAAAACATCCATCTTCAGCCGATACTCCTTCCTCAAACCAATCCTCTAATGCTTCTAATTTTGTAATACGTAAAACCTCTAGCAATGGAAAGGCACGGTATTTATCATTCCCATTAAATTTACTTCCCAGCCATTTTACTTTCGGCATGTTCGTAAGTTCCAGTGACTTGAGGAAGGGAAGTTGCCCGAAAGGAGGAAGAGTTTCCCACTTCAAGCATTTTGTCAATTTGATTTTCTCTACATTGAAGATCCAATTGACATTGTTAATCCATATAGCAGACCTTGCACCCATGTATCCCTCTATGCTTAAATTCTTTAGACATTTTGGTGGCTGAAGGTTGTCGAGCACGTTCTCATCTAAATCGATGTTCCTCGAGTGAAAATTATACCAACATAAGGTTAAGTTTGTGAGCCTCGTCTTGGCACATAATTGGGCATTACAAGCCTCCTCTGCATCCTTAACATCTTCAAGCCAACTGATTCCTAATTTGCAAAGTTCGTTCATATTCTCCAGCTCCCCAATTCTATAACCACTCTCATCTCTAAGATCAAACCTATTCAATTCTTGAAGAGACCTTAGCTTCCCAATCCCACATATCGATGAAATATAAATCTCAGGCAATTTCATGTAACGCAAGTTTGAAAGGTTATTAATGTCACTTGGTAAAAAATTATCAACTTTACGTTGTCTTGGCCCCAATTCGCTAGCATAGACTATATATTGCAAGTGATAGAGATTACTTAGAGATCTTGGCAGCATAGTCAAATCATAACCATCAATCTTTAAGTATCGAAGATGTACCAAATTTCTAATCTCCTCAGGTAATATCTCCAAGTCTTTTGGAGCCCATATGTATAATAAGCGTAGGCTTCTCAATGCTTTCAATGTTTCAATAAGGGCACTGATATCCTGATTAGAAGCTTCACTGAACAAGAAAAGAGAATGCAAATATTTAAACTGCCCAATCTGTTTTATGATATCTGGATTTATAGTTTGAACAGACAAGTGTCGAAGAGTCTTAGGAATTATAGAAGGCAACTTTGTACCATCATCAACTCTTAAACATTCATGTATGGAAACTGAATGTGCCAATTCATGTATTAAATCATGCATCTTGTAGTATCGTCCAGAATCCTCAAACTTATCAAAGAAAGATTTTTTAACCAAAACATCAAAATACATTCCTCCAATATCCTCCATAGTCCATTCTTGATCATGAGGTTGCTGAATGAAACCCAACGCAATCCACATTCGGACTAAATCATCTTTATTAAACCTATAATCTTGTTGAAATATAGAACAAAATGTAAAACAATTTTGTAGATGTTTTGGGAGGAACGTATAGCTCAATCTTAAAATGAGAAAGATGTTATTCTGACCCAGTTTTGAACTTACAAAATCACTATTTAAAACTTTTGTCCAATGTCTTTCATCCAAGCTAGAATTCAAAACACCACCGATGACCTTTGCTGCCAAAGGCGATCCTGAAAGCTTTTTAACTATCTCTCCAGCAATGGATCTTAATCTTTTATAATCATTAGGATTCTCCACATCAGCAAATGCATGTGAGTTGAGGAGCTGCAAACACTGATCTTTCTCCAAGCCCTCTAATCTAAATATTTCCGACTTCTTTTTAATGACCGTTGCAATCATCATTGCAGCTGAGCCCATTCGAGTTGTTACAAAAATTTTACTACCAATTTTCCCATAAGCCAGAGGGGCGAGCAACTTCTCCCATTTTTTTTTATCCTGCTCATTATTCTCCCAAATATCATCCAGCACAAGTAAGAATTTTTTGGACATCATCTCAGTACGAAGACTATTTTGAAGTGCCTCAAGTGTCTCCAAACGAGGCCTCTCTTTCTTTAGAGATTCCAACATATCTGCAATGACTTTTTTCACATCAAAGTTGTTGGAAACGCAAACCCACATTTTAAGATCAAATTCCTTTGTCATTTCATCTTCATAAACATGTTGCAAGAGCGTTGTCTTCCCCATACCACCATGGCCCACTATAGATAGAAGAGAAATGTTTCGGTACAAATCAGTTCCCCGATGCTCATTTGATGGCTTCCTCAACCACCGCATAACAAAGTCCTTCTGCTCGTCTCGCCCGATGAGATCATTTGTAGGCAAGGATCCTGTTTCACGTGCTTCGGACAATTCACGCTGCTGCTCCTGCTGCTCATGCTTTGCGTTATCTAGAAGATGAAGAAAAGTACTAACCCCAGCTGAAACTTTATCTAGTTTCTGCACAACCTCCTCCAGCCTCTTTAAGTTGGGATCAATCTTGAGAGCACGTTCGCCAACTTTGCGAGCACTTTCAATAAGGAAACTCGCGTTGGAAAACGCCGTTCTTTTCTGATAAAATTAGCGAGAAACAGAGTATCAAATAAATATATTTATCTGCAACTAGTATCAAATAGATAGTTGATGATAAAGAGCACACCTTTATTTCCTCCATGTTTTTGGTAAGCTGTTCTTTATGCTTCATGTACTCAAACTCATCGAGCACATCATTTACCTCATCAAGAGCATCTCGCAGCTGCCATATCCATTTGTTGAGACCCGGGTTCTGATCGCTAATTTGTGCTTGGTTAGCGGCAAAGACGACAGCTTGGATCTTGGGGTGGTTTTCTCGCAGGCTTTCCAGCTCCTCCTTCATGCCCGTCTGCCATCCGACTTGCTCTTCCAGATAATCAGAGCAAGTGTCGACGATCTTTTCCATGATTGGACCAACAAACCATTCCGCCATGGCACCGATGATCGAGGTAGAGAGCAGAACAACTGAGCAGTAGGAGAAACAGATATTAACTGGAAGAGGTAAAGATTACATTGTCTGAAGGAAGTAAGGAAGTAATGGAAAAAATTGTCGTTGACCTTTGCACGAAATTTCGAATTAATTAGCTTAACGTCTTAATCGATAGATTAATAAATAAATGAGGTGATAGAAAATTTGTAAGAAGGGAAGTTCATAAAATTGGTATATGGATTAAATCGGTTGGATGCAAGTTGAATAAAGTCTCCACTTTGCTTAAAATTATGAATTAATTAGCTTATGACATAAACACAGCAATAAATAAATAAGAGAGCTGGTAGAACATTTCAAGCAAGAGGAGTTTTTAAATTTCTATGTCAATTACTTGATTGGACGTTTTTAATATATATGTGTAATTTGATCAAAATGTCATTTTTATTATTATATATTTCGAATATATTAAAAATCATGAATTACAGTCTGTGATGACTAAGGATGATTACTATGTTGGAATTTTAATCTTCCTTTGGGATAACTTTTGGCCATTACTTCTTAGTTCTTTTTTTTTTTAAAAAAAAATTTACAATCTATTGAAGCTTTACTCATTAGCTCGAGACCGATTATGATGCTCAATAAGGCTCATTTAGATGTAAGATTTTAGTAAACTTTAACTGCAATCTATAAATAATCATTCCCAATTAAATTGCAATGAAGTTGTTTCAACATATAGCAGACATTAAAAGTAAGATTTTAATTTTTTCTCAATTTGACATATTTAGTAAAAAATAATAAAAGTAACTCTTATAACTCAATTTTAAAAACAACATATAAGCAATTCTAAATGCATCAATCACAGATAGTTGGACACAATAACAATAACATCAAACTTTTGTTTCACTACGTGGGGTTGACTACATGAATCATTTTTCTTTATCATGTCCTATTACGAGTCAAATTCTCATTTAAATCTAATAAAGAAATGTCATTAATAATATTTTATAACTAAGTCTTTTTAAGCCTATCTCTAACTTTCTTAACATAAGTCAAATTTAATACCCTACTTTCCTAACCGAGTCATCGTCAAGCCGCCATTTTATGTGACCGAACTATCTAAGGCGACTCTCTCTAATCTTATCTTCCATTGGAGCTACTCCAATATTTTCATGTATATGCTCTGCTGTTTTATGCGACCAAATAGTTGGATACAGAAAAAAAAAATTTGAACATAACATTAATCAACAGTATATAGAAAATTATAAATTACAAAAGTTAAAGTCATTGCCATTTTAATATCGGCTACACCCCAAAATAAAGCAGAAAAGCATGGAGCATGCTTCGTTGCAAAGGTGCAAATGCCAATATATATCCTTCAAAAGGTTGAAAATCTATACTGTAGAAAAACAAAAGTAGCCTTAGCATGTAACAAAGAAGTTTAAATCCATACCCATTTAGGAATAAGTAAAGCATAACTCTCATTTCATGCTCTTGCATTACACTTCAAATTTTAGTTTCAAAATTCCACGATTGCTCGCGTCACCTACGCACCAGTCCCTTTTCTTATTTTTTATTGATCTAATGGTGGAGAGTTTTAACAGATTTATATTCCGCATGAATTTTCAAAAGGCAGATTGGATTTTAGATAAAATACTACACATAGATTTCACCTTCATTTTATGAGGACTTTATGATCTGAGTTATGATTTCCTATAGGCGCAAGCTCCTATAGTTAATTACCCCTCTATAACGAGAGAGAACTTTCGATTAAGTTTTCGATTAAGGCTAGTTGTTGAAGAGATCCCACCTGATATGTGTTAGAGACATTCCTTAATTATATGGAAATCCCACCTGATAAACAGGTGAATTATGTCGCATTTCGGCTGAGGGGCAGAGCCAGCGCATGGTGGCTGCAAGTTCTACAGTCCCGTCGACGAGAAGGCAAGGGGCCTTTCCGAAATTTGTACCGTTTGAAACAACTATTAAGAGGGCACTACGACAGATTATGAGCAAATGCTATGCCACCAATATCAACATTGTACACAAGGTAAGCGGCCAGTCTGTAATGCCCCAAGATCCAACTTGGAAAGAATGTCAATCAATTTCACAACAATTTACCAGAGTTATCTATAAACCTTCAGTAAACGATCTATCAAACATCTATAACTTTTAAAACATCCATATACAAGTCGATTCATATCTCAAAACATCATATACAATACTCAGGAACTATACAATCAATACAAGTAGAAAAGCTATCCTGTCCTGAGTACAAAAGAATCAACAATCTAACAAAAACACTAAACCTGTAGATCTGGATCAATGCCTATCTCCTGCTCCCGAGCCCTGACCTGAAAATTTCAACCACATATAATGAGCTTACAAAGCCCAGCAGGTCACCTAATACCTATAACTGAAATCAAAGCACAGCAATGTAATCGATATGCATGTCAATCTAATCAATCCGAATCAGTCAATGGTCAATGAGTCAATGCAGCGGAAATCAATAGTCTATAAAACCAATCAATGCAGCAGCAGGCAATACGATAAATCAATTCAATCAATCAACGTCGTCAATCAAATCGATACGATCAAATCAATAGAATCAGTAGAGAAAAGCGATACGAAACCATAGATCTATAAAACAGTCAATACAGTGAAGAACAGTAGCGACAGTGAAACTAAAAGTCTATAGGCAGCAATACGATGAATCTATAAGCAGTAGTACGATGTCCATGCTATCAATGCAGTATCTATATCTATCAATGATCAGTAGTATCAATGTTCAGTAGTCAATCGATGAAATCAGTGAAATCGTACGATACAGTAAATCCAATCAAAACAGTAAAACGGGAATCGATAAAGAAATAGATCCGTAAGTCAATACAGTGAACATGCATTTCAATACTATATACTGAACAATGTATAATCAATGGTCATGTTGCTGTTGTAGAATCCGTATTGCTGTTGTAGATATCAATACATTGGTTCTATGAAAAGAGTCGTCACTCTATTGCCCGTCGGCCTATGATCTCCTTATGACTCCCATCGTTATATCCATGATCCATGATCTATGATTTAAAGGAAAGCCCGTCGGCCCACCATCCTGTACAGGTATCATCTCCAACCAATGTTCAACCAGGTTATACGTGTTCCAGTATCAATAAGCAATCAAGAATCAATATTAGAGCAATCATATCAATAATCATATCTATATCTAATCAATCTATCAATTCCATACAATTCAGGAATCGTACGAAAATCGGGCAGCATAACAGTAGTCGGTCAAATTTACACAAAAATCCTGCAAAAAGACACAATTTCCAAATCTTTCCAAATTACAAAGGAATATCAATAACATCAATACAAGACTATCTATCTATAGAATCCAAATCAAATCAAGTCCCGATTATTTTCTATTCGATTAAAAGCACGAAGAATTCGATTAAAATCTCGTAGAATCAATTCCGACCGGTAAAATCTTCGTAGAATACAGTCAAATCGTGTACAATAATCATATCTATAACATACTGAAAGTTGTGCGGTGAAAGTCTTGTCAAATCAAAATCAGGTCGAAAAGTCGACTACGAAAACACAAAACAGATCATATCTCGGTCAAAACACAAAATCTCTGAAAACAGAAACAGGGTTCGGAGTCCTTACCACGAGATCTACACTTTCTCCAACAGCAGCGTCGGACGAAAAGCGCTCCGCGGTCTCCGAAAATCAATTTCCCCTTCTCTTTCCTTTCTCTTTCTCTCTCTACAAATATCTGATTTTTAATAAATGATTTTCTCTCTCCTCAAAACGAGCTCATTTCCTTAAGTAATGCTCATATCGGCCCGGCCGATCGTCTCGATCGTCCTGGACGATCAGACCAAATTCCTATCGTCCTGGGACGATTTTTCAGGACGATGAATACTGTTCATAGGCGATAAAAACCCCTACTCACTGACTTGTGCCATCCACTAATCGTCCCGGGACGATACCTCGATCGGCCTGGACGATTTCGTCCAGAAATCATTCCAGAAAGCATTTCAGAAATCAGCTATTTTCAATACACAGATCGGCCTGGACGATCCAAATTTCGTCCTGGCCGATTCTGGGAGGAAAATCCAAATCAGAGAGGAACAGTAAGGAAACGAGATATTACAATCTCCCCACCTTAGAAGAATGTCGTCCCGACATTTCCCTACAGGTGCGAAACAAAAACAACGCAAAACAAATCGATCGAAAACCAAATCCAAAACAAAACTCGTCGAAATCCATACAGAACACACAATGCAATCAATCAAATGTCAATATGCGATGTTCATATGTCAATATCAATCGGTTAGTCAAATCAATCTTACCAGTAGAGTCTTCTGGTCGTTGCTGATCCTGATGCTGTAAACTCTGTAGGCTGTAAATGCGTGGCACCACTGGTGGTCGTGGCGCAACTGTCTCCCTCTGATCTCTGACAGTCCTATCATCCATCCGGTTCCCTGATCTCTCACTGTAGGCCCTCGAGGCAACAGTCCTCTGCTGTCCTGTACCCGTGCCAGAAGCAGTCCTTCCGCCCAGTCCTTTCTGAGGACAATCTATCGCTCTGTGTCCTTGCTGTCCACAGTAAAAACACTGACCCGTCAAAAGGTAACACCGACCTGCATGTCGTTTGCCACAGTGAGTGCACTCGCCAGAACCACCAGATGATACTATCGATGCAGATCGTGACGCAGATCCCGATGCAGATCCCTTCGAACCCTCATACCTGCTTCTCTTCTCTCTATCTCTGGAATCATCTCGTCGTACCTCATCTCTTCTCCTCCTGGTATCCTCGTACCTCGATACTGGTGCCGTCAACTCAATCTCTATCAGTCTAGCCCGCTCCACCAGCTCAGAAAACTCGTGGATCCGGAAAGGTACTAGTGGTTGCCTCAGCTCTCTATTCAATCCGTGCAGAAATCTATAACATTTGTCTTCAGAGGTAGGAATCAAGTGAGCAGCGTACCTCGCAAGTGCAGTAAACTCAGACTCGTACTGCATCACTGACTTGCGGCCTTGCTCCAATCTCATGAATGCTTCCTGCATCTGTCGCTGAGCTGACGGTGGTACGAACCACATCCTGAACACTGTAGTGAACTCATCCCAGGTGATCTCAGCATTGGTCTTCCCCTGGAATTTCTCTCTCTGCTGTCCGATCCACCATCTCTCTGCCTCACTTTCCAACATGAATACTGCCAAAGGTACTTTCCTGTTCCCCGGACACTGCATGCTATCAAAAATCTTTTCTATCCTCATTATCCAATCCTCAGCAGCCTGTGGTCCTACAGCCCCTTTGAACAACGGAGGCTTCAGCTTGTGGAACATCTGTAAATGTCTGTCAACTTCTTCCTCTTTGCTCCCACTCATCTTGCTCTGAGCATCCCCCATAACATGTGCAATCGCAGTAGCTAACTGCATCATACTCTCTGACGGTACTGGAGATGCGCTGTGTTGCTCATTCGGTACACTGGATTCTGCCGGAGGATCCATATCTTTTCACCTGCACAATTCAGAACAAATGATACACATATGCAATGATGTATGCCAATGAAGCTCTTAAAGCTACCCAGTCTACCCAATCTCTCAATCCAAACCTACAACTCTGGTAACAATCCATTCTTCCAATAACATTGCTCTGATACCAACTTGTAATGCCCCAAGATCCAACTTGGAAAGAATGTCAATCAATTTCACAACAATTTACCAGAGTTATCTATAAACCTTCAGTAAACGATCTATCAAACATCTATAACTTTTAAAACATCCATATACAAGTCGATTCATATCTCAAAACATCATATACAATACTCAGGAACTATACAATCAATACAAGTAGAAAAGCTATCCTGTCCTGAGTACAAAAGAATCAACAATCTAACAAAAACACTAAACCTGTAGATCTGGATCAATGCCTATCTCCTGCTCCCGAGCCCTGACCTGAAAATTTCAACCACATATAATGAGCTTACAAAGCCCAGCAGGTCACCTAATACCTATAACTGAAATCAAAGCACAGCAATGTAATCGATATGCATGTCAATCTAATCAATCCGAATCAGTCAATGGTCAATGAGTCAATGCAGCGGAAATCAATAGTCTATAAAACCAATCAATGCAGCAGCAGGCAATACGATAAATCAATTCAATCAATCAACGTCGTCAATCAAATCGATACGATCAAATCAATAGAATCAGTAGAGAAAAGCGATACGAAACCATAGATCTATAAAACAGTCAATACAGTGAAGAACAGTAGCGACAGTGAAACTAAAAGTCTATAGGCAGCAATACGATGAATCTATAAGCAGTAGTACGATGTCCATGCTATCAATGCAGTATCTATATCTATCAATGATCAGTAGTATCAATGTTCAGTAGTCAATCGATGAAATCAGTGAAATCGTACGATACAGTAAATCCAATCAAAACAGTAAAACGGGAATCGATAAAGAAATAGATCCGTAAGTCAATACAGTGAACATGCATTTCAATACTATATACTGAACAATGTATAATCAATGGTCATGTTGCTGTTGTAGAATCCGTATTGCTGTTGTAGATATCAATACATTGGTTCTATGAAAAGAGTCGTCACTCTATTGCCCGTCGGCCTATGATCTCCTTATGACTCCCATCGTTATATCCATGATCCATGATCTATGATTTAAAGGAAAGCCCGTCGGCCCACCATCCTGTACAGGTATCATCTCCAACCAATGTTCAACCAGGTTATACGTGTTCCAGTATCAATAAGCAATCAAGAATCAATATTAGAGCAATCATATCAATAATCATATCTATATCTAATCAATCTATCAATTCCATACAATTCAGGAATCGTACGAAAATCGGGCAGCATAACAGTAGTCGGTCAAATTTACACAAAAATCCTGCAAAAAGACACAATTTCCAAATCTTTCCAAATTACAAAGGAATATCAATAACATCAATACAAGACTATCTATCTATAGAATCCAAATCAAATCAAGTCCCGATTATTTTCTATTCGATTAAAAGCACGAAGAATTCGATTAAAATCTCGTAGAATCAATTCCGACCGGTAAAATCTTCGTAGAATACAGTCAAATCGTGTACAATAATCATATCTATAACATACTGAAAGTTGTGCGGTGAAAGTCTTGTCAAATCAAAATCAGGTCGAAAAGTCGACTACGAAAACACAAAACAGATCATATCTCGGTCAAAACACAAAATCTCTGAAAACAGAAACAGGGTTCGGAGTCCTTACCACGAGATCTACACTTTCTCCAACAGCAGCGTCGGACGAAAAGCGCTCCGCGGTCTCCGAAAATCAATTTCCCCTTCTCTTTCCTTTCTCTTTCTCTCTCTACAAATATCTGATTTTTAATAAATGATTTTCTCTCTCCTCAAAACGAGCTCATTTCCTTAAGTAATGCTCATATCGGCCCGGCCGATCGTCTCGATCGTCCTGGACGATCAGACCAAATTCCTATCGTCCTGGGACGATTTTTCAGGACGATGAATACTGTTCATAGGCGATAAAAACCCCTACTCACTGACTTGTGCCATCCACTAATCGTCCCGGGACGATACCTCGATCGGCCTGGACGATTTCGTCCAGAAATCATTCCAGAAAGCATTTCAGAAATCAGCTATTTTCAATACACAGATCGGCCTGGACGATCCAAATTTCGTCCTGGCCGATTCTGGGAGGAAAATCCAAATCAGAGAGGAACAGTAAGGAAACGAGATATTACACAGTCTCTGTTTACACGGAAGAATTTTATCGGTTGAGCGCACGGAACAGCCTGAATGAGACTGAGAACCTGTTGGTTGCTCGGTATATTACAGGCGGATAATATATCGGCCAGAAAAAAAAAGAATAAAAATAAAAATAAGGTCGAAAATCCGCCGAAAACTTTGTCAGAAAATTTGCTGGAAATAGCTCCAAAAAATCCGTCGGAAATTCGCAGAAAACCCACCGGAAATTCATCGGACTTTCTAACGGAATTATTTCCGATGGAAATCAATGTTTTTTTCTATAGTGTTTTTTCCTATAGTGTTTATAGCATCAACTAATAATAAAATGAATTCAATGGGAGTATAATTTGAACAAGCTTATTATTTGTAGATAGACTAAAAAATCACTAGAAGAAGAACAGGTCATTTTTGGCAGTAAATATTACCCATAACTAAGGCAACTGGAGCACTATTCTCAACTTCGCAATCTTTAGTAGCACTAATAATCAATCCCACATTAACTAAATTCCAAAGGAACAGGTCGTCTACATATGTGAACTCCATTAGTATAAGTTACAAATCTTTTTAGCTGAAAATTTTAAATTTCACTAAATGAAAAAAAGGATTTACAATCATAGGTTCAAAAGGAGACAAAAAGAACTAAAGATTACTGATCTTTTAATCACTAGAATAAAAGCATATTTTGCAAAATTACCTCAAAAAGGCAAAATAACCCAAATTTTGCTCATTTTATGAGCAACAAAAATAACCAAAAATCAATCAAGAAGGCTGATACGGCATCACAAAATTAGCTTGATCGGGCACGAATCTCGAGGCAAAAGCTAGTTGAAAACTTCAAAAATTAAATCCGGAAGCACCAGAACTCCTATTTCAGCGAGCCTATAATCAAACTGAGCGTCTCAGAAATACGAATCCAACGACACCAAGTTCAACCCAATCCGAGCCCAAATGAGTCCGGATCAAGAACCCAAAGTGCTGTTGGAAGGTTCCAACCGCAATTTGAGTTATCAAATGGTCTCCGATTTTAACGAGCTTATACTCGAATCGAGCGGCTCGACGAGGCGAATCCAACGAGCCCAAGATCGCCGAATTCTTACATCATTAAGGCCTTCAAATGTCCAATGAACGGTGCATGATCAAAGGATTTGATATCAGCCGTCCATTCAAACCACTCCCCATTCGCCCATGATCTCACGTCTATTTACAAGCCATGCCACTCCAGAAAATCTATAAATAGAGCCCTCATTCTACACCAAGGGGACTCAAGTGAAGAGAGAGAAGAAGAAGGAAAAGAGGAAAAGGCGAATCCTCTCCTCCTCGACCACTGCCGGAGTTCATCCTGCCGCCCGAACACGTCGGAATTCTGCGTGATATTCGAGAGAACGCAGGAATTCTGCCCAACTTCCACGTGATGCTGGAATTCTTCCCAATTTGCAACAGAGTTCCCTCCTGACGCCGAAACTCCGCCCAAGTGAAGCCGAAGTTCTCCTCTGCCACCAACATACGTCGGACTTCTATCGGTTATCGGACTTCGCTGGACGTCTACGTGAAGATAGATTTCTTTCCATTGTTGGATTTCTACCTTAAGGAGTCCTTCTGATCTTCGTTGTCAGACTACGGTCTTTCCGACCTCCGTCGCCCGTGAACTATGATCATCCTGACTTATGTCGCCCGCCGACTACGATCCTCCGGATTTATGTCGCCCGCCGACTACAGTCCTTCCGACCTCCGTCGCCAGCCGACTACGGTCCTTCTAACTTACGTCGCCCACCGACTACGGTCTTTTCGACCTTCGTCGCCCGTCGACTACGGTCATCCTGACTTATGTCGCCCGCCGACTACAGTCTTTCCAACCTCTGTCGTCCGTCGACTACGGTCTTCCTGACTTACGTCGTCCACCGACTACAAGCCCTCCGACCTCTGTCGCCCGCCGACTATGGTCCTCCCGACCAAACGAACATGTCAATAGTGATTCTTTGTATTCATATCATGTGATGTACTCTATAAAATGTACATCAAGCTAAGGCCTTCTCCCAAGTAAGGGCCTCATTTGTAATCGACTGCAATACTAGTGGATTCATTCAAACTGGGCTGGGCCCCGTGGTTTTTCCCCCTTTTCAAGGGTTTTTCACGTAAAAATCTTGGGGTCTCATAAATGGTAGACCCTCTCTCCTTATCTGATTGCGTGCCGAATTTTCGTACAATGCTATGACGTTAAATTTTATATTTCTCTACCGCCGCGAATACTCTTGGACGCAACAAAGACCATGAGGCATGCTAGTCTCAAGAAATGGCAGGCGGCTTCCTACAAAACAAACAGAAAAGTTCGACACCCGGTTACCAGGCGTGGGCCACCGACAGATGATGATGGTAGACGGCGGAAAGCAAGTGGCGGTGAAAACAGTGGTTGCTATGGGTGATTAAGGAGGCACTTGAGCTGTTTAAAGCATTATTAGTCAAATTGGACGAGAACATTTTATCTAAAAAATGAACTAAAATAAAATACAGTGCATCTACTTTAATTTATCTGGGATTTACTTTTCATCAAATCAAACATCAAAATGTGTAAAAGTAATGTATTTACGCTTTACCTTACAATCACTTTTCTTTTATCTTTATATGACTCATACTACTCAAGTTATGTCATACTACTGAACATTTCAGCTGTTTTTCAAGCTTCATGTACTCAAGGTCATCCAACACATAACCAGTCGTTGAGAGCCGGATTTCGGTCTCTGATCTGCTCTTGGCTGGAAGCCAAGTCCACGACAGCTTGGATCTTGGGGTGGCTCTCTCGCAGCCTTTCGAGCTCCTCCTTT
This sequence comes from Dendrobium huoshanense, assembly GCA_016618105.1. Lineage (NCBI taxonomy): Eukaryota > Viridiplantae > Streptophyta > Magnoliopsida > Asparagales > Orchidaceae > Dendrobium > Dendrobium huoshanense. The sequence continues at coordinate 34,736,937 of CM028354.1, read as the reverse complement.
ATGCCTTTCTGCCATCGGGTTTGATCTCCCAGGTACTGAAAGCCAGTTTTGATGAGCTTTTCCATGATTGAAGCACCAAACCATTCTGCCATGGCACTGGTCATGGAAGATCAGAACAACTCAACAGAGAAGAGATAGCGAGAACAAACACATCACAACAACAAAATCAAGCATTTATCCCTGTAATAATTCAGTCAAATAATTTTTTTCATAAGTCAATATAAGCCTAATTAAATCATAAATTGTCTTCACTATAACATAAATATTGTGGTTTTTTAATCACAATGTTTTTTTTATAGTTTTTGAGCATTAGTATAAATCCTTAAAAAATTAACACATGTCAATACAAGTGCGGATTTCGAGACTATCAGATGTTTGATTTCAGTAAATTTTTTTAAATAAAATGAGCTATTTTACGGATATTTTTTTTTATAATTTTTTAAACACTAAAAGTATTTGTACGAATATTATATTAAAATTAAATTAAATTATATATTTCAATTTTTATTAAATTTTTATTTTATTCTAAATATTTGTTTCCATTAACTGAAAACCTTTAAATTCTTTTTATCATCTTCATACGACTAATAAAGAAAATGAAAAAGAAATTTGAGAGAAAATGAAACTTGAGATTTGGAGGTAGTAAAGTGATTTTTTTTTCTATTTGGAAATTAGTTTGTCTTGCTGTAAAAAATCATAACCTATTTTTTATTTCAATAAATACATATTTTTGGTATTTTTTAATCAAATTTGTATTTATGAAATTTATATTTTTGTTACAAAAAATGAAAATAATTTTATAATGGTAAAACTTTAACTGTGTAAATTTATATGAACATTTTGAGTATTTATTTGTGATTTTCATTTAGTGATTTTAAAAAAGTAGCAATTTTTTGCTATTCAAAAATTTATTTTGACATATAAAAGTAGTGTTTTAATTCAATTAAAGCTTCATAATATTGTTTTATACAATTTCTTATAATTTGAATAATTTCCGAAAATATAAATTTTTGCTCAGTAGTGTTGACCTTGATTTTATTGTAATTTGTCCCCGAGTGCGTTTGATTGAGTTGATTGAGCCTCATCGAGCTTGGTTCGGTTTGAATCAGCATCAGTTTGAGCGTAATTTCATCGTATTAGTTAAGTCAGTCGACTTGAGTCCAAGTTGGCTTGAATTTGTCAAATCAGCCCATTTAGTTCAAACAAAATTCCAATTGACTTTTGGCTTAATTCAAATCACCTCCTAACTCTAATAATTGCATTGTGATCTTCGCTTCAGAATCTTTCTGCGGCTAGGACAGGCATTGAATAGCGAAGACGCCTGTTTTTGGCAATTTCGGAAGCTGGAGCAAGATAGTGAGAATGGGCGGGCTTCCATTTCCGACACCAACAGGTTCTGTCGCCATCGCCAGTGCCGAAGCCCGAGCTGCTCTGTTCAACGTTGAAACTCCTAGCTCCTACAACAGGTATATTTTCTTCCTCCCATATTTCCTCCGTTCATTTCTCTTCTCCTGTCTTCCTTGCACTTCTTCTTCCTCTCTTCTCCTTCTTCCTTCCATGATTAAAATAGAATTCAGATAAAAATTATAATTACAAATTTATAATTTAAAAATAAAATAGTAAGAAAATTATTCTAAATAAAATCATAATTTTGTAATTAATAATATATTTTAATCATGAAATTGAAAATATGGTTTGTACAGAGTTATGGCTAATTATTTGTTGTATTAATTAAATTCTAATAGTTCAATACTATTAAATTTCTAATATAATATTATGAAAAATTGAGTAAGCACATTTTGCCAATAGATACTTCTTGCAAATATCTTCTGTTGTTCGATTGCATTCATCTATTTCTAAGTTTCATTCTCCTTATGTGGTTCAATCACATTCATCTATTTCCAAGCTTCGTTCTTTTTTGTTGGTATGTCCTTAAGCTTTTTTGGGTTTTACTATATCATTTTTATTTAACTAGCAAGGGATCTTAAACTCCTTTGGTTGTAGTTCTTTGAGCATTTAATGAGTTTTTGTCGATCCCTTTTTAAGGATTTTGTATCTTTTTTCCATATTAACATGTAAGTCATTTGTGAGTTTTAATAAATAATAATAATAATAATAATTTTGACTTAAATTTGAAAAGGAAACTTATAAATAAGTTTGAATAAGATTTAAAATTCAAGAAATGTTTATACCGTGCTTGAAAATTAATGAATGAATTTAATCAATATTATACGTACTCAAGTTAATTTAATTTATTTATAACCCTAAACAATAACCAATAATAAAATGAATTCAATGGGCTATTGGGCTGTAATGAGCCTAGTTAATTTGACCCGAGTTCATTATTTTTTCATGTTTGACTACTTCAAAAATTTGTTTGTTAAGAGTATATCACATCCTCAATTAGCTTGTAATACTTAACAAATATTAAATTTTAATTTTTTAAAAAAACTCAAAAAAGAAAATAATTTGTTATTAAAATTTTCTAATTTCAATAACCAATTAAGTTTAAAATTTGACAACCATCAATAGAATATCTAACAATGAAAATAACAAGTTCGTTATTAAAAAAATAAAATAAAATTTGCAATCAATAATCTTTAATATATATATACATAAAAGAGCTTCCGTTGAAATTTCAGAAGAAATCAATAAGAAATAAAAAAAAACTACTTAGATTTTAGCTGTAAATGATCAAAATCGAGAATCTATCGACATATTTAATGAAATATTAAAGAAAAACATATTTATATATAAAGGTACCATCATTTGATACATAAATAAAATTGAGTACATCAATCAGGTGATACAAACTGCTGGTTCATGCTGAAATATTATGCATTCTTCACATTTCATATATATCAAACAAACAAATAACATAAGATAAGAAGAAAGAAGTTTGCAGCTTACTTATTTTGAAATTTTCATTAAAGTAATTGGACCTATTATCCGTGCAAAATAAGGATACGAGGAATGTGAGCAATATTGTGCCGATAGCGCTCTCGATGACATCTCGAAAGTGATAGATTTTCCAAAGAGGGAGGAAGGTTCGGTAATTCCCGAAGCTTAGGAACGCGAGGACCAATACATAGTTTCTGAAGTGAAGATAAGCTTTCCAAGGTGGAAGGGAGAGACTTTAAGGACTCGAGAGATGAAAATTTCAGCTCAGAAAGAGAAGACCTAACATTCAGAAACCACTGCTCCGCCTCATTTGGAAATGAAACCAGCTCATCATTCTCCGAAATAATCAGCTCTTTTAAGGAGGCGATACTTCTCAATGGCTCCATTAGCAACACCAATGGATCACTTATTATAAGATTGCTGAGCATGAGATGGCAATTATTAGTGATCTCCACTTCTCGATATCTTCCCAGCGAGATCAGATTGGGGCATTTTGTCATTATCAAGTATCTTAGTGCTGCAAGTCTTGCTATTTCATCAGCCAGAGGAAGAGATGTAATGTTTGGACAGTTAAAGACCGCTAATGATTGAAGGGGAATAGGATTTGAATTGCTACAAAAATACAAAGTCGTCCACCCAATATTACTTATGGACAATCTCTTGAGCTTAGGAGGCAAAGAGGGCAACTCCTTCAACTTCGGGCAGCTATATAGCTTCAGTTCAATTAAGCAAGGAAACAAACATCCATCTTCAGCAGCTACTCCTGCCTCAAACCAATCCTCTAATGCTTCTAATTTCGTAATACGTAAAACCTCTAGCAATGGAAAGGCACGGTATGTATCATTCCCATTAAATTTACTTTCCAGCCATTTTACTTTCGGCATGTTCCAAAGTGTCATTGACTTGAGGAAGGGAAGTTGCCCGAAAGGAGGAAGAGTTTCCCACTCCAAACATTTTGTCAATTCGATTTTCTCTAAATTGAAGATCCAATTGACATTGTTCATCCATATTGCAGACCTTGCACCCATGTATCCCTCTATGCTTAAATTCTTTAGACATTTTGGTGGCTGAAGGTTGTCGAGCACGTTCTCATCTAAATCAATGTTCCTCGAATGAAAATTATACCAACGTAAGGTTAAGTTTGTGAGCCTCGTCTTGGCACATAATTGGGCATTACAAGCTTCCTCGGCATCCTTAACATTTTCAAGCCAACTGATTCCTAATTTGCAAATATCATTCATATTCTCCAGCTCCCCAATTCTATAACCACTCTTATCTCTAAGAACAAATCTATTCAATTCTTGAAGAAACATTAGCTTCCCAATCCCACATATCGATGAAATATAATTCTCGGGCAATTTCATGTAACGCAAGTTTGAAAGGTTATTAATGTCACTTGGTAAAAAATTATCAATTTTACGTTGTCTTGGCCCCAATTTGCTAGCATAGATTATATATTGCAAGTGATAGAGATTACTTAGAGATCTTGGCAGCATAGTCAAATCATAACCATCAATCTTTAAGTATCGAAGATGTATCAAATTTTTAATCTCCTCAGGTAATATCTCCAAGTCTTTTGGAGCCCATATGTATAATAAGCGTAGGCTTCTCAATGCTTTGAATGTTTCAATAAGGGCGCTGATATCCTGATTAGAAGCTTCACTAAACAAGAAAAGAGAATGCAAATATTTAAACTGCCCAATCTGTTTTATGATATCTGGATTTATAGTTTGAACAGACAAGTGTCGAAGAGTCTTAGGAATTATAGAAGGCAACTTTGTACCATCATCAACTCTTAAACATTCATGTATGGAAACTGAATGTGCCAATTCATGTATTAAATCATGCATCTTGTAGTATCGTCCAAAATCCTCAAACTTATCAAAGAAAGATTTTTTAACCAAAACATCAAAATACATTCCTCCAATATCCTCCATAGTCCATTCTTGATCATGAGGTTGCTGAATGAAACCCAACGCAATCCACATTCGGACTAAATCATCTTTATTAAACCTATAATCTTGTTGAAATATAGAACAAAATGTAAAACAATTTTGTAGATGTTTTGGGAGGAACGTATAGCTCAATCTTAAAATGAGAAAGATGTTATTCTGACCCAGTTTTGAACTTACAAAATCACTATTTAAAACTTTTGTCCAATGTCTTTCATCCAAGCTAGAATTCAAAACACCACCGATGACCTTTGCTGCCAAAGGCGATCCTGAAAGCTTTTTAACTATCTCTCCAGCAATGGATCTTAATCTTTTATAATCATTAGGATTCTCCACATCAGCAAATGCATGTGAGTTGAGGAGCTGCAAACACTGATCTTTCTCCAAGCCCTCTAATCTAAATATTTCCGACTTCTTTTTAATGACCGTTGCAATCATCATTGCAGCTGAGCCCATTCGAGTTGTTACAAAAATTTTACTACCAATTTTCCCATAAGCCAGAGGGGCGAGCAACTTCTCCCATTTTTTTTTATCCTGCTCATTATTCTCCCAAATATCATCCAGCACAAGTAAGAATTTTTTGGACATCATCTCAGTACGAAGACTATTTTGAAGTGCCTCAAGTGTCTCCAAACGAGGCCTCTCTTTCTTTAGAGATTCCAACATATCTGCAATGACTTTTTTCACATCAAAGTTGTTGGAAACGCAAACCCACATTTTAAGATCAAATTCCTTTGTCATTTCATCTTCATAAACATGTTGCAAGAGCGTTGTCTTCCCCATACCACCATGGCCCACTATAGATAGAAGAGAAATGTTTCGGTACAAATCAGTTCCCCGATGCTCATTTGATGGCTTCCTCAACCACCGCATAACAAAGTCCTTCTGCTCGTCTCGCCCGATGAGATCATTTGTAGGCAAGGATCCTGTTTCACGTGCTTCGGACAATTCACGCTGCTGCTCCTGCTGCTCATGCTTTGCGTTATCTAGAAGATGAAGAAAAGTACTAACCCCAGCTGAAACTTTATCTAGTTTCTGCACAACCTCCTCCAGCCTCTTTAAGTTGGGATCAATCTTGAGAGCACGTTCGCCAACTTTGCGAGCACTTTCAATAAGGAAACTCGCGTTGGAAAACGCCGTTCTTTTCTGATAAAATTAGCGAGAAACAGAGTATCAAATAAATATATTTATCTGCAACTAGTATCAAATAGATAGTTGATGATAAAGAGCACACCTCTATTTCCTCCATGTTTTTGGTAAGCTGTTCTTTATGCTTCATGTACTCAAACTCATCGAGCACATCATTTACCTCATCAAGAGCATCTCGCAGCTGCCATATCCATTTGTTGAGACCCGGGTTCTGATCGCTAATTTGTGCTTGGTTAGCGGCAAAGACGACAGCTTGGATCTTGGGGTGGTTTTCTCGCAGGCTTTCCAGCTCCTCCTTCATGCCCGTCTGCCATCCGACTTGCTCTTCCAGATAATCAGAGCAAGTGTCGACGATCTTTTCCATGATTGGACCAACAAACCATTCCGCCATGGCACCGATGATCGAGGTAGAGAGCAGAACAACTGAGCAGTAGGAGAAACAGATATTAACTGGAAGATGTAAAGATTACATTGTCTGAAGGAAGTAATGGAAAAAATTGTCGTTGACCTTTGCACAAAATTTCGAATTAATTAGCTTAAGGTCTTAATCGATAGATTAATAAATAAATGAGGTGATAGAAAATTTGTTAAGGAGAGAAGTTCATAAAATTGGTATATGAATTAAATCGGTTGGATGCAAGTTGAATAAAGTCTCCACTTTGCTTAAAATTATGAATTAATTAGCTTATGACATAAACACAGCAATAAATAAATAAGAGAGCTGGTAGAACATTTCAAGCAAGAGGAGTTTTTAAATTTCTATGTCAATTACTTGATTGGACGTTTTTAATATATATGTGTAATTTGATCAAAATGTCATTTTTATTATTATATATTTCTAATATATTAAAAATCATGAATTACAGTCTGTGATGACTAAGGATGATTACTATGTTGGAATTTTAATCTTCCTTTGGGATAACTTTTGGCCATTACTTCTTAGTTCTTTTTTTTTAAAAAAAAAAAATTTACAATCTATTGAAGCTTTACTCATTAGCTCGAGACCGATTATGATGCTCAATAAGGCTCATTTAGATGTAAGATTTTAGTAAACTTTAACTGCAATCTATAAATAATCATTCCCAATTAAATTGCAATGAAGTTGTTTCAACATATAGCAGACATTAAAAGTAAGATTTTAATTTTTCCTCAATTTGACATATTTAGTAAAAAATAATAAAAGTAACTCTTATAACTCAATTTTAAAAACAACATATAAGCAATTCTAAATGCATCAATCACAGATAGTTGGACACAATAACAATAACATCAAACTTTTGTTTCACTACGTGGGGTTGACTACATGAATCATTTTTCTTTATCATGTCCTATTACGAGTCAAATTCTCATTTAAATCTAATAAAGAAATGTCATTAATAATATTTTATAACTAAGTCTTTTTAAGCCTATCTCTAACTTTCTTAACATAAGTCAAATTTAATACCCTACTTTCCTAACCGAGTCATCGTCAAGCCGCCATTTTATGTGACCGAACTATCTAAGGCGACTCTCTCTAATCTTATCTTCCATTGGAGCTACTCCAATATTTTCATGTATATGCTCTGCTGTTTTATGCGACCAAATAGTTGGATACAGAAAAAAAAAATTTGAACATAACATTAATCAACAGTATATAGAAAATTATAAATTACAAAAGTTAAAGTCATTGCCATTTTAATATCGGCTACACCCCAAAATAAAGCAGAAAAGCATGGAGCATGCTTCGTTGCAAAGGTGCAAATGCCAATATATATCCTTCAAAAGGTTGAAAATCTATACTGTAGAAAAACAAAAGTAGCCTTAGCATGTAACAAAGAAGTTTAAATCCATACCCATTTAGGAATAAGTAAAGCATAACTCTCATTTCATGCTCTTGCATTACACTTCAAATTTTAGTTTCAAAATTCCACGATTGCTCGCGTCACCTACGCACCAGTCCCTTTTCTTATTTTTTATTGATCTAATGGTGGAGAGTTTTAACAGATTTATATTCCGCATGAATTTTCAAAAGGCAGATTGGATTTTAGATAAAATACTACACATAGATTTCACCTTCATTTTATGAGGACTTTATGATCTGAGTTATGATTTCCTATAGGCGCAAGCTCCTATAGTTAATTACCCCTCTCGATAACGAGAGAGAACTTTCGATTAAGGTTTCGATTAAGGCTAGTTGTTGAAGAGATCCCACCTGATATGTGTTAGAGACATTCCTTAATTATATGGAAATCCCACCTGATAAACAGGTGAATTATGTCGCATGTCGGCTTTTCTGAAATTTGTACCGTTTGAAACAACTATTAAGAGGGCACTACGACAGATTATGAGCAAATGCTATGCCACCAATATCAACATTGTACACAAGGTAAGCGGCCAGTCTCTGTTTACACGGAAGAATTTTATCGGTTGAGCGCACGGAACAACCTGAATGAGACTGAGAACCTGTTGGTTGCTCGGTATATTACAGGCGGATAATATATCGGCCAGAAAAAAAAAGAATAAAAATAAACCAATTGAGCCCGCTGCAGCCCCAGCCCAGCCTAGATGGGCCTTCCTTCCCACTCGTTGCCTACAGCGACCCCCGCCCAAGCTCACCACCCCCGCATGAACCATAACCCGCCCTGGCTCATACCGATTGACCCGCTGCCGACGCGCCCAACCTCACGCTACCGCGACCCGCCAGACGCAACTGCGCCTGGCGGGATTCGAATCCCTGCTATTTAGAGAGATTATTTTGTGTGGACACCGGACAGAAGAATCATCCTATACTGCTTGGTAACGAGCGATACCGACACTCGTTACCACTCAGTACTAGCTCAATACCGACCGCGATACACTTTTGGAGTGACGTGATGCATTTTATTGGTCTATGGATAATGTCCAGACTCAACACAGAATAATTTGTCCATTCAACGACCCACTTGCACGCAAACCATCATGCCACTAGTGCAAAAACGTATAAAAAGTTGAGATTTTTTTAATTTATAATATAAATGAAAGAATATTTCATTTAAAATAATTAATTTATTTAAATATCAAAATAATTAATATGTTTAATATAATTTATTTCAAAATTTTAAAAGCTGAGTTTATATTCTATTTAAAACATAAACTTAATAATAATTAAAATAATAAATTAATTTATAAAAGCTGGGCTGGTTTAATTTAATTTAACAATAAATTATTAAAAAATTTAATTTAAGAAAAGGAGTACTTTTAAATATTTTTAATTGACATTTTAAAAAAATAAAAATAAGGTCGAAAATCCGCCGAAAACTTTGTCAGAAAATTTGCTGGAAATAGCTCCAAAAAATCCGTCGGAAATTCGTCAGAAAACCCACCGAAAATTCATCGGACTTTCTAACGGAATTATTTCCGATGGAAATCAATGTTTTTTCCTATAGTGTTTTTTCCTATAGTGTTTATAGCATCAACTAATAATAAAATGAATTCAATGGGAGTATAATTTGAGCAAGCTCATTGTCTGTTGATAGACTAACAAATCACTAGAAGAAGAACAAGTCATTTTTGGCAATAAATATCACCCATAACTAAGGCAACTGGAGCACTAATCTCAAATTCACAATCTTTGGTAGCACTAATAATCAATCCCACATTAACCAAAGTAGCTAAGAAAAAAAAGAACTAACCAGGCAGCCATCTAGGAGAGGAATATTCAAAGACCTGTAGCTGTAAATTCCAAAGGAATAGGTCATCTATTAGTTTGAACTCCATTGCTATAAGTAACTAATCTTTTTAGCAGAAAATTGCAAATTTCATTAAATGAAAAAAGGATTTACAATCATAGGTCCAAAAGGAGACCAAAACTATACAGTACAAAGCTTTTAATCACTAGAATAAAAGTATATATTGCAAAACTACCTCAAAAAGATAAAATAACTCAAATTTTAGTCATTTTATGAGCAACAAAAATAACCAAAAATCAGTCAAGAAGGCCATGAGGCATGCCGAACTCAGGAAATGGAAGGAGGCTTCCTGCAAAACCAACAAAAAAGTTCGCCACCCTGTTGCCAGGCGTGGGCTGTGGCAGATGAGGATGGTAAACGGAGTGCAACAAGTGGCGGTGGAGACAGTGGTCGTTGTGGGTGATCAAGGAAGCACTTGAGCTATTTAGAGCGTTATCAGTCAAATTGGACGAGAATGCTTTACCTCTAAAATGAGTTAAAATAGAATACAATGAATCTACTTTACTTTATCTGGGATTTACTTTTCATTAAACCAAACATCAAAGAGTGAAAAAGTAATGTATTTACTTTACTTTACAATCACTTTTCTTTCAACCAATCAACCCTTAAAATAACAGTTATGACCAGAACCAATATGTTACTTTATGGTATCAAATCCTTGAGATATGAATCAATATAATATATTCGATTGGGCACAAAGCTCTATATTAGCAAAGGTGGATTTAAATTTGTCCCCTTAGACAAACACACATCCAGATCTACAAGGTACTCTTGAACAAAGCAACCCATGGATGCCGACAAGGATCCTTCTATAAGGTTGGGTCGACTAACTTCTCTGACTAATGGACCATAAACCACGATGGCCCGGAACGACGGGACCATGGGATCTTAATCAGGTCCATCACCATTCCCCCAACATCCGCTTTAAGTGCAAGATGATGATTTTTTTTATTTTAAATATTAAATCTTCAAACTTTCAATATCCAAGCTCAAGCTGCTACTATATGACAGATAACACGTATTTCTACGTATCTGATCGACAACTAGCCTTAATCAAAAGTTCTCTCTTGTTACCATGAGGGGTAATTAACTATAGGGGCTTACGCCTATAGGAAACCAAAACTTAGATTATAAAGTCCTCGCAAAATGAGGACGAAATCTCAGGGTAGTGTCTTATCTATAAACCCATCTGCCTTCCCAAAATTTACCTCGGAACATAATTTCATTAAAACTCCCTCGACATGAAAAATCAGGCAGCGAGGGAGGTCTGGGCCGAATTTTTGGAGCCCGCAGACCTTAGTCACTGGGAGACGGTGGTTAGAGGGACATTAGTCAGCGAGCAATGGAGGTCAGAGGGACTATGGTTGACGGGAGATCGAGGTCAGAGGGACTGTAGTTGGCGGGCGATAGGGCTTGGATGGACTATAGTCTACGGGAAACGGTGGTCCGAGTGATCATAGTTGGCGGGTGACACTATTATTTGCATGGGTGTAAGTTCGACGATAGTTGGTGGCCAGGTGGTGGTTCGACGATGACCAAGAGGAAGTCAAGTAGTGGTCGATGGCCAGGCAGAGGCTCAGCTACGGTCAACGGTTAGAGGTTGAGCGGTGGTCTGACGATGATTAAGCAAAAGTCTGATCGTGATTGACGGCAGAGTAGAAGTCCGGTGGTGGTCTGAGGATGGTCGGGCGGAAGTCCGATTGCAGTATACAGCCGCATGAAACTTCAATATTGGTTGGTGGTCGGGCGTTGGTCGTTGGTCAGCAGTCGAGCAGAAGTCTGACGGTGGTCTAGCGACACTCAACGGAGGTTTACCGCCAATGGTGATGGAGCTCTTGAAGCCTCATAGCTCTCTTCAATCTCTAGGCCAAAGTCCATGCTCTAGACTCCCCTTCATGTGCGAAGTGGAGGTCTATTTATAGATTTTTCATAGTGGCATGCCCCATAAATATGAAGAAGATCTGAGACAAATTGAAAGTGCTCCATCGGACACCCTATATTGATGTCCTCCATCGGACACCCTATGTTGATATCCTCAATTATAGAGTGTTTGCAAGTACTTACATGCCCAAATGATGTCAGGATTAAGCGATCTTGAGCTTGTTGAATTTGTCTCGTTGAGCCACTAAGTTTGATTATAAGCATGCTATGTTTGGATATTATTTAGTCATTAAATTTATACTTTGAACCTTTTAAATATGGCTCGATTTGGACCCATTTGGGCTCGAATTGGACTGATTTTGGGGTCGTTGGGTTCTTTTTTTTTCGAGGCGTTCAATTTCACAATAAGTTTGCTTAAATCAAAGTTTGGATTGTCTCAAATTTAATTTTTAAAAGTTTCCAATTTAGCTATGCACCGAGATTCGCATTGGACCAAGGCAATTTTTTGTGAAGTATTATATGAAAGTTTTGTACTTAGATTCTAAAATAAGAGAAGATGGCAGATAAGGCCCTGAACGATTACAATAACACATACAGATATGATAAATATTAATTAAAAGATATGTGAATTGTATGAATTGAGCTTAATTACATTTCTGCAAGTATTTTTGTGGGAAGTTTAGCTGAAATTTTGATAAAATCATAATTAAGTCTGACAAATTCACCAGTTCAACGGATGAACTAGCCGCTATTTCCTTGAAACACTCAATTCAATTTCTAAATTATTTAAATAATTAAATAAATTAATAATAAAAATTAAATAATATTTATAGTTTGATAAATTAATTTAAATTTAAAATATTTAATTAAAAATTACAATCAGATATTTTAGATAGCTCCATCACTCATATGAGCTGTTAACTCATCCAATTTTTTCCTCCTCTATTACTTTACTAATAATAGACAAAGCTTTCTTTCTGCATGTGATGTGCTTTTGGAGCTTTGCAAAAAAGTGAGAATATTCTCTTTATGATTGATGGTAGATTTGAAAGTTTGCTTAATTGTGATGAGTGGCAAATAATGATGCTTGTTGACTATAATTAATGGTTAGTCCTCTATTGTAATCCATAATATCTATTTTTTGGGTATTTAATATTTTATGTTTATGCTTTCATTTTTGGGATGCTTTGAATGGATTTGGGTATGCAGCTCACTTCGATCTATTGATTGGTTCGGAGTTTTAATTATCAGTAGTGACCAGTCTCTCTTTTAAGAAAGAAAAAAATAGAATTATAAAATGTATAATCTTTTTATAGATAATAGAAAAGGAAAATTTTTTTTAGAATTTGGGCAATTACATTTATTAAAGGTGAGCAAAATAGTTAAAATGTTTATTTTTCTAAGAATAAAAGATTTCTAGGTGGGCACTTGCCTATTTTTCAAGGAAAAATAAATATCTCAGTGTGGGCAATTCCAATCTGAGCACTTCCTAGTTCCACTTCTGACTACCAAACAGAAAGTTTTGTATTCGAGTCTTGCGTATATGATGTGAATATAAATTTCCGCCAAAATAATGGAATTGGGTTAGCTAAATTTTACTTTCTGTTGGATTAGTATTGGCGTCAGATGGTCGTCTGTTTTAATGTTGAACATTTAATATGCAATTTAAACCCTTCTTTTATATTTTGATATTCTGTAGCTTAAAAGATAAAAAATCTGCAAAAATAACTGACAATTATTTGTAAATATGATATTACATTAATTTTTCATGACACCTGATATATATTTAGAAAGATAAAAAATATGAAGAACTATTTTAATGGATCTTTTAGTTAAAAATTTTATTATTTAGCTGCATATAAATTGGATTTGCCAGACAGTTATTTGTTGGTGTAGCCTTCTCCCAATGATGGGTCCTGAGGAAAAAGCTTCAGCTCATCAAAGGTTAATTAGTGAATAAGGGTGTTAAGCTACAGCTATGATTTTTTCTTATTCTTTTAATATGTAATTGATGATTTTACTTGAATTTTGCAAGGAATGCTTAGCTTTATAGCCATGGGAGATAAGTGTTGCATTTCATGTAATATGGTGTTCTTTGAATTTTACCATTAGCTTTTTCTATTCAAAAAATGATTAGATATGTAACATATGTTATGGTTTTTAGGGTTGTATTTTTTTGTATGGCAATCTACAGGCATGCCAATCTATGGGCTTTAGGGTTATATTTTTTTTAGGGCACACAAATGTGTCATTAAGCATGATTAGACAAGATGGCTCTTTTTCTTCATGCATTTATTTGATAATTTAGGGCACACAAATGTGTCATTATTACTATTGTCATTAAACAATGAAAAAACAATTGCCAAAAGTTGTCCCAAACAAAGCCGTTTGTGATATCTTTGTTAATGCATTGTTAAGCAACAATCTGGTATAAAAATTTTTTTAAAGCAGCAAAAAAAAAAAAAATAGCGATTAAAAGCTGTCCCAAACAAAACCTTAGAATGTCATGAGTTGCACAACTCATAAGCTAGGTATAGCATTCTAGTATTGGATGCTAATCATTCAATATGTTTTGCTTACTTTGCCAAACCACAGCTATGGCTGCAACCTCAAAGCTGTAGCCTGTAGGTTTCACCCTCTCTTCATTTGGGAATATATACAAATATGAAGGAATCAACACCAAATGCCAGAATTCAAAAATCTTGAATTAATAATCATAGGCCAATGTAAATATCTAAGTTTCAGACTAAGCTCATAAATCCAAATGAATATATACAAGAATAGATTCTCAACATAATAATAAGCATACCCACGTTGGAGGAAGGAACTAACCAATTTTTCTTTACAATGTGGAAGATTTTTTAGAATATTATGAGTTATTAACTTTTATTTCAAACATTGAATAATAATAATTCTAAAATAAATATATACAATCATAATAGAGATAATCATACAGACCAAAATAGGCAAAATCATAATAGAGAGAACTCTAAAGCATTGGAATCACACAAGAATGAGAAATTCCACATACATGCTGAAAATCATATAAATACAATCTCTACCATCAAAATCAAATAGTTGTTCATCAAAACCACTCATTAATTATTACAACAGTTATATAACATCTATCACACACATGAACCTTTATCGAAGGTCTCCACTTCTTAATTTCTTCTGGGATATGTCAGGCTCTGACAATTTCGAATTGAAATGCTGCAATAGTTGCTAATACCTTGTAACCAGTTACAATCTTTCCACCCAATGTTATCTATCTCCAATTTCTCGAGCTTAGGAGGACAAGAGGGTAATTCCAGCAAATTTGGGCAATCTTCTAGGTACAACTTAGTCAAACAAGGAAAGAGGCATTCATATGCTGCTGCTGTTGCAATAAACCAATCCTCCATTGCTTTCAATTTCTGAATATATAGCACCTCTAGCGATGGAAAGACACGAATCTTTTCATTCTCATGAAATTTGTAATCAAAACCTTCTACTTCTGGCATGTCATGAAGGTAAAGATATTTGAGAAAAGGAAGCTGCCAAAAGGGAGGAAGAGTTTTCCATGCTGAGCAATCTTCCAATCGGATGTATTCTAGATTGGAGATTAAATGAACATTGTTCATCCATATTGCAGACCTGGCACCCTTGAATGAATTTATCTTCAGTTTCTTTAGACAACTATGTGGTTGAAGGTTGTCAAGCACATTTTCATGCTTATGATTTATACGTTCCAAGCTACCCCATTCTATGGACAAATCTGTGAGGTTCCTCTTATCGCATAATTTGGCCTTGCAAGCATCTTTGACATCCTCCACATTTTCAGGAAAATAGATTACTAATTTGCGAAGCTCATTCATATGCTCTAGCTCCTCAATTCTATAACCAGCCAAATTTTGAACATAAAGCCCATCTAACTCTTGAAGAGCATTTAGCTTCCCAATCTCATACATCCCAGGACTGGAAAGTTCCAGATAATGCAGATTACGAAGGTTATTTAAGTCACTTGGTAAGAAATCATCATCATCCGAAAATTTCTGATCACGATCATAAATCAAGAATTGTAAGTGATAAAGATTACAGACAGATATTGGTAGTGGAACCATGATAGCTTTAACAAAATTCAGGTATCGGAGATGCGTTAAATATCCAATCTCCTCAGGTATTTTTTCTAGTGGACATTGTATGCACATTAAGCGTAAACTTTTCAATGTTTTGAAAATTTCTGTAAGTTCGGCAAAAATAGAGACCATCCAAATATAATTCACGATAAGAGAACGCAATTTTTTGAATTTCTCCATATTTCTGATCACTTTTTTATTTTTAGTATCAACATATAAGTGTCTAATAGTCTCAGGATTTTTTATAGATAACTCTTCGTCACCTACAATGCTGAAGTACTCTTGTCCCGAAACAAACCGCACCATTTCATGTAGTAAATCATGCAACTTGTAGTATGTTCGATGTTTATTCTGAAATTTATCAAATAAAGACTTTTTGACCAAAACATTAAAGTACCTCTCTCCAGCATCCTTCATAGTCTCACCTTGAATGTTAGATGGTTGAATGAAACCCAATGCAATCCACATTCGAACTAAATCATCTTTGTCAAACTCATGATCTTGTGGGAAAATGGAACAAAATGAGAGACAATTTTGTAGAACTTTTGGGAGGAATAGATAGCTCAATTTCAAAACTGAGAATATATCATTCTGACTTCCAATATCATGGTTTAAAACTCTTATCCAATGACTTTCGTCCAAATGAGAATTGAGAACGCCACCTATGACTCTTGCAGCCAATGGAGATCCTGAAAGCTTTTTTACTATCTTTCTAGAAGTTGGCAATAAATTGTGATGAGCATTAAAAGTCTCTACATTGACAAATGCAGATCTGAGGAGGAGAAGCAAACACTCATCATCCTTCAGGCCAGCTAATCTCAAAATTTCATTCTTCTTTTTCATAACATTTGAAATCATTAATGCAACAGATTCCATCCGAGTTGTCACCAAAATCTTACTTCCCAATTTTCCAGAAGCCAGAGGGGCGAGCACATTCTCCCATTTGTTTTTATCTTGCTCCTTATCATCATTCCAAATATCATCCAGCACAAGTAAGAACTTCTTGGAGTTTACCATAGTCTGGAGACTTTTTTGAAGTGCATCAAGTGTCTCCAACTGAGTCCTCTCGTTTTTAAGAGATTCCAACATATTTGCAATGACTCGATTCACATCGAAGTTGTTGGAAACACAAACCCACATTTTAAGATCAAATTCCTTTGTCATTTCATCTTTATAGACTTCTTGCAAGAGAGCCGTCTTCCCCATGCCACCATGACCCACTATGCATAGCAGAGAAATGTTGCTGTACAGAGTAGTTTGATATTCATTTGATGGGTTCCTCATCCACTTCATTACAAAGTCCTTGTCCTTGCCTCGACCGATGAGATCGTTTTTAGGCAAGGATCCTGTTTCACGTGCTCTGTACTGCTCAAGCTGCTGCTCCTGATGCTCCTGCTTTGCGACTTTTACAAGATGAAGGAAAGTAGCAACACCAGCTGAAATTCTATCAAGTTTCTGCACAACCTTCTCTAACCTCTTCAAACTGGGATCAATTTTGAGGGCGCGTTTGGCAATTTGGACAATACGTTTATTTATGGATTTCATGATGGAACGCACCTTTCTCTGCTTCTTATCTTTGATCAGGTGTTTTTCAAGCTTCATGTACTCGAGATCATCCAACACATCATCCGCCTCTTCAATACGTTTATTTATGGATTTCATGATGGAACGCACCTTTCTCTGCTTCTTATCTTTGGTCAGCTGTTTTTCAAGCTTTATGTACTCGAGATCATCCAACACATCATCCGCCTCATCGATAGCATCTCGTAGCTGCCATAGCCATTCGTTGAGAGCCGGATTTCGGTCTCTGATCTGCTCTTGGCTGGAAGCAAAGTCCACCACAGCTTGGATCTTGGGGTGGTTCTCTCGCAGCCTTTCGAGCTCCTCCTTCATGCCTGTCTGCCATCTGACTTGATCTCCCAGGTACTGAAAGCCAGTGTTGATGAGCTTCTCCATGATTGGAGCAACAAGCCATTCTGCCATGGCCCTGGTCAAGCAAGATCAGCACAAGTCAACAGAGGAGAGAGAGAGAGAGAGTGGAACTGTAAGTGAGTGAGTGAGAGAGAGAGAGAGAGAGAGAGAGAGAGAGTGGAAGTGGTGGTTCCTTGGTTAGCCTGATGGCTGAGGTGTGGGGGATGGATATGCATACAATGGGAATGCCATTAAAGGTTAGAGCTATAACTTGTTGGTGAGTTAAGGTATGGTAAAAAATGTTCAATGGGCAAAGGGCGAGCTGGCCCCAACTTTACAAAAGTAAAAGTTTGTGCTTACGGCTGTAATACTTAACTAATAATAGGCTTGTAAAGGCTATTTTAGGTAAAGTAATTTTTAATAGGAAAAATAAATTAAATAATAATTATAATAAAAGTGCTGAAAAAAATAGAATTCAGATAAAAATTATAATTACAAATTCATTAAAAATAAAACTATAAGAAAATTAAAAAATAAAATCATGCTTATATAATTAATAACATATTTTAATTTTTAAATTGAAAATATGGGTTGTAAAGAGCTATGCCTTATTATGGGTTGTTTTAATTAAATTCTAATAGTTCAATACTATTAAATTTCTAATATAATACTATGAAAAATTGAGTAAGCACATTTTGCCAATAGATACTTCTTACAAAGATTTTCTTAACAACTTACACAATTAAGCTTTAAACAATTTTATCATCATGAACCAAATTAGTGAAATTACTTTTACATAATTAATCAATTTCATCATCATGAATCAAATTAGTTTAATCGTATATATGTAGGTAATAAGTGGCAGACAAAGCTTTCTTTCTACATGTGATGTGCTTTTGGAGCTTTGCACAAAAGAGAGAATATTCTCTTTATGATTGATGGTGGATTTAAAAATTTGCTTAATTATGATTAATGATAATTAATTATGCCTATTGAATATAATTAATCATTAGTCCTCTATTGTAACCCACAAATTTTGGTTTTTAATATTTTATTTTTATGCTTCAATGTTTGGCAAGCTTTGAATGGATTTAGGTATGCAGGTCACTTTAGTATATTGGTTGGGAGATTTGACTATCAATATGGGTGAAACAAATCCCTTTTTTAAACGTGGACAAAAATAGAATTATCAAATATATAATATGTAATTGAATTTTGCAAGAACTACTAAGCTTTTTAGCCGTGGGAGATAGGTGTTACATTCATGTAACATGGTGTTTCTTTGAATTTTACCATTAGCTTTTTCTATTCAAAGAATGATTAGATTTATTATGGGCTTTTAGGGTTATGTTTTTATATATGGCAATTTACAAGCATGCCAATTTATGGGCTTTTAGAGTTATATTTTTTCCATAATGTTTAGTGTCATATCACTAAAAGATTTTCCATCTCATTAAAGTGGTAGGAAAGCACACCTTTTAGTGCAATTTAAATTTTGATTGGTTGCGGGCTAGAAAATACGCGGCGATAGAGATTTAGTTTTGTGTCTTAACGTTGTACGGATAACTAGCTCACACACAGAGAACACAAGATTTTTTACGTGGAAACCCTTAAAAAAGGGAAAAAAACCACGGGGCCTAGCTCAGTTGAAAATGGTTCCACTAAAATTTGAGTCTGTTACAAATGACTGAATCACATCCAAGGGTGATCAGATTACAACTAGTAATTATTCGATAGGAGTCAGATGTTAGATCCAGTAATCACTTGGAAGTTCGGGTGTTGATAATCTAGCCTTGAGCAGAATGTCGGGCCTTCAGTAGAACGTCGGGCCTTGGGCAGAACGTCGGGTCTTCAACAGGACGTCGGGTCTGAACGTCGGGCCTTTAGCAGGACGTCGGGTCTGAACGTCGGGCCTTAAGACGGTGGTGCAATGAAACTCCGGCGGTGATCCGGCGAGGTTTCAGTGGTGGTCCGGTGAGATTCTTGCGGTGGTCCGGCAGTGCTCTTGCGGTGGTCTGGCGGTGGTCCGGCGGCTGTCGAGGAGGAGCTTCTTCCTTCTCTTCTTCTCTTTCTTGCTTGGATCCCCTCTTGTGAAGAATGAGAGCTCTATTTATAGATTTTCTGGAGTGGCATAACTCGTAAATAGGCGTGAGATCAAGGGCGAATAGGGAGTGGTTGAATGGACGGCCGATATTGAATCCTACGATCATGCACCGTTTGTTGGACATTTGAAATCCTTAATGATGTCGGAATTCTATGATCATGGGCTCGTTGGATTCGTCTCGTCGAGCCGTTCGATTCAAGTATAAGCTCGTTAAAATAGGAGACCGTTTGGTAACTCAAATTGCGGTTTGAACTTTCAAACAGCGCTTCGTGTCCAAGATTCGTACCCATTTGGGTTTGGATTGGGTCAAATTTGGTGTTTTTGTGTTCATATTTCTGAGACGCTCAGTTTGACTATAAGCTCGCTGAAATCGGAGTTCAACTGCTCTTGAATTTAATTTTTGAAATTTCCGAGTAGATTTTGCCTCGAGATTCATGCATGTCCGATCAAGATAATTTCATGATGACGTATCATGACTTATTATTAAGGATCTTCCATCATATAAATACGTTTGTAAAGCTCATCTGTTAGGTTGCCAAATATTTGTCAGTTGCAGATTTTGACCGTTCTCATCTGGTTTGACCGCGAGGGACTCGCTCTTAGATAAATTCGATGCTCTAATCATAATGACACATCTGAATAATTGCTCTGCTGTTAATTCTGGAGACATTTCCGATTGGTTAAATGATTCGTGGGGTGTTAACTATGTTGGTGGGGAAGTTAATGTTGGTAATTGTCATGATTTACTGGAGGATGTTAATTTGGATGTTGTGAAATTTGGCAATGTTGATTTTTATAATGTTTCATGGGGGAAAAAAGAAATCTAAAAAGTATAAAAAAAAATGGTGCTAAACTTTAAGCTTTCTTTTGGTCTTCGTTATGTTTTTAGATTCGTCTTTATGCTTTGTGCATTCTAATTTTTGCTTGAGTGGTGGTTTGGGTTTGCCTTTTCGGTGCTGCATCACTCTCTTTGTTGATGTTTGTTTGGGTTTTGGATTGGTCAGCGGGTTCAAGTGCTAGTGGGTGTTTCTGTATCTGCTATGTTGATTGTTTCAGTTGGTTGTTACTAGCACTTTGATTTTTTTATGTTCTTGGATGGGCCATTGGAGCTCTCTTTTGAGTCTTTTAGTTTGGTTGCTATTCTCAGTCACTGTCGCTTGTGCTTGTTCATTCAGTTGTTCTCCTTCTGCAACTCGATCGCATTCATCTATTTCCAAGCTTCATTCTTTTTTGTTGGTATGTTCTTAGGTCTTTTTTTTTTTACTTTATCCTTTTTATGTAACTAGAAGGGATCTTAAACTCTTTTGGCAATAGCTCTTTGAGCATTTAATGAGTTTTCAATCCCTTTTTAAGGACTTTGTATCTTCTTTCCATATTAACGCGTAAGCCCTTTGTGGGTTTTTATAAAAATAATAATACTTCTGACTTGACTTTGAAAAGGTAAATTATAAATAAGTTTGAAAAAGATTAAAAATTCAAGGAATATTTACACTATGCTTGAAAATTAATGAATGAATTTAATCAATATTATACTCAAGTTAATTTAATTTATTTATAACCCTAAACATTAACCAATAAAAAAATGAATTCAATAGGCTATAGGGTTGTAATGAGCCTACTTAATTTGACCCGAGTTCATTATTTGTTCATGTTTGACTACTTCAAAAATTTGTTTGTTAAGCGTATAACACATCCTCTAAATTATTCGTGAATAGTATGTTTGTGTTTGATTCATTTGTTCTTATATGGCTTGTGTTCAGTTTCAATTAGCTATAATAATACTTTAAAAAAATATTAAAATTTAAAAATTTTTAAGTAACTCAAAAGAAATCAATAAGAAAAGAGGTGCCGTTGAAATTTCAAAAGAAATTAATAAGAAATAAAAAAAAAAAAACTACTTAGATTTCAGCTGTAAATGATCAAAATCGAGAATCTATCGACATATTTAATGAAATATTAAAGAAAAACATTTTTATATATAAAGGGACCACTATGTGATACATTGAGTACATCAATCAGGTGAAACAAACTGATTAATGCTGAAATATTATGCATTCTTCGCATTTCATATATATCACACAAATAAGATAAAGATAACAAGAAAGAAGTTCGCAGCTTAGGTATTTTAAAATTTTCATTAAAGTAATTGGACCTACTATCCGTGTTTATGAATATAGATCCGAGGAATGTGAGCAATCTTGTGCCGATAGCGCTCTCGATGACATCTCGAAAGTGATAGATTTTCCAAAGAGGGAGGAAGGTTCGGTAATTCCCGAAGCTTAGGAACGCGAGGACCAATACATAGTTTCTGAAGTGAAGATAAGCTTTCCAAGGTGGAAGGGAGAGACTTTAAGGACTCGAGAGATGAAAATTTCAGCTCAGAAAGAGAAGACCTAACATTCAGAAACCACTGCTCCGCCTCATTTGGAAATGAAACCAGCTCATCATTCTCCGAAATAATCAGCTCTTTTAAGGAGGCGATACTTCTCAATGGCTCCATTAGCAACACCAATGGATCACTTATTATAAGATTGCTGAGCATGAGATGGCAATTATTAGTGATCTCCACTTCTCGATATCTTCCCAGCGAGATCAGATTGGGGCATTTTGTCATTATCAAGTATCTTAGTGCTGCAACTCTTGCTATTTCATCAGCCAGAGGAAGAGATGTAATGTTTGGACAGTTAAAGACCGCTAATGATTGAAGGGGAATAGGATTTGAATTGCTACAAAAATACAAAGTCGTCCACCCAATATTACTTATGGACAATCTCTTGAGCTTAGGAGGCAAAGAGGGCAACTCCTTCAACTTCGGGCAGCTATATAGCTTCAGTTCAATTAAGCAAGGAAACAAACATCCATCTTCAGCAGCTACTCCTGCCTCAAACCAATCCTCTAATGCTTCTAATTTCGTAATACGTAAAACCTCTAGCAATGGAAAGGCACGGTATGTATCATTCCCATTAAATTTACTTTCCAGCCATTTTACTTTCGGCATGTTCCAAAGTGTCATTGACTTGAGGAAGGGAAGTTGCCCGAAAGGAGGAAGAGTTTCCCACTCCAAACATTTTGTCAATTCGATTTTCTCTAAATTGAAGATCCAATTGACATTGTTCATCCATATTGCAGACCTTGCACCCATGTATCCCTCTATGCTTAAATTCTTTAGACATTTTGGTGGCTGAAGGTTGTCGAGCACGTTCTCATCTAAATCAATGTTCCTCGAATGAAAATTATACCAACATAAGGTTAAGTTTGTGAGCCTCGTCTTGGCACATAATTGGGCATTACAAGCCTCCTCTGCATCCTTAACATCTTCAAGCCAACTGATTCCTAATTTGCAAAGTTCGTTCATATTCTCCAGCTCCCCAATTCTATAACCACTCTCATCTCTAAGATCAAACCTATTCAATTCTTGAAGAGACCTTAGCTTCCCAATCCCACATATCAATGAAATATAAATCTCAGGCAATTTCATGTAACGCAAGTTTGAAAGGTTATTAATGTCACTTGGTAAAAAATTATCAACTTTACGTTGTCTTGGCCCCAATTCGCTAGCATAGACTATATATTGCAAGTGATAGAGATTACTTAGAGATCTTGGCAGCATAGTCAAATCATAACCATCAATCTTTAAGTATCGAAGATGTACCAAATTTCTAATCTCCTCAGGTAATATCTCCAAGTCTTTTGGAGCCCATATGTATAATAAGCGTAGGCTTCTCAATGCTTTGAATGTTTCAATAAGGGCACTGATATCCTGATTAGAAGCTTCACTGAACAAGAAAAGAGAATGCAAATATTTAAACTGCCCAATCTGTTTTATGATATCTGGATTTATAGTTTGAACAGACAAGTGTCGAAGAGTCTTAGGAATTATAGAAGGCAACTTTGTACCATCATCAACTCTTAAACATTCATGTATGGAAACTGAATGTGCCAATTCATGTATTAAATCATGCATCTTGTAGTATCGTCCAAAATCCTCAAACTTATCAAAGAAAGATTTTTTAACCAAAACATCAAAATACATTCCTCCAATATCCTCCATAGTCCATTCTTGATCATGAGGTTGCTGAATGAAACCCAACGCAATCCACATTCGGACTAAATCATCTTTATTAAACCTATAATCTTGTCGAAATATAGAACAAAATGTGAAACAATTTTGTAGATGTTTTGGGAGGAACGTATAGCTCAATCTTAAAATGAGAAAGATGTCATTCTGACCCAGTTTTGAACTTACAAAATCACTATTTAAAACTTTTGTCCAATGTCTTTCATCCAAGCTAGAATTTAAAACACCACCGATGACCTTTGCTGCCAAAGGTGATCCTGAAAGCTTTTTAACTATCTCTCCAGCAATGGATCTTAATCTTTCATTAGGATTCTGTACATCAGCAAATGCATGAGAGTTGAGGAGCTGCAAACACTGATCTTCCTCCAAGCCCTGTAATTGAAATCTTTCCTTCTCCTTTTTAATGACCTTTGCAATCATAGTTGCAACTGAGTCCATTCGAGTTGTTACCAAAATTCGACTACCAATTTCCCCATAAACCAGAGGGGCGAATACCTTCTCCCATTTTCTGATATCCCGGTTCTCCTCCTCCTCCCAAATGTCATCCAGCACTAGTAAGAACTTTTTGGACATAATCTCAGTACGAAGACTATCTTGAAGTGCCTCAAGTGTCTCCAAACGAGGCCTCTCCTTCTTAAGAGATTCCAACATATCTGCAATGACTTTTTTCGCATCAAAGTTGTTGGAAACGCAAACCCACAGTTTCAGATCAAAAAATTCCTTCCTCATTTCTTCTTCATAGACATATTGCAAGAGAGTTGACTTTCCCATACCACCATGGCCCACTATAGATAGAAGAGAAATGTTTCTGTACAAATCAGTTCCCCGATGCTCATTTGATGGCTTCCTCAACCACTGCATGACAAACTCCTTAGCTTCGCCTCTACCGATGAGATCATTAGTAGGCAAGGATCCTGTTTCACGTATTTTGTAGAAATCAACCTCCTGCTCCTTGTGTTCCTGCTTCGCGCTGTCTAAAAGATGAAGGAAAGTAGTAACATCAGCCGAAACTTTATCAAGTTTCTGCACAGCCTCCTCCAGTCGCTTCAAGATGGGATCACTTTTGATAACACGCTCGCCAATTTTGAGAATTTTACGAGCACTTTCACATATGAAGCTCGGCAGGAACTTTCTTTTCTGATCATATTAGTTAGAAATAGATTATCAAATAAATATATTCGCGAGCAGAATCAATTAAATAGGACGCAGGCGGTGGCGCCGGAACACACCTTTGTTTCTTCCGTGTTTTTGGTCAGCTGTTCTTGATGCTTCATGTACTCCAACTCATCAAGCACATCATTTGCCTCATCAATAGCATCTCGCAGCTGCCATATCCATTTGTTGATAGGGTGGTTCTGATCGCTAATTTGTGCTTGGTTGGCAGCAAAGATAACTGCTTGGATCTTGGGGTGGTTCTCTCGCAGCCTTTCAAGCTCCTCCTTCATGCCTGTCTGCCATCTGAATTGATCTTGAAGGTAATCAGAGCAAGTGTTGATGATCTTTTCCATGATTGGACCAACAAACCATTCCGCCATGGCACCGATGATCAAGGTAGAGAGAGCAGAACAACTGAGCATTAGGAGAAAGAAACAGATATTAACTGGACGAGAGAAAGATTAGATGGTCTGAAGGAAGTAAAGGCAAAAATTGCCGTTGACCATTGCTAGCTGAGAATAATTGGGAACGACGCACGAAGCGGCAGCGTTGTGTCCGTTTTGCTCAAAATTACGAATTAATTATCTTAATGTCTTAATTGATAGATTAATAAATAAATGAGGTGATAGAAAATTTCTAAGAAGGGAAGTTCATAAAATTGGCATATGACTTAAATAGGTTGGATGCAAGTTGAATAAAGTCTCCACTTTGCTGAAAATTATGAATTAATTAGCTTATGACGTTAACAAATAAATAAATAAATAAATAAATAAGAGAGATGATAGAACATTTCAAACAAGGGGAGTTTTTAAATTTCTATGTCAATTACTTCATTGGACTTTTTTAATATATATGACTAATTTGATCAAAATGCCATTTTTTATTATTATATATTTAAAATATATTAAAAATAATGGATTACAGTATGCGATGACTAAGGATGATGAATATGTTGGAACTTTAATCTTCCTTAGGGACAACTTCTTGCAACTATTTTTTAGTTGTTTTTTTTTATTATTATTTGTTACAATCTACTCAAGCTTGGCTTATAAACTCGAGCCCGATTATGATGCTCAACAAGGTTCATTTAGATGTAAGATTTTAGTAAATTTTAAGTGCAATCTATAAATAATCATTCCCAATTAAGAGTCAAATTCTCATTTAAATCTAATAAAGAAATGATATTTCTAATATTTTCTAACAAAGTCTTTTTAAGTCTACCTCTAACATTCTTAACATAAGTCAAATTAATACATCTACTTTCCTAACCAGGTCATCTTTATGTGACCAAACTATCTAAGGCGTCTCTCTCTAATCTTATCTTCCATTGGAGCTACTCCAACATTTTCACATATATGCTCCGTTGTTTTATGTGACCAAATAGTTGGATACAGAAAAAAAAAAATTTTTGAACATAACATTAATCAACAGTATCTAGAAAATTATAAATTACAAAAGTTAAAGTCATTGTCATTTGAATATTGGCTATACCACAAAATAAAGCAGAAAAACATGGAGCATGCTCCATTTCAAAGGTGCAAATGCTAATATCTATACTTCAAAAGCTTGAAAATATGTACTGTAAAAAAATAAAAGTTGCCTTAGCATGTAACAAAGAAGTTTAAATCTATATCCATCTAAGAATAAATAAAGCATAACTCTCTGTGGGCTCCGAAAATTCGGCCCCAGCCTCCCCGCCGCGCGATTTCTATTTTTATTCGACGAGGGGAGTTTTAACGGAATAAGTTCCGGGGTAAATTTTGGAAGGTAGATGGATTTGTAGATAAGACACTACCCAGAGATTTCGCCCTCATTTTGCGAGGACTTTATGATCTGAGTTCTGGTTTCCTATAGGCGCAAGCCCCTATAGTTAATTACTCCTCCCAATAATGAGAGAGAACTTTCGATTAAGGCTAGTCGTCAATCAGATACGTATAGAATACGTGTATCTGGCATATAGTAGCAGCATGAATTTGGATATTTGAAATTGGGTTTGGATTTGGAAATGTTTGGATATTTGGAAATATTTAATATTTAAAATTGGAAATTTCACCACCTAGCACTTAAAGCAGATGGTGGGGGAATGGATGATAGACCCGATCAAGATCGCATGGTTCCGTCGTCCCGGGCCATCGTGGTGCCTGGTCTACTTAGTCAGAGGAGGTAGTCGACCCAACCTGACAGAAGGATCCTTGTCGGCAGCCATGGGTTGCTTCGTCCAAGGGGACCTTGTAGACCTGGGTTGGATGTTTGTCTAAGGGGACATATTTGAATCAACCTTAGCTAACAGAGGACTTTGTGCCATATCGACCATATCCTATTGATTCATATCTCAATGATTTGATGCCAATAAGGAACGTAACGGCGCTGGCCATAACCGATATTTCGTGGTGCCATTTGGCGGCAAAATCACTCGGTTCAGAGGGCCCCGGGTCATAACTGTTTATCCTGCGGTGCCATTTGGTGGCAAACCGCTGGTTAGAAGACATGTTCCACGTCCTTACTAGCAGGAGATTGTCTTGAGAATAGATCCTAATGATATTTTCGACTAGACATTTGACTCTTTGCGAGCTGAAGTAAATTTTGATTTGTTCATCTCGGCAAACTGTTGCGGAGGGTGGATGGATTTTGCTTTAAGCGGGTTGATGGATTTATTTCAATTTTAAATATTTTTGGAATTTTGAATATTTTTGGGATTTTGGGTTTTTGAGATTTTTGTGGAGTTTTTGGGTTTTTGGATGGAGCTTGGAAGAGATTTGGATATTTGGGAGTCATTTGAAATGTTTGTGAACCCCTCCGGTTGAGATAAACATTCAACACGGCCATCATCAGGGTGTTCGGGGTTATTTCATTTAAAGCTTAAACCCTGTTGACTCTGTCTAGTTGTCGACAGAGGATCGGGTTTCATATGCTTTATGCCCTTGATAATGAATTCTTATTGTTATAGGTTTGGAAGACCTAATTTGAATGTGTTAAGACAAATATGACGGTCGTCACAATCGTATATTTGTTTGTTGGTTCGAACCCTGTCGACTTCTATTGACCCATTTAGAAGGATCGGTTTCGAACCTGAATTCACTTGTCAACCCGCGCAGCATCCCTAGACGTCACGTGTGTACCGATAACACGCTCGCCGGGGCCCATGCGGGTTGAGATTGTATTTTCCCCTTTAGTGTACCTATGTGTATACAATTTATAGTGCACGTGCAGGGGTACTTTGAAATAATTATAGACGCCTTCTGTCTGCTTGTACAAATATTGCAGATCCGGTGGCGTGGCGTAGCAGCTTCGAATAGAATTGTTCGCTGCTTCGTACAGGTAGACTATCGTGCACTATTTGTTGATTTTTGTAGGCAGGTCATAATGCACTAACTAATCTCCTGCCTTGCATTTGATGTGTAGTCATTTTGAATCTTTGCATGTAGACAACATATTGGGCGTACTACAGGTCTTCTTTAGCATCTTGTAAGAGCTCCAATCTACTACAGTTCTCTTATGTATTTGCCCTGTATATGACATATTGGGTGTATCATGTGGTATGCATAAGGAGTATTATACAACCCCTTACATATTTATACTCCATTACGTATCATTTGTCTTTTCTTATAGAGGGCCGATGTGTTCGACTGATGTTGGACAATTGTTGATCATGGAGATATCATAGTGTCTTCGTCACAATAATTGGTAGATACCTTGAATGTGTGAAGGAGCCATTCTTCATATACTTGACTGTAGACATATTGAGCTCATAATGGTGGTTGATTGCAGGCATGTGATTATGTCTTCATCTGATCGTTGATTGTGAATGAATAATATTAAGAATCATGAACTTTCATTATCTCCAATTATCCTTGATCACTTGAGAACATGATTGAGGTATATTATTTATGTTCATGACATGCCTTATTTTTATCCACTCAATTGCCACTAAAGAGTGAGTTATGCTCAATACTATAAAGCCATTATGATGCTTTAAAGTCATCATATTATGGCTTTTAATCAGGCCATGCATCTAAAATCTTGCGCTTCTCACAAACAAACTACATTCATCACTTCTTTATTCTCAAAAGTGATTCGCAATTTGTATGATGAATTTGATATCTTAATATCTTCATTTCAGTTGCAATGCTCCTTACATTTTAATTGTTGTTGTTTGAGATTCTAAAGCTTGCAAATCATTCATGCTTATAAGCCAATTATCTCTTTCACTACACAGATTTTGCATGCATTCATGAGAATCCTTGTTTGTTGTAGGCTTTTGGACCTCATTTGTTGACCCTTGTTCATTCATTGACATTTAGCTAGATGATCAAAATTATCATCTATATTTTGTATGAATTATGATGAATACTACAATTCAATCATTGCCATTAGCATGAGGGTTATTTTGAAAACCAAATGGCATCATCATTATCATTAAGTGAATGACATTTGCAAAAATCCCTCGGCTTACAAATTTTATACTTATTCGTTTATATTTTATTGAGGATTGTCATTCATCAATTATGAACTCAACCACTTATATCCATTTATTCCAATTTGAGTGGGGCAAGTCTAATAAAAAAATTCTTTATGATTGTCCAAATCTTGCTCATTTATTTGAATTTGAGCCATTTTGTAGTCAATTTGGAAATCTTCTTATATTCAAAAGTCCACCAATTTGGTATGCAAGTTCAATTAATGCCCAAATTTAGCTCAAGTTAAGTTCTCATTTCAATTTTATTTTTATTAAATTCAAAATTAGTCTTTTTCATTTGGTCCACAAGTTCAAGTCCAAGCAAGTTCAAGTTCAATTCAGGCTTAAGATGAGCCTCTTCCCTTCATTCGAGTCCCCTGTAGTCCTTGCAAGTGCAAATTAATGTCCAAATTGTTCAAATAATGATTTGAGTTTGAGTTCACTTAAGTCCAAATAAAGCATCATGTTCACCCAAAATTTTGGCAGCCTCCCGACGTCTCCCCCGTTTAGGGGAAAACTACGGAAAACTGGGTCTTTCCCACCACGCTAAGAAAAGCGTGTATGGTAGATGCCCTCTTTCGAGGACACCGCGGCCGTGTATTTTTCAATCCCCCACAACGCTAAGAAAAGCATGTATGGGTATTTTGCAAAAAAGTTTTTTTTTTTGAAATGTTTTACAAGAAAAGCAGTTTTTTCCCCGCAAACGAGTACTTATGGGTATCCCTCCTTCGTCGTACGCGTCGCACCGGGTTCCCATCCTACCACGCTAAGAAAAGCATGTATAGGCGGTTTTCCGGTGCGCTACGAACTCCGAAGAAGAGATTTGGAACCGAGGATCGCTCGCCTACCTTGTCGTGGGTGTCGCGCCGGTTGCCCCTCCCACCACGTTAAGAAAAGCGTTTATAGGCAGACCACCGACTCGACACGCATGCCGATGTAAGAGAGCAAACAAGGGTTCGAAAATCGAGACAAAAAAATTTCTTTTCTTTCTCCTTTTTTTTCTTTT
The DNA here is from genome assembly GCA_016618105.1 of Dendrobium huoshanense. Taxonomy (NCBI): domain Eukaryota; kingdom Viridiplantae; phylum Streptophyta; class Magnoliopsida; order Asparagales; family Orchidaceae; genus Dendrobium; species Dendrobium huoshanense. The sequence goes on along the minus strand of CM028354.1, from coordinate 34,706,519 downwards.
CTTCTTTTTTTTTTTCCTTTTTTTTCTCTTTCTTTTTTTTTTTTTTTTTTTTTTTTTTTTTTTTTTTTTTTGAGAAATCTCTCTTTTTTTTTGTAACTCTTTTTTTTTCAAGAACTACATTCATCTTTTTTTCGCTATAATGAAAAAAAAATAAATAAATAAAAGGAAATAAAAACTAATACAAAATCTATCCTAATAACAGGAAATAGAAATAAAACAAAATAGAATATAAGATATAAAAAAAAAAGAGTTTTTTTTGTTTTGATGTATGCTTGGGTTGAATGGAATGAAGCATGTTTGAATGGAAATATTTTACAACAGATTATGGAAGTGGTGGGTTAAGATTTGTAGAAATCTGTTTGGAGGAATGGGCTTTGGAATGGTCAAATGGATGGGATTTGGTATGAGAAGTGGAATTGAACTTTGCTGTTTGGTGGAGAAGAATGGTTCTGTTTTGTATGGAGTGGAGAGAGGTTCATCATACTCAAATTCTTCCAACAAGATGCCACATGTTTCCTGTAACTACATGAAGGACTTGACAAATCCGAATAAGTGGAATTTACTCCATCTCTATGTTGAATCGACTCAGAGCTCTCAAGATTGAGATCAAATGTTGAAATACATATACCACCTCTATCTAAATCATCCATTATAACAAGAGATATGCATAAACTCTCATGAAATCTATCATAAGAGAAATTTCTGTTCTGATAAGCTCAAACAGATTTTTCATTCATAACCCCCACTTCCTTTGTGCAAATGAGGTCTATGGCAGATGTGAAAGCTTCGGTCATGGAGGAGAGGAATCAAGAATAAAGAAAGGACAAGAAGAAAAGAAGTAGAATTGTATATTACTTAAACAATAGATGTACAGACCCCTATAAATAGCAAGGCTGTACATGCTAGAACCAATTACAATATTACACGTGTAAAGTGAACTAGTAACAAATATGGCTATGTCTAATATCCCCCCTCAAGGTGGTGATTCCAGAGGTTGAACCAGCTTGCCGGCGAGAAGCTTAAACCGAGGAGAGGGAAGAGCTTTTGTGAAGAGATCCGCGATTTGATCTTTGGTAGACAGATGATGAACTTGAATGGTGTTGTTCTTGATACAGTGCCGAATGTAGTGACAATCGACTTCGATGTGTTTCGTTCGTGCATGGAACACCGGGTTGTTAGCCAAAGCTATAGCTGATACGTTGTCGCAGAAGAGAGGAGTGGCGGTAGTCTGGGAGCAGTTCAGTTCCTGTAGGAGCCGGCGAATCCAGGTGATTTCGGCTGCCGCAGAGGCAAGTGCCCTGTACTCAGCTTCTGTGGATGAGCGGGCGACTGCGTTTTGTTTCTTAGCGCTCCAAGATATGAGAGTGGAGCCGAGAAAGTTACAGTACCCGGAGATTGATTTCCGGTCGTCAGCGTCCCCTGCCCAGTCAGAGTCCGCGTAGGATTGAAGGAGCGGTGCATCTCGGAATATTGGGAGTCCTGTATGGAGAGATCCTTGAATGTACCGGAGTAGTCTTTTGAGAGCTTCGAAATGTGAATTTGTTGGACTTTGCATATGCTGACAGATCTTGTTGACGGCGTAGGCGATGTCCGGTCGGGTGAGAGTGAGATATTGAAGACATCCGGCGAGTTGTCGATAAAGAGTGGGGTTAGAAAATGCGGCGGACAAATTTGAAGAGGAAGATGTTTGAATTTGCGAGGGAGTAGAGACGGGTTTACAGTTTAACATACCTGCGCGGGATAGAATTGACTGAGCAAATTGGCTTTGCGTGAGGTGAAGCCCGTATGATGTAGGTACCGCATAAATCCCCAGGAATTGAGAGATAGAGCCGAGATCCCTCATTGTGAATTTATTTTGAAGATTACTCAGTAGATTCTGTATGTCCGATTTGCTGTTGCCGGTAAGAAGTATGTCATCGACGTAAACAAGGAAGAACATTTGGATGTCGTTCCGGTTGTAGATGAGGAGTGAGGGGTCCGAGTCACTGAAGTTGAAGCCGAAGGTCTGTAGGTAACCTGAGAGAGTGGCGAACCACTCTCGGGGAGACTGTTTCAACCCATATAGAGACTTACGTAGTCGGCAGACGTGGTTCGGAAATTTGCTGTCGACGAATCCAACGGGTTGTTTCATGTGAACGGTATGACTGAGGTTGCCGTGAAGGAAGGCATTTGACACATCGAGCTGATGGAGCGGCCATTGACGATGCATAGCTATGGTTATGAGAATCCTGACCGTTGGCATCTTGGCTACGGGGCTGAACGTTTCGGCGTAGTCGATGCCGTATTCTTGGGAGAAGCCTTGAGCCACAAGGCGAGCTTTGTGACGGGCGACGGAGCCATCAGCTAGGTACTTGGTGCGGTAGGTCCACTTACACCCTAGCACATTTTGTGATGAGTCCGGAGAAACCAAGTCCCATGTATGCTGGGATTGAAGAGCTTGAAATTCCACCTGCATTGCCGTAAGCCAGTGCTGGGACTGCGCAGCTTCTCGGTAAGTAGTTGGATCGGGTTCTTGAGCAGTGTGGACAAGAGAGAAAATCTGCTTTGGCTTTGAATGCCCTGTTTTGGATCGAGTTTGCATAATGTGGGTAGGCTGAGATTGAGGTAAGGTGCTTGGAGTGTCGTTAGCCGTTGTAATAGGTAAGGGACAATTTGATTCAGGTAAGTTGGAATGAGTGATCGGGTGGATATCGATTGTGGAGTGAGGAACCTGAGGAGAAACGGGGCAAGAGTGCCGAGTCTGGGTAGTGGCTGATTTAGCAGGGGTGTGAGGTTGATTTATTGTGGTGGGTACAAGCAGAAGAGGTGGTACAAAATTGGTTGAGGAGTTTTGTTGGAGACCGAGATCAGGTTGGTGGTAGGGAAAAATTGCCTCATTAAAGATAACGTGCCTGGATATGTAGACTTTACCTGTTTTTGGATCAAGGCAGCGGTAACCTTTTTGAGCCGATGCATAACCTATGAAGACGCACGGGATGGAGAACGGCGAGAGCTTGGATGTGCTGTAGGGTCGAAGCCACGGGTAGCAGAGACACCCAAAGATCTTGAGATGATTATAGGCAGGCGGTTTTTGGTATAGAATCTGATACGGACTTCGGTTCTGAAGAGCTCGAGACGGTAGTCTGTTGATCAGGTAAACCGAGGCATTCATGGCTTCAACCCATAGTTGGACAGGAAGGTTTGCGTCAAGTAGGATGCTGCGCATGGTTTCGACAATGTGCCGGTGTTTCCTTTCTGCGACTCCGTTTTGAGCCGGTGTGTACGGGCAAGAGTACTGATGAAGGATGCCAAGATTCTTAAATAATTGTTGGAACTTACCGTTAATGAACTCGCCTCCTCCATCGGATCGAAAGATTTTGATAGATTTGTTAAATTGTGTGTTTATCATTTTGTGAAAGGTAATAAACGTGGTGAAAACGTCAGATTTGTGAATTATAGGGAAAATCCAAGAAAATTTCGAGTGATCGTCAATGAAAGCAACGTAATACTTGTAACCTTGCGTGGAGGTGGCCGGTGAGGGCCCCCAAATGTCAGAGTGAACAAGATCGAAGCAATGAGACGTAATTGTATTAGAGGAAGTAAAGGGTAACCGGCGGCTCTTGGCCACATTACAGGCGTTACAATGTTTATTGTGAGAGGTTTTACAAATTGCAGGAATAAAATGTCTAGCTGTTTGCAACGTCTGAGGAGCCGGGTGACCGAGACGCCTATGCCAAAGATTTTGAACTTCTTGAGCTGAAAAAAGAGCAAGGCTAGCGGAGGTGGCAGTGGAACGAATGGGGTAGAGACCGTTAACACAGGGGCCCCGAAGTAGAGTTTGACCCGTCGTCGAGTCCTGAATGCAGAAGCCATTAGCCGAAAACTTGACTGTGCACTTGTTGTCATTAGTTAGTCGATGGATAGATATGAGATTGAAAGAAAGATTTGAAACGTGTAGAAGATTTTGGAGATAGAGAGTACCTGTTGGGGTTGGTAGGATACCTTTGCCTGAATTTTGAATAGGAAGTTGGTAGCCGTTTCCTAGGGTAATTTGCTGATTGCCTGAATACTGTTTGCTGGAATGGATATTGGAGTGGTCGGACGTGAGGTGGTTTGACGCGCCGCTGTCAAGGAACCAGTCCGAGTTGGAGTTTGAGTCTGATGGAGTGAATAGCGCAGTCTTAGCCGTGTAAGATTGATCATGGCGATACCAGCATTTGATGGCTGAGTGTCCTGTTTTGGAACAAATTTGACAGGTGATGTTGTTTGAGGCGTACTTCTCTGTTCTGTTCCTGGAACGATTGGATGACCGGCCGCGACTAGCATTGTTGCGGCCGCGGCCTCGCCCGCGATAAGCCGCAAGAGCCGTAGCCGGGTCAGTGATTGAGAGGTTTTGAAGTGCGGTTGTAGTTTCTTGGGCCAGATTCAATTCCTCGCTGCACAGGAGCGTGTAAAGGTCGTCTAGGCTGATGGGTTGTAAGTTTGTGCGAATGGCCATTTTAAGTGCCTGGTATTGAGGAGCAAGACCATTGAGCGTATAAAAGATGACTTCCTCAGGGTCCAAAGGAGACCCGGTGGCGGCGATGGCGTCGACAATAGATTTGATAGCGAGCAGGTATTGCGACATGGACTGGTTTTTCATAGAAAGATGATGAAGCTCGTTTCGCAGTTGGATGGTGCGAGACCGAGTGTTGGACTGGAGGCGGCGATTGATCGTGTCCCAGATTTCAGCGCAGTGGTCCAAAGATAGGACGTAGGGAAGAATGCTTGGTGAGATCACGGAGTAAAGGGCAGCGGCAAGATTTTGATCCAGTAGATTCCAAGTTTGGAAGGAGAGATCGTTTGCGGAAGTTGTATGAAGAGGTGACGGACATGTGCAGCTGCCATCAAGAAAGCCGGCGAAGCCGTTGGCCTTGAAGAGCTTGAAAACCTGTGAATGCCAGAGAGGAAAGTTTTCGGCAGTGAGGGTGAGGGAGATGACTCCTTTGATATGGCTCATCAAGAATTTGAGTTGTTGTCGGTATTCAGATGCAGTTTGATTTTCTGAACTGTTGCCGGAGATCGGGCCGGAGACCGACGTGGTGGCGGCAGGGGAGGAGGAGGAAGTTGCCATTTCTATAGAATGAGAGAAAGCGAAAAAAGATGTTCCATTCGCTGGGATCAGTTGGTACCCTGCTCTGATACCATGAAAGCTTCGGTCATGGAGGAGAGGAATCAAGAATAAAGAAAGGACAAGAAGAAAAGAAGTAGAATTGTATATTACTTAAACAATAGATGTACAGACCCCTATAAATAGCAAGGCTGTACATGCTAGAACCAATTACAATATTACACGTGTAAAGTGAACTAGTAACAAATATGGCTATGTCTAATAAGATGAAGTTCACGGTTAGAGTGGCGGAGCTCAACTTCTTCAGTTGAGAGAAGAGATCCCTTCAGCTTTCATGTGAGTTGAAGTGGACGGGAGTTCAGTGGAAAAGGCTTGGTTCAGCTGTAAAGGAGGGAGCTAGGACTGTCCTGAAGAGGCTGAGCTATTAGACGTTTAGTAGAACCATAAAGGCTCTCAGACCAGCTCAGCAGAGGTTTTGAGATCTGGTATGGGCTGTGGTGGACGGAGCTCTAGAGTGAAAGGGCTGCAGCTCTTTGAACTTGAACGGAGGAAAGGGCTTGTTGTTTAGCTGAGGGAAGAAGGTCGGTTGGTGCTGTGAGGTGGATTTGGAGCCGTGGTCTTCAGCCTGGGCGTGAGGAGGCAAAAGACAGGGAAGGGAAGAGAGACTTCAGCCGTAGTGGAGAGGAGTTCGGAAGAGCAAAGATCATTTTCTTCAGGACCTGGAGCTCAAGACAAAGAGGAAGCTTGAAGGGAAAGAAGTAGCGGAAGCAATAGATCATGGCTGTGAAAGTGATCCCCAAGAAATGAAGGGCTACTTCGCTCTGTTTTACTCACCAATGCAGCGTCTGAGGCAGGATTTGGTCTAACTTCGACGGATTTTCAGGGATTTTGCAGAAGATTTCGGCAGAAGCCTTAGACACATCCGAGGTAAACACATTAGATTGGATTTTTATTTTTGACTTTGTTCTGATTTTATTTCTTTTAAACTAATATTTAAAATTTTAATATTAGTTTTAGATTGCAATCTTGTGTTTAATTCAAAACAAAAATCTCTTGATTTGCATGCCAACTGCTCCATTTTGTGTGTCAGCTTTGCAGAATATAAAAATTAGATGAATCGGTAGTGCATTTAGGGTATTATCGATGTCCCGGTCACATTGACATAGTCCGTTTTGCAATCGGATGTCATTTGAGCATCGTCGAGGTCTCATTTTCCTCGAAATGCATATTTTGCCTCGAGATTCGTGCCACCATTATGGATACTTAAAATTGAATAAACAAAATACAGTTTTTAGAGGTTGACAATGTTCCAGATGCAATGACGCTGTCCGTTTGTCGATCCGACATCGTTTGGTCTCCGACGAGGCTTACTTCCTTCAAAATGCTCGTTATCTTGATTTGCGCGCAAAACATCATTCAAACAAATTGGCACTACATTCATAGTATTGATGGTGTTCTGGACCCAATGATGCAGTCCGTTTTACAATCGGATGTCATTTGGGCGACGACGAGGCATAATTCCCTTGAAATGCATGCTTTCGCAACATATTTGAACTGCCTTGGAAATTTACGATGTCACCTCAAACGATTCAATTTAATCAAATAAAATATATATTCCTAATGCGAATGATGTTCTGGACACAATGCCGTTATCCGTTTGTCGATCGGACATCATCCGAGCGTCTTCGAGGCCTCGTTTCCGTCGTAACACAGGCCTTTATATCAAATTTGCATCGCCTTAAAATTCACCACCATCTCGGATGATCCAAATTTATTAAATAAAATGTATATTCTGAATATCGATGACGTTCCGGACGTAATGGCATTGTCCGTTTGTCGATCAGACATCATCCGAGCATCTTCGAGGCATTGTTTCCGTCGTAACGCGGGCCTTTATATCATATTTAAATTGCTTAGAAATTCGCCACCATCTCACATGATACAAATTTATTAAATAAAATGTGTATTCTGAATGTCGACGACGTTCCGGACGCAATGGGGCTGTCCGTTTGTCGATTAGACGTCATTCGAGCATTTTCGAGGTCTTATTTCCGTCGTAACGCAGGCCTTTATATCATATTTGAATTGCATAGAAATTCGCCACCAACTCAGATGATTCAAATTCATTAAATAAAATATATATTCTAAATATAGACAACGTTCCGGACGCAATGACACTGTCCGTTTGTCGATCTGAAATTGTTTGGACGACGTCGAGGGCCAAATTCCTCGATATGCGTGTTATTACCTTGGGATCCATGTCACCATTACGATTGATCCCAATTAATCACTAAAGATGTATATTTTGAATGTCGAGAATGTTTCGGACGCAATGGCATAGTCCGTTTCATGATCGGACGTCATCTGAGCAACGTCGAGGCCTGATTTCCTCGAAATACACGTTGTCTTGAAATTCATGTCACTTATTAGGATGATCCAAATTGAACAAATAAAATACAGTTTTTGAATATTTGCAATGTTCTGAACATAATGACGAAGTCCGTTTGTTGATCCGACATCGTTTGATCAGCCTCGCGCTTTAATTTCGGGTGTTGGTCGTCTCTTTTGACCAATCTCATCATATTCAATTACGAGGAGCCTTGACCTAGAAGAATTCAGTGTCCTGATCGCAACGATACCATCCGTTTGGCATTTGGAGGTCATTTGACCCCTTAAGTGATGTGTTTCATCAATGCACATATTACTTTATTTACCAGTTTGAGTCTTTTCTCGCGTGGTCTGATGTATAGGGGTCAACACTCTCATTTCCTGCTCTTGCATTACACTTCAAATTTTAATCCCTGGGAGCTCCGATAATTTCACGATTGCTCGCATCCCCTCGGCACCAGTCCCTTTCTTATTTTTGATTGATCTAATGGTGGAGAGTTTTAACAGATTTAGGTTCCGAGTGAATTTTCAGAAGGCAGATTGGATTTTAGATAAAATACTACACATAGATTTCACCTTCATTTTATGAGGACTTTATGATCTGAGATATGATTTCCTATAGGCGCAAGCTTCTATAGTTAATTACCCCTCTCAATAACGAGAGAGAACTTTCGATTAAGGCTAGTTGTTGAAGAGATCCCACTTGATATGTGTTAGAGACATTCCTTAATTATATGGAAATCCCACCTGATAAACAGGTGAATTATGTCTCATGTCGGCTCAGGGGCGGAGCCAGCGCATGGTGGATGCAAGTTCTACAGTCCCGTCGACGAGAAGGCAAGGGGCCAGTCCAAAATTTGTACTGTTTGAATCAACTATTAAGAGGGCACTACGACAGATTATGAGCAAATGCTATACCACCAATATCAACATTGTACACAAGGTAAGCGGCCGGTCTCTGATTACATGAAAGAATTTTATCGATTGAGCGTACGAAACAACCTGAATGAGACTGAGAACCTGTTGGTTGCTCGGTATATTACAGGCGGATATTATATCGGCCAGAAAATTAAAAAAAAAAAAAGAATAACAATAAATCAATTGAGCCCGCTGCAGCCCCAGCCCAGCCCAAATGGGCCTTCCTTCCCACTCGTTGCCTACAGCGACCCCAACCCAAGCTCACCACCCCCGCATGACCCATAACCCGCCCTCGCTCACACCGATTGACCCGCTACTGACCCGCCCAACCTCACGCTAGCTCGACCCGCCCGACATAACTGCTCCTGGCGGGATTCGAACCCTTGCTATTTAGAGAGATTATTTTGTGTGGACAGCAGACGGAAGAACCATCCTATATCACTTGGTAATGAGCAATACAGACACTCGTTACCACTCAGTGCTAGTTTGGTACCGACCGCGATACACTTTTGGAGTGGCGTGACGCATTTTTATTAATCTCTGGATGATGTCCAGACTCCACATAGAATAATTTGTCCATCATTCAACGCCCCACTTGCACGCAAACCATCATGCCACTAGTGCAAAAAACTTATAAAAAGTTGAAATTTTTTTTAATTTATAATATAAATGAAAGAATATTTCATTTAAAATAATTAATTTATTTAAAGATCAAAATAATTAATATATTTAATATAATTTATTTCAAAATTTAAAAAAGCTGAGTTTATATTTTATTTAAACATAAACTTAATAATAATTAAAATAATAAATTAATTTATAAAAGCTGGGCTGGTTTAATTTAATTTATATATTTTTTAATTTAACAATAAATTATTTAAATTTTTAATTTAAGAAAAGGAGTAATTTTAAATATTTTAAATTGACATTTAAAAAAAATTAAAAATATGGTCGAAAATCCGCAGAAAAATTTGTCAGAAAATTTTTCGGAAATAGCTCCAAAAAATCCGTTGGAAATTCACCAGAAAACTCGCCGGAAATTCGTTGGAATTTTGACGAAATTATTTCTGACGGAAATCAATGTTTTTTCCTATAGTGTTTATAGCCTTAAGCATCAACTAATAATAAAATGAATTCTATGGGAGTCTAATTTGAGCAAGCTCATTATCTGTTGATAGATTAACAAATCACTAGAAGAAGAACAAGTCATTTTTGGCAATAAATATCACCCATAACTAAGGCAACTTGAGCACTAATCTCAATTTCACAATCTTTGGTAGCACGAATAATCAAACCCACATTAACCAAAGTAGCTAAGAAAAAAAAACTAAGCAGGCAGTCATCTAGAAGAGGAATATTCAAAGACCTGTAGCTGTAAATTCCAAAGGAATAGGTTGTCTACTAGTTTGAACTCCATTACTATAAGTAACTAATATTTTTAGCAGAAAATTTCAAATTTCATTAAGGGGCTGTTTGATTGCCTGAAAAAGAAATACAGTGTAAAGTAAATGCAGTGCAAAGTAAATGCAGTGTATTCTGAATACTTTGAGGCTGTTTGGTTGTTTGCAAAATAAAAATAGGAGAATTGTTTCTCTTGTTTGGTTAGGTAGAACCAAAGTAAAGTAAAAGCGGCTTTTTTATAATAATTTATTTTTACACCTCTAATTTGAGCTTGAGCTTAATTAATTAATTATGATGACAAGAACTTCTTTTGGGACGACTTTCTTATTGCTTCTTAAAACAACTTTTCAATTTAAAATTTTTAATTTCACATTTACACTAAAAAATGGCTTTAAGAAGCAATAAGAAAATCATCCCAAATAAAATTTAAGTCTTCATTTGGGACGACTTTTTTATTGCTTTCTAAAACAGCTTCTTACTACATAAAATTTTGTTCAAAAAAATTGTACAAAAAATTACTTTTAAAAACAATAAGAAAGCCATCGATAACAAAAGCTAAGGCTTCATTTCGTACAACTTTTTAACTATTTCATAAATCAATTTTTTTAGTACAAAATTTTTTAAAAGAAAATTCAAAATATACTATTTGTGAAGATCCAATTGGTTTCCTATCAAATCAACTATATCCCTGAATGTAGTAAAAGGAATATGTTCTGATTATAGAAAAACGTTTTCACACTTGAGTTCAGAAAGATTGTAGATGACTTACGAAACTAACACAACAGCACCTTGTTAACAACTCGACTAGGTTGATCTGTTTAATCCTTCCCGATATTTCACCAAGCGCATCTAGAATTAATGTTCTTATAAGCTCAGGTGCCTCTTTGTCAGGGGTAATAGAAGAATACCAAAGATCGACAACAAAGTCCTATAAAATCTTATTAATAAAATCATCTATGGCAGTCTCCACAATAGGTGAATCAATTTTTCTTCTCCATTTTGTTGTAGTTGTCACTCGAGAAAGACGGGGATCATCAACAGATAACTGCTTCTTCTCCAAATGTGACAAGTATGTGCTGCGCAGGTGTCCAATACTCTCTAGCTTGTTTAAGGGAATTATTGTGTTGAATTTCTGCAGCCCAAATATTAGGTAATGGCCGTACTATATCCTGCAAATCCTTACTTTCCATGTCCAACAATCCCAAAGTAGTTGAATCCATCAAATGACCACTAATATTCTGCCAAAAGAAGACAACGAGCTTAAGAAAAGATTTGAATACATTGCTACTACAATTGCTACTCATTTATTAATTCCTACTAAATACAGAATGAGGTCAAACTCTAGCTTACCCAAACTTCCTCAGTTTGGGTAAGCTTTACACTGCAGGATATAATAAATTTGAATAGTAGAATCAACTCAATTTTCACGAATGGAATTATCTTCTATGGCCTCCTTTAATCTATGTTCCAAAGTGGAATAAACGCCCTTCTTCCTCAGTTTTTAATTTTGAAATTCTAATATAAAAATGGTCAGTTGGCTATACATGCCACACTCACTTTCATATAGTGGGTGCTATACAATTATCTTCCATGGCCTGCTTGATGATAAAGCTTATTGCTACTCACACAAACTCATTAGATCACCAATTCTTCAACGTTGTTGAGCTGTCTTAACTCAATGCATAGTAAATAAATCCTTCGGTAACTTCACAGCTTTCTCCAGTTATGTAGCTGACCAAGTAACATTACCACTTCTCCAGAATCATGATATTAGGTGAATTTTTCTCGATCCTTATTGTCTTTTAATATAGCATTCAAATTAATGAAGCAATATTCATTCGTAACAAAAAAAAAATAAAAAATAAAAATAAAAAACATTAACCTATAATGCTGATCAATTCCATAAGCATAGCCCCAAAGTTCTTGAATATCCTTGGATACCGAATACAAAGCAACACAAATGTGAAATTATTATTTGAATAACGCAAAACCTAATGTAATACAATCCCTGCATGGAGCGGAAAAGAGAAATTCCGCAGAAGAAAAGTTAAAAATTGGGTAACCTGCAGTAGTCGATTTCCCCATGCCGCCTTTCCCCGAAGCAACGGCGACAATATCTTTAATCCCATCGACTGAGGAACCCTTAGTTGCAGCTGTCGTATAAACAAAACAAACAAACAAAAATTGCAGCAGAAAGGCCATGGAAGATGAAGAATAAATGCAGGAGTTTTATTCCGGTCGCCGCACAGTGATTCTTAGACAATACAGTGCTCTAGCATGGATAGCGGCCATGGAATGGCTTTATTTCGAGTCTGCATCGAACTCGCTTCGAAAGCGTCGGGAACGAGGGATCAAAAAAGAATTGCTCCTCATGAAGGTCTACAATTTTGGTTCACGAACAAGTAAAGGCAACGAAGTGGCTGCGGCGAATGGAGGAGGCGAAACAGGGATTCGCCTCTTCTCTTCTGGTCGTATGAATCGGTGAGGGATGAGAGGCGTCTTCTTCGGCTTCTAGAGAGGGAGACATCAACTGTTGGGGAATTTGGAAGAGAGCCGGGGAGAGAGTGGGAAGAACGGGGAAGCAGAGGGACTAATAAGGTCAGCTTCCGCGACACCATGCCTATCGCGCCACGGAATTTGTAACCCGCCCAAATTGAGCGGTTTTGGAAGTCGCGGGTTTCTCCTCCGCTAATACACCACTAATGCTTCGAACGACTTCCTTTTGTTCCGCTAAAAAATAACAAAACATCCTAATTTAAGAAATGCAGGTAATTACATTACTTTACCCTACTAATACTGCAAACTAAACAGCCCCTAAATGAAAAAAGGATTTACAATCATAAGTCCAAAAGGAGACCAAAACTACACAGTAAAAAGCTTTTAATCACTAGAATAAAAGTACATATTGCAAAACTACCTCAAAAAGACAAATAACCCAAATTTTAGTCATTATGATCAACAAAAATAACCAAAAATCAGTCAAGAAGGCCATGAGGCATGCCGAACTCAGGAAATGGCAGGAGGCTTCTTGCAAAACCAACAGAAAAGTTCGCCACCCGGTTGCCAGGCGTAGGGTGTGGCAGATGAGGATGGTAAATGGAGGGCAACAAGTGGCGGTGGAGATAGTGGTCGTTGTGGGTGATTAAGGAAGCACTTGAGCTATTTAGAGTGTTATCAGTCAAATTGGACGAGAATGCTTTACCTCTAAAATGAGTTGAAATAGAATACAATGAATCTACTTTACTTTATCTAGGATTTACTTCTCATCAAACCAAACATCAAAGAGTGAAAAAGTAATGTATTTACTTTACTTTACAATTACTTTTCTTTCAACCAAACAACCCTTAAAATAACAGTTATGACCAGAACCAATATGTCACTTTATGACATCAAATCCTTGAGATATGAATCAATATAATATATTCGATAGCGCACAAAGCTCTATATTAGCTAAGTGGATTTAAATTTGTCTCCTTAGACAAACACACATCCCAGATCTACAAGGTACTCTTAAACGAAGCAACCCATGGATGCCTACAAGGATCCTTCTATAAGGTTGGGTCGACTACCTCCTCTGACTAATGGACCATAAACCACGATGGCCCGAAACGATGGGACCATGGGATCTTGATCGGGTCCATCACCATTCCCCCAACTTCCGTTTAAGTGCAAGATGGTGAATTTTTATTTTAAATATTAAATCTTCAAACTTCCAATATCCAAGCTCAAGCTGCTACTATATGCCAAATAACACGTATTTCTACGTGTCTGATCGACAACTAGCCTTAATCAAAAGTTCTCTCTTGTTACCATAAGGGTAATTAACTATAGGGACTTACGCCTATAGGAAACCAGAACTCAGATTATAAAGTCCTCGCCAAATGAGGACCAAATCTCAGGGTAGTGTCTTATATATAAATCCATATGCCTTCCCAAAATTTACCTCTTGGAACTTAATTTCGTTAAAACTCCCTCGAAACGAAAAATCAGGCAGCGAGCGAGGTCGGTGCCGAATTTTTGGAACCCATAGACCTTAGTCAATGGGAGACGGTGGTTAGAGGGACATTAGTCAGCGGGCATGGAGGTCAAAGGGACTATGATTGACAGGAGATCGAGGTCCGAGGGACGTAGTCGGCAGGAGATAGGGCTTGGATAGACTATAGTTTGTGGGTAACGGTGGTCAGAGTGATAATAGTTGGCGGGTGACAATGGTATTTGCATGGGTGGAAGTTCGACGATAGTTGGTGGCCAGGTGGTGGTTCGACAATGGTCAAGAGGAAGTCCAGTAGTGGTCGATGGCCAGGCGGAGGCCCGGCTGCAGTCAACGGTTAGAGGTTGAGCGGTGGTCCGACGATGGTTAAGCAGAAGTCCGATCGTGATTGACGGCAGAGTAGAAGTCCGGTGGTGGTCTGAGGATGGTCGGGCGGAAGTCCGATTGCAGTATACAGTTGCATGAAATTTTGATATTGGTTGGTGGTCGGGCGTTGGTCGTTGGTCGGCGGTCGAGCGGAAGTCTGACGGTGGCTAGCGACATGTAATGAAGGTTTACCGGCAATGGTGTTGGAGCTCTTGAAGCCTCATAGCTCTCTTCAATCTCCAGCCAAAAGTTCATGCTCTAGACTCCCCTTCATGTGGGAAGTGGAGGTCTATTTATAGATTTTTCATAGTGGCATGCCCCATAAATATGAAGAAGATCTGAGACAAAATTTAAAGTGCTCCATCGGCACCCTATATTGATGTCCTCAATTATAGAGTGTTTGCAAGTATTTACATGCCCAAATGATGTCAGGATTAAGCGATCTTGAGATTGTTGGATTTGTCTCGTTGAGCCACTAGGTTTGATTATAAGCATGCTATGTTTGGATATTATTTAGTCATCAAATTTATGCTTTGAACCTTTTAAATATGCTTCGGAAGCTCGATTTGGACCCATTTGGGCTCGAATTGGACCGATTTTGGGGTCGTTGGGTTCTTTTTTTTTTTTCGAGACGTTCAATTTCACAATAAGTTTGCTTAAATCAAAGTTTGGATTGTCTCAAATTTAATTTTTGAGTAGAAGTTTTTTCATATTAAATTTTGGTTGTGGGCACCCAACAATAAAACCTTGTTTATTGAGCAAGTACATGATTTTTTTTTTTTTTTTTTTAATGTGTTGGTGCTATGAGTTTTGTTTTAAAGAGAGAGAAATTATAAGTGAAGTCTCTCCAACGAGTTAAAGTTCATTCTTATACAAACAAAGCATGAACACAAGTTAATTCATGACGGGTTCTATGATAGCCTTAGGCTATAAGTGAAATTGGTTTAATCACAATGTGTTACTTCCCTGTATGTTTCAAAGGTCAAAGTTGTATATTTTTTAGAAGTGCCGATAAAAAGAACTGAATTAAAATTATAATAACAAAATTATAACTAGGAATGAACTTGCTAGAACCACCAGTTCAACCGACAAACTAGTACCTATTTCCTTGAAACACTCAATTCAATTTCTAAATTATTTAAATAATTAAATAAATTAATAATAAAAATTAAATAATATTTATAGTTTGATAAATTAATTTAAATTTAAAATATTTAATTAAAAATTACAATCAGATATTTTAGATAGCTCCATCACTCATATGAGCTGTTAACTCATCCAATTTTTTCCTCCTCTATTACTTTACTAATAATAGACAAAGCTTTCTTTCTGCATGTGATGTGCTTTTGGAGCTTTGCAAAAAAGTTAGAATATTCTCTTTATGATTGATGGTAGATTTGAAAGTTTGCTTAATTGTGATGAGTGGCAAATAATGATGCTTGTTGACTATAATTAATGGTTAGTCCTCTATTGTAATCCATAATATCTATTTTTTGGGTATTTAATATTTTATGTTTATGCTTTCATTTTTGGGATGCTTTGAATGGATTTGGGTATGCAGCTCACTTCGATCTATTGATTGGTTCGGAGTTTTAATTATCAGTAGTGACCAGTCTCTCTTTTAAGAAAGAAAAAAATAGAATTATAAAATGTATAATCTTTTTATAGATAATAGAAAAGGAAAATTTTTTTTAGAATTTGGGCAATTACATTTATTAAAGGTGAGCAAAATAGTTAAAATGTTTATTTTTCTAAGAATAAAAGATTTCTAGGTGGGCACTTGCCTATTTTTCAAGGAAAAATAAATATCTCAGTGTGGGCAATTCCAATCTGAGCACTTCCTAGTTCCACTCCTGACTACCAAACAGAAAGTTTTGTATTCGAGTCTTGCGTATATGATATGCATATAAATTTATCTTAATTGGCCTAAATTTCCGCCAAAATAATGGAATTGGGTTAGCTAAATTTTACTTTCTGTTGGATTAGTATTGGCATCAGATGGTCGTCTGTTTTAATGTTGAACATTTAATATGCAATTTAAACCCTTCTTTTATATTTTGATATTTTGCAGCTTAAAAGATTAAAAATCTGCAAAAATAACTGACAATTATTTGTAAATATGATATTACATTAATTTTTCATGACACCTGCTACATATTTAAAAAGTTGAAAAATATGAAGAACTATTTTAATAAATCTTTTAATTAAAAAATTTATTATATAGCTGCATCTCAATTGGATTTGCCATGACAGTTATTTGTTGGTGTAGCCTTCTCCCAATAATGGCTCCTGAGGAAAAAGCTTCAGCTCATCAAAGGTTAGTTAGTGAATAAGGGTGTTAAGCTATATATTTTCTTATTCTTTTTCTTATGTAATTGATGATTTTACTTGAATTTTGCAAGGTCTGCTTAGCTTTATAGCCATGGGAGATAGGTGTTGCATTTCATGTAATATGGTGTTCTTTGAATTTTACCATTAGCTTTTTCTATTCAAAAAATGATTAGATATGTAACATATGTTATGGTTTTTAGGGTTGTATTTTTTTGTACGGCATTCTACAGGCATGCCAATCTATGGGCTTTAGGGTTATATTTTTTTTAGGGCACACAAATGTGTCATTAAGCATGATTAGAAAAGATGGCTCTTTTTCTTCATGCAATATAATTATATTTTAATTTGATAATTTAGTTATATCACTACCACATTATTACTATTGTCATTAAACAATGAAAAAACAATTGCCAAAAGTTGTCCCAAACAAAGCTGTTTGTGATATCTTTGTTAATGCATTGTTAAGCAACAATCTGGTATAAAATTTTTTTTAAAGCAGCAAAAAAAAAAAAAAAAAAAAATAGCGATTAAAAGCTGTCCCAAATAAA
The DNA here is from genome assembly GCA_016618105.1 of Dendrobium huoshanense. Classification (NCBI taxonomy): domain Eukaryota; kingdom Viridiplantae; phylum Streptophyta; class Magnoliopsida; order Asparagales; family Orchidaceae; genus Dendrobium; species Dendrobium huoshanense. The sequence continues at coordinate 34,689,487 of CM028354.1, read as the reverse complement.
ACCTTAGAATGTCATGAGTTGCACAACTCCTAAGCTAGGTATAGCATTCTAGTATTGGATGCTAATCATTCAATATGTTTTGCTTACTTTGCCAAACCACAGCTATGGCTGCAACCTCAAAGCTGTAGCCTGTAAGGTTTCACCCTCTCTTCATTTGGGAATATATACAAATATGAAGGAATCAACACCAAATGCCAGAATTCAAAAATCTTGAATTAATAATCATAGGCCAATGTAAATATCTAAGTTTCAGACTAAGCTCATAAATCCAAATGAATATATACAAGAATAGATTCTCAACATAATAATAAGCATACCCACGTTGGAGGAAGGAACTAACCAATTTTCTTTACAATATTGTGGAGGATTTTTTAGAACATTGTGAGTTATTCTCATTTATTTCAAACATTGAATAATAAAAATTCTAAATATATATATATATATATACAATCATAATAGAGATGATCATACAGACAAAAATAGGCAAAATCATAATAGAGATAACTCTAAAGCTTTGGAATCACACAAGAATTGTTCATCAAAACCACTCATCAATTATTACAACAGTTATATAACATCTATCACACACATGAACCTTTATCGAAGGTCTCCACTTCTTAATGTCTTCTGGGATATGTCAGGCTCTGACAATTTCGAATTGAAATGCTGCAATAGTTGCTAATACCTTGTAACCAGTTACAATCTTTCCACCCAATGTTATCTATCTCCAATTTCTCGAGCTTAGGAGGACAAGAGGGTAATTCCAGCAAATTTGGGCAATCTTCTAGGTACAACTTAGTCAAACAAGGAAAGAGGCATTCATATGCTGCTGCTGTTGCAATAAACCAATCCTCCATTGCTTTCAATTTCTGAATATATAGCACCTCTAGCGATGGAAAGACACGAATCTTTTCATTCTCATGAAATTTGTAATCAAAACCTTCTACTTCTGGCATGTCATGAAGGTAAAGATATTTGAGAAAAGGAAGCTGCCAAAAGGGAGGAAGAGTTTTCCATGCTGAGCAATCTTCCAATCGGATGTATTCTAGATTGGAGATTAAATGAACATTGTTCATCCATATTGCAGACCTGACACCCTTGAATGAATTTATCTTCAGTTTCTTTAGACAACTATGTGGTTGAAGGTTGTCAAGCACATTTTCATGCTTATGATTTATACGTTCCAAGCTACCCCATTCTATGGACAAATCTGTGAGGTTCCTCTTATCGCATAATTTGGCCTTGCAAGCATCTTTGGCATCCTCCACATTTTCAGGAAAATAGATTACTAATTTGCGAAGCTCATTCATATGCTCTAGCTCCTCAATTCTATAACCAGCCAAATTTTGAACATAAAGCCCATCTAACTCTTGAAGAGCATTTAGCTTCCCAATCTCATACATCCCAGGACTGGAAAGTTCCAGATAATGCAGATTACGAAGGTTATTTAAGTCACTTGGTAAGAAATCATCATCATCCGAAAATTTCTGATCACGATCATAAATCAAGAATTGTAAGTGATAAAGATTACAGACAGATCTTGGTAGTGGAACCATGAGAGCTTCAACAAAATTCAGATATCGAAGATGTGTTAAATATCCAATCTCCTCTGGTATTTCTTCAAGTGGAGCATGTATGCACAATAAGCGTATACTTTTCAATGTTTTGAAAATTTTAGTAAGTTCATCAAAAATAGGGACCATCCAAATATAAGTCATGATAAGAGAACGCAATTTTTTAAATTTATCCATATTTCTGAACACTTTTGTATTTTGAGTATCAACATATAAGTGTCTAATAGTCTCAGGATTTTCTATAGATAACTCTTCGTCACCTACAATGCTGAAGTACTCTTGTCCCGAAACAAATCGGACCATTTCATGTAGTAAATCATGCAACTTGTAGTTTGTTTGATGTTTATTCTGAAATTTATCAAATAAAGACTTTTTGACCAAAACATTAAAGTACCTCTCTCCAGCATCCTTCATAGTCTCACCTTGAATGTTAGATGGTTGAATGAAACCCAATGCAATCCACATTCGAACTAAATCATCTTTGTCAAACTCATGATCTTGTGGGAATATGGAACAAAATGAGAGACAATTTTGTAGAACTTTAGGGAGGAATAGATAGCTCAATTTTAAAACTGAGAAAATATCATTCTGACTTCCAATATCATGGTTTAAAACTCTTATCCAATGACTTTCGTCCAAATGAGAATTGAGAACGCCACCTATGACTCTTGCAGCCAATGGAGATCCTGAAAGCTTTTTTACTATCTTTCTAGTAGTTGGCAATAAATTGTGATGAGCATTAAAAGTCTCTACATTGACAAATGCATATCTGAGGAGGAGGAGCAAACACTCATCATCCTTCAGGCCATCTAATCTCAACATTTCATTCTTCTTTTTCATAACATTTGAAATCATTACTGCAACAGATTCCATCCGAGTTGTCACCAAAATCTTACTTCCCAATTTTCCAGAAGCCAGAGGGGCGAGCACATTCTCCCATTTGTTTTTATCTTGCTCCTTATCATCATTCCAAATATCATCCAGCACAAGTAAGAACTTCTTGGAGTTTACCATAGTCTGGAGACTTTTTTGAAGTGCATCAAGTGTCTCCAACTGAGTCCTCTCGTTTTTAAGAGATTCCAACATATTTGCAATGACTCGATTCACATCGAAGTTGTTGGAAACACAAACCCACATTTTAAGATCAAATTCCTTTGTCATTTCATCTTTATAGACTTCTTGCAAGAGAGCCGTCTTCCCCATGCCACCATGACCCACTATGCATAGCAGAGAAATGTTGCTGTACAGAGTAGTTTGATATTCATTTGATGGGTTCCTCATCCACTTCATTACAAAGTCCTTGTCCTTGCCTCGACCGATGAGATCGTTTTTAGGCAAGGATCCTGTTTCACGTGCTCTGTACTGCTCAAGCTGCTGCTCCTGATGCTCCTGCTTTGCGACTTTTACAAGATGAAGGAAAGTAGCAACACCAGCTGAAATTCTATCAAGTTTCTGCACAACCTTCTCTAACCTCTTCAAACTGGGATCAATTTTGAGGGCGCGTTTGGCAATTTGGACAATACGTTTATTTATGGATTTCATGATGGAACGCACCTTTCTCTGCTTCTTATCTTTGATCAGGTGTTTTTCAAGCTTCATGTACTCGAGATCATCCAACACATCATCCGCCTCTTCAATACGTTTATTTATGGATTTCATGATGGAACGCACCTTTCTCTGCTTCTTATCTTTGGTCAGCTGTTTTTCAAGCTTTATGTACTCGAGATCATCCAACACATCATCCGCCTCATCGATAGCATCTCGTAGCTGCCATAGCCATTCGTTGAGAGCCGGATTTCGGTCTCTGATCTGCTCTTGGCTGGAAGCAAAGTCCACCACAGCTTGGATCTTGGGGTGGTTCTCTCGCAGCCTTTCGAGCTCCTCCTTCATGCCTGTCTGCCATCTGACTTGATCTCCCAGGTACTGAAAGCCAGTGTTGATGAGCTTCTCCATGATTGGAGCAACAAGCCATTCTGCCATGGCCCTGGTCAAGCAAGATCAGCACAAGTCAACAGAGGAGAGAGAGAGAGTGTGGAACTGTAAGTGAGAGAGAGAGAGAGAGAGAGAGAGAGAGAGAGAGAGAGAGAGAGAGAGAGAGGGTGGAAGTGGTGGTTCCTTGGTTAGCCTGATGGCTGAGGTGTGGGGGATGGATATGCATACAGTGGGAATGCCATTAAAGGTTAGAGCTATAACTTGTTGGTGAGTTAAGGTATGGTAAAAAATGTTCAATGGGCAAAGGGCGAGCTGGCCCCAACTTTACAAAAGTAAAAGTTTGTGCTTACGGCTGTAATACTTAACTAATAATAGACTTGTAAAGGCTATTTTAGGTAAAGTAATTTTTAATAGGAAAAATAAATTTTAAAAAAATAATAATAAAGGTGCTGAAAAAAATAAAACTATAAGAAAATTAAAAAATAAAATCATGCTTATATAATTAATAACATATTTTAATTATTAAATTGAAAATATGGGTTGTAAAGAGCTATGCCTTATTATGGGTTGTTTTAATTAAATTCTAATAGTTCAATACTATTAAATTTCTAATATAATACTATGAAAAATTGAGTAAGCACATTTTGCCAATAGATACTTCTTACAAAGATTTTCTTAACAACTTACACAATTAAGCTTTAAACAATTTTATCATCATGAACCAAATTAGTGAAATTACTTTTACATAATTAATCAATTTCATCATCATGAATCAAATTAGTTTAATCGTATATATGTAGGTAATAAGTGGCAGACAAAGCTTTCTTTCTACATGTGATGTGCTTTTGGAGCTTTGCACAAAAGAGAGAATATTCTCTTTATGATTGATGGTGGATTTAAAAATTTGCTTAATTATGATTAATGATAATTAATTATGCCTATTGAATATAATTAATCATTAGTCCTCTATTGTAACCCACAAATTTTGGTTTTTAATATTTTATTTTTATGCTTCAATGTTTGGCAAGCTTTGAATGGATTTAGGTATGCAGGTCACTTTAGTATATTGGTTGGGAGATTTGACTATCAATATGGGTGAAACAAATCTCTTTTTTAAACGTGGACAAAAATAGAATTATCAAATATATAATATGTAATTGAATTTTGCAAGAACTACTAAGCTTTTTAGCCGTGGGAGATAGGTGTTACATTCATGTAACATGGTGTTTCTTTGAATTTTACCATTAGCTTTTTCTATTCAAAGAATGATTAGATTTATTATGGGCTTTTAGGGTTATGTTTTTATATATGGCAATTTACAAGCATGCCAATTTATGGGCTTTTAGAGTTATATTTTTTCCATAATGTTTAGTGTCATATCACTAAAAGATTTTCCATCTCATTAAAGTGGTAGGAAAGCACACCTTTTAGTGCAATTTAAATTTTGATTGGTTGCGGGCTAGAAAATACGCGGCGATAGAGATTTAGTTTTGTGTCTTAACGTTGTACGGATAACTAGCTCACACACAGAGAACACAAGATTTTTTACGTGGAAACCCTTAAAAAAGGGAAAAAAACCACGGGGCCTAGCTCAGTTGAAAATGGTTCCACTAAAATTTGAGTCTGTTACAAATGACTGAATCACATCCAAGGGTGATCAGATTACAACTAGTAATTATTCGATAGGAGTCAGATGTTAGATCCAGTGTCACTTGGAAGTTCGGGTGTTGATAATCTAGCCTTGAGCAGAATGTCGGGCCTTCAGTAGAACGTCGGGCCTTAGGCAGAACGTCGGGTCTTCAACAGGACGTCGGGTCTGAACGTCGGGCCTTTAGCAGGACGTCGGGTCTGAACGTCGGGCCTTAAGACGGTGGTGCAATGAAACTCCGGCGGTGATCCGGCGAGGTTTCAGTGGTGGTCCGGTGAGATTCTTGCGGTGGTCCGGCAGTGCTCTTGCGGTGGTCTGGCGGTGGTCCGGCGGCTGTCGAGGAGGAGCTTCTTCCTTCTCTTCTTCCTTCTCTTCTCTTCTTCTCTTTCTTGCTTGGATCCCCTCTTGTGAAGAATGAGAGCTCTATTTATAGATTTTCTGGAGTGGCATAACTCGTAAATAGGCGTGAGATCAAGGGCGAATAGGGAGTGGTTGAATGGACGGCCGATATTGAATCCTACGATCATGCACCGTTTGTTGGACATTTGAAGGCCTTAATGATGTCGGAATTCTATGATCATGGGCTCGTTGGATTCGTCTCGTCGAGCCGTTCGATTCAAGTATAAGCTCGTTAAAATAGGAGACCGTTTGGTAACTCAAATTGCGGTTTGAACTTTCAAACAGCGCTTCGTGTCCAAGATTCGTACCCATTTGGGTTTGGATTGGGTCAAATTTGGTGTTTTTGTGTTCATATTTCTGAGACGCTCAGTTTGACTATAAGCTCGCTGAAATCGGAGTTCAACTGCTCTTGAATTTAATTTTTGAAATTTCCGAGTAGATTTTGCCTCGAGATTCATGCATGTCCGATCAAGATAATTTCATGATGACGTATCATGACTTATTATTAAGGATCTTCCATCATATAAATACGTTTGTAAAGCTCATCTGTTAGGTTGCCAAATATTTGTCAGTTGCAGATTTTGACCGTTCTCATCTGGTTTGACCGCGAGGGACTCGCTCTTAGATAAATTCGATGCTCTAATCATAATGACACATCTGAATAATTGCTCTGCTGTTAATTCTGGAGACATTTCCGATTGGTTAAATGATTCGTGGGATGTTAACTATGTTGGTGGGGAAGTTAATGTTGGTAATTGTCATGATTTACTGGAGGATGTTAATTTGGATGTTGTGAAATTTGGCAATGTTGATTTTTATAATGTTTCATGGGGGAAAAAAGAAATCTAAAAAGTATAAAAAAAAAATGGTGCTAAACTTTAAGCTTTCTTTTGGTCTTCGTTATGTTTTTAGATTCCTCTTTATGCTTTGTGCATTCTAATTTTTGCTTGAGTGGTGGTTTGGGTTTGCCTTTTCGGTGCTGCATCACTCTCTTTGTTGATGTTTGTTTGGGTTTTGGATTGGTCAGCGGGTTCAAGTGCTAGTGGGTGTTTCTGTATCTGCTATGTTGATTGTTTCAGTTGGTTGTTACTAGCACTTTGATTTTTTTATGTTCTTGGATGGGCCATTGGAGCTCTCTTTTGAGTCTTTTAGTTTGGTTGCTATTCTCAGTCACTGTCGCTTGTGCTTGTTCATTCAGTTGTTCTCCTTCTGCAACTCGATCGCATTCATCTATTTCCAAGCTTCATTCTTTTTTGTTGGTATGTTCTTAGGTCTTTTTTTTTTTTTACTTTATCCTTTTTATGTAACTAGAAGGGATCTTAAACTCTTTTGGCAATAGCTCTTTGAGCATTTAATGAGTTTCAATCCCTTTTTAAGGACTTTGTATCTTCTTTCCATATTAACGCGTAAGCCCTTTGTGGGTTTTTATAAAAATAATAATACTTCTGACTTGACTTTGAAAAGGTAAATTATAAATAAGTTTGAAAAAGATTAAAAATTCAAGGAATATTTACACTATGCTTGAAAATTAATGAATGAATTTAATCAATATTATACTCAAGTTAATTTAATTTATTTATAACCCTAAACATTAACCAATAAAAAAATGAATTCAATAGGCTATAGGGTTGTAATGAGCCTACTTAATTTGACCCGAGTTCATTATTTGTTCATGTTTGACTACTTCAAAAATTTGTTTGTTAAGCGTATAACACATCCTCTAAATTATTCGTGAATAGTATGTTTGTGTTTGATTCATTTGTTCTTATATGGCTTGTGTTCAGTTTCAATTAGCTATAATAATACTTTAAAAAAATATTAAATTTTAAAAATTTTTAAGTAACTCAAAAGAAATCAATAAGAAAAGAGGTGCCGTTGAAATTTCAAAAGAAATTAATAAGAAATAAAAAAAAAAAACTACTTAGATTTCAGCTGTAAATGATCAAAATCGAGAATCTATCGACATATTTAATGAAATATTAAAGAAAAACATTTTTATATATAAAGGGACCACTATGTGATACATTGAGTACATCAATCAGGTGAAACAAACTGATTAATGCTGAAATATTATGCATTCTTCGCATTTCATATATATCACACAAATAAGATAAAGATAACAAGAAAGAAGTTCGCAGCTTAGGTATTTTAAAATTTTCATTAAAGTAATTGGACCTACTATCCGTGTTTATGAATATAGATCCGAGGAATGTGAGCAATCTTGTGCCGATAGCGCTCTCGATGACATCTCGAAAGTAATAGATTTTCCAAAGAGGGAGGAAGGTTCGGTAATTCCCGAAGCTTAGGAACGCGAGGACCAATACATAGTTTCTGAAGTGAAGATAAGCTTTCCAAGGTGGAAGGGAGAGAGACAAAGGATTTGAGCCTTAGAAATTGGAGCTCAGAAAGAGATGAACTAACTCTCAGAAACCACTGCTCCGCTTCATTTGGAAATGAAACCAGCTCATCATTATCCGAAATAATCAGCTCTTTTAAGGAGGCGATACTTCTCAATGGCTCCACTAGCAACACCGATGGATCACTTACGCTAAGTCGGCTGAGCATGAGATGACAATTATTAGTGGTCTCCACTTCTCGATATCTTCCGAGAGAGATCAGATTGGGGCACTTTATAATTGTCAAGTATCTTAGTGCTGCAAGTCGTGCTATTTCATCAGCCAGAGGAAGAGATGTAATGTTTGGACAGTCAAAGACCGCTAATGATTCAAGGGGAATAGGATTTGAATTGTTACAAAAATTCAAAGTCTTCCACTCCATATTGTTATGTATCCCCAACCTCTTGAGCTTAGGAGGCAAAGAGGGCAACTCCTTCAACTTCGGGCAGCTCCATAGATTCAGTTCAATTAAGCAAGGAAAAAAACATCCATCTTCAGCCGATACTCCTTCCTCAAACCAATCCTCTAATGCTTCTAATTTTGTAATACGTAAAACCTCTAGCAATGGAAAGGCACGGTATTTATCATTCCCATTAAATTTACTTCCCAGCCATTTTACTTTCGGCATGTTCGTAAGTTCCAGTGACTTGAGGAAGGGAAGTTGCCCGAAAGGAGGAAGAGTTTCCCACTTCAAGCATTTTGTCAATTTGATTTTCTTTACATTGAAGATCCAATTGACATTGTTAATCCATATAGCAGACCTTGCACCCATGTATCCCTCTATGCTTAAATTCTTTAGACATTTTGGTGGCTGAAGGTTGTCGAGCACGTTCTCATCTAAATCGATGTTCCTCGAGTGAAAATTATACCAACATAAGGTTAAGTTTGTGAGCCTCGTCTTGGCACATAATTGGGCATTACAAGCCCCCTCTGCATCCTTAACATCTTCAAGCCAACTGATTCCTAATTTGCAAAGTTCGTTCATATTCTCCAGCTCCCCAATTCTATAACCACTCTCATCTCTAAGATCAAACCTATTCAATTCTTGAAGAGACCTTAGCTTCCCAATCCCACATATCGATGAAATATAAATTTCAGGCAATTTCATGTAACGCAAGTTTGAAAGGTTATTAATGTCACTTGGTAAAAAATTATCAACTTTACGTTGTCTTGGCCCCAATTCGCTAGCATAGACTATATATTGCAAGTGATAGAGATTACTTAGAGATCTTGGCAGCATAGTCAAATCATAACCATCAATCTTTAAGTATCGAAGATGTACCAAATTTCTAATCTCCTCAGGTAATATCTCCAAGTCTTTTGGAGCCCATATGTATAATAAGCGTAGGCTTCTCAATGCTTTGAATGTTTCAATAAGGGCACTGATATCCTGATTAGAAGCTTCACTGAACAAGAAAAGAGAATGCAAATATTTAAACTGCCCAATCTGTTTTATGATATCTGGATTTATAGTTTGAACAGACAAGTGTCGAAGAGTCTTAGGAATTATAGAAGGCAACTTTGTACCATCATCAACTCTTAAACATTCATGTATGGAAACTGAATGTGCCAATTCATGTATTAAATCATGCATCTTGTAGTATCGTCCAGAATCCTCAAACTTATCAAAGAAAGATTTTTTAACCAAAACATCAAAATACATTCCTCCAATATCCTCCATAGTCCATTCTTGATCATGAGGTTGCTGAATGAAACCCAACGCAATCCACATTCGGACTAAATCATCTTTATTAAACCTATAATCTTGTTGAAATATAGAACAAAATGTAAAACAATTTTGTAGATGTTTTGGGAGGAACGTATAGCTCAATCTTAAAATGAGAAAGATGTTATTCTGACCCAGTTTTGAACTTACAAAATCACTATTTAAAACTTTTGTCCAATGTCTTTCATCCAAGCTAGAATTCAAAACACCACCGATGACCTTTGCTGCCAAAGGCGATCCTGAAAGCTTTTTAACTATCTCTCCAGCAATGGATCTTAATCTTTTATAATCATTAGGATTCTCCACATCAGCAAATGCATGTGAGTTGAGGAGCTGCAAACACTGATCTTTCTCCAAGCCCTCTAATCTAAATATTTCCGACTTCTTTTTAATGACCGTTGCAATCATCATTGCAGCTGAGCCCATTCGAGTTGTTACAAAAAATTTACTACCAATTTTCCCATAAGCCAGAGGGGCGAGCAACTTCTCCCATTTTTTTTTATCCTGCTCATTATTCTCCCAAATATCATCCAGCACAAGTAAGAATTTTTTGGACATCATCTCAGTACGAAGACTATTTTGAAGTGCCTCAAGTGTCTCCAAACGAGGCCTCTCTTTCTTTAGAGATTCCAACATATCTGCAATGACTTTTTTCACATCAAAGTTGTTGGAAACGCAAACCCACATTTTAAGATCAAATTCCTTTGTCATTTCATCTTCATAAACATGTTGCAAGAGCGTTGTCTTCCCCATACCACCATGGCCCACTATAGATAGAAGAGAAATGTTTCGGTACAAATCAGTTCCCCGATGCTCATTTGATGGCTTCCTCAACCACCGCATAACAAACTCCTTCTGCTCGTCTCGCCCGATGAGATCATTTGTAGGCAAGGATCCTGTTTCACGTGCTTCGGACAATTCACGCTGCTGCTCCTGCTGCTCATGCTTTGCGTTATCTAGAAGATGAAGAAAAGTACTAACCCCAGCTGAAACTTTATCTAGTTTCTGCACAACCTCCTCCAGCCTCTTTAAGTTGGGATCAATCTTGAGAGCACGTTCGCCAACTTTGCGAGCACTTTCAATAAGGAAACTCGCGTTGGAAAACGCCGTTCTTTTCTGATAAAATTAGCGAGAAACAGAGTATCAAATAAATATATTTATCTGCAACTAGTATCAAATAGATAGTTGATGATAAAGAGCACACCTCTATTTCCTCCATGTTTTTGGTAAGCTGTTCTTTATGCTTCATGTACTCAAACTCATCGAGCACATCATTTACCTCATCAAGAGCATCTCGCAGCTGCCATATCCATTTGTTGAGACCCGGGTTCTGATCGCTAATTTGTGCTTGGTTAGCGGCAAAGACGACAGCTTGGATCTTGGGGTGGTTTTCTCGCAGGCTTTCCAGCTCCTCCTTCATGCCCGTCTGCCATCCGACTTGCTCTTCCAGATAATCAGAGCAAGTGTCGACGATCTTTTCCATGATTGGACCAACAAACCATTCCGCCATGGCACCGATGATCGAGGTAGAGAGCAGAACAACTGAGCAGTAGGAGAAACAGATATTAACTGGAAGAGGTAAAGATTACATTGTCTGAAGGAAGTAATGGAAAAAAATTGTCGTTGACCTTTGCACAAAATTTCGAATTAATTAGCTTAAGGTCTTAATCGATAGATTAATAAATAAATGAGGTGATAGAAAATTTGTAAGGAGAGAAGTTCATAAAATTGGTATATGAATTAAATCGGTTGGATGCAAGTTGAATAAAGTCTCCACTTTGCTTAAAATTATGAATTAATTAGCTTATGACATAAACACAGCAATAAATAAATAAGAGAGCTGGTAGAACATTTCAAGCAAGAGGAGTTTTTAAATTTCTATGTCAATTACTTGATTGGACGTTTTTAATATATATGTGTAATTTGATCAAAATGTCATTTTTATTATTATATATTTCTAATATATTAAAAATCATGAATTACAGTCTGTGATGACTAAGGATGATTACTATGTTGGAATTTTAATCTTCCTTTGGGATAACTTTTGGCCATTACTTCTTAATTCTTTTTTTTTTTTTAAAAAAAATTTACAATCTATTGAAGCTTTACTCATTAGCTCGAGACCGATTATGATGCTCAATAAGGCTCATTTAGATGTAAGATTTTAGTAAACTTTAACTGCAATCTATAAATAATCATTCCCAATTTAATTGCAATGAAGTTGTTTCAACATATAGAAGACATTAAAAGTAAGATTTTAATTTTTCCTCAATTTGACATATTTAGTAAAAAATAATAAAAGTAACTCTTATAACTCAATTTTAAAAACAACATATAAGCAATTCTAAATGCATCAATCACAGATAGTTGGACACAATAACAATAACATCAAACTTTTGTTTCACTACGTGGGGTTGACTACATGAATCATTTTTCTTTATCATGTCCTATTACGAGTCAAATTCTCATTTAAATCTAATAAAGAAATGTCATTAATAATATTTTATAACTAAGTCTTTTTAAGCCTATCTCTAACTTTCTTAACATAAGTCAAATTTAATACCCTACTTTCCTAACCGAGTCATCGTCAAGCCGCCATTTTATGTGACCGAACTATCTAAGGCGACTCTCTCTAATCTTATCTTCCATTGGAGCTACTCCAACATTTTCATGTATATGCTCTGCTGTTTTATGCGACCAAATAGTTGGATACAGAAAAAAAAAATTTGAACATAACATTAATCAACAGTATATAGAAAATTATAAATTACAAAAGTTAAAGTCATTGCCATTTTAATATCGGCTACACCCCAAAATAAAGCAGAAAAGCATGGAGCATGCTTCGTTGCAAAGGTGCAAATGCCAATATATATCCTTCAAAAGCTTGAAAATCTATACTGTAGAAAAACAAAAGTAGCCTTAGCATGTAACAAAGAAGTTTAAATCTATGCGCATTTAGGAATAAGTAAAGCATAACTCTCATTTCTTGCTCTTGCATTACACTTCGAATTTTCTACAATTGCTCGCATCCCCTCAGCACCAATCCCTTTTCTTATTTTTTATTGATCTGACGGTCGAGAGTTTTAATCGATTTAGGTTTCTGGTGAATTTTTAGAAGGCAGATTGGGTTTTATATAAAACACTACCCAGAGATTTCACCTTCATTTTGTGAGGACTTTATGATCTGAGTTCTGGTTTCCTATAGGCGCAAGCCCCTATAGTTAATTACCCCTCTCGATAACGAGAGAGAACTTTCGATTAAGGCTAGTTGTTGAAGAGATCCCACATGATATGTGTTAGAGACATTCCTTAATTATATGGAAATCACACCTGACAAACAGGTGAATTATGTCACATGTCGGCTCAGGGGCGGAGCCAGTGTATGGTGGATGCAAGTTCTACAGTCCCGTCGACCAGAAGGCAAGGGGCCATTCTGAAATTTGTACCGTTTGAAACAACTATTAAGAGGGCACTACGACAGATTATGAGCAAATGCTATGCCACCAATATCAACATTGTACACAAGGTAAGTGGCCGATCTCTGATTACATGGAAGACTTTTATCGGTTGAGCGCACGGAACAACCTGAATGAGACTGAGAACCTGTTGGTTGCTCGGTATATTACAGGCGGATATTATATCGACCATAAAAATTAAAAAAAAAAAAGAATAAAAATAAACCAATTGAGTCGGCTGCAGCCCCAGCCTAGCCTAGATGGGCCTTCCTTCCCACTCGTTGCCTGCAGCGACCCCAGCCCAAGCTCACCACCCCCGCATGACCCATAACCTGCCCTGGCTCACACCGATTAACCCGCTGCCGACCAGCCCAACCTCACGCTAGCGCGACCCGCCCGACGCAACTGCGCCTGGCGGGATTCGAACCCCTGCTATTTAGAGAGATTATTTTGTGGGGACACCGGGCGGGAGAACCATCCTATACTGCTTGGTAACGAGCGATACTAACGCTCGTTACCACTCAGTACTAGCTTAGTACTGACCGCGATTCACTTTTTGAGTGACGTGATGCATTTTTATTGGTCTCTGGATAATGTCCAGACTCCACACAGAATAATTTGTCCATCATTCAAAGCCCCACTTGCACGCAAACCATCATGCCACTAGTGCAAAACGTATAAAAAGTTGAGATTTTTTTAATTAATAATATAAATGAAAGAATATTTCATTTAAAATAATTAATTTATTTAAATATCAAAATAATTAATATATTTAATATAATTTATTTCAAAATTTTAAAAGCTGAGTTTATATTCTATTTAAAACATAAACTTAATAATAATTAAAATAATAAATTAATTTATAAAAGCTGGGCTGGTTTAATTTAATTTATATATATTTTTTTAATTTAACAATAATTTATTAAAATTTTTAATTTAAGAAAAGGAGTAATTTTAAATATTTTTAATTGACATTTAAAAAAATTAAAAATAAGGTCGAAAATCTGCCGAAAACTTTGTCAGAAAATTTGCTGGAAATAGCTCCAAAAAATCCGTCAGAAATTCGTCAAAAAACCAGTCAGAATTCATCGGAATTTCTAACAGAATTATTTCCGATGGAAATCAATGTTTTTTCCTATAGTGTTTATAGCCTTAAGCATCAACTAATAATAAAATGAATTCAATAGGAGTCTAATTTGAGCAAGCTCATTATCTGTAGATAGACTAGCAAATGACTAGAAGAAGAACAAGTCATTTTTGGCAGAAAATATAACCATAACTCAGGCAACTGGAGCACTAATCTCAATTTCACAATCTTTGGTAGCACTAATAATAAATCTCACATTAACGAAAGTAGCTAAGAAAAAAAAAAAAAAACTAAGCAGGCAGCCATCTAGGAGAGGAATATTCAAAGACTTGTAGCTGTAAATTCCAAAGGAACATGTCGTCTACTAATTTGAATTCCATTACTATAAGTAACTAATCTTTTTAGCAGAAAATTTCAAATTTCATTAAATGAAAAAAGGATTTACAATCATAGGTTCAAAAGGAGATCAAAACTACACAGTACAAAGCTTTTAATAACTAGAATAAAAGTACATATTGCAAAACTACCTCAAAAAGACAAAATAACCCAAATTTTAGTCATTTTATGAGCAACAAAAATAACCAAAAACTGGTCAAGAAGGCCAAGAGGCATGTCGAACTCAGGAAATGACAGGAGGCTTCCTGCAAAACCAACAGAAAAGTTTGCCACACAGTTGCCAGGCGTGAGCTGTGGCAGATGAGGATGGTAGACGGAGGGCTACAAGTGGCGATGGAGACAGTGGTCGTTGTGGGTGATCAAGGAAGCACTTGAGCTATTTAGAGCGTTATCAGTCAAATTGGACGAGAATGCTTTACCCCTAAAATGAGTTAAAATAGAATACAATGAATCTACTTTACTTTATCTAGGATTTACTTTTCATCAAACCAAACATCAAAGAGTGAAAAAGTATTGTATTTACTGTAAAATCCCTCTGAAGTACATTTTTTTTAGTGCAGTTAGTCTAGAAACAAACTGAAGAAAATTGTGAAGAATCTATATGGTTCGTCTGTACGAACCTGTACGAGCCTGGACGAACCGTCTGGACGAAATTGGTCCAGAGAGCAAATCGTTCAGGAACGAATACACTTCGTCTGGACGAGATTTGTCCAGAGGAAAAATCGTCCCGGGACGAATAGGAATCGTCAGGGACGATCCTGTTTGATAAGTATTGGAATTGAGATATTTTGGATCATTTTGAAGAGAGAGAAAAAGTTGGAGAGAGAAAGAGAAGGAAAGATAAGAGGAAGGCTTGATTTCGAAGGCCGCGGAGCGCTTTTCGTCCGTCGCCGTTGTTGGAAGATTTGTTCGCCTCGCAGTAAGGACTCCGAATCCTATTTCTGATTTCAAAGATTTCGAGTTTTGGTATTTCTCTGCTCAGTTTTGTGTTTTAGTTACCAAAAAACGTACATATCTTTGTATTGACGAAACTTTTACCGCGTAACTTTTGGTATGTTATTGAACTAATGTTTTTGTACGATTTGAATATTTTCTGAAAAGTCTTCACCGGATATTTTGAGTTCTGTGCGATTTTTATCGAATAGGAAATTATATGGACATTGGAAAATATTGCTTCAGTACAAGTAAAGCTTTGAAACGTTGTTTTATTCGATTTCTTTTAATTTGGTGATTTTCTGAAACAGTGTATTTTAACTCTATTTGGAATTCTGTCGACTGTACGATATTTTAAGGGTTCTCCTTAATTGAGCTATTTGTATTTGTTGTTCTATTTGAATGTGTATATGATTGAATCTATTACTATTATATTCTGAAAGACAAGTGAAGACTGGTTGAACCGTCGATTGGAGATTGATTTGACCTGTACAGGATGACGGGCTTTCCTTTAAAAAGGGTTTGGTGTTATCCTCTATTGATCATGGATACAACAATTGGGAGTCATAAGGAGATTATTATGCCGACGGGCGGCCGACTGGCGGCCGACGGGCAAAGAGTGACGACTATATTATTAAGCCAACAGATATACAATGGATATACAACGATACATCGATACATTGAAAAAACGCCTTAATAACCAGTGATTGTACTTATTAAGTAAGACTATTGTATTGTATTACATGTTTAAAGTATTGTTCTTATGATTTATTGATGGAATTACCGATATTGAATTGATCTATTATTTACTGATTGATTTATTGATTATTGTACGAATTTCCTGATATCGACCAATCTATTGATTTATTGATATTGACGAATTTATTGATATTTAATGGATTTACTAACGGATTTACAGGTTCATTGTTACTGCATGATCTTATTGATATTGATTCATTGATACTTGTACGTGTCACTGGATACAGATATTGATATGAATATTGATATTTTATTGATTCATTGATACTACTGACACCGATACTATTGATTCACCGATCTATCGATTTATTAATATTATTGATTCATTGATACGATTCATTCATTAATATCATGATTTTATTGATATACCGAATATTGATCTACTACTAGTGA
The DNA here is from genome assembly GCA_016618105.1 of Dendrobium huoshanense. NCBI lineage: Eukaryota > Viridiplantae > Streptophyta > Magnoliopsida > Asparagales > Orchidaceae > Dendrobium > Dendrobium huoshanense. The sequence continues at coordinate 34,672,789 of CM028354.1, read as the reverse complement.
TACATTGATAAGACTGATAACATGTGATACACCGAGCACGTGACATAGACTATTTTGACGATGTATGATTTGATTTCCACTGTTTTTCATGATATTGATATTGATATTAATTTGATCATTTTAAATATTTTATACCGATTTATACTATTGACCAGAGTATTGATTTGATTGATATTATTGATACGATAGTTTTTCTTTATGAATTTGTCCGATGTTTGAAGATACGATCGAATTGACGTATGGATTGATTCATTGAGCATTATGGATTTTCTACTTTTATCGATTCTCCTACCGATGATTACGGATTTTATTGATTATGCATTGATTACGGATTTTTGTATCGGCATAGATTCAATGATCATGTGCAAGTGACTGGTGTAGATTTGACTGATTGATATGCATATTGTTTCAGTACCGTGCTTTGATTTCAGTTGTAGGCTTTGGTGACCTGCTGGATTTTTTGAAGCTCATTATATGTGGTTAATATTTTCAGGTCTGGGCAAGGGAGCAGGAATGTGAGGTTGATCTTAGATCTTCAGGTTTTGTTCCTTTTTGTTATAGTTATTCTTTTGTACTCAGGACTAGTTGGAGATGTGATCATTGTTAAGATCCTGAGTATTGTAAATGAACTTTTGGGAATGAAGAGAAATGTTTACTTGATATTTGAAATTATAGATTTTGTTAGACTGTTTATCACTGATTAATGATTATAAATAGCTCTGGTAGAAGACTGATTTAATGGATTTATGGAATAATTCTTTCCAAGTTAGATCTTGCGGCGTCACAATTGGTATCAGAGCAGTGTTATTTGAAGAATTGATTGTTACCAGAGCTGTAGGATTTGATTGAGAGTTGGGTAGAATGGGTAGTTTCAAGTGCATCACTTTGCATACTGTTGACCTCATTTTTGTATGAGGTCACTTGGGCCAATCTTGACCCCAGATCAAGTCAATCTCCAGACCAATCCAAACTCTAGGAGCCTTCTAGACTTTAGACCCTAGGATCTACTCTAGACCCTAGGACTCTTCTAGACTCCAGACCTTAGGATCAATTTAGATCTTAAGTCAATCCAGACCTTAATTCAATTCAAATTTCAATCAAATCCAGATCAAATTCAAAAAAATTTAGACTCAAATCCAGTGCTAAAAGGACAAGTCCTAAGAGTCTTTTTCAGCAAACTTTCAAACATTTCAAAACCCAGCCTAATGACCTCCGATTCAGAGTCTGTCAGTTGCATACTGATGGGACATGTCTCTGGAGGCATCTCTCCAAATCTGAGCATTTTCTGAGGTCCCTAACCCCAAAAATTGAATTGAAATCCATAGGTTGTAAAACACTCAGATATTTACAGCCTATGCCACTAGACTTGCCATCCAGTGGATTTTGACCTTGGAGCTTTCTACAAAGACTCCAATCACCTCCAGATACTTGATTAACACTTATTGATCAATAAAGTGCATTTTGGTAGACCCATTTTGACCCCTAGTTGACCAGGGGTCAAAATGACCAAAATACCCCTATGGGTTTCAAACATCGATTTCAAACCAAACGACCTCTGAATTGCTTGGAACCACCTCCAGCAAGTTTCAAATATCAAACCAAACCTGTTCAACCCAAACCCAGACCCTGGGTCAACCTGGTTGACCAAGTCAACCTAAGTTGACCAAACAGACCCTTAAGGGTCAAAACGGGCATTTGGATCGAATTAACCTCCCAAGACTTTAGGACCACCTTCAATGGTCTCCAAATACCTTTTCAAACCTGTTCAACCTAGACCCATCCTTTGGGTCAACTTGGTTGACTCAGTCAACCTAGGTTGACCAAATCAACTCAAGATTCAAATCCTAATCAAAATCCAATTCAACTAAGCTTTTCAAATGTTAGAGACCCTTCAATCTCATGCTTTGGACCTCTCTAAGTCTAGCATGAGTCAAATCATGGTCTAGTTGACCAAGTCAACACAACAATACTTGGTCAATCCACTTGAAATTCCCTTTTAAACATTCAAGCCTTGATTTCCAAACCTTAAGTCATCTCTAATCCAACACTCCAACACCCATGACATCCTCCAATGCCACCTCATCAGTCCACATGGCAAGTGGACTGGTCAAATGGTCAAGTCAACCTCTTGGGGTGGTCAAAGAGAGTCAAAACCCCTCTTAAGCCTAATTTGCTTTAATCCAAACCACTCCAGCTCATTCCAGCAGCTTTGAGCCACTCTAGAAGCCTCCTAGGGTTTACTCCAGTCTTTGGATCTAGATCCAAGGGCCCTCATTACTTCCATGTGCTCAAGTGGGGACCATAGACCCTTTCCACCTCACATGTCCTTGTGTCCTTGATCCCAGCTTTCCAACCACTCCATGGACATGTGGCAGCATCTAGGAGCTCCCCTAATTCATCCCAGCCCTCCATTCAAGTTGGAGAGACTTGAATAGGGCAAAACCCTAGAGAGAGCCACCATTCTCATCTCAACACCCTCTCACTCAATCTTTTTTTTCCAGAGCTCCTCCAGCATTCAAACACTCTCTAAAATCCTCTCCAGACCTTCCTCCAGCCCTTCCAGGCCTTTCCCCACCAGATCCTAACTCCCAAATATCAATGGGAGAAGAGAGAGGTTTTTAGAGAGAGAATCCATTATTGCAATCATAACTTTCAATCCAGACAGATCTAGCTCTTGGTTCCTTCACCAAAGTTGAAGAGGACATTTCCAGCTTTCCAAAGAGCCTAGGAAATCAAAAATCCATCGGCTAGATTGTAAGTTATTCTAGTTTTAAGTTTAAACTTCATTTTGAAACTGTAGCCAAAATACAATGTATGGAGCTTCCAAACTCCAGACATTATAAGTTTAGGCTACCATCAATCTATGTTTCAATTTTCATCAAGTTTGGTTAAGTATTTTAGAAGATATAGGCATTTAAAAACCTCCAACTTCGGTAGATCAGGACCGTCCGATTGATCATCGGACGGTCCAGATCAGATCTAGAACCCGCGCGCCTAACCTGGGATTCGAACCCGGGTCTCCTGGCCAGACCGCGCGGGTGACGTGGCGCCGTCTGGGCGCTCGGATCGGATCCCGTTTGATCCGATCGGATGGCTGTTGTTCATGCCAACGTGGTTAAGTGACCACGCGGGATCACGCCACGTGTCAAGGCCGCGGCGCAGTGCCGCCGTCCAGCCAATCATTGCCAATGATTGGTTTGGCGGCGCCGGCGGCCCGATTTGACTAAAATGATTTTAAAAATCATTTAAATGCCAAAAAACTTCTAAAATTCATGGTAAATCCAATTTTTCACCAAAATTAGTGTTTTAGGGCTTGTTGGAAAGCTCTTGATCTCTAGTTTTTATTGAAATCAAATTAAACATATTTTGATCACTGGTTTTTGAGAAATATGGGTTTATTTGAAATCCAATTTTCTTAATTTTCTTCCCATCCAGTGGTCAAATGATGTTAAAATTTTGGTGAAACAATTTTGGACATCTTAGGCATTACCTGTAATTTTCTTAGCTCAAGATGTCCACTGGATTGCTATGGGATGAATTTACAAAGCAATGGGTCCATTTTGGACCCAAAACTTTGAAAATTCATAACTCTCTAAATTGGTAGAATTAGGCTTCCTAATTTCTGTGGTGTGTTTGTGTATGTCTAAGGGTTAGATGAACAGAGATTTAGACCCAATTGAATACTAGTGCCACCTAGGAACAATAATTAAGGTCAAGGTCTAGTTAACTTAAAAAAAATCCTAGGAAATTCTACACACACCCAATAGGGGTGAAACTTAAGAACATTAAACCTAGTGACATTATAAACCCCAGGTTAAAATTTCATCTAATTTGGAGTTCATTATGTCAGAAATTTAAGCATGTCAACATTAACCCTTAATTAAGCATTAAAACTTCCAAAAATTACAATAACTCAAGTTTAAATCCAAAAAATACATAAAACCTCTCTAACTGACCAGAATTAAATCTTTAATCAATGAAAATTGAAACCAACCTGATTTGACAGCAATTTAAACCTTAATCTAATTTTAATTAAAAATCACTATTTTATTAATATAATTAATTAATAATTATTAAAAATTCCAAAAACATCCTAAACACTTGGAAATCTCTCCTTAGGTCATTCCTGACTTTTGGAGCTGATTTCAAGGAGTTAGGAGCTCATTTGGAGCAAAATCACAAAAAGGGACTTTAATTAAGGATTTTTCAATAATTCATTAAATACCTCGAATTTCAAACCTTCATAATTAATTCCAAAAAAATCAAAATTGAACAAACTCACTTGAATTCAACTCCTAATAAGGTCTAATATTTATTAAAAATTTTAAACTCCAGAAATCTGCAATATTTCAAAAAGTCAACAAATTGGTCAAACTGTAGTTAAAACTAGTTCAAAACTTCAAACCTTCGTAATAAAATGTAGAAAAATCTGATTTCAACGTACTTACCTTCTAACTGATCGTAGTGAGGTCTAGTATTTTAATAAAATGTTAAATTTCCAGAAAATACTCTTAATCAAAAAGTTAATTTTCAACCCCTTAATTAAGTGATTAAAATATTCAAAAAATTCATAAAATTCAAAATTATTCCAAAATTCCAGAAAATGTTAACTTAATGTTTAAAACATTCAACAAACCTCTTAAAACATAACAACCATCCTAAAGATGAAGTTTATTGGCTGGACTACTCCGGGCTACGGGGCTAAGTGTCCTAAGGAGGCTGGTTCCTCGAGCCTGGTGGCACAACGCCACAAATGGATTCCAAGGGGTGTTAAACCTTAAAAATAGATTAATTATTAATTATCTAACCTTTTAAAACCTCTAATTCAACTACATTAATTTGGTTTATCGGCTGGACTACTCCGGGCTGCGGGGCTAAGTGTCCTAAGGAGGCTGGTTCCTCGAGCCTGGTGGCACAACGCCACGAATCGATTAATGGCAAACTCAAATGAATCAAACTTTAAAAATCAGCAACCAAACACTTTTAATTAAAATTCATTAACTTTCAAATTTTAATCAAATCAAATCACTTAATTATATTGGGTACCACTGGGTAACCCAGGCCTACGAGGCTATTAACTTAGCCCCAAGGAAGGTGAAATAAACTTCACGGCCTCGGTGTGAAACAAAGGTGGTATTCAACAAATAATTAATAATCAATTTTAAAATTAACTTCAAGCCATTAATACTTAAACTCAAATTTAAACCCCTTAAGCCTTTCAACCAACCAGAACCTTAATCAACTTCAATCTAATGATCCTATTTAGGATATATCCAAACCACACGACTTACCTCACACACTATAGATGGTTTGCTAGGAGCACCAACTCTAGTTTTAGGCTAGGCCGGTGTTTACTTTTTGCAGCTGTGTGCCGGGTTTTCGAGTTTTCACTGCATGCTGTTTGCTAGTTTAGAATTGATTGATTGTTTATTTATTTACTGCAATTTGTTGAGCATTTTAAATTTCAAATATATTAATTGCTTGAGATTCATATATCAACTGCTTGAGATCAAATATTAACTGCTTGGGACTGTATATATAAATGTTGATTATTAGGATAACCCTGCAGGATCGAGTCTAGATTTTTCAATTTTGATTAATGTAAATTTGATTTGATTTGTGTTGTAATTTCAAGTGATTTGAGATGGGGTAACATCCAATTTGGAATCCAAAGAGGAAGGGACATCCCTCAGGGGAGAGTCCCTCTCCATTTGGAGCTCCAAATTAGGATGGTTTTGAAATATCCAAAGAGAAAAGATAACACCCCGATTAAGGGGGAGTTTCTTTTCATTTGGATATCCGGACCCGACGATCCAAGAAGCAGCAGAAGGATGAAGAAGTGGATAACGAGAAGACCCATTCTCAAAGTCACTTGAGTCTTAGTACTAGAAATCCGGGTTGTAGTCAGTGGTGCCCGGCCACTTTAATTTTCTGCAAAATTCTGTGATGTAATAATAAAGGGCACTTGCCTACGGACATTCAATTTGATATATTTATTTTGATTGATTTATTTAAATTGATTGCGCATTAGAGATACCTACTTTTCTAGTCTTTTTACCTGCGTGCCGATTTTGATTTGACCTGTAATTCGATCGTAGGCTCTTAAGGACTTAATAAAAAATTTTCTACTTAAATCAAATTAAAAATATTTAGGCTCACATAGAAACTCTAACGAATTTAAGAAGTAAGCCCGGGATCGCCGGAAGTTTTCATTTCATAGCATTCATTCAAATTCAAACTTTTAATTGGGTCGATTAGCATGCATCATATTAGCAACTAATTAAAAAAAAATTTAAATCTTTAATTACATTAGCTTAAGCATCAAACCCAACATAAGTTTAAGGGGTTAATCAGGATCCGCTTTAGATGTCGGCCCCGCTCTCAAAAACTTTTCTTAAACAACGTCCCTACCACTCTACATGAACTGACCGGACTCATAATTTTAAATCGTTTAGGTGGTTTAGCTGGCTCCCCAATCCAGGCCGGGGTAAGACCAGATTCGCATTGCACTAGCTAGGTTCGGGGTGCTAACTTTTAGTGCCCAATTTAGACTTAGGTTCTGAGGCAAGCTCGGGCTATAAGACCTCAACTTCAGGGAATCGAATCCTAAATTTCTAATAAAATTGATCACTTAAACATTAAATCTCTTTCAATCAAATTCGAGCCCAACACTTAGGATAGGTTGGAGTGTTTTCTGAATTATTTCAGAATCTTAAAAATATTCCCTACTACTCTTCCTTTGACTCCAAAAATAACTGTTCAACATTGATCCAATCCCGATTGAAAATTCCTACCCTTTACCTCCTTTGACATCCAGCTTTGAAAATCTAAATAAAATTTACACCGCTATTTTAATCGAGAGTTTTCGTAGGAAATTTCGATTTCCTACGATGTAATTAACTATGAGGGCTTGCGCTCGTAGGAGATTTAGAAACCCAGAATTGATTTTCAAAACCAATTTTTTAAAAACTCTAATTAATTCTCTTTGGGAAATTTAAATTCAACGATCATTTTCATCATTTTCAAACGATCAATAGTGATTGATAATTTCTTTCCTCGGATTGATATATCAATTACTATCGTGATTTTGATTATGATATTAATGATCTTTTTATCCAAATTAGCGTAGTCAAATAATTGATTAAATTCCATTTTGATCCTCCGGGGTCAAATGTGATTCTCCCTTTGAGTTTGACTACGATAATCCGGATAAAGTTGAGATTCTGAAATTTGAACCCATTAGCGAACGATATGATTATCTCCTGAGATGATATACTGTTCATAATGACGCGTTCAATTTTAAAATTCAAAATTAAAAATATTCCCAAAGAAAATTAATACATTTTCAAAATATAACTATATTTTTTTAATCAAAACACATACATAGTTGTATGTGTGTATCATTCAGATTATACTGAACTATGCAGCTGAAAGGTAAATGGATAATTCAAAATCAAATGTACCAAATGAGCAACACAGTGCAGCTCCAGTACCTTCAGAAAGTACGATGCAGTTGGCTACTATTATAGCACAGGTAATGGGAGAAGCACAGAGTAAGTTAGCTGGAAATAAAGAAGAAAAAGCAGATAAGTATTTACCGACATTTCATAAGTTGAAGCCTCCGTTATTCAAAGGAGCTGTAGGACCTCAGGATGCTGAAGATTGTATAATGAGGATAGAAAATATCTTTGACAGCATGCACTGTCCGAAAAATTGGAAGGTGCCTTTAGCTGTGTTCCTGTTTGAAGGAGAAGCAGAGAGATGGTGGATTGGACAGCAGGATTGCGCCCAGAACGTCCCCGACATTGAGAATACACATTTTATTTAATAAATTTGGATCGTCTAAAGTGTCAAAAAAATTCAAAGGCGGCTCAAATATGATGTAAATATATGCACTATGAAAGAAGCGAGGCCTCGACGATGCTCAAATGACCTCCAATTGATGAACGGATAGCTCCATTGCATCCAGAACGTCGTCGACATTAGAAGTATATATTTTACTTGATTAAATTGGATCGTTTGAAGTGGTGTCGCAAATGTCAAAGGCGATTTAAATATGATGTGAATGCATGCATTTCGAGAGAAATTAGCCTTGTCGGTGACTGAATGATGTCTGATAGACAAACGGACCGTACCATTATGTCCGGAACGTCGTTGGCATTAGGAATATATATTTTATTTGATTAAATTGGATCATTTGATACGGTGTCGTAAATTTCAAAGGCGGTTCAAATATGTTGCGAAGACGCGCATAAAGAGGGGGAATTAGCCTCGATGATGATCAAACGATGTCCGATCACAAAATAGACTGCGTCATTGGATTCGAAATGCCGTCAATATTATGAATACAGTGCCAATTTGTTTGAATGAAGTTTTGCGTGCAAATCGAGACAACACGCACTTCGAGGGAATTAAGCCTCATCGCCGCCCAAATGACGTCCGATGGCAAAACGGACTGCTCCATTACGACCGGGACGTCGGCAATACCCTAAATGCACTACCAATTTGTTTAATATCTATGTTTGATGAATTTGACACGTTAAACGAGTTGACTATACGCATTTCGAGGTGACATGCGCACAAATTCCGAGGAAATCTCTCAAATCAAGATTGTTTCAGTGGCTGTGCATCAATATGCTCATTAATTAATGCAATTACCAATTAAGGAAAATCATTATTAACATCACAGATGAATCTAACCAAAACAATGTAAAGTCAAATGAAATGTCAAAATCTCATTAATCTCACCTCGTATCTCTTCGGATCTCTGCTCTGATTCCCAGATTTACGCTGGTTAATTCGCGTCTAAGTCCCGCAGATCCTGTGCCTCGATTGCCGCTTTGTTAATCTCGTTAAAATGAAATGGACAGAGTCATTTGTGTATTCTGATCTTCCGAGAGAAAGCCACTACCCGCAGAAGATTTCCACTGTTCTAAGCTCTGTCGAGCCGATCCTTTTCCCACGCTCGTTCTCAGCTCCGTCCGGCTCTACTGCTCAAAATATTATCGCTCAAGCGACCGCCCTTCACCTTAAGGCAGTTATCTATTCAACAACTCAGGTAAGGAAAGGTTTGCTCTGCTTATTTCTACATGAGATCTTCTTCTCCTAGCCAAACAACAGTAGCCAACTTCTTTCTTCCTGCCAAGATATTTCTTCACACTCAAGTTTTTTTTTTACCTCACAAACAATCCTTCAAAGTCTGATCCAAGTCGTCCCTGTAGCCGTGCAGCCGAACCTCTCCCTTCTCGTTTGAGAACAACACCCAGTAGCTGCTCGTTCCTTCCTCACCGTGCTCGACGTCCGATGGTTTTCATCCAACTCTCTTCTTCCTGAAGTTGGCGACTCCTCAAACCACCACAAAACTTTACTTCTCTGATTCTCATGACCGCTTCTCCTCTTCTATATAGCTGTTCGCAAGCCACATCAAGCCAAAAAAAAAAATCGCTGCACCTTCTGATCATTTCCCCCGTGAAACTACAGCTTCAAGCTCTCTTTTTTTTTTTTTGGGACATTTAGGCCATTTAAGGCAAACTCACACACACAACGCATACACATAGACTTGAACCCTGGACCTCTTAGTTGGAAGTCTAAGCTCTCAACCAATAGGCCAAGGAGAGTTGTGTCTCTTTTTCTTTACCTAACCCGCTTTACTGCTCCTGCCATGTGAGAATCTACAGATACACATATATTATTTTATATAAAAGAAGATGGCAGCTTTTTTTTTTCTGAGCAAAGAAAAGAATAAAGCTTGATCTTGAATTTCCCACTTCCAATAGCACTCATGCAAATATTTATTTCCCTGCCATCTTTTGCTTTTCATTTATTTATTATTACTTTTATTTGATGACCATTATTTTTTTGGGGAAATTAGGGGCGAAAGCCCATAGCATTATAACATGAAAAATAATACAAGAAAGGAATCGACTGCAACCACAGCCAACCAGTTACCGCCGATCAAAAAAACCTATTAGCAAAAGCTGCATAAAAAAGGAAAAACAAATACAACTATCAGCTTGGCTGCTGAATAAAAGAAAAGAAATAATCAGCTAAACCAAATGGAAAATTGCCAAAAGACAAAACTGGCAGAAGCAGACATGAACCAAAAAAGTTCCCAAGCCTTGAAATCCTGGACTCAGAGATAATCATAGAGGCGCGGCTGATACATGAATCCCTGGTTGCCCGTAGACCTTCCAAGGGATCTGTGAACGTCATCATTGTCGAGGAATCGCTAATCTGTCGGGTCATAACGGATGTAGGGACAGAACTAGAGAGCCAGTCACACCGGCCATAAAGATACCGGACTTCCAAAATATCCATAAAATGAGAGAAATTCTCCAGAAAACCAGCCACCAAAACTTCTGAAGTTTCCAGCATTATGCAATTCCAGCCGATAAGAATTTCCCCAATCTCCTTCCAAATTATCCATAAAACAAGAGAAACAATGCCAAGGAGTATAAACAATCCATATAAAAATAGCAGAAAAAAGGAATTACTCCAAAAACTCCTTAAATCTTTCCACCAGCTTATCATAAGTTCTCCATTTACCAATTTTTGCACGAATGACAGTAGTAATGACTGTTTTAACATAATCAGGACTGTTCCAAGCATTAGTGAATCTCCTAACATTTCTTTCTCTCCATATGTAATACACAGCCACAGAAATAGCCAAAAAATAGCAGTTTTTTTCATCAGTATTATAATTGGCATTGCAATTGATAAAATCAAGAACCTGAAACAAATTTGGCCTAAAAAAGAAGCAATTGAGGGCGGGCAGCAATGAGCAAATGACAGTGAAAGTAAAGTAACAGCTAAAGAAAATATGAGAATGAGTCTCATTATGCCCTCTACAGAAGTCACACAGAGGAGAAACCAGAATTCCCCTTAAAATAAGCTTATCAGCACATTTAAGCTTACCATTAATAGCCATCCAAGAGTAACAAGCATACCTCAAAGCACTCTTTTTATGCCAAATGAATTTAAACCAATTCACATCCTCCATATAATCATAAAAATGGGAAGTAAAAGTCTTAAAAGTAGGCTTAGAAACACCAGCCCAATGCACACCATAAGTCTCCTCAACAGTAATTGTAAGAATTTAAAGTTTAATATCAGACGGTAACCAATCAGGCAAGGACCAAGCCCCGTTAGAAATGAACTCCTTCACCTCACAGCCAACCAGATTAGCATCAAAGAAACGGTTACCTAAGCAGTCACCACAGAACCAAGGATCCCAAAGCATAGAATAATTGCAAGCATCAGCAACCTTAAAATTAAAAATGGCTTTGGTTTGAGTAGCAGTAATACACACTTGTTTCCAGAATTTGGTAGCAGTTATTGGTGGAGATTTCCAAGGAGAAAGAAATCTACATTTGAACCAGTTACCCAAAGGAGATTGAGTATATTACATACGCCAAATGAAAGAGCAGAAAACCCCGTGATACATAGAATCAAAGGAGGGAATTCCTAAGCCACCCTTAATCTTAGGTTTAGTGACAGCTTTCCAAGAGATGAAATGCATTTTCTTATCTTTAATATTCCCAAAGAACAGAAACTTGGAACATAATTTGGTAATAACCTTACGACAAGCTTTAGGTATGATGGCGCCCCTAATCCAGTAGGCAATAGTATTGGAGATAGTAAATTTAATAAATTGCACCCTACCTGCAAAAGAAAGGAAACGTACTTTCCAACCCTCAAGTAGAGCAGAAATTCTGCTCAGTAGGGATTGGAAGTGAGTGAAATTAATTCTGTTGTAGGTGATAGGCAATCCCAGGTAAGTGAGAGAGCTCTCAATGGAGGAGATACCCAAAATAGATGCAAGGAACTCAGCATTTCCCACCCTCTTAGAGAAAAGGATAGAGCTCTTAGTAGGGTTAATATAAAGCCTGGAATCTTCAGAAAAAGTAAGCATAGTATCCTTAAGGTAGAACAAGTTGCCGGCAGAGGCAACCCAAAGACCAAGAGGTCATCAGCATACATGAGGTGCTTAATAGAGAAGATCCTTGATTCAGTTCGACAAAAGAAGATTGTTGCAGGCATTGAGAAAGTCCATCCATAGCAATGCAAAAAAGTAACGGAGAAAGGGGGCATCCTTGGCGCAGCCCCAAAGATGAACTAAAAAACCCTTCTAGAGAACCATTAAGGCAAATTGAAAAATGGACATCCTTAATACAGCCTTTCACCCACGCAATGAATTTATCCGGGAAACCTTTAAGTTTTAACCTATGAAGAAGAAAATTCCTAGAAACGGAATCAAAAGCCTTTTTAATGTCCAGTTTAGCATAGAAAAACTTTTGCTGGCCTTTAAAAACTTTAAGCAACTCATTAGCTAAGATAATGTTGTCCATAGACTGTCTATTAGCAATGAAACCCGCTTGGCTATCATGAATAATGTGTGGTAAGATAGGCTTAAGCCTATTAGAAATAAGTTTAGCCACAATTTTGTAAAAGATGTTACAAAGAGAAATTGGCCTGAAATCAGAGATACTAGCAACATGAGAACCTTTAGGAATGAGTGTTATAGCCGTAGCCTTAGCCTTGATAGGCATGTTACCAGTAGCAAAGAAATGTCTAACAATAGCACAAAGCCTAAACCCAATAATGTGCCAGGTTTGTTAATAGAAACTAAAAGAAAAACCATCCGGACCAGGAGTCAAATCAGTTTTCCCAGCAAAAACCACATCCTTAATATCCTTATCAGTAAAAGGCTCAATCAAAGAGTTACACGCGGTTGTTGGAACCAAATTTCCAACAGGAATAGACACCTGGTCATTCCTAAAGTGATCAGAGACATTAAAAAGGCCTTTGAAATGTTCAATAAGCTCCACCGCAATATTCTGATGCCCCGTGATAAGACCCTGGCTAGAAGAGATTTCCTTAATCAAATTCCTGTTGGATCTAGATCTTATTTTAGTGTAAAGGAAGCCAAGGTCATCTTCCCCATGAGAGAGCCAATACGATTTTGCTCTTTGAATAATCCAAGAGGACCATTCCAATTGTAATAAATTGAGGTTCTTAGTAGCAGATTTGAGATTGGAGTTAAGATGAAGGTCCAGAGGAGAAGTTTGTAAAGCATTAATGCATTGCAATTGATGATTCTTAGCTTCCAAGATAGCATTAGACAAAAAGGAAGAAGAAGACCAATCCATACCCTTGATCTTATTTTTCAGAAACTTCAAACAGTTGTAGAAAGCAGAGATAGGGCTAGCCTTATTAGGACTGTTGAAAGCAGTAAGCAAAACCTCCCAAAAATCATCCCTATTGAGCCAAAATTTCTTGAACATGAACCTAGAGTAGGTTCTATTCACAGTGTTTGCCAACAAAATAAGCGGAGAATGGTCAGAACCAAAAGGAGAATCAACCTTGTAATGGGAGTTAGGGAAGAAATCCAAAAAACTAGAATTCACTAAAATTCTATCCAGCTTTATGTGGATTGGTAAATCAATCCTTTGATTAAACCAAGTATAAAGAAGACCTACAGAGGAGAGGTCTTGCAGTCCACTATTAAAGATAAAATTACTTAACTCCCCCAAACGGCCACTAGGTAAAGGGGCCCCTCCAGCCTTCTCAAACTCATATCTATAACAGTTAAAATCTCCCATGATAGCCCAGGGAAGATTAATGCTATTAGAAATCTGAAGCAAAGAGTCCCAAAGAACCTTCCTATCATCCGGCTGATTAGCTGCATAAATGACAGATAAAAAGATCAGTGGGGAGGAGCCCGAAGAGAATAATCCATGAATAATATGAGAAGAAAAAAGGAAGGAGAAAAGGAAACAGCAGTGGAATCCCACTTGAGCCAGATCCTACCCGGATTAGAGAAAGCAAAATTATCACAGCACAGTTCATTATCAAAAAGCTTATGGGAATGACAAAATCAAGGATCAGAAGACATAGAAGGTTGAATCTTAGCTTCTAAAATACCTAGAAGCTTGAGATTATGAGAAGAAATGAGGTCTTTGCACATAGCAACTTTGAGGGGATTGTTAAATCCTATCACATTCCACGAAGCAAAAGGAGGTAAAGACATGGTTAACATGGGTTTTTTACCTTTTTGGCAGATTTGGCTTTGGTTTTCTTGGGGGGAGAAACCTTTTTGGACGTCGGTCTGGTTTTAGAGGAAGTGGCGGGAGGATGCACCTTGGAGCCAATGGAGTTCTTGTTTGAATAGTTGCTATTTGAATGATTTATATTTGTGCAACTTATGTAGTTTTGATGATTCCAAACATTATTGTTCAGATGTATAATTATCTCCTAACAATTTAGAAGATTTGCACTTGCTCTTGTGTATACTAACATTTCAGGAAAATCAGACTCCAGACTACGAAAACTTCAAATCAAATTCAACATGAGAAATTTTGTTTATTTGAAGTGTCTTTTCTTTGAATTAATTTTGAAAGGGAGTGATTGTAATTGAGTGAATAAAATCACACACACAAACTAAGGAGATCTTGAAATTCTATACTGATCGTACAGGACGATATATATCGTACTGGACGATCTGTCAGTTATCTCCTATAGAGCATTTGGAACGAATAGGAACTTGCTTCGAAAAATTTTTCTAAGTCCTATTCGTCAAGGACGAATTTTTATATCGTCCCCGGCGATGGGCGCTCTGGAAAATTTTCGTACAGACGAAAATAAATTTCGTACCGGACGAACAGCTCTCTGGAAAATTTTCGTCCAGACGAAACCATATTATCGTCCCCGGCGATGGGCGCTCTGGAAAATTTTCGTCCAGACGAAATAAATCATCGTCCAGGACGATCGGCTCTCTGGAAAATTTTCGTCCAGACGATCAAATTTTCGTCCAAACGATAAACCGACTTAGGACAGTTTTCAGCAGTTTCTAGAACCGACCTTGTAATAACCGTTCGTACTGGACGAACCTAGTTCGTACAGGACGATCAGCTGTACGAAGTCATTTCGTACACATATACAAATTGGGTCGTTTCAGATCGTTTAAGTAAAATCGTCCAGGACGATCCACGATCATACCGGACGATCCACTGCGTACAGAATTGAAAACTTGCAGTTTTTGGGCGGTTTTTCTTGTCTTTTGTATAAATACTTCAAATTAGACTGCCACCCAATCTTTTTGTCATTTGATCTTCGTGCCTATTGAGAGAATAGTCAAGGGGAGAGTGGAAGAGAGCATTCAAAGGAGGATTCCTACCATTGGAGCAAGAAGGCTTCACTTGGATTGCTAAGGTAAGAATCTCTACTTGTGAAATTGGATTCCTTCACTCTTTTCTTTCTTTCTTTTAGGTTCTTGTGAGAAGATAATTCAAGAAGGTCCGGTTCTCTGCCGACACTTGGAGAGTGTGAACAGCCGTGGGTTCTCTGCCTACACTAGGAGAGTGTAAAAGGAAGAAGGTTCTCTGCCTACACTTGGAGAGTGTGAACAGCCGTGGGTTCTCTGCCTACACTAGGAGAGTGTAAAAGGAAGAAGGTTCTCTGCCTACACTTGGAGAGTGTGAACAGCCGTAGGGTTCTCTGCCCACACTAGGAGAGTGTAAAAGGACGACGGTTCTCTGCCAGCACTGTGGATTGTGTAAAAGGACGACGGTTCTCTGCCGCACCGGGGAGTGGTGAAAAGAGGGTTTTGTACAGGCTTCTCCGCCTTGCTGTGGGTGCTAAAGGAGAGTCACTTTGTGGTATTAGTGCAATACTCAGAGGGTGCCTCTGAGGAGTGGATGTAGGTCTGGTTATAGACCGAACCACTATAAATCTGGTGTCATTTACTCTATTGCTTTTACGTTTCCGCATTTTAAATTTCTGTTTTAACAACTCTGTGGTTGAAAAACATTTTTCTACAAACTTTAAAAGACAATTTCATTTCGGTTCAACTTTAATTTTAAGAGGGTTTAAAATTTTTTAAAAACTACCAATTCACCCCCCTCTTGGTAGCCTTGGGACATTTACTTAGGCTTAACAACCTAATTACTAGACTCAACAAGTGGTATCAGAGCATTGTTTCAAAATCATAAGTTTGAACTACTTTTTGATTAACGTAGATGGCTACATTTGGAAACCGAAACACTCCTGAGGGTTACTCTATCACTAGACCTCCACTGTTTGACAATATTCCTTTTGATTTTTGGAAAACACGCATGTCTACTTTCTTACAGTCACTTGACTATCGCATGTGGATGTTAGTCCAGGAAGGTTACACAAAACCAACTAGATTAGTTGATGGAATTAGGGTAGATGCACCCTATGCAGATTGGACTATAGAAGAACGTGACTTAGCACAATTAAATGCAAAATGTTTAAATAGTTTCTTTTGTGCTTTAAAATCTGAAGATTACATGCGAGTTTCTACTTGTAAAAGCGGAAAAGACATATGGGATAGACTTTGTATTACTTATGAAGGGACAAATGAGGTTAAGCAATCTAGGCTAAATATCTTGTTACATGACTACGAACTATTTCGCATGAAACCTAATGAATCTATATCTGACATGTACACAAGATTCACTCAAATTGTCACCTCTTTGCATGCACTTGGTAGGGAATTAACTAATGCTGAAATGGTTAATAAGATTCTTCGTTGTTTACCTACTGCATACGATGCTAAAATTACTGCAATTACAGAGTCAAAAGATCTGAACATTTATTCTATTGACAATCTTCTTGGTTCACTCATTGCTTACGAGCAAGGAGTAAGTCAAAGAAAGATTGATGTAGGTGAACAAAGAAAGGACAAGAATATTGCACTAAATGTGGAAGAGTCAGAAAGTGAACACTCACAACCTGAGGATGAAGATGATATAGCACTGATGACTAGACAATTCAAAAGCTTTTTAAAGAGGAAGCAGAAGAGACGCCAGCAATGGAATAGAGGTAAGTATAATAGAAATGGCAAGGTTTCTAATGAAGTAATTTGTTATGAATGCAGGAAACCAGGCCATATAAAGACTGACTGTCCAAAACTCAAAGCCTCTCCTAGCAAGGAGAAGGTAGAGGAGAAACCAATGGTAAAGAAGGGCAAGAAGAAGTTTCAAAAGGCTTTTTGGGCGGACTCAGCTTCAGACTCATCTGAGACTGATAAAGAAGAAGAAGTCACCAACCTTTGCTTGATGGCAGATAAAGCTGAACAATCAGATCAAGAAGAGGTATGTGATTTAACTTATAATGAATTGTTTGAAGTTTCTGAACACATGCATGATGCATATAGGAAAACTAAAAAGATGCATGCTAGTATAGTTTTAGAATTGGAAGAGCTTAATAAGGAACACGAAATCCTTAGGAAAGATCATGCTTTAATTGATAGCAACCACATGAAACTACTTGATGAATATGATGACTTGAATAAAAATTTTGAGAATTTAAAATCATCCTACGTGCTGAACTTGAAAAAGAATTTGAGAAATTTAAGGATGAATCTGAGCACAAGACATATAGAGTCAATTATACAAATCGAATCTTGGAAGAAATGAATTCATTTTATAAACTTACTATAAGTGCTCTCGAGGATAATAGGATCCCCCCTAAACATGAAGATTTTACAAATCCTAAGTATTATCCTAAATTTATGAAATCCCTTAGAAGACAATCATATGAGAGAAAACATAGGAATATTTTTCCTAATGTTAAATGTAACAATTGTGGATTTTTGGGACATATATCTCACACCTGCACTTTAAAGATAAAACCTAATCTGGTGTGGAGATCTAAGATGCAAAAATCTAGACATATCACACATGCATCTGATTATAAATTTCATAAAGGTGAACCCAAACTAGTTTGGGTTCCCAGGTCTAACATTTGAGAATTTTGCAGGTATACTCTCACACAAGACCTCGTGAGAGTATATGGTACCTGGACAGCGGATGTTCTAAGCACATGACTGGAGATACTGCTCAATTCATAACGCTGGAAGCCAGGAGTGGAGGCAAGGTTACACTTGGAGATAATACCACAAAGAAAGTGGTTGGATCAGGTATGATTGGAAACTTGAAAAACTTTTTCATAGATAATGTTTTATTAGTTGAAGGCTTGAAACATAATTTGCTTAGCATAAGTCAGCTTTGTGATAAGGGCTATAATGTAAAATTTTTACCTACTAGCTGCATAATTAGCCTAAATGGAAAAATTGTTTTAAATGGAAAAAGGGTGAACAATGTTTACATGCTAGATTTAAATTGTATTCAATCTCCTACTGCTTTTTGTTTGAAAACTGTTTCTGATGAATCATGGCTTTGGCATAGGAGACTTTGTCATTCTAGTATGAAAAATCTTAGAAAAATTACCAAAAAGAATTTGGTGAGAGGATTACCTAAACTAGACTTTACTAAGGACCATCTGTGTGATGCATGTCAATTAGGAAAACAAGTAAGGTCCTCATTTAAGTCCATTAAAGATCTTAGGACAAGTAAACCTTTAGAAATTCTACACATGGATCTTTTTGGACCAGTAAGCACTGTTAGTCTAGGAGGAAAGGTATATGGATTTGTTATAGTAGATGATTTTTCAAGATTCACCTGGGTTAAATTTCTTTTTCATAAGAGTGAATCATTTGAGGAATTCAGAAATTTTTCAACTTGGATACAAAGAAAACTAGGATGTGAAATAATTCTCTATACAAAGTGATCATGGAGGAGAATTTGAAAATGAAAGATTTGAAGATTTCTGTAAAGAAAAGGGGATTGATCACAATTTTTCTGCACCTAGAACTCCTCAAAAAAATGGAGTAGTTGAAAGAAAGAACAGAACATTAATAGAAGCCGCCCGAGCAATGTTAGCAGAATACTCTCTTCCTAGGTATTTTTGGGCTGAGGCGGTTAGCACTGCATGCTATGTTCTGAATAGGGTGAATGTGAGATCTAATTTGAATAAAACACCCTATGAGTTGCTAAAAAGAAGAACACCAAATTTGTCTCATTTGCATGTATTTGGTTGCAAGGTGTTCATACATAATAATGGAAAATCTGCCTTAGGAAAATTTGATCCAAAATCAGATGAAGGAATTTTTGTTGGATATTCAAGTGTTGGAAAATCTTATAGAGTATTCAACAAAAGAACTTTAGTCATTGAAGAAACCACACATGTTGTTTTTGATGAAATTGGAAACATGGAAGAGCCAAAAGTTGTTGAAGAAGAAATTGAAGAAAACTCTCAAAAGATAGATAGATTAAATTTGGAAGAAAATGTGGAAGAAAATTTAGAAAGAGAAGACCCTTTGCCTAGAGATTTGAGATTTTCTAAAAACCACCCAAAGGAATTAATCATAGGTGAACCAAGTGAGGGTGTTAGAACTAGGCGTGGATTAAACAAGGAAGTCAATCATTCAGCCTTTATTTCTACTGTTGAACCCACTAACATTGATCAAGCACTTTCAGATGAATTTTGGATATTGGCCATGCAAGAAGAGTTGAATCAATTTGTAAGAAATAAAGTTTGGGAACTAACTACAAGGCCAAAAGATCAAAGTGTTGTTGGAACCAAGTGGGTGTTCAAGAATAAAATGAATGACTCAGGAGTAGTCATTAGAAATAAGGCTAGATTAGTAGCTAAGGGGTATAACCAAATTGAAGGAATTGATTTTGAGGAAACTTTTGCCCCTGTAGCTAGACTTGAAGCAATTAGGGTTTTACTAGCCTTTGCCTGTTTTAAAGGTTTTAAATTGTTTCAAATGGATGTCAAAAGTGCCTTTTTAAATGGAATAATTGAAGAAGATGTTTTTGTAGAACAACCTCCAGGTTTTGAAAACTCTAAATTTCCAAATCATGTTTTCAAATTAAAAAAGGCATTATATGGATTGAAACAGGCACCTAGGGCTTGGTATGAGAGGTTAAGCACCTTCCTACTTGAAAGATCTTTTGAAAAAGGAAGTGTGGATACAACTCTCTTTTTAAGGAAAATTGGAAAGGATATACTTATTGTTCAAATTTATGTGGATGACATCATCTTTGGATCTTCAAATAAACATCTTTGTGATGATTTTTCTAAAACAATGAGTAGTGAATTTGAAATGAGTCTAATGGGAGATTTAAATTACTTTCTAGGTTTTAGCATTAAGCAACTTGAGGAAGGTACTTTTCTTAGTCAAACCAAATATATTAAGGACATCCTCAAAAAATATGAAATGGACAATGCTAAACCTGTTAGTACACCAATGAGTTCTTCAGTTCAGTTAGATAAAGACCTTAAGGGAAAATCTGTTGATCAAAAGAAATTTAGAGGGATAATTGGATCTTTACTTTACCTTGACTGCTAGCCGACCAGATATTATGTTTAGTGTTTGCTTATGTGCTAGATTTCAATCAGATCCAAAAGAATCACATTTGACAGCAGTGAAAAGGATTTTAAGATATCTACTAGGAACTCAAAACTTAGGAATTTGGTATCCTAAGTTTAGCTCTTCATTTGAAATTATAGGTTACTCAGATTCTGACTTTGCAGGCTGTAGAGTGGATAGGAAAAGCACTTCTGGAACATGTCAATTCATTGGAAATTCATTAGTTTCATGGTCTAGTAGAAAACAAAATTCAGTGGCACTATCTACTGCAGAAGCAGAATACATTGCATTAGGAAGTTGTGTGGCACAAGTACTTTGGTTAAAACAACAGTTGATTGACTTAGGATTAACTATAGGCACTATTCCAATTTATTGTGACAATACTAGTGCTATTTGCATTTCCAAAAATCCTATTCAACATTCTAGAACCAAACACATTGATATAAGGCATCATTTCATAAGGGATCATGTATCCAAAGGAGAAATTGAACTCATACATGTTTCAACTGAAAATCAACTTGCAGACATTTTTACAAAACCTTTAGCCTTTGATACCTTCAGTACTTTAAGAACAAGGCTTGGTGTTATTGATTTGAATGCTTAACCAAAATGTCTTTGCAACATTGATATTTGTTGTATTTTGTTTTTGTGATTTTGTGAATTTTTGTGTTTTTGTATGAATTGTTTTTGAATTTATGTTTTTATCTTATGTTTTCTGTGTTGTTGATTATTTTTTGTTATTTTTGTTAATTTAAAAATTTAAAAATCAAAAATTTTTTTTTGGAGATCGTCCAGGACGAAATTTTTCGTACAGGACGATGTGTTAAGAAACAGTTTGCGCGAATTTAAACCGTTTTGAGAGCAGTTTTTTATTGGATCGTCTGTACGATCTGTGATCGTCCAGTACGAATTTTTTTTCTCTCTCAAACGTCGGGACGATTGAATGCAGCGGTTGAGTGGATAAGACAGTTTTTAATACGAATTTCGTCTGTACGAAATTTTTTCGTATGTACGAACATGTGTCGATTCATTGTAGGGGACGGTTTTCAAGAGTCATTAAAACGAAACGCTTTTCTGATCGTCTGTACGAAATATTTTCGTATGTACGATCGGTCAAGTCAAAAAGCCTGTACGAAGGGACGCATCGTAAGTTGTGTTGAATACGAAAAGTCGTTACATTTTGGACGAATTGGATCGTCTGTACGAAATTACTTCGTCCAGACGAACGATAATTTTTCGTCCAGGACGAATATTTTCGTCCAGGACGAACATATCGTTTTTCTTTAAATATGAGGGCTTTCAAACTTGAAAATCACACTTTCAAACATCTTTTTCAATCCCTTTCTACATCAAATCAACTATGGCCTCCTCTAGCAAGAGACAAAAAGTTTTGGTGAAGAAACCCAACAGGAATGCTCCAGACAACTTCCTTTCCAAAGCAAATGAGGAATCTTTTCCTCGTTTTGCTTCTGCAAAAATCACTCCGTCTCGCATTCTTATCCAAACGGAGTTGAAATTTCGGGTATTACACCTCTTTGCCTCAACCCAATTTCATTTCATTCTCTCTCTTGTCCACTTCTACAATAAGCAAACCTTCCATTACTTCCTAGCCAACATGAGTTTCAATTCTGACCACTCTATCATTAGTTCTTTTGTTTTTAAGAAAAAAGTTGAGATCACCAAGCACGACCTTGGTGCATTTTTAAACTTAAGGACTGAAGGATATAGAGCTCACACCCTAATGTCAGAAAACGTCTTCCATTGGTATGAAATCAATAGGGTAATTAGAGAAAATGGAATTGACAATCATGTTGCTAGAGTGGCCGGTATGACCCAAGATGCCCGAATCATCCAGCATATCCTTAGATCCTCAATTATTCCTAAAGCTGGTGATAGGATTAACATTACTCCTCTTCTTTCTTGTCTAACTTTTTTAATCATGAAAAGACAACCTATTGATGAAGCCCAACTCATCCTAGATCATATCTATGGGCTTTCAGAAATAGGACATCCTAATCAGAAAAGGAAGAAGAATATTTCTTTAGGGCACTTGATTTGTTATGTTTTGGAGAAGAAGTACAATATAGTCCATCCTGATGAGGAATATGAAGAGCCAGTTTATTACAACGATGCATCTTTCAGACTGCTATTCAGGGAGGAAAAAGAAAAAGAAAAAGCACATGATAGTGCTTCAGAAGAAGAAGAAGAAGGAGTGCAAGCTTCTGCTTCTCAATCAGATTACCAGAATCTGATTGAGAGATTTGATAGACTAGAGACTCACCTTGATCAAAGGTTTGATCAATTTGATGCTCATCTTACGCAGCAGCAACATGACATTGGTAATATTAGAGATGAAGTTCATGAAATAAATACCAATGTAATGTTAATGGCCTCCTACTTCAATCTCTTTGGCGGCATTCCTCCTCCTCCTCCTCCAGAACAGTAGAAGTTTTTTTTATGTGTGTCTGATGTTTTTTTTGTTTTGTTGTTATGTTTTTTTTTTTTTGTTTAAGTTCAATGTTTTTATGTAATTTTCTTTTTAATTAATGAAAGTTTGTTTGTCTTAGATTTGTTTTGAAATGTGGCTAATCTTTATGAATTTCATTAATATTATTTTTAATCTACATTGTGCTCAAATTTGATTGTAATATGAGATTATCTATATTAGAAAATCTAGACTTTCTAAATTTATAATTTGTTTATAACTTGTTGTAGTTAGAATTTTTAAGTTCATGTCTATTCATTTAGACTACATAAAATTTAATATTATTATTGCAATTTTGATGTTATCTTATTTTGTATTTCTATGCTCAAATGATGTTTATGCACCTAGAAATATTTGAAATGTTAGATTATAGATTTTGGAAAGAATTGGTCAAATTACTCTTGAAAATTGTACAAATGTACAAAAATCAAAAGGGATTCGCAAAAATTGTTTAAAGTGAAAAAGAGGCACAAAATAAGCACAACCAAAGACAAATGCACAAAAATGTGCCCCAAAACTTTGAAAAGATGTGCAAAGCACCACATGTGGTAATTCTCTTCTTTCCAAATTCGTTTAATCTCTTAATTCAAGTTGATCTAATGTTCATTTATATTCTATTGAACTTTGAAATATAGAATTTTTTTTTACATCTCACTTGTAATGATTTTCAATAATCAAAATGTCTAAATTGAATCATGTCTTTGATAAATTCTTCTTACTTACAATGTTATATCATTTCATAAATTTATGAATTTCTATGATTGACCTAATATCTTTAGTTTAAAATTGCATACTCTATGTCAAATCACAATTTAGATTAAATTTTAACAATGAATTTCATATTATTATTTACATTTCTTGTCTTTTTCTTCTTCACTTTTTGTTGCTGTCAAAAAGGGGGAGAAATTATTATGTTTGTATTTTTGTTTTGTTTGTGTTTTGTGTTTTCTGTTAAAATTTTTGAAAAAAAAAATTTTAACAAACAAAAATTTTTGTTCTTTAATGCCTCCTTAATTTTTAATGTACTCATAAATTCAGGGGGAGTTTAGGAGATAAGAGATTATGTTTTAACTTGAAACCATACTAATAATAATTGTTTTGCCATCATCAAAAAGGGGGAGATTGTTTGAATAGTTGCTATTTGAATGATTTATATTTGTGCAACTTATGTAGTTTTGATGATTCCAAACATTATTGTTCAGATGTATAATTATCTCCTAACAATTTAGAAGATTTGCACTTGCTCTTGTGTATACTAACATTTCAGGAAAATCAGACTCCAGACTACGAAAACTTCAAATCAAATTCAACATGAGAAATTTTGTTTATTTGAAGTGTCTTTTCTTTGAATTAATTTTGAAAGGGAGTGATTGTAATTGAGTGAATAAAATCACACACACAAACTAAGGAGATCTTGAAATTCTATACTGATCGTACAGGACGATATATATCGTACTGGACGATCTGTCAGTTATCTCCTATAGAGCATTTGGAACGAATAGGAACTTGCTTCGAAAAATTTTTCTAAGTCCTATTCGTCCAGGACGAATTTTTATATCGTCCCCGGCGATGGGCGCTCTGGAAAATTTTCGTACAGAC
This sequence comes from Dendrobium huoshanense, assembly GCA_016618105.1. Classification (NCBI taxonomy): domain Eukaryota; kingdom Viridiplantae; phylum Streptophyta; class Magnoliopsida; order Asparagales; family Orchidaceae; genus Dendrobium; species Dendrobium huoshanense. Next base: position 34,648,463 of record CM028354.1, on the reverse strand, counting down.
GAAAATAAATTTCGTACCGGACGAACAGCTCTCTGGAAAATTTTCGTCCAGACGAAACCATATTATCGTCCCCGGCGATGGGCGCTCTGGAAAATTTTCGTCCAGACGAAATAAATCATCGTCCAGGACGATCGGCTCTCTGGAAAATTTTCGTCCAGACGATCAAATTTTCGTCCAAACGATAAACCGACTTAGGACAGTTTTCAGCAGTTTCTAGAACCGACCTTGTAATAACCGTTCGTACTGGACGAACCTAGTTCGTACAGGACGATCAGCTGTACGAAGTCATTTCGTACACATATACAAATTGGGTCGTTTCAGATCGTTTAAGTAAAATCGTCCAGGACGATCCACGATCGTACCGGACGATCCACTGCGTACAGAATTGAAAACTTGCAGTTTTTGGGCGGTTTTTCTTGTCTTTTGTATAAATACTTCAAATTAGACTGCCACCCAATCTTTTTGTCATTTGATCTTCGTGCCTATTGAGAGAATAGTCAAGGGGAGAGTGGAAGAGAGCATTCAAAGGAGGATTCCTACCATTGGAGCAAGAAGGCTTCACTTGGATTGCTAAGGTAAGAATCTCTACTTGTGAAATTGGATTCCTTCACTCTTTTCTTTCTTTCTTTTAGGTTCTTGTGAGAATATAATTCAAGAAGGTCCGGTTCTCTGCCGACACTTGGAGAGTGTGAACAGCCGTGGGTTCTCTGCCTACACTAGGAGAGTGTAAAAGGAAGAAGGTTCTCTGCCTACACTTGGAGAGTGTGAACAGCCGTGGGTTCTCTGCCTACACTAGGAGAGTGTAAAAGGAAGAAGGTTCTCTGCCTACACTTGGAGAGTGTGAACAGCCGTAGGGTTCTCTGCCCACACTAGGAGAGTGTAAAAGGACGACGGTTCTCTGCCAGCACTGTGGATTGTGTAAAAGGACGACGGTTCTCTGCCGCACCGGGGAGTGGTGAAAAGAGGGTTTTGTACAGGCTTCTCCGCCTTGCTGTGGGTGCTAAAGGAGAGTCACTTTGTGGTATTAGTGCAATACTCAGAGGGTGCCTCTGAGGAGTGGATGTAGGTCTGGTTATAGACCGAACCACTATAAATCTGGTGTCATTTACTCTATTGCTTTTACGTTTCCGCATTTTAAATTTCTGTTTTAACAACTCTGTGGTTGAAAAACATTTTTCTACAAACTTTAAAAGACAATTTCATTTCGGTTCAACTTTAATTTTAAGAGGGTTTAAAATTTTTTAAAAACTACCAATTCACCCCCCTCTTGGTAGCCTTGGGACATTTACTTAGGCTTAACAACCTAATTACTAGACTCAACAGTTCTGACTAAAAGAGCCAGTCGATAGGGTAGCAGAAGAGGCCTCTTCATCACCACCCGTCTCTTCAGCCATATCGTCAAGAGCAGGATCCTCATTCAGAGAAGCAAAACTGTTATTAATAATAACTTGTGCTGGAATTAATAACTGGTTTGGAAGGGCAGGAAGAGAGAATGAAGTTTCATCGTTGGGAAGATTAAGAATAGGAATAGCAGAGGCTTGTTCGGTGGTGCTGATTTGAAGAGCAGGTTGAGATGCCTTAAGCGAAGGAAGTAGGGGGGAGTTTGGTCTGAAGAAGAAGGAGGGACCAAAATCGATTGAGGAGCAAGAGCGGTAGGGATAATCTGGGTCTGAAATTCCGGGGCCGGGGTGGGGGCAGAGGCACGAGGTCCCGGTTTTCTACTCTTACTACGACCCCGAGGAAAATTGTTTGTCGGGGGAGGCTTAGGGTTGGGATTCGAAGAACATAAAGCAAAGGGGTGGAAGAGGGAGCCACAGCCTTCGCACGGAGTTGGCTTCCAGTCGTAAACCACTTTTAAGATCATGTCTTCACCATCCAAATCCAAGGGTATTTCATCTGGTAATTTAGAATCCTTGCTGATATGAACACAAACACGAGCGAATGTGAGCCGCGTTCTCTTGGCCGTTAAAGTATCAATAGATATAGGAATACCCACATAACTAGCAATTTTAGATATTCCAGCCGGAGTCCACAACGCCAGCGGAAGATCCAAAATTTTAATTCAGATTGGGATTAGAGCAGATTCATCCCTTATGGGTTTAAATTTTGGATTCCATTTTTGTAAAATAAACGCCTTACCCAGGAGGAACCAAGGACCACCTGAGAAAACCATCTCCATGTCTTCCGCAGTGGTGAATTTAAGAAGGAAGAAGCCATCTGCCAAGGAGAGTAAGGAAAAGGAACCTTTGAGCTTCCAAACCTTGTTCATGGCCCCCAGCAACCGCTCATAATACGGACGAGGCCCGATGGAGTACCCCACAAGAGAATGAGTCCATATGTTCTTGCCAGCAGCAAGCTCATCAGTAGAAATGGAAAGTTTTTTTGTAGGAGTGACAAAGGACATGGGCCATTCATCAGGGGTAACCTTAGGAGCAGAAAGGTTATCCGCATAGGAGACGAGAGGCCGAGAAGGAGAGCCAAGCATAGAAGGAGCGCCAAGCACAGAAGAGCCCGGGAGAGGTGGAAAAGACAAGGGATCAAGATCCATACCGGAGAGGAGAAGCAAGCCTCCTCCCAGAAGGAAAAAGGGGCCAAGAGGCCGGAGAAGAAAGGGCGGGAGGTAGCCGGCAAAGGAGAAAAACCCTAGCGCACCAAAAAACCCTAAACTTGTACACCCAGATCGTTGATGACCATTGTTAATAGATTAATTTGGATATTTCTATTTATGTTTGGATCATCATCAGGTTTTCTCAATCAGATAACTAGTTTGTACAAATTGCTATTAGTGCCTCATGTGGATAATTTGTGTCAGTCAATATTATAATATCTATGTCTGTTGCTAATTACTATATGTGTATATATGAGATTTGGTTTCCAACCAAATGATTTGTTGCTTTAATGCTAATATTATGCAGCCCACTGTACATTCAAAACCCATCTCTTGGTGTACAAAAGTAGCTCAAATCAGCCCGCGTCGACTAACCGACTTTAGACCTCTCAAATCCCATTCTAACCCATTTCCTTATCCTCTACATAGCAAACCCGTTCCACTTAAACCACCACGTAAACCACCACTTCAAGAGTCAATCATAAACCCGCATCCAAACATTAAATTTCTTCTTTTTTTTATTATTATTTTCTGTTCTTTGTGTCAGTTTTTGGTTAATGATATAATTAATGTTATTATTAATTAGTATTATTAGTATTTTTTTATCATATATATATATATATATATATATATATATATATATATATATATATATATATATATATATATATATATATATATTGTTATGTGTATAATTATTATAAAAAAAAGAGAAAGAGAGTTGCAAAAAAAAAAGAAAAAAAAAGAAAGAAATAAAGAAAGCAAAAAAAAAAAAAAGAAAAGAAAAGAGCTTTCAAAAAAAAAAAAGAAAGGAAATTTTCAATTTTTAGAGAACTCTTTTCGACGCATGCGGCGCAATAAAACAACCACCTATACACGCTTTTCTTAGCGTGGTGGGAGGAAGTGCGTTGCGACGCGTGCGACGAAGCGAGCAATCACCCAAAATCCCTCTTTGATGTTCGTATCGCCTTGGAAACCTCGCCTATACACGCTTTTTTTAGCGTGGTGGGATAGGTGCCCGGTGCGATATGTACGACAAAGCGGGGATACCCATAAGTACCCGCTTGCGGGGATACCCATAAGTACCCGCTTGCGGGAAAATAACTATTTTTTCTTGTAAAATATTTTCAAAAAAAAAGAAAAAAAAACTTTTCTTGCAAAATATTTTAAAAATACCCATACACGCTTTTCTTAGCGTGGTGGGGGATCGAAAAATACACGGCCGCGGTGTCCTCGAAAGAGGGCACCTACCATACACGCTTTTCTTAGCGTGGTGGGAAAGGCCCAGTTTTCCGTAGTTTTCCCCTAAACAGGGAAGACGCCGGGAGGCTGCCAAAATTTCGGGTGAACATAATGCTACACTTGGACTTGGATTGAACTCAAAGGATGATTGAACTTGGACTCAAACTTGTGAACCTTTGAACTTGAGAATACAATGGACTTGTGGACTTGAATAAGCAAATGACTTAAGCAAAACTCAAATAAGAATTTGTGCAAGACTTGAGTTGGACCCAAGTTGGCCTAGACTTGGACTCTCATTCGAACTCAACAAGACTACAAGGACTTGAATCAATTTTTGGACATCATGAGACATATTTTGAACTCAAGTCTAATAAAAAATATATGAGCTTGGATATCAAACTCAAAACAAACTCAAAAACAAGAGGTGGACCACTTGAACTCAAATGAGCTTGGTGCAAAGAACTTGAACCGAGCAAGACTACGAAGACTTGAATTTGAATTGAGTTTGAACTCAAGAAGAACAAAAGGAACATTAAATGCACTTAACCTGAACTTAAACTAAATTGAGAATTCAAACTAAGTCCAAGCAAGTTGATCTCAAATGCAAAGAAATCTTGGACTCAAATGGGCTCTAATCAAATGAAATTAAGCATATGATGAATTCGAACATGAAATGGATTCAAATGCAACAAGTATTTGATTAAAAGAAGAAGTCCTATTTGAACTCGAGTGAGTTGAACAATGAACATGATTGAACACTTTTGACTCAAACTTGAACTTGTATCTTGAGTCTCATTTGATTCAAAATCAAGTAGAACTTGATTTGAATGATGACATCAAAGCTCCAATGGAATGATATGGAGTTGTCACTATAATTTAAGGGTAAAGTACTCATTCAAATGTCATGCAAACAAGCAAAGATTCATGCACAAATTCACTTCAAACTTGACATGGAATTTTTGTATGATGATATTGATTTACAACATCCATCTCAAATCATGCTTACAAATGAGCAGAGATGATCATAGTAAGTGGTGCAAGTATTGACAATGTATGATGAGCACAATCCACCCAACATGTTAGCACACAAAGTGAATGAGCTAAATATACATACAAACAACAGTACTAGTAGTACTTCATAAAGGATGAATCTTTTATGGACGATAGAGATTGGTATACAAATGGATGTGATAGTTCTTCAATCGAAACTAGTGAAAGATGTGAGGTGCCACTTATGAATAAGTGATGTGGACAACATGCTACAAACACATCTAAATGATGTACAACATTTCCCTGTGAACAATAACTTATGATGATTGAGATTTGCATATCTCACCCACAAGCAACAACAATTAGGTGTCAAGCAAATGTATCAATCTCCTACGTACTATTGTAGAAGACTCATCACTTACAAACAAAGGCATTTACAGGCAGATATATGAGAGCTCTCTTTCATACAGAAGTCTAACCAAAGGTGATCAAAAATAATTTGTGATAAATATTGAATTATTTCGTAGTCAGCAACCACTTAATATCAGTCAAAGGCATCGATTCCTTACAACAAAAGATCTGCAGTCCATACAATCTCTCTACTGACATAGATGTACATACAACGCGCCACCCCTGTGTAGATACATAAAGACTACAGTAAATGCAGTATCCTGTGGTCAACTTCAGTCTAAAGATGAATACATCTACCTCCAGCAATAGTGGGTGTATTGTAAAGACCAAAATCACAGCAGAATGCATAAAGAATACAATTTCCTACGAGCTTATACAACCCAAGGCAGGAGATTAGTTAGTGCACTATGATCCACCTGCAGAAAGCAACAAATAATGCATGACAGTCTACCTGTATAAAGTAGCAAACAATTGATCCAGCAGCTGCTACGCAATGTCACCGGATCTACAACATTCATACAAGCAGACAGAAGGCGTCTACAAATAATTCCAAAATACCCCCGCACAAGTGCACCGTAGTTTGTATACACATAGGTACACTAAAAGGGGTATAAGCAATCATACAACCCGCATGGGCCCCGGCGAGCGTGTTATTGGTATACACGTGACGTCTAGGGATGCTGCGCGGGTTATCAAATTTTAAACCTGATCCTCCTTAGCAGGTAAAAGGGAGTCGACATGGTTTAATTATAAAATGCCCCAAAACCCGCAAGGGCCCCGACGAGCGTGTTATTAGTACACACGTGACGTCCAGGGATGCTGTGCGGGTTGACAAGTGAATTCTAGTTCGAACCCGATCCTTCTATACGGTTCAATAGAAGTCGACAAGGTTCAAACCAACAAACAAATATACGATTGTGGTGATCATTATATTTATTTTAATACATCCATATTAGGCCTTCAATGCTTATAATAGTAAGAATTCACTATCAAGGGCATAAAGCCTACGAAACCCGATCCTCTGTCGACAGCCCGACAGAGTTGACAAGGTTCAATCCATAAAGAAAAATGACCCTGAACACCCCGATGATGGCCGTGTTGAATGCAGATCTCAACCGGAGGGGTTCCCAAATATTTTTAAATGTCTCCCAACTATCCACAGTCCACTTCAAATATTCCATAGCTCCACTCAAATACCCATAAAATCCAAAAACTCCACAAAAATTCCAAAACTCGAAAATCCAAAAAAACCCAAAAGCTCCACAAAATCCACAAATCCTAAAATCTAAAAGATATTTAAATTTTAAATCCAACCATTTAAACACTTAAAGAAAAATCCATTCACCCCCCGCAACAGTTTGTCGGGGTGGACAAATCAAAAACTACTTCAGCTCACAAAATAGCCAAATGCCCGATCGAGAATATCACTAGGATCCATTCTCAAAACAGTCTCCTGCCAATAAGGACGTGGTACGTGTCCTCTGACCGGTGGTCTGCCGCCAAATGGCAACGCAGGATAAACGGTTATGACCCGGGGCCCCTAAACCGAGTGGTTTTGCCGCCAAATGGCACCACGAAATATTGGTTATGGCCAGCGCCGTTACGTTCCTTATTGGCACCAAATCCTTGAGATATGAATCAATAGGATATGATTGATATGGCACAAAGCCCTCTGTCAGCTAAGGTGGATTCAAATTTATCCCCTTAGACAAACATTCACCCCGGGTCTACAAGGTCCCCTTGGACGAAGCAACCCATGGCTGCCGACAAGGATTCTTCTGTCAGGTTGGGTCGACTACCTCCTCTGACTAAGTAGACCAGGGTCCACGATGGCCTGGGACAACGGAACCATGGGATCTTGATCGGGCCCATCATCCATTCCTCCACCATCCGCTTTAAGTGCAAGATGGTGCAATTTCAATTTTAAATATTAAATCTTTCAAAACCTATAAATTTCCAAGCTTCCAAACATTTCAAATCCTCAAATTTCCAAATCCAAATCCATGCTGCTACTATATGCCAGATAACACGTATCTCTACGTATCTGATTGACAACTAGCCTTAATCGAAAGTTCTCTCTCGTGATCGGGAGGGGTAATTAACTATAGAGCTTGCGCCTATAAGAAACCAGAACTAAGATCATAAAGTCCTCGCAAAATGAGGGCGAAATCTCTGGGTAGTGTCTTATCTACAAACCCATCTGCCTTTCAAAATTTACCCCAGAACTTATTCAGTTAAAACTCCCTCGAATGAATAAAAAGAAATCGCGCGGCGGGGAGGCTGGGGCCAAATTTTTGGAGCCCACATAAGTATATCAGAGATTAAATTCCAAGTACTCATTTAAGTAAATGTTTTTGAATTACACTAACAATGTTCTTCATCAAAAATCATAGTGAATAGTTATTACAATAAGTAGTATTTGCTGTGGAAGCAATAGAACAGGGACAAACAGGAACAATGCAAATAGAAACTTCAATAGAACAATAAAGCTTTTACTGATAATATTCAAGAGATAAAAATTGCCTTCCTCTAGCTTCTCACCCCGTATAAGAGAAGCTTCAGTTTACTACAAAAGGTATAACATGAGTAGAAAAAGGTAAATGTACTATAATACTATAGTTAGTTGTATAAGTAGTGGAAGCTATGCTGAATAACATAAAAAGCATCACTAAAGGTGTGGTAACCATGCAGAATACTATAGGCAAAGGAATTCCACATCAATCCTCCTCCACTTCAAAAGAATTCGTGTCTGACGAATTGACTTCGATGACTGTAGAATCAGCGGGATAATAAGGGCTGAGATCGGCCACATTGAACGTGGTGGAAGTCAGAATGTCGGGCGGCAAGTCTATCACGTAGGCGTTGTCGCTGATCTTGTGCTTAATGGCGAATGGTCCAAGCTTTCGGGGACTAAGCTTGGAGTAAGTTCCTGTAGGAAAACGATCTTTCCTGAGTCGCACCATCACCAACTCTCCCTGTTGAAAAACTTTGGCTCGGCTATGCTCATCAGCCTTCTGTTTGTAGGAGTCATTCGAGGCTTGGAGCATCTTGCGGACATTTTCTAGCATGGCCTAGAAGTCTTCCGTAAGCTTGGTAGCCACCGGGTTGTGACATTTTGGGATGACATCAATGTCTACAACATGATTAGGTGGCTTAGTATAGACAATATTAAAAGGACACATACCCGTGGATCGATTCGGCATCGAGTTATAAGCAAACTTGGCTTGGCTTAGGACGTCGTCCCACTTCTTCGGATTATCTTGTACTAAACATCGGAGCATGTTGCAAAGAGTGCAATTTACTACTTCTGTCTATCCATCAGTCTGCAAGTGGTAAGCATAACTTAATTTGATTTCAGTTTGTAATTGCTTCCAAAGTTCCCTCCATAAGTGGCTAAAAAACTTCACATCTCGATCGAAGGTGATGCTTCAAGGTAGCTCGTGGAGTCGTATAATTTCCCTGAAAAATAAACGAGCAACACCGAGAGCGTCAGATGTCTTCTTACAAGCTATGAAGTGATCCATCTTCGAAAATCTATCAACCACCACCATTATAGAATCAACTCCTTTCTTTGTCCGTGGCAAGCCCAGTATGAAATCCATGCTAAGACCCTCCCAAATGGAAACCGGCACCGGCAACAGACTATATAATCCCGTGTTCTGACTACTCCCTTTATACAATTGGCAGACCGTACAATGTTGCACGAACTTTGTAACGTCCTTGCACAAGTGAGTCCAAAAGAATCGTGCTTTCATTTGTTCAATAGTTTTCTCCCTGCCTAGATGAGCTGCTAGTCCTCCGGAATGCATTTTGGTGATCAGCTGCAGGCGAACGGATGAGTCTGGAATGCATAAAGAATTGCCTTTAAACAGAAACCCGTGCCTTAAGGTGTAGTCACCAAGTGGTTGTCCAGCTGAGCATCCTTGCCAAGGATCAGCAAAATCCTTATCCGTGCAGTATAGATCCTTCAAATTTTCCATTCCCCTTATCTCTGTTTGTAGCTGGGTTAGCAATGCTCAGTGCCGGCTCAAAGCGTCGGCAACCTGGTTCTGTTGTCCCGACTTGAGTTTGAGTATAAAGCTGAATTCTGCAAAAAAAAACAACCCACCTTGCGTGCATTCGATTGATATTCTTTTGAGTGTTTAAGAACTGTAATGCTTGATGATTAGTACACAAGTTGAAATCATGGTGCAATAGATAGTGTTCACATTGCTTCAAAGCTCGGACAACCGCATATAATTCCTGCTCATATACTGACCATTTATGTCTAGTTGTGCTCAGCTTTTCACTAAAGAACTCAACTGGCTTGTCGTCTTGGGAAAGTACGGCTCCAATCCCCACGGCCGAAGCATTGGTGTCCACTTGAAATGGCTTGTTGAAATCCGGCGCCGTCAAAACAGGGGCGGAACTAAGGGCAGCCTTGATGGTGTCGAAGCTCCGCTGTTGATCGTCTCCCCATCGGAAATTGCTTGATCGCAAACAATCTGTTATAGGTGCCATAATCAAACTAAATCCACGAATAAATCTTCTATAAAAATTGGCTAATCCATGGAAACTACAGATCTCAGTGATTGTGCGTGGTTGAGGCCATTGTTGGATTGCTGTAACCTTGTTTGGATTCATGCCAACACCATTTGCTGACATAATAAATCCTAGAAAGTGCATGGACTGTGTAGCAAATTCACATTTGGACTTATTCAAGTACAATTTGTGACTTCGTAGCAGCTCAAAAACACTCCTTAAATGCTTCCAATGATCATCCAGTGAAGTACTGAAAACCAAAATATCATCAAAGTAAACCACTCAACACTTCCCCAATAAAGGTTTTAAAACCTCAGACATTAATCTCAAAAATGTGGCCAGGGCATTGCATAATCCAAAGGGCATCACCTTCCATTCGAACAGTCCCTGGCAAGTTTTAAATGCTATCTTCCACTCGTCGCCGGGTCGGATTCTTTTTTGATGATAGCCGTTGCGCAAGTCGAGCTTGGAGAAAATTTGTGCCCCCGCTAGATAGTCCAACATATCTTCAAATCTGGGTACCGGAAAGTGATACTTGATGGTAATTTTATTGATAGCTCGGCTATCAATACACATGCGCCACGACCCATCTTTCTTCGGGACCAACAATGCCGGTACCGCACACGGGCTAAGGCTGGGTTGGATTAGCTGCTTTTCTAACAGCTCATCTATGATTTTCTGTAGTTGTTGATGTTCGGTAGGACTCATTTTATAATGAGGTAAGTTGGGTAGTGATGCACCAGGTGTGAAATTAATTTGATGTTGTATGGAGCGCATAGGAGGGAGTTCATCTGGGAGATAAGCTAGTATCACCTATGCAAATTCATCCAGCAACATAGACAAACCCGTAGGAAACTGCTTCGGTTCTGCTTCCGGATTGCCTTCGGTCACAACCAAGGCAAGGAATGCCTCACACCCCGCCTATATCAGCGAATTCCCAGAGACAACACAGAGGGAATTTTTTTCTTCTCCACCAGGGGCGGGCGGACGTTGGGGAGTAGGCAGTAAGCGAAGCTTGCGAACTTTCCATTCAAATGAGTAGGAATTGGCTCAACAATCATAGATAGCACTATTGTCGAATTGCCAAGGTCGGCCAAGAATCAAATGGAAAACGTCCATATCGAGGACGTCTCAAAGTATTCCACTAGCATAATGCCTTTCGATAGAAAAGTTCACACGGCACATTTCACACACAGGAATATCTAATCCTTTCTTAACCCAGCTGATTCTATAGGTATTGGGATTTTTGGTCGTTTTAAGCTGTAGCGCTTGGACGACGCTTCTAGATATGATGTTTTCTGTGCAACCATTATCGATCAAAAGATCGCAGATCTTCCCCTTAATGGTACATTTGGACTTAAAAATTACATTGCGTTGGGAGTTGAACTGTTGACTCGGAGCAAGCAGCTGTTTTTGCATAACACAAATTAATTTTGGTTTCTGTTTCTCTGCGATGTTTTGTTTCTTTAGACATAGCTGGAGGCTTCTATATGGTGTTGCTGCTCGTGGGATTGATGGTTTGGAGCTTCTTCTGATGGTTTGCTGATGAACAAAGTCCTTTGGCTTATTCTAGAAGTTATGGGTGGTTCTTCGCCCAAAATGTGTTTGTTGAACCCGGTGTTCAGCTTCATTCCTCTGTTGTTGGGGCTGAGTTGTGCTCAACCTCTATTGCTGTGGCTGAGATGTGCTTAGAAATACTTACATATTTTTGTTAGAAGTTAAGGTTTTTTTCTTCACAAGCCTTGTTGGCTTGGTAGTAGTTATGTGTAGCTTCCATTCATTTTTCTGAAATGAATGATTACTACTATTTTTATGCTTTTTATATTTCAGACTTTCTTTTGTTTCAGTATCAAACTTTGTATTTTTCTTATTTTTTATTATTAATGAAGGGGCTGTGTCCCAAATTTCCCCTAAAACTTTTACATAATTAATCAATTTCATCATCATGAACCAAATTAGTTTAATCATATATATATGTACACAATAAGTGGCAGACAAAGCTTTTTTTCTACATGTGATGAGCTTTTGGAGCTTTGTAAAAAAGTGAGAATATTCTCTTTATGATTGATGTTGGATTTAAAAGTTTTCTTAATTGTGATTAGTGACAATTAATGATGCATTTTTACTGTAATTAATCGTTAGTCCTCTATTGTAACCCATAATATATATTTTTATGTAATTATTATTTTATTTTTATGCTTCTATGTTTGTCAGGCTTTCCACTCACTTCGATCTATTGGTTGGGAGCTTTGACTATCAATATTGGTGAAACCAATCCCTTTTTTAAGTGTGGCAAAAAATAGAATTATGAAATATGTAACATGTCATTGAATTTTGTAAGAACTGCTAAGCTTTGTAGCCATGGGAGATAGGTGTTGCATTTCATGTAATATGGTGTTTCTTTGAGTTTTACCGTTAGCTTTTTCTATTCAAAGGTTTTTCTTTAACCAAAAAATAAATTTTATTTTAAAAAAAAGGACATACAACCAAGGGTCAAGAAAAGCCAAAAAGGAAAGACACAAATCTAAAAGAAAGTCACATTAAGCCAAAACCAACAAAGTAAGATGGAAAAGAAAAATAATCCGAAGAATCGAACTTGGAATCACCACCTTGTTGCCAGCTCGGGCCATCCATTCGGAGGAAGAATAACCATCATCGAGAGAAACCAAATATGAAATTCACCATCAAATACACCAGAAAAGGATCCACCAAGGTTTCCACAACAAGCCATAGCCTTCCATAGGGTTGTTCAAGTGACCTGCCTCATCATAATCTGTCAAACCACAAAAAACCAAACAACACCAATCTTCCAAGAGAATGATAGTAAGCATTAAAAGAAACCACTGAATTATTCCTTTTTAGCTTTTCGTTTACATCACTTGCTACCACTAGGGACAAAATGACTCACTTCAAAATTATACACATCATCATCTATAGTGTTAACTTAAGTCTCAACATCACCACATTGTGAAGAAGAAGAACTATCCAGTCAATCATTTTGATCCAAATACTTTCCCTTAACTTGAGCATTCAAATCTTCTGAAGAAATCAACTCAATAGAAACATTCACCAACAACACAGTAGAAGAGTATTATTTATAGCCAGCACCTTAACAGCCACGCAACTATCAACAGTAGAAATCCCACCCACATGTGACACACACTCAATGTCAGCTGGGACAAAAGGGGCAACATTGGAATTTGCAATTTCACCATCACTTATCTCAACATCAGAAATAGAATTAACAATAGGACATACTGCTAAATTAAACAAACAATTGTTAGGCTCTAAAGCCTCAATCACTCCCTCATTAATTTCACAAGAATGAGTCAACAGTAAATCATCCAACTTTGAACAGACTAACCCTTCAACAATAGCAGCATCCTTGGTGTTGCCATTGAAATTATGCAGAGCTAAGGTATCATTCACACCAATCTCCCATTAAACCCAACCTCATTAATACAAACATGGTTAACTGTGGGAAAAGAATTTACCACTGGACCACCAACAGCCACACCCTCATTAATGCCACTAGCAACCACATTAACTTCCACAGCATTAACTATATCACCAAAATTCTTCTCATTAACTGACTCAAACACTGGATTAGAAGAATGATATTCATCAGGTAAATGACCAATCGATTTACATTGCACACAAAAATGGATAAACTCCTCCATCACAACCTGTTGGACATAACCAAGCTTTTCAGGACCAATCCAAACTTTGTTAGAATATTTTTTAATAATGTCAAGATCTACTAACACACGCACAACAAAGGGATGAGAGCCAACAAAAGTCGCATGATCCAGCTTTAGCGGACGGCAAAATAAGGATACCAATCCATGGAGGATGCGGGGTAAAAAAAATGTGGCCGCAAGTTGGGGAAGGTAATCCAAATAGGTATGACAGTGGACTCCACACAAATGTCAAGAAGAGGAGACCATTTGGTCACCATCATGTAACAATTGCTAATAAAATATGACATGTGAGAGAAAATTGTACTATAGTTAAGGTCATTTATCAACTTAATCAACACATGGAAATGATCTAATAAGGTTATGGAAAATTCCCCAATGAGCTTAAAAGCAATGAAAAACTTTTGAATAGCTTCAAGACTCGGATGCCTGGAGGGAAAGAAACCAACCAAAGCAAACTTCAAAGGAGCCGCAAGGGCGAGCACCTCATCATCCGAAATCCAAAGGGATAGTAAACCACAAAAGGATGACTGCTTGAGATCGAGAAAAGAAGCATCGTATGAAAAACCAGACAAAGCATCAATAAAAGAATGAGATTTAGTCAAACACCCCAAAAAACCAGGTTCGACCCAAGGCTTCGCCATAGCGACGACGAAACAGAGCAAAATACAAAAAAAATGGAGGAGACGAGACTTCCCTGAATATGCATATGCTTCCACACCAGACGAGAAGATTCGCAAGCAGGGGAACGACCCAAAAATGCGTTGGAGAAAGGCTAGGGTAAAGCCCTGGCAGAGCAAACTTTTTGTTTACCTTCAGCCCATAACAAAAGCGAATTCATTGAAGCCGAATGTCTTCTCCACCACCTTATTTTCTATTGTGAGGCGACCAAACTAAGGGAGGGAGATAGAGATGACCTCCGTTAAGCTTAATGTTTCTTCGAGCCGTAGGATCGATGGCGGTAGGTCTCTGAATATGCGATTCGTGTTAAGGACGTAGATTCTGCAGGCGGTGACGATAAGGGCTTACCTTTAGAGCATTTTTTTCTATTCAGAGAATGATTAGATATATTATAGGCTTTTAGGGTTATATTTTTATTTATGAAAATTTATAGGCATTCCAATCTATGGGATTTTAGAGTAATATTTTTCTTTGTAGTGTCATATTGGTAAAGATTTTCCATCTGATTAAAGTATTAGAAAAGCACACATCTTAGGGCAATTTCAATTTTGACTTATTATTAAGGATTTGCCATATATAATGCATTAGTAAAGCTCATCTGTTAGGTCGTCAAATATTTGTCAATTGTCGATTTTAATCATTCTCATCCGGTTTGACCGTGAGGGGAACCCTTTTAGATGAATTTGATGCTCTGTTCGCAACGACGCAATCCATTCAGCGACTAGATGTCATTTGACCCTTTAAGTGACGATTCATGCTTGTCGACTATCATTTGAGTCATTGGTTTCTCTCCTTTTACATGTTTTTGGTATATGGGTTAACATTGGGGATCATATTATAAAACAAGGAGCTCATTGTGCTTTTATTCCAGTAGATGGTTTGAGTTTTTTTTTTGGATGTTTCTAATATTGTGCATATTATTGACATTTCTTGCTCCCCTTTATCAGCTGATGCTTTGGTTTTTTGGGGTTGGAGATGCCGCATCTGAATAATTGTTATGTTGTTAATTCTGATGACATTTCTGATTGGTTAAATGATCCGTGGGGTGTCAACTACATTGGTGGGGAAGTTAATGTTTGTAATTGTCATGATTCACAAGAGGATGTTAATTTGGATGTTATAAAACTTGACAATGCTGATTTTTATAATGTTTCATGAAAAAAAAAATAGAAATCTAAAACTTATAAAAAAAATGGTGCTAAACTTTAAGCTTTCTTTTGGTTTTTGTTATGTTCTTAGGTTCCTCTTTATGCTTTGTGCAATATGGTTTTTGATGTAGTGGGGTTGTGGTCTTTGGGTTGGCCTTTTTTGTGCTGCATCACTCTCTTTGTTGATGGTTGTTTGGGTTTTGGATCGGTCAGCAGGTTCAAGTGCTAGTAGTTGTTTATGTATCTGCTATGTTGGTTGTTTTTGCTAGCTGTTATTGGCGCCTGGATTCTTCTGTTCTCGGATGGGCCCTTGGAGTTCTCTCTTGGTTCTTTTGGTTTGGTTGTTATTCTTAGTCACTGCCTCTTGTGCTTGTTCATTCAGCTATTCTCCTTCTGCAGTTCGATCGCATTCATCTATTTCCAAGCTTCGTTCTTTTTGTTGGTCTGTCCTCAGGCCTTTTTTGGTTTTACTTTATCCTTTCTACGTAACTAGCAAGTGATCTTAAACTACTTTGGATGTAGCTCTTTGAGCATTTAATGAGTTTTCGATCCCTTTTTAAGGACTTTGTATCTTTTTTTCCATATTAATGTGTAAGGTCTTTGTGGGTTTTAATCAAATAATAATAATTTTGACTTGAATTTGAAAAGGAAACTTATAATAATTTTAATAAGATTTGAAATTCAAAGAATATTTATATTGTGCTTGAAAATAAATAAATGAATTTGATCAATGTAGTATTCAACTTAATTTAATTTGACAATCAACAATATATTGTAAATAATAAGTTCATTATTAAAAAATAAAATAAAATTTGCAATAAATAATCTTCAATATATATACACACACACATAAAGAGCTGCAATTTCAATTTCAAAAGAAAAGGTCCTCTACCACAAACTCTGTTTTGATAATTGGATTATATATTTTATATTATTAGAATCAAATATATAATTATTTGAATTTATTTAATCTCGCTTTTATCATCAACATGTAAAGAAAATTTATATATATAAAAAAAACTTTTTAAATATGTTTGAATAAGATTATAAACTTTATAAACTATAAGTTTTTTTTTTTTAGCTCCCAAGACCATCATTAAATTGTACTAACAATATAGTATTTGTCTGAAAAATAAATAAATCAATAAAAAAAATTAATGTGAAAGTTGATGAAAGTGCAAAAATTTTAAGGACGGACTAGTGGCATATTATAAATATGGATTACTAAAAATAAATGAAATTCATGGATTAAAGATGAATAATCATTAAAAATTCATTTGTTTTACAAATTCATAAAACATAAAATCAAAACTAAATAATAATTCAATAATTGTTTCATTTCAAGAAATCAATAAGAAATAAAAAAATATATACTTAAATTTCAGCTGTAAATGATCAAAATCAGGAATCTAGCGACATATATAATGAAATATTAAAGAATATATATATATATATATATATATATATATATATATATATATATATATATATATATATATATATATATATATATATATATATATATATATATATATATATATATATAAAGGGATCACCAAGTGATACATAAATAAAATTGAGTACATTGATCAAGTGATACAAACTAGTTAATGCTGAAATATTATGCATTATTCAGATTTCATATATTTCAGACAAATAAGATAAGAAGAAAGAAGTTTGCAGCTTTTGTATTTTGAATTTTTCATTAAAGTAGTTGGTCAAATATAGATATGAGGAATGTTAGCAATCTTGTGCCGATCGGAGCCTCCATCCTCTCGATAGCGCTCCTTTAACTCTGGATGATAATGCCAAATTGATAGACGTTCCAAAGAGGGAGGAAGGTTCGGTAATTCTCGAAGCATAGGAACATCATTAATAAATAGTTCCTGAAGTGAAGATAAGCTTTCCAAGGAGGAAGGGAGAGACTCTAAGGATTTGAGAGATAAAAAATGCAATTCAGAAAGAGATCTCTCTTCCAGAAACCACTGCTCCGCCTCAATCGGAAATGAAACCAGCTCATCATTTAACAAAATAATCAGTCTTTTTAAGGAGGCGATACTTCTCAATGGCTCCATTAGCAACACCAATGGATCACTTATACTGAGATTGCTGAGCATGAGATGGCAATTATTAGTGGTTTGCATTTCTCCGAGAGAGATCAGATTGGGGCACTTTTTAATTGCCAAGTATCTTAGTGCTGCAAGTCTTGCTATTTCATCAGCCAGAGGAAGAGATGTAATGTTTGGACAGTCAAAGACCTCTAATGATTGAAGGGGAATAGGATTTGAATTGCTACAAAAATTCAAAGTCGTCCACAAAATCTTTTCTATCTGCAAGCTCTTCAGCTTAGAAGGAAAAGAGGGCAACTCTTTCAACTTCGGGCAGTTTTCTAACACCAGTCGAATTAAGCAAGAAAACAAACATCCATCTTCAGCAGCTACTCCTGCCTCAAACCAATCCTCTAATGCTTCTAATCCGAAAATATATAACTCTTCTAACAATGGAAAGGCATGGTATTTATCATTCCCATTAATTTTACTTTCGAAACATTTTACTTTCGGCATGTTCCAAAGTGTCAGTGACTTGAGGAAGGGAAGTTGCCCAAAAGGAGGAAGAGTTTCACACTCCATGCAATTTGTCAATTTGATTTTCTGTAGATTGAAGATTGGATTGACATTGTTCATCCATAGTGCATACCTTGTACCCATGTATCTCTTTATGCTTAGATTCCTTAGACATTTAGGTGGTTAAAGGTTGTTAAGCACGATCTCATCTAAATCGATATTCCTCGAATCAGAGTTACTCCAACTTAAGGTTAAATCTGTGAGCCTCCTCTTGGCACATAATTTGGCACTACAAGCTTCCTCAGCATCCTTAACATTTTCAAGGCAATTGATTTCTAATTGGCAAACATCATTCATATTCTCCAGCTCTCCAATTCTATAACCACTAGCATCTTTAAGATCAAACATATTTAGTTCTTGAAGAGACTCTAGCTTCCCAATTCCACATATAGATGAAATACAATTCTTGGGCAATTTCACGTAACACAAGTTTGAAAGATTATTAATGTCACTTGGTAAAAAATCAGCACCCACAGTATGTCCATAATGGATTAGGTATTGCAAGTGATAGAGATTTCTTAGAGATCTTGGCAGCATAGTCAAATCATAACAATCAATCTTTAAGTATCGAAGATGTATCAAATTTCCAATCTCCTCATGTATTATTTTCAAGTCTTTAGGAACCCATATGTATAATAAGCGTAGGCTTCTCGATGCTTTGAATACTTCAATAAGTGCATTCCAAAGATCCTGATTAGAAGCTTCATAGGACAAGAAAAGAGAATGCAAATATTTAAACTGCCCAGTCTTTATTATGATGTCTGGATTTGTAGTTTTAACATATAAGTGTCGAAGAGTCTTAGGAATTATAGAAGGCAACTTTGTACCATCCTCAACTCTTAAACATTCATGTATGGAAACTGATTGTGCCAATTCATGTATTAAATCATGCATCTTGTAGCATAGTCCAAACTTATCAAAGAAAGATTTTTTAACCAAAACATCAAAATACATTCCTCCAATATCCTCCAGAGTCCATTCTTGATCATGAGGTTGCTGAATGAAACCCAATGCAATCCACATTTTGACTAAATCATCTTTATCAAACCTATAATCTTGTCCAAATATAGAACAAAATACGAAACAATTTTGTAGATGTGTAGGGAGGAAAATATAGCTCAATCTTAAAATGAGAAAGATGTCATTCTGACCCAATTTTGAACTTACAAAATCAGTATTTAAAACTTTTGTCCAATGTCGTTCATCCAAGCTAGAATTCAAAACACCACCGATGACCTTTGCTGCCAAAGGAGATCCTGAAAGCTTTTTAACTATCTCTACAGCAATGGATCTTAATCTTTTATAATCATTAAGATTCTCTACATCAGCAAATGCATGAGAGCTGAGGAGCTGCAAACACTGATCTTCCTTCAAGCCCTGTAATTTAAAAGTTTCCTTCTTCTTTTTAATCACCTTTGCAATTGTCAAAGAAACTGAGTCCATTCGAGTTGTTACCAAAATGCTACTGCCAATTTTCCCGTGAGCCAGAGGGGCGAGCAACTTCTCCCATTTTCTTTTATCTTGCTCCTCATCATTCTCCCAAACGTCATCCAGCACAAGTAAGATCTTTTTGGACATAATCTCAATACGAAGACTATCTTGAAGTGCCTCAAGTGTCTCCAAACGAGGCCTCTTCTTCTTAAGAGATTCCAACATATCTATAATGACTTTTTTCACATCAAGGTTGTTGGAAACACAAACCCACATTTTAAGATCAAAAATTTCCTTTGTCATTTCATCTTCATAGACATGTTGCAAGAGAGTTGTCTTCCCCATACCACCATGGCCCACTATAGATAGAAGAGAAATGTTTCTGTACAAATCAGTTCCCCGATGCTCATTTGATGGCTTCCTCTATTAGTAGATAAACACAATGTAAATAAATCAAAACAATAATGACGTGTACATCTCTGATTGGTAGACATCTTGTGTACAGCAGATGCTAGCTCTATATATACCCTGTAATACTTACGTTGACGCAGAATTTCACTTTTAGTTTTTCCCTTATTCTCCATGATTACTGTCTCTGTTTCTTTCCTTCATTTCTACTGGATCTTGTAAATCAAGATCTCTTGCTGCTCTTCATGGTATCAGAGCAGGTGATCAACTTCCGTGAAAATGACGAACACAGCAACTTCGCAAATCGACGAACACGAGGGATCAACGACTCAAGAAACGCTGGTTCTATCCTCCACTCTGAAATTTGTTGTTTCTAACCTAAAATCCATTGTCCAGATCCAACTTACCTCTGAAAATTACTCCATATGGAGATCCCAAATTACCAAAGTCCTTCGTGCCAACGGATTTGACTCTTTTCTTGACCTAAATGTCGCAAAACCATCCAAATCTTGCGTTCAATCGGACGGAACTTCCATAACTAATCCTGATTTCGCGCAATGGCTTCTTGCGGACCAGAA
This sequence comes from Dendrobium huoshanense, assembly GCA_016618105.1. Classification (NCBI taxonomy): domain Eukaryota; kingdom Viridiplantae; phylum Streptophyta; class Magnoliopsida; order Asparagales; family Orchidaceae; genus Dendrobium; species Dendrobium huoshanense. The sequence continues at coordinate 34,628,123 of CM028354.1, read as the reverse complement.
TATTTCCGCAGCCATCTGTTCTACTATTTCCTCCTCAATCCTTCCTTACATAATTCATCTAGAATCTACTGCTGATATATGGAGTACCCTTGCATCCCGATTTCAAGCTAACAATCGTTCTAAGGTTATACAACTAAAGAACGAATTGCATAATATTTCTCTCAAGAACTCCACAATGACTCAATACCTAGCTGATATTAAAACTTTAGTCGATAACATTGCGTCGGCCGGATCAAATGTGGATACTGAAGACATAATATTGTATATCCTTAACGGTCTACCACCGTCTTACCAATCTTTCAAGACAGCCATTAGAACCATGCTAACACCTATTAGCTTGGACAACCTCTATGCTCTTCTTCTCAGCGAAGAAGTAAATCTTGCTTCCGATCAGTCTCGCCTGTCGTCCACGCACGATCCGAATGTTGCTCTGTTTTCCAATCGCGGACGATTTCGTCGTAATCGCGGCCGCGGTTCGCAACAAAACACTTCCTCAACCCATCAGACAACCAACTCTGCTGTAATTTGTCAAATTTGTTTCAAGAAGGGTCATGCAGCTCCGAACTGTTGGCATCGACTCAATCCTCAGTACATTCCCAAGAACTCTACCAACTCCAACACCGCACTAGCTGCAGGCCATGCGACATCTACCACAGACTGGTTACTAGACTCCGGAGCAACCTCGCATCTCACAAATTCTCTTGAGAATTTATCTGTCTCCTCACCTTATCACGGTTCAGACGGTATCACCATTGGAGACGGAACCTCAGTGAGTATAGCCAATTCCGGCTCAGGTTTGCTTCCTACGCCTACTCGTAAGCTCATGCTCTCTCAACTCTTTCATACTCCTAAACTTAAATACAATTTACTGTCCATATCGCAGCTTACAAAAGACAACAATATTTCTATTACTTTTGCTCCTAACGGTTTTCTTTTGAAGGATTTGAAGACACAAGAGGTACTGCTTCAAGGACCATGTAACAATGGCCTATATCCAGTCAGAAAATTATCTGAAAATCTGAAACAGGCACACTCGGCTGCTACCTCCTCTGGCTTCTCGTGGCATAACCGTTTGGGACATCCAAACAAGTTCATTTTACATAATATTGCTGTTTCCAATCCTAGCTTACATATAGATTTTCAAAATACCACTTGCAATTCTTGTAATCTTTCCAAAGGACACAAAATTCCATTTGAACGTTCTGCTTCAAGAAAAGAATCTTTGTTAGAACTTATACACTCTGATATTTGGGGCCCCGCGCCCGTTGTTTCTACATGTGGTTTTCAGTATTATGTTATTTTTGTTGATGACTTTTCTAGATTTATGTGGATTTATCCTATGCGTTTTAAATCTGACGTTTTAGATATCTTTATTACCTTTAAATCGCAAATTGAGAAGTATACTTCCAAACATATCAAAAGTTTGCGTACTGACGGTGGTGGGGAATATTTGAGTCACAAATTCACTCACTACCTTAAAATGAACGGTATCTCTCATCAACTATCTTGTCCGTACACACCCCAACAAAATGGTGTCGCTGAGCGAAAGCATAGACATATAATCGAAACTACACGCTCTCTTCTTTGCACTGCCCAAGTTCCTTACATCTACTGGCCTGATGCTGTTCTCACGGCCGTTTATCTTATAAATCGCATGCCATCGACAAACACTCATCATATATCTCCGTTTGAACATCTCCATCATGTTAAACCAAATTATACGCACTTACGCACCTTCGGTTGTGCTTGCTTCCCTCTTACTCCTCCGCATACTCGCCATAAACTACAACCAAAATCTACTATCTGTGTCTTTCTTGGTTATTCCGACTCCCACAAAGGCTACAAATGCCTAGATATTTCATCAAAGAAAATTCTCATTTCTAGACATCTCACATTTGACGAGCACCAATTTCCATTCTCTACACCCGCCGTGGACAACATCACTCAACCTACCACCACAATTTCGTTCCTTCTACAACCGATATCTGCCCAGCTTCCACATAATAATCAAGCACAACATTCCCCTGCATCACAACCGAATCTGCCACCTGAATCCATAAACACTAATCCACCACAGTCTCCGCTGTCAACTTCTCGTTCTGATGCCGTTTCAATGCATAATTCTCCCACTACCCACCGAAGGCATCCTATGCTTACTAGACTTCAAACAGGTTCATTAAAACCTGCCAGCCGCCTTAATCTGCTTCATCAGCATACTTCTCAGTCCACTCCATCTGATCCAAATACCTACTCTAAAGCCGTTAAACATCTTGCCTGGCGAAAAGCTATGTCCGAAGAATTCTTTGCTTTGCAACAGCAGGGAACTTGGAGCCTTGTTCCTCCACCCGAATCATCTGTCCTTGGTTGTAAATGGACGTACCGTACTAAGATGCATGCCAACGGATCGGTTGCTAAATATAAAGCTCGCTTAGTGGCACTGGGAAATAACCAAGAATTTGGTCTGGATTACAATGAAACATTTAGCCCGGTGGCCAAATTACCTACTATTCGCATCTTGCTCACAATTGCTCTATATAATGATTGGCAGGTTCAACAGCTTGACGTTGCAAATGCTTTTCTTCACGGTCGCCTTAACGAAACTGTTTACATGAAACAACCGAAAGGCTTTGAGGATTCTACTCATCCAAACTATGTCTGTCGCTTACACAAAGCCTTATATGGTCTTAAACAGGCTCCCCGCGAATGGTATAACACGTTCACAAATTACCTCATATCTCTTGGTTTTCAAAACAGTTCTTCCGACCCCTCGCTTTTTATTTTCAATAAATCGAATGTGCATTTGTTTTTACTCATCTACGTTGATGATATTTTATTTACTGGCAATAACAAACAAATGCTTTCTGAGATTCTTACACAGCTTAGCTCCAAGTTCGCTATGAAGGATCTTGGCCCAGCTCACAATTTCTTAGGCATCCAAATCAACCGAACTGACAAGCAATACTTCTTATCTCAGTCAAACTATGCCCGCTCTTTGCTTGATCTGGCGGCACTTTCACATTGCAACCCTTTAAATAATCCTACCTGTACAAAAGTTCCTCAAGAGGTTCAGCCGGACACTATTCTTTCTGATCCTCAATTATACAGACGGCTCACGGGATCCTTGCAATACCTAACACTTACAAGACCGGACATCGCCTACAGTGTTAACCTTTTATCTCAAAACATGCATAATCCTTTACCTCAACACGCCTTTCTTCTAAAACGTCTGCTTCGGTATATCAAAGGTACGTTGCATTTCGGTATACCCATCACACGTTCTAATTTATCTCTTACTTCATTTTCAGATGCGGACTGGGCCGGTGATCCAACAACTCGGAAATCGACATCCGGGTATTGCACATTTTTAGGAGACACTCTCATCTCCTGGACAGTAAAGAAGCAACACATAGTGGCCCGGTCCTCCACTGAATCTGAATATAGGGCCTTAGCTGCTCTTACTGCTGATGTTATCTGGCTTCGAAAGCTGCTTACAGAGTTCCAAATTACTCAATCTAAACCTACCGACATCTATTGAAACAACACCTCTGCCATTGCCTTGGCAAATAACCCGGTGTTTCACGCTCGAAAAAAACACATCGAAATTGATCAACGGTTTGTTCGAGATCATATTCAACACAAGAATATTCGCATTCTACCAATCAGCACACTGGATCAAGTAGCTGATATATTCACAAAACCTTTATCTACTCCACGCTTTCAGACACTCAGACTCAAACTGACTGTTTCGCCAAACCCATCAGTTTGCGGGGGGCTATTAGTAGATAAACACAATGTAAATAAATCAAAACAATAATGACGTGTACATCTCTGATTGGTAGACATCTTGTGTACAGCAGATGCTAGCTCTATATATACCCTGTAATACTTACGTTGACGCAGAATTTCACTTTTAGTTTTTCCCTTATCTCCATGATTACTGTCTCTGTTTCTTTCCTTCATTTCTACTGGATCTTGTAAATCAAGATCTCTTGCTGCTCTTCATCCTCAACGACTGCATAACAAACTCCTTAGCTTCGCCTCTACCGATGAGATCATTTGTAGGCAAGGATCCTGTTTCACGTGATTCGGACAACTCACGCTGCTGCTCCTGCTTTGCGTTATCTAGAAGATGAAGAAAAGTACTAACCCCAGCTGAAACTTTATCCAGTTTCTGCACAACCTCCTCCAGCCTCTTCAAGTTGGGATCAATCTTGAGAGCACGTTCGCCAACTTTGCGAATTTTGGAAGCACTTTCAATCAGGAAGCTCGCGTTGGAAAACGCCGTTCTTTTCTGATATAATTAGCGGGAAATAGATTTTCAAATAAATATATTTATTTGTAACCAGTATCAAATAGGTAGCTGACGACAGAGAACGCACCTCTGTTTCCTCCATGTTTTTGGCCAGCTGTTCTTTATGCTTCATGTACTCAAACTCATCGAGCACATCATTTACCTCATCAAGAGCATCTCGCAGCTGCCATATCCATTTGTTGAGAGCCGGGTTCTGATCGCTAATTTGTGCTTCGTTAGCGGAAAAGACGACAGCTTGGATCTTGGGGTGGTTTTCTCGCAGGCTTTCCAGCTCCTCCTTCAGGCCCGTCTGCCATCCGACTTGCTCTTCCAGGTAATCAGAGCAAGTGTCGACGATCTTTTCCATGATTGGACCAACAAACCATTCCGCCATGGCACCGATGATTGAGGTAGAGAGCAGAACAACTGAGCAGTAGGAGAAACAGATATTAACTGGAAGAGGTAAAGATTACATTGTCTGAAGGAAGTAAGGAAGTAATGGAAAAAATTGTCGTTGACCTTTGCACGAAATTTCGAATTAATTAGCTTAACGTCTTAATCGATAGATTAATAAATAAATGAGGTGATAGAAAATTTGTAAGAAGGGAAGTTCATAAAATTGGTATATGGATTAAATCGGTTGGATGCAAGTTGAATAAAGTCTCCACTTTGCTTAAAATTATGAATTAATTAGCTTATGACATAAACACAGCAATAAATAAATAAGAGAGCTGGTAGAACATGACATGTCAATTACTTGATTGGACGTTTTTAATATACTAGTAAAAATGCACGTGCATTAAATGCACGATGGATAATAAAAATTTAAAAATAAAAATTCATAATATAAATATTTTAATTATATTATCATCATAAAGATGAAAAATTTTATCATTATAAATAATTATAATCATTATGATAAATTTTATATGATTAGATACGTCCAAATAGCAACTTTTGTTTGAAGCATATTTTTTAAGATTACATTAAAACAATTTAAAATTATAATAATATTAAAATATTTATACATATCTATTTAAACAATAAAAAAGACACAAAAACTATACATATTTAGAATTCGTGTTAGTCAAATAATACATATCATTCATGATATAGATAAGCATAAATAAGCATATAAATTTAAAGCAAAAAAATGAATTTAGTAATGCATTAAAATGAATATGAACATATTTATATACTTTGAATAAAATAAGCATATGATTGCAAAAGAGCAGAGGAAATCCAATTCAAATTATAGACTTGTCTAAGAGTTGATGAAATAATATATTTAAATAATCAGCATTCTGAAGTTACAAAGAATTAAAACTTCATCATATATGACTTTTAGATTTTGCATCAAAAGAGGCAAGTTGCAAACATAACTAAGACTTCGTTTGGGACGACTTTCTTGATGTTTCTTAAAGCAGCTTTCTAGTTCAATAATTATAATTTTTGTACTAAAAAGTTGCTTTAAGAAGCAACAAGAAAGTCGTCCCAAACGAAGCTTAAATCATAAGAGAAAAGTTTCCCACATAAGTTGAGAAAATCATAAGAAAATAGAAAGGAAATAATCATCTAAAGTATGCAACCAATTAAAGAGTAGGAAGCCTCATAGATTTTATGTAGAATAATTACAAGATAAAATTTTATAGTTATTAATATATGAAATTAAAATATCAAATTAAAATGATAGGCTACAATCTCAAGTGAAGTTCAACTATAAAAAAATTATAGAAAATTGTCATATGAGAGGATACTCCTTTACAAGGGCGTGAGTTAACATAAAGCAATATTTTTACCATCAGATAAATAAAAGAAATGAACATTCATATAGGAAAAAGATGATTTTCTCAACATCAAAGAAGCAAAAATGCCCAAAGAAATGCATTTTAAAAAAGAGTTCACTTCTTGCCTCTATTTTTTGGCTTTTAGCTTCCCATCAATTCATAAGACATGCATTTTATATACAAATTAAGCAAGTCTCATAGCCAACCAAATCTTAATATGATTTTTTTTTCTTAAGAAAAAAAAAAATCAAAGTTATGATAAATTACATTTAAGAATAACTCATGTTCTTTGTAACTACCTATTGTGCCTTCTTAATACATATAAGATTAGTTAATAAGAAAAATGTTATTTACTTTCTAATTAAAATGAGTATTCAATAATCAATCAATCTCTGAAATAATAATAATAATAATAGTAATAATATACATGATCTTACATAGTTTAAAAGATAGCCATGATCGAGTTAATTTAGCACAGTGGCAGTATAAATCTAAAGCAAAGGAAAAAAATAATGATGTGATAAAATTAATGGACTATTTATTAGAAAATGTATCAAAGATTAATTAATAGAAATGTACATCTAAAATGACAAAATGATGTTCTTTCACAAGCGTGCGAGTCATATATAAGACAATATTTTTACCATCAAATTAAACACTAAGTGCGCATAAATAAAAAATAAAAAATTAAATAAAAGTTATAATTTATAATACTATATTTATTTATATATTAATAAATGAATTTAGCAGTAGAGATATTTGTAATAATGATCAAATTAATAAAAAATTAGTATGATATGAAATCATATTTACCATTTTTTTAATTTTACAATTAGGTAAGAAAATAAAATCTTTGATCACAATAAAAAATGAAAATTTTTAATCAATAGCTTATTGTAATTAATTTTGGAAAAACTTTTCATTTGATTTTTCAAATGAAGACATTCATAGTAAATGAATTTTAACTCTTGCAACTTATACATTAATTTTGAGCTAAAAAATTCAAGCTTAGTAGATATTATCTGAATGAAATAGACAACAAAATCAGAGAGAAAAATAAAAGTTTAACATAATAAAAAAAATCAATCATCATAAAAGCCAACAGGCAAAGCTATTATGAATCATCAACAATAACAATGTCAGCAAATGAAATAGAAAATTGAAGTATTGAACTTGAAAATCTTATCCTGAATTCGAAAATCAATAATAGCTTGAGACTCACCGACATTCTAGTGCAAGAAAAGATGTTGAAAGAATAGTAATAGGAAGAAGTCCATCATAAACAAATTTGTGCAAGCTAAAAATTGCCTTGAAGAACATAAAACAAATAAGTGGTCACATAATACGTACAAAACTAATTCAAAATACAACTAAATCTATGGAGAATGTTTTATTGATCAGTAAAACTTGAAAAGAGAATTTGAATATTGATCAATCAAGGCTCAACTGTTAGTGCAAGGGAAAACTTTAGAGTCCTTCCAAAGACTTGCAGTAAGAACTCAATGAAAAGTTTTAGGATTGATTTGGAGTTTATCTTGTGTTTTAGAAAGGCCGCAAGCTTCTTGGAGTTGCTCAATCTAGGCCTCACAGTATTATGGAGATCTACTACGTGCATATACTACTCCAAACGTATCCGAAAGATAAACCACTGGGATTTGCTTCAAAGTAACAAGATTAGACAAAGAAACATGGTAATGAAAATATTGAATCACCAACTGTAAAAAAAGGAAAGTTTAAAAATTTCTACATGTTTATAATGTTAAGACGTAGGATATTACTCAGGACATGCATTAACTTTCTAGAGATATAGTCAGGTGACTTGAATGTATCCATAGTCTTCATTTATGATAAATTAGTATATTTACAAATGTCAATTGATGATACTTATATCTGGGGCATATTAGTATATTTGCAAATGCAAACATGTGAATAAAATCAATTCAAAGCTAGAGAAGAAGTATTAGTTCATTTTTAAGTACTTACTGAGACATTAAATTATTGAAAAGAAGAAGGGTCAAAATTTGGGCTCTGCTGATGAGTCACGGGAGAGGAGAAAGAAGAAGGGAGAGCTCACCCTTGCGGTCTTCCTTTCTTTCATTGACAAAGATGGTATTAAACCCAAATCATTTATGACTTGATTAATATAATAGAAGCAAAATTTAATAGTTATTAATAGGTTAATAATTATGTACGTTTATTTTTATCAATTGATTTAAATTTATTGATTATTAATATTATTTAATGCTACATTAATTTACATAATTATTATATATTTTTAGATTTATTAATTATTTATAATACAATGAAGGGACAAGATAATCTTAGAAGAAATAAAACGAATGGTCAAGATTTGATGTGGAAGGAAATTCAAGCGGCTTTTATAATAGTAGTATAGATATGTGTAATTTTATCAAAATGTTATTTTTATTATTATATATTTCAAATATATTAAAAATCATGGATTATTGTCTGTGATGACTAAGGATGATTACTATGTTGGAATTTTAATCTTTCTTTGGAACAATTTTTTGCCACTATTTTTAAGTTCATTTTAAAAAAAAAATTGTTACAATCTACTTAAATTTGACTCATTAGCTCGAGACTTATTATGTTGCTCAATTAGGCTCATTTAGATGTAAGATTTTAGTAAACTTTAACTGCAATCTATAAATAATCATTCCCAATTAAATTGCAACGAAGTTGTTTCAACATATAGCAGACATTAAAAGTTAGATTTTAATTTATCCTCAATTTGACATATTTAGTAAAAAATAAATAAAAGTCTTTTTAAGTCTACCTCTAATTTTCTTAACATAAGTCAAATTTAATACTTCTACTTTCCCAACAGGGTCATCGGGAGGCTGCCATTTTATGTGACCAAATTATCTAAGGCGACTCTCTATAATATTATCTTCCATTGGCGCTACTCCAACATTTTCACGTACATGCTCCGTTGTTTTATGTGACCAAATGGTTAAATACAGAAAAAAAAAATTGAACATAACATTAATCAACAGTATCTAGAAAATTATAAATTACAAAAGTTAAAGTCATTGCCATTTGAATATCGGCTACACCACAAAATAAAGCAGAAAAGCATGGAGCATGCTCCGTTGGAAAGGTGCCAATGCAAATATCTATCCTTCAAATGCTTGAAAATCTGTACAGTAAAAAAACAAAAGTTGCCTTAGCATGTAACAAAGAAGTTTAAATCTATACTCATTTATGAATAAGTAAAGCTTATCTCTCATTTCTTGCTCTTGCATTACACTTCGAATTTTAGTCCTCGTGGGCTCCGAAAATTCCACGATTGCTCGCATTCCCTCAGCACCAATCCCTTTTCTTATTTTTGATTGATCTAATGGTGGAGAGTTTTAACAGATTTAGGTTCCGCGTGAATTTTCAGAAGGCATATTGGATTTTAGATAAAATACTACACATAGATTTCACCTTCATTTTATGAGGACTTTATGATCTGAGTTATGATTTCCTATAGGCGCAAGCTCCTATAGTTAATTACCCCTCTCGATAACGAGAGAGAACTTTCGATTAAGGCTAGTTGTTGAAGAGATCCCACCTGATATTTGTTAGAGACATTCCTTAATTATATGGAAATCCCACCTGTTTATAAACAGGTGAATTATGTCGCATGTCGGCTGAGGGGCAGAGCTAGCGCATGGTGGCTGCAAGTTCTACAGTCCCGTCGACGAGAAGGCAAGGGGCCTTTCCGAAATTTGTACCGTTTGAAACAACTATTAAGAGGGCACTACGACAGATTATGAGCAAATGTTATGCCACCAATATATCAACATTGTACACAAGGTAAGCGGCCAGTCTTTGTTTACACGGAAGAATTTTATCGGTTGAGCGCACGGAACAACCTGAATGAGACTCAGAACCTGTTGGTTGCTCGGTATATTACAGGCGGATAATATATCGGCCAGAAAAAAAAAAAGAATAAAAATAAACCAATTGAGCCCGCTGTAGCCCCAGCCCAGCCTAGGTGGGCCTTCCTTCCCACTCGTTGTCTACAGAGACCCCCGCCCAAGCTCACCACCCCCGCATGAACCATAACCCGCCCTGGCTCATACCGATTGACCCGCTGCCGACGCGCCCAATCTCACGCTACCGCGACACGCCCGACGCAATTGCGCCTGGCGGGATTCGAATCCCTGCTATTTAGAGAGATTATTTTGTGTGGACACCGGACGGGAGAATCATCCTATACTGCTTGGTAACGAGCGATACCGACACTCGTTACCACTCAGTACTAGCTCAATACCGACCGCGATACACTTTTGGAGTGACGTGATGCATTTTATTGGTCTCTGGATAATGTCCAGACTCAACACAGAATAATTTGTCCATTCAACGCCCCACTTGCACGCAAACCATCATGCCACTAGTGCAAAAACGTATAAAAAGTTGAGATTTTTTTTAATTTATAATATAAATGAAAGAATATTTCATTTAAAATAATTAATTTATTTAAATATCAAAATAATTAATATGTTTAATATAATTTATTTCAAAATTTTAAAAGCTGTATTTATATTTTATTTAAAACATAAACTTAATAGTAATTAAAATAATAAATTAATTTATAAAAGCTGGGCTGGTTTAATTTAATTTAACAATAAATTATTAAAATTTTTAATTTAAGAAAAGGAGTACTTTTAAATATTTTTAATTGACATTTAAAAAAAATAAAAATAAGGTCGAAAATCCGCCGAAAACTTTGTCAGAAAATTTGCTGGAAATAGCTCCAAAAAATCCGTCGGAAATTCGTCAGAAAACCCACCGGAAATTCGTCGGACTTTCTAACGGAATTATTTCCGATGGAAATCAATGTTTTTTCCTATAGTGTTTATAGCATCAACTAATAATAAAATGAATTCAATGGGAGTATAATTTGAGCAAGCTCATTGTCTGTTGATAGACAAACAAATCACTAGAAGAAGAACAAGTCATTTTTGGCAATAAATATCACCCATAACTAAGGCAACTGGAGCTCTAATCTCAAATTCACAATCTTTGGTAGCACTAATAATCAATCCCACATTAACCAAAGTAGCTAAGAAAAAAAAGAACTAAGCAGGCAGCCATCTAGGAGAGGAATATTCAAAGACCTGTAGCTGTAAATTCCAAAGGAATAGGTCATCTATTAGTTTGAACTCCATTGCTATAAGTAACTAATCTTTTTAGCAGAAAATTGCAAATTTCATTAAATAAAAAAAGGATTTACAATCATAGGTCCAAAAGGAGACCAAAACTACACAGTACAAAGCTTTTAATCACTAGAATAAAAGTACATATTGCAAAACTACCTCAAAAAGACAAATAACCCAAATTTTAGTCATTTTATGAGCAACAAAAATAACCAAAAACCAGTCAAGAAGGCCATGAGGCATGCCAAACTCAGGAAATGGCAGGAGGCTTCTTGCAAAACCAACAGAAAAGTTCGCCACCCGGTTGCCAGGCGTAGGCTGTGGCAGATGAGGATGATAAACGGAGGGCAACAAGTGGCGGTGGAGATAGTGGTCGTTGTGGGTGATCAAGGAAGCACTTGAGCTATTTAGAGCGTTATCAGTCAAATTGGACGATAATGTTTTACCTCTAAAATGAGTTAAAATAGAATACAATAAATCTACTTAATTTACTTTATCTGGGATTTACTTTTCATCAAACCAAACATCAAAGAGTGAAAAAGTAATGTATTTACTTTACTTTACAATCACTTTTCTTTCAACCAATCAACCCTTAAAATAACAGTTATGACCAGAACCAATATGTTACTTTATGGTATCAAATCCTTGAGATATGAATCAATATAATATATTCGATTGGGCACAAAGCTCTATATTAGCAAAGGTGGATTTAAATTTGTCCCCTTAGACAAACACACATCCAGATCTACAAGGTACTCTTGAACAAAGCAACCCATGGATGCCGACAAGGATCCTTCTATAAGGTTGGGTCGACTAACTTCTCTGACTAATGGACCATAAACCACGATGGCCCGGAACGACGGGACCATGGGATCTTAATCAGGTCCATCACCATTCCCCCAACATCCGCTTTAAGTGCAAGATGATGATTTTTTTATTTTAAATATTAAATCTTCAAACTTTCAATATCCAAGCTCAAGCTGCTACTATATGACAGATAACACGTATTTCTACGTATCTGATCGACAACTAGCCTTAATCAAAAGTTCTCTCTTGTTACCATGAGGGGTAATTAACTATAGGGGCTTACGCCTATAGGAAACCAAAACTTAGATTATAAAGTCCTCGCAAAATGAGGACGAAATCTCAGGGTAGTGTCTTATCTATAAACCCATCTGCCTTCCCAAAATTTACCTCGGAACATAATTTCATTAAAACTCCCTCGACATGAAAAATCAGGCAGCGAGGGAGGTCTGGGCCGAATTTTTGGAGCCCGCAGACCTTAGTCACTGGGAGACGGTGGTTAGAGGGACATTAGTCAGCGAGCAATGGAGGTCAGAGAGACTATGGTTGACGGGAGATCGAGGTCAGAGGGACTGTAGTTGGCGGGCGATAGGGCTTGGATGGACTATAGTCTACGGGCAACGGTGGTCCGAGTGATCATAGTTGGCGGGTGACACTATTATTTGCATGGGTGTAAGTTCGACGATAGTTGGTGGCCAGGTGGTGGTTCGACGATGACCAAGAGGAAGTCAAGTAGTGGTCGATGGCCAGGCAGAGGCTCAGCTACGGTCAACGGTTAGAGGTTGAGCGGTGGTCTGACGATGATTAAGCAAAAGTCTGATCGTGATTGACGGCAGAGTAGAAGTCCGGTGGTGGTCTGAGGATGGTCGGGCGGAAGTCCGATTGCAGTATACAGCCGCATGAAACTTCAATATTGGTTGGTGGTCGGGCGTTGGTCGTTGGTCAGCAGTCGAGCAGAAGTCTGACGGTGGTCTAGCGACACTCAACGGAGGTTTACCGCCAATGGTGATGGAGCTCTTGAAGCCTCATAGCTCTCTTCAATCTCTAGGCCAAAGTCCATGCTCTAGACTCCCCTTCATGTGCGAAGTGGAGGTCTATTTATAGATTTTTCATAGTGGCATGCCCCATAAATATGAAGAAGACTTGAGACAAATTGAAAGTGCTCCATCGGACACCCTATATTGATGTCCTCCATCGGACACCCTATGTTGATATCCTCAATTATAGAGTGTTTGCAAGTACTTACATGCCCAAATGATGTCAGGATTAAGCGATCTTGAGCTTGTTGAATTTGTCTCGTTGAGCCACTAAGTTTGATTATAAGCATGCTATGTTTGGATATTATTTAGTCATTAAATTTATACTTTGAACCTTTTAAATATGGCTCGATTTGGACCCATTTGGGCTCGAATTGGACCGATTTTGGGGTCGTTGGGTTCTTTTTTTTTTCGAGGCGTTCAATTTCACAATAAGTTTGCTTAAATCAAAGTTTGGATTGTCTCAAATTTAATTTTTAAAAGTTTCCAATTTAGCTATGCACCGAGATTCGCATTGGACCAAGGCAATTTTTTGTGAAGTATTATATGAAAGTTTTGTACTTAGATTCTAAAATAAGAGAAGATGGCAGATAAGGCCCTGAACGATTACAATAACACATACAGATATGATAAATATTAATTAAAAGATATGTGAATTGTATGAATTGAGCTTAATTACATTTCTGCAAGTATTTTTGTGGGAAGTTTAGCTGAAATTTTGATAAAATCATAATTAAGTCTGACAAATTCACCAGTTCAACGGATGAACTAGCCGCTATTTCCTTGAAACACTCAATTCAATTTCTAAATTATTTAAATAATTAAATAAATTAATAATAAAAATTAAATAATATTTATAGTTTGATAAATTAATTTAAATTTAAAATATTTAATTAAAAATTACAATCAGATATTTTAGATAGCTCCATCACTCATATGAGCTGTTAACTCATCCAATTTTTTCCTCCTCTATTACTTTACTAATAATAGACAAAGCTTTCTTTCTGCATGTGATGTGCTTTTGGAGCTTTGCAAAAAAGTTAGAATATTCTCTTTATGATTGATGGTAGATTTGAAAGTTTGCTTAATTGTGATGAGTGGCAAATAATGATGCTTGTTGACTATAATTAATGGTTAGTCCTCTATTGTAATCCATAATATCTATTTTTTGGGTATTTAATATTTTATGTTTATGCTTTCATTTTTGGGATGCTTTGAATGGATTTGGGTATGCAGCTCACTTCGATCTATTGATTGGTTCGGAGTTTTAATTATCAGTAGTGACCAGTCTCTCTTTTAAGAAAGAAAAAAATAGAATTATAAAATGTATAATCTTTTTATAGATAATAGAAAAGGAAATTTTTTTTTAGAATTTGGGCAATTACATTTATTAAAGGTGAGCAAAATAGTTAAAATGTTTATTTTTCTAAGAATAAAAGATTTCTAGGTGGGCACTTGCCTATTTTTCAAGGAAAAATAAATATCTCAGTGTGGGCAATTCCAATCTGAGCACTTCCTAGTTCCACTCCTGACTACCAAACAGAAAGTTTTGTATTTGAGTCTTGCGTATATGATATGCATATAAATTTATCTTAATTGGCCTAAATTTTCGCCAAAATAATGGAATTGGGTTAGCTAAATTTTACTTTCTGTTGGATTAGTATTGGCATCAGATGGTCGTCTGTTTTAATGTTGAACATTTAATATGCAATTTAAACCCTTCTTTTATATTTTGATATTTTGCAGCTTAAAAGATTAAAAATCTGCAAAAATAACTGACAATTATTTGTAAATATGATTTTACATTAATTTTTCATGACACCTGATATATATTTAGAAAGATGAAAAATATGAAGAACTATTTTAATGGATCTTTTAGTTAAAAATTTTATTATTTAGCTGCATATAAATTGGATTTGCCAGACAGTTATTTGTTGGTGTAGCCTTCTCCCAATGATGGCTCCTGAGGAAAAAGCTTCAGCTCATCAATGGTTAATTAGTGAATAAGGGTGTTAAGCTACAGCTATGATTTTTTCTTATTCTTTTAATATGTAATTGATGATTTTACTTGAATTTTGCAAGGTCTGCTTAGCTTTATAGCCATGGGAGATAGGTGTTGCATTTCATGTAATATGGTGTTCTTTGAATTTTACCATTAGCTTTTTCTATTCAAAGAATGATTAGATCTATTATGGGCTTTAGGGTTATATTTTTGTGTATGGCAATCTACAGGCATGCCAATCTATTTTTGTTAGGGCACACAAATGTGTCATTAAGCATGATTAGAAAAGATGGCTCTTTTTCTTCATGCAATATAATTATATTTTAATTTGATAATTTAGTTATACCACTACCACATTATTACTATTGTCATTAATCAATGAAAAAATAGTTGCCAAAAGTTATCCCAAACGAAGCCGTTTGTGATATCTTTGTTAATGCATTGTTAAGCAACATTTTGGTATAAAGTTTTTTTAAAAGCAGCCAAAAAAAAAAAAAAATGATCAAAAGCTGTCCCAAACAAAACCTTAGAATGACATGAGTTGCACAACTCATAAGCTAGGTATAGCATTCTAGTATTGGATTCTAATCATTCAATATGTTTTGCTTACTTTGCCAAACCACAGCTATGGCTGCAACCTCAAAGCTGTAGCCTGTAGGTTTCTCCCTCTCTTCATTTGGGACTTGGGAGTATATACAAATATGATGGAATCAACACAAAATGCCAGAATTAAAAAAAATCATGAATTAATAATCATATGCCAATTTAAAGATCTAAGTTTCAGACTAAGCTCATAAATCCAAATGAATATATACAAGAATAAATTCTCAACATAATAATAAGCTTACCCACGTTGGAGGAAGGACTAACCAATTTTTCTTTACAATGTGGAAGATTTTTTAGAGCATTGTGAGTTATTCTCATTTATTTCAAACATTGAATAATATTAATTCTAAAAAATATATATACAATCATAATAGAGATGATCATACATACCAAAATAGGCAAAATCATAATAAAGATAACTCTAAAGCTTTGGAATCACACAAGAATGAGAAATTCCACATACATGCTGAAAATCAAATAAATACAATCTCTACCATCAAAATCAAATAGTTGTTCATCAAAACCACTCATTAATTATTACAACAGTTATATAACATCTATCACACACATGAACCTTTATCGAAGGTCTCCACTTCTTAATGTCTTCTGGGATATGTCAGGCTCTGACAATTTCGAATTGAAATGCTGCAATGGTTGCTAATACCTTGTAGCCAGTTACAATCTTTCCAACCGATGTTATCTATCTCCAATTTCTCGAGCTTAGGAGGACAAGAGGGTAATTCCAGCAAATTTGGGCAATCTTCTAGGTACAACTTAGTCAAGCAAGGAAAGAGGCATTCATATGTTGTTGTTGTTGCAATAAACCAATCCTCCATTGCTTTCAATTTCTTAATATGTAGCACCTCTAGCGATGGAAAGACACGAATCTTGTCATTCTCATGAAATTTGTATTCAAAACCTTTTACTTCTGGCATGTCATGAAGGTAAAGAGATTTAAGAAAGGGAAGCTGCCAAAAGGGAGGAAGAGTTTTCCATGCTGAGCAATCTTCCAATCGGATGTATTCTAGATTGGAGATTAAATGGACATTGTTCATCCATATTGCAGACCTAGCACCCTTGAATGAATTTATCTTCAGTTTCTTTAGACAACTATGTGGTTGAAGGTTGTCAAGCACATTTTCATGCTTATGATTTATACGTTCCAAGCTACCCCATTCTAAGGACAAATCTGTGAGGTTCCTCTTATCGCATAATTTGGCCTTGCAAGCATCTTTGGCATCCTCCACATTTTCAGGAAAATAGATTACTAATTTGCGAAGCTCATTCATATGCTCTAGCTCCTCAATTCTATAACCAGCCAAATTTTGAACATAAAGCCCATCTAACTCTTGAAGAGCATTTAGCTTCCCAATCTCATACATCCCAGGACTGGAAAGTTCCAGATAATGCAGATTACGAAGGTTATTTAAGTCACTTGGTAAGAAATCATCATCATCCGAAAATTTCTGATCACGATCATAAATCAAGAATTGTAAGTGATAAAGATTACAGACAGATCTTGGTAGTCGAACCCCGATAGCTTTAACAAAATTCAGGTATCGGAGATGCGTTAAATATCCAATCTCCTCTGGTATTTTTTCTAGTGGACATTGTATGCACATTAAGCGTAAACTTTTCAATGTTTTGAAAATTTCTGTAAGTTCGGCAAAAATAGAGACCATCCAAATATAATTCACGATAAGAGAACGCAATTTTTTGAATTTCTCCATATTTCTGATTACTTTTTTATTTTTAGTATCAACATATAAGTGTCTAATAGTCTCAGGATTTTTTATAGATAACTCTTCGTCACCTACAATGCTGAAGTACTCTTGTCCCGAAACAAACCGCACCATTTCATGTAGTAAATCATGCAACTTGTAGTATGTTCGATATTTATTCTGAAATTTATCAAATAAAGACTTTTTGACCAAAACATTAAAGTACCTCTCTCCAGCATCCTTTGTAGTCTCACCTCGAATGTTAGATGGTTGAATGAAACCCAATGCAATCCACATTCGAACTAAATCATCTTTGTCAAACTCATAATCTTGTGGGAATATGGAACAAAATGAGAGACAATTCTGTAGAACTTTAGGGAGGAATAGATAGCTCAATTTTAAAACTGAGAAGATATCATTCTGACTTCCAATATCATGGTTTAAAACTCTTATCCAATGACTTTCGTCCAAATGAGAATTGAGAACGCCACCTATGACTCTTGCAGCCAATGGAGATCCTGAAAGCTTTTTTACTATCTTTCTAGAAGTTGGCAATAAATTGTGATGAGCATTAAAAGTCTCTACATTGACAAAAGCAGATCTGAGGAGGAGAAGCAAACACTCATCATCCTTCAGGCCAGCTAATCTCAAAATTTCATTCTTCTTTTTCATAACATTTGAAATCATTAATGCAACAGATTCCATCCGAGTTGTCACCAAAATCTTACTTCCCAATTTTCCAGAAGCCAGAGGGGCGAGCACATTCTCCCATTTGTTTTTATCTTGCTCCTTATCATCATTCCAAATATCATCCAGCACAAGTAAGAACTTCTTGGAGTTTACCATAGACTGGAGACTTTTTTGAAGTGCATCAAGTGTCTCCAACTGAGTCCTCTCGTTTTTAAGAGATTCCAACATATTTGCAAGGACTCGATTCACATCAAAGTTGTTGGAAACACAAACCCACATTTTAAGATCAAATTCCTTTGTCATTTCATCTTTATAGACTTCTTGCAAGAGAGCCGTCTTCCCCATGCCACCATGACCCACTATGCATAGCAGAGAAATGTTGCTGTACAGAGTAGTTTGATATTCATTTGATGGGTTCCTCAGCCACTTCATTACAAAGTCCTTGTCCTTGCCTCGACCGATGAGATCGTTTTTAGGCAAGGATCCTGTTTCACGTGCTCTGTACTGCTCAAGCTGCTGCTCCTGATGCTCCTGCTTTGCGACTTTTACAAGATGAAGGAAAGTAGCAACACCAGCTGATATTCTATCAAGTTTCTGCACAACCTTCTCTAACCTCTTCAAACTGGGATCAATTTTGAGGGCGCGTTTGGCAATTTGGACAATACGTTTATTTATGGATTTCATGATGGAACGCACCTTTCTCTGCTTCTTATCTTTGATCAGGTGTTTTTCAAGCTTCATGTACTCGAGATCATCCAACACATCATCCGCCTCTTCAATACGTTTATTTATGGATTTCATGATGGAACGCACCTTTCTCTGCTTCTTATCTTTGGTCAGCTGTTTTTCAAGCTTTATGTACTCAAGATCATCCAACACATCATCCGCCTCATCGATTGCATCTCGTAGCTGCCATAGCCATTCGTTGAGAGCCGGATTTCGGTCTCTGATCTGCTCTTGGCTGGAAGCAAAGTCCACGACAGCTTGGATCTTGGGGTGGTTCTCTCGCAGCCTTTCGAGCTCCTCCTTCATGCCTGTCTGCCATCTGACTTGATCTCCCAGGTACTGCAAGCCAGTGTTGATGAGCTTCTCCATGATTGGAGCAACAAGCCATTCTGCCATGGCCCTGGTCAAGCAAGATCAGAACAACTCAACAGAGGAGGGAGGAAGAGTGGAAATGTAAGTGAGAGAGAGAGTGGAAGGGGTGGTTCCTTGGTTGGCCAGCAAACAATTATTTAAATTTGATAGTGGTTCTGTAGAATTTGAACAAAAAAAATCTAAGTCATTAGAATTTCTACATGTTTAGGATTTAGGGTTCTGTAATCTTGCATGCCACCATCAATGATGAATTTGCACTTTTTTTGCATTATATTATTTGAAAAAGAAAAATTAAATGATTAGCAGTGGTGCAAATACTTAACACGATTCAAAAATCTATCTAGAACTCAGATCCAAAAATTGTGAGTAAGGTTAACCTGTTTGAGCGGCAAAACTAAGCAAAATTTTGCCACTTTAGAAAGTGTGTGCGCCAGGCGCCAATCTACTTGCATAAGGTATCCAGCATTTACAAAATGATCGGATCAGATCAACCTGGAAATCCGACAGGTCGGATCCTAATCTAAACTTTCAACTCATTTACATAATCAGATCAGGTTAAGATCAACCCGTTTAAACTCAAGTTAGTTCCGCATTCGACCCGAAACTCAATTTTGACACCCCTAATGATTAGATCAACACACCTCAGTATTCTATCTTTTTTTTGATCGAATGCCACAACAGGTCACTCAAAATTTAACAAAACTATCCGACATTTTGGGCCAAAAAAAAAATAAAAACATTACTTCGCTATCATTTATGATGATCTGATCCTACTAAGCTGAAAAAGCTTTAACGAAAATAATGGGTAAAAACCAATCTGCTATTTTCAACTAAGGCCTGTTACTGCAAATTTTTTAAATGGAGGAATTAAACAAGGTATCAGGAACTAACAACAAAATGAACAAAATCAGATCACAATTAGCATATATGAAAGTTCATAATAAATACAGCAAACAATTATTTAAAAATTTAATTTTAAAATAAAAAATTACAATTAAATATTTCACATAACTCCGTCACTCATATGAGCTCTTAAGATCCTAGTTTTTTTTTCTCCTCTATTACTTTACTATTTTTTATATTCTGCAATTACTTATTTTTTATTAAATGGAAATAAATATATTAAAAAATTATAATAATAAATTAAATAAATATTAAATATTATTTAATACTAATAATAAAAATATATTTAATTATAGCATATTATATATTTACAGGATATACAAATGTATAATAATATTTTTTATTTATTAAAACAATAAAACAATAATAAACACCAGCATTATAAAATGTTCAATGGGCAAAGGGCCAGCTGGCCCCAACTTTACAAATGTAAAAGTTTGTGCTTAAAGGCTGTTTTACGTAAAGTAATTTTTAATAGGAAAAGTAACTTTCAAAACAAAATTAAAAGTGCTGAAAAAAAATATATAAGTCATAAAGAAAATTACAAATTTAAAATTTAAAAATAAAATGGTATGAAAATCATTCTAAATAAAATCATAATTATATAATTATATAACATATTTTAATTACGAAATTGAAAATTTGGTTTGTACAGAGCTATGGCTAATTATATGTTGTATTAATTAAATTCTAATAGTTCAATACTATAAAATTTTAATAAAATGAAAAATTGAGTAAGCAAATTTTGTCAATAGAAACTTCTTACAAAGATTTTCTAAAAAACTTACAGAATTAAATTTTAAACAAATGTATCATCATGAACCAAATTAGTGAAATTACTTTCACATAATTAATCAATTTCATCATCATGAAACAAATTAATTAGTTTAATCATGTATTTATATATGTAATAAGTGGCAGACAAAGCTTTCTTTCTACATGTGATGTGTTTTTGGAGCTTTGCAAAAAAGTGAGAATATTCTCTTTATGATTGAGGTGGATATGAAAGTTTGCTTAATTGTGATTAATGGCAATTAATGATGCTTGTTGACTATAATTAATTGTTAGTCCTCTATTGCAACCCATAATATTTGATTCTGAATTTTTAATATTTTATTTTTATGCTTCCATGTTTGGTAGGCATTGAATAAATTTGGGTATATGACTCACTTCGATCTATTAGTTGGGAGCTTTGATTATTAAAGGGGTGGTCTGGGCAGAAATAGAATGATGAAATATATAATATGTTATTGAATTTTGCAAGAACTGCTAAGCTTTATAGCCATGGGAGATAGGTGTTGCATTTCATGTAATATGGTGTTTCTTTGAATACAATATAATTTGACATTATAAATACCAAGTTCATTATTAAAAAATAAAATAAAGTTTTCAATCAACAATCTTCAATATATATATATATCTTCTTCTCCATGTTGTACGTACTATCAACGGCCAAGTTAATAATTCTAATTATTTTGTTGGACAATAAATTCAAAAATTAGTTGATTAGCTAACTAAGAACAACAATCGAGCAGATTAATATTCAAAGAGCCGTCATTGCAATTTCAGAAGAAATCTCCACCACAATCTCGCTTTTTGGCAATTGAATTATATATTTATATTATTAAAATTGATTCATCCTCAAAAAATTATCTTGATCGGGCCTCAAAAAATTATCTTGATCGGGCATGAATCTAGAGGAAAAATCAAGTTGGAAACTTCCAAAATTAAAATTGGAACTATCCGAATTTCAATTTCAGCAAACTTACAGTCGAACTGAGAGTCTCGGAAATACTAACCCAACGACAACAAAATCGATTCAATCAGAGTCCAAATGGATACAAATCAAGGGTCTGAAGCTCTGTAGGAGGGTTCGAACCACAATTTGAATTACCAACCGGTTTCCAAACATGACGTGCTTATAGTCAAATCGAGCGGCTTGACGAGACGAATCCAACCAGCCCAAGATCACTGAATTACGACATCACTAAGGCATACAAATGTCCATCAAATGGTCACGATCAAGAGATTTAACATCGGCCTTCCATCCAAGACACTCCCAATATGCCTGTAATCTACCACCTATTTACTGGTCATGCCATTCTATAAAATCTATAAATAGGCCCCTCCTCCCTCTTGAATGGGAGGCTCCAAGCAAGAGAGAGAGAGAGAGAGAGAGAGAGAGAGAGAGAGAGATAGGAGATTTTTGGCCCCAGCCTCTGCCCTCTGTTGCTTTTTCTTTTCGGGGGAGTTTTAATGGATTAAGTTCTAGGGTAAATTTTGGGAAGTAGATGGGTTTGTGGATAAGACACTACCTAAAAATTTCGCCCTCATTTTGCGAGGACTTTATGATCTGCATTCTGGTTTCCTATAGGCACAAGCCCCTATAGTTAATTACCCCTCCCGATCACGAGAGAGAACGTTCGATTAAGGCTAGTCGTCAATCAGATACATAGAGATACGTATTATCTAGCACATAATAGTAACTTGGGCATTCCGAAATAATTGGAAAATTAATATTTAAAATGAAAACTTCACCACATTGAACTTAAAGCAGATGGTGGGGGAATGGATGATATACCCGATCAAGATCTCAAGGTTCTGTCATCTCGGGCCATCATGGTCCCTGGTCTACTTAATTAGAGGAGGTAGTTAACCCAACCTGACAGAAGGATCCTTGTCGGTAGCAATGGGTTGCTTCGTCCAAGGGTACCTTATAGACCTGGGGTGAGTATTTATCTAAGGGAACAAATTTGAATTCACCTTAGCTAATAGAGAGCTTTGTGCCTTATCAATCATATCCTATTGGCTCTGGCCATAACCGTTATTTGTGATGCATTTTGGCAGCAAAATCACTCAGTTTAAAGGGCCCCAAGTCATAACCGTTTATCCTGCAGTGTTATTTGGCAGCAAAACAGCTGGTGAGAGAACACGTACCACGTCCTTAGTGGCAGAAGATTGTTTGAGAATGGATCATAGTAATATTTTAGACTAGGCATTCAACTCTATGTGAGCTGAAGTAGTTTTCAATTTGTCCACCTCGGCAAACTATTACGGAGGGTGGATGAGTTTTGCTTCAAGTGATTTGATGATTGAGTTTTAATTTTAAATATTTAGGTTTTGATGATTTTTGGATTTTTGTCGGCATTTGAGATGGCATTTGAAATTATTTATGAACTCTTCCGATTGAGATATGCATTCAACATGGCCATTATCATAGTGTTTGAGGTTATTTCAAAATTTCATTGATTGGACCCTATCGACCCTATCAACTTGCTGGTAGAGAATCGAGTTTCGTAGGTTTTATGCCTTTATTAGTAAATTCATACTGTTATAGGCCTTGAAGGCCTAATTTGAATGTATTAATACAAATCTACTAGCCACCATCACTGTATATTTGTTTTATGGTTCGAACCCTATCGACTCCTATTCACTTATTGACCCGAGCAACATCCCTAGACGTCACGTGTGTACTTATAACACGCTCGTCGGGGCCCATGCGGGTGTTCAGGGTGGTGCATTTTTTAATTATTTATTGAACATTATCAACTCCTATTTACTTGTTAGGAGGATCGAGTTCAAATTTAATACCATGTGCAGCATTCCTAGACGTCACATGCATTCCTTCAACATGCTCGCCGGGGCCCATACGGGTGTTTTCAAATGTACTTATCCCTTGTGTACTTATATATATACAAACTACGGTGTACGTACGGGGGTACTTTAAAATATTTATAAAAGTCTTCTGTCTGCTTGCATGGATATTATAGATTCAGTGGTGTATTGTAACAGTTATGGATTGAGTTGTTTGTTGTATTGTATAGGTAGACTGTCGTGTACTGCTTGTTGATTTTCGTAGGTAATTTGTTGTATACTAATGAATCTCCTATTTTTGCTTGTAAGAGGGGCTAGAGTTCTTGTTGTATATTTGTCTTTGTTGTTTGTGGACAGTATAATGCATTCGTATAAAGGAATCATCATAACCATTGCATGTTAGCCCTCATTGTTCACAAAGAACCTTTACATTCTTCCACGAGTGGTTGATATTGATTGTAAGGGACTTTCACATTCTCTTGCATAATACTTATAAATTCAATACACATCAAAATTGAGTGATGTTGGTTGCATGAGAATTTATGTTTGCTTTGACCTTTCGAATAAGCCTTTCATCAAGAGTTTTATCGTATGATGAATCCCTCTATTGCTTATAATTATTGGCTAGCGAGGTATCATAATGCTAGTTGCATATCAGCTTCCTTCATCTGTGAGGGACTTGTGCATCGATCACTATCATTTTTATATGACTTGCATGATATTCATTTGGAGGTTTACATAGTCACATCATCGCATGCATTACAAACTAATTTCCCTTTCTGTTTACGCATAAGTCATATTCACCATGAATTTGCTACTTTGATTTGTATGAAAACCTTTATGTATTTGGTGTGTCAACCATTGTCACTCATGGATTTTGCATTTTATTCATAGGTAGAACATCGTATGCATGACAATTCCCCTTTTTACAATTATGAAGGAATTCTTCGCATTAACTACTCATCCATTATTGTTGCTTGCAAGAAGATTAGTGTATTCATGTCTTTGTAAGCATGAAAATTATTATGAATCACTCAAATATTTGAGTTTCT
The DNA here is from genome assembly GCA_016618105.1 of Dendrobium huoshanense. Taxonomy (NCBI): domain Eukaryota; kingdom Viridiplantae; phylum Streptophyta; class Magnoliopsida; order Asparagales; family Orchidaceae; genus Dendrobium; species Dendrobium huoshanense. The sequence goes on along the minus strand of CM028354.1, from coordinate 34,603,370 downwards.
TCATCTAAGTCACCTTGCATATGAGCTGCAATGTTCAAAGGAATATCCTTGTGCCTCCACTTGTTACTATATCACACATTCTTATAATTGTTCATTGCTTGTATATAGGCTATAATTATGAACTCCTTGTCTCTACATGTTGTTTGCAATATGCATGATGATTCCACATAAGTCTTTCATTTGATTATGAGCAAATTATAATCATTGAGATTTTAACATAAGTCTTTCATAGTCCAAATCAAGCTTAAGTTAATATTCAATTTGTTTTATTTGAGTTCAAATCCAGCTCAAGTTCGAGTCCAAGTTCATGTCAAATCCGCTTCATGTTCAAATTCACTTAAGATCTTGCACATTTTGAATCCAAATTTATTGTTATTTACTCAACTTAATTATGCTCAAATTCAAATTAAGTTCATGTTTGTTTGAGTTCATCATATGCTCAAATTTAAATTCATTAAGTCCCATAATGTCTTTTTTTTAGTCCAATCCCTTGTCTTTTTAGACAAAATTTCAGTAGCCTCTTGGCCTCTCCCCCATTTAGGAAAAATTTTCAGAGACTAGCCTCCAACCACGCCAATAAAAGCATGTATGGTAGGTGTCCTTAGACACCCAGGTCATATTCTTCATTCCCACCACGCGAAATAAAGACGTGTATGGGGTCTTCGAATGCACCTATTTAAAAAAATAGTTTGCTTTCCCTCTGCTCAATGGTACTTATAAATAACCCCGCCTCATCATAGGCGCCGCACCGAGGTCACATCCTACCACACACAATAAAGGTGTGTATGGGCGGTTTTCCGCTACTCCGCGAACTCCGAGATGGGGCTTAAGGTGATTACCCACCTTGCCGTAGGTGCCGCACCGGGATCCCATCCCACCACGCACAATAAAGGCATGTATAAGTGGTTTTTCGGTGTGTCACAAACTCTAAAAATGGGCTCTCGATGTTTTGAGTTTGGAAGGATTATACATTTGCAATGTTGGTGGCGACGTCGGCGGTGAGGGCGACGAAAATGCAAGAAAAACACAAAACCTCTCTTTTTTTCTTTTTATTTTTTTGTTTTTTCTTTCTTTCTTTTTTTTTTTTTTTTGGAAACTCTCGTTCTCTCTTTTTTTTTTTTTGTAAGTACTCATCAGCTAAATCATGGAAATTGGTGCTATAACATGATTTGAGTGATTGCGTTGGAGGATCTCCTCTAATGAAAATTGAACTAGTAGAATCTCTAATGTGTTTTCATAGAAAAGAACCTGAACAATAGTTTGAACAAGAAGCCCATCATTCTGAGCGCACATGCCTCTCTTGATATTCTCTGGCAATACATCAAGCTACATGCCTTCTTCCTCTCAGCTTCAGTTAGTAATTGTGAGCCTTCCAGTGTATATCTATTGCTCTGTACATGTCATTCTCAATTACATTGCTTGTTCTAAAATCGACTCAGCAAAGCTCACAAACTTAGCAATTCCAAGATTGGGATCTGAAGCAATTTCAGCTAAGTAACTCTCCACATATTTTCCCAATGCTCTCTTCCATTACTACCTTCCTCTTCTTGGAAAAGAAAGCATTTCTAGGAGACAATCCAATAATGATATCAGCGAATGGTGCAAAAATTCTATTCTTGGTTCATTCTAATCCCTTTGTTCTATAGAAAACTGATGAAAGATGCCTCAGTCCAGATAGAAGAATCTAAGTCTGCTCCTTTGTTGTCCAATCAAAATCACATTGAGCCTTCCTTTTGAAATACCTCTCCATACTAAGTTGAGCTCGGGCGGCATCCAAGGATGCAAGCAGTAGGTAGTTTGGGGTTGGAAGCCTGCAGCATTTGAACATAGCTTGAAACCAAAGTAATTTGTAGCAAATGTCATCTCAGACTTATCCTCAGCGAGCTAAAAAAAATTTTTTTTGACAAAGCTTCCCGGCATTATTTATGAGGGATGTTGAGTGGTAGACAAAAGGCTAAGAAAGTTAGAACATAAGTTTTGTATGGAAGCAAAAGAACTACGGTTCATCTCAATCACAATGATCTCAGCTCCCGCCCTTTTTATCCTCTCCCTTCTCCAGCTTTCTTCAAGTCACTCGCTGGCATCACCAACCTCACCCCTCTTTGGTAGCACTCTTGCTGTCTCTGCTACAATCCATGAAGTGGCCCCTGGCTCACCAAGTTGTCCACAAGCAGCCATGTGATCATACACTCTGATCGGCATCAAGAAAACAACACACCCAGCTTAAGGGATGTCACGAACATGTTCACTGAGCCTCTTGGCATCCTAAATGTTGTACAAAGCCCTTTCTCTGAGCTCATCGCCTTAACAGTATATATCATTTAGAACTCCAAGAACCTGCTCGTATTCCTTCTTATTTGCTTTGCCTGAGCTGAGAAGAGATATCCTAGAGGAGTCTCGCCCCCTTTTTTTTGAAGATCCGAACCAGCTCACCCTCACGTTTTCATGTGAAATTGAACAAACAACTAGCCCGTCCTCTTTGGTTTCATTAGAAAGAGCCAGAGGCTAGCTTTGCATAGGAATTAGAGGGATTGAAAGCAGGATTGGAAAATCTGATCAAAGCAGAGGAAATCGGTTGAAAATGAGGGCCAATCGAACAGATTTTGAACAAGCAAGGCGTCAGGCTATGCAGGTCGGACTCTAAGGAGACATTCGTGAGGTAGAGGAAATCTGAAGGCGTGGACGGATGGTTTAGGCGGCGAGTTCAGCAGAAGCAAAGAAAATGGGCTGCGGGTGAGATTGGAAGAAGAGATTATAGAGAAGTTCAGGTTGATGGAGGAGTTCATATGAAGCAGAAGGAGGCCTGAGGGGAAACGAAGCAGAGAGGAAATAAATGCTTGAGTGTGAACAGGGGTAAGGTTTCTGGTTGGAGATTTGGTTCGGGAGAGGGAGAGAAGCTGCAGTCGTGAGGTTGGGGATTTCAGCCATGTGTGCGTCGCAACAGGGAAGGGAAGAAGGATGTTTCTGAAACAAGAGGCTGAAGTTTTGTGTGTGAGAGCTCTCAAGGTCCGGTGAAAAAGCAAGCATAGAAGAAGCCAAACGAGTTATTTTGATTCTCATTTTAACGCCAGCAAGTGAGGAAGTTTCACACCTTGCAGAAGTCCGAGGTTCTCCGCCAGATTTTATATTGGGATTTCATGGGATATTTGTAGGGACTCAATGCATGAATTCATTGAGAGGATACGAGTTAATAATAAATGCGATTTGAGTTTACATTTGACTTATGATTTTCTTTAATTTAAAGTAATATTAATAAAGATTCATTTGAATAAACAAAATGTAGTTTTCATATGTTTGCAATGTTTTAGACGCAACGACGAAGTCGGTTTGTCAATCCAGCATTGTTTGATCAACTTCACACTTTAATTTCGGGTGTCAGCCATCTCTTTTGATCGATCTCATATGATTCGATTACGAGGGGCCTTCGCATAGCAGAATCCGATGTTCTGATCGCAACAATACTGTTCGTTTGGCAATAAGAGGTCGTTTGACCCTTCAAGTGAAGTGTGGCGCCAAGGTGAGTATCGCTCTATTCACCAGTTTGGGTCTTTTCTCGCGTTGTCTGAGGTATATGGGTCAACATGACCTCTGTCACCTATTACGGTCCTTCCGACCTATATCGCCAGACAACAGTCATTCTGACATCAGTCTCCTGCATACTTCGATCCTTCCGACCTACATCGTCTGATAATCATCTTTCTGAACCCAATCTCCTGCCTATTACAGTCTATCGACCTCTATCGTATCAGCTATGGTCTTGCCGATCAAACAAATATGTCTATGTTGATTATTGTACTCCCACCATGTAATGTGCTCTATATGATGTGCATTTATGACATCAATCCAATGTCTTCTCCCTAAGAAGGGCCTCATTTGTAATCGACTGCAAATACTAGTGGATTCATTCAAACTGGTCCAGACCTCATGGTTTTTCCCTCTTTTAAGGGGCTTCTAAATAAAAACTCTAGTGTCTCTTACGAACGTTAGACCCTCTCTCTTATCTGCTTGTGTGTTGGATCTTTGTACAATGCTAAGATGTTAAACTTTATATTTCTCTACTAACGTGAATACTCTAGGACGCAAAAAAAAAAAACAAATATATAATTAGTTGAGTTTTATTAAGTCTTCGTTTGGGATGACTTTCTACTTGCTTTTTAAAATAGATTTTTTGTATAAAAATAAGAAATTTTGTATTAAAAGACTACTTTAAGGAATAAGAAAGCCATCCCAAACGAAATCTAAATCTCACTTTTGACATCAACTTGAAAAGAAAACTTATATATATAAACAAGTTTGAATAAGATTTAAAAACTTTATGAAATATAAGTTTTTTTTAGCCCCCAACACCATCCTTAAAATGTAGTAACAAGATAGTATTATCTGAAAAATAAATAAATCAATAAAGAAAATTAATGTGAAAGTAGACGAATGTGCAAAAAATTTAATAACGGTCTCGTGGCTTATTATAAATAGAGATTTCTGAAAAGAAATGAAATTCATGGATTAAAGATGACTTATCATTCAAAATTCATTTGTTTTGCAAATTCAAAAACATACAATCAAAACTAAACAATAATTCAATAATTGTTTCATTTCAAGAAATCAATAAGAAATAAAAAAAGAAATATTAAGATTTCAGTTGTACATGATCAAAATCGGAAATCTACTCATTTCAAGAAATAAATAAGAAATTAAAAAAAAAAACTATTTATATAAAAAAATCTACTTGGATTTCAGTTGTAAATGATCAAAATCAGGAGTCTAGCAACATATATAATGAAATATTAAAAAATATTTACATATATAAAAGGACCAAGAAGTGATACATAAATAAAATTGAGTACATAGTTCAAGTGATACAAACTGGTTCATGCAGACATTGCTTTTTTCACACTTCATATACATATATATCAAACAAATAAGATAAGAAGAAACAAGTTTGCTTTTTTATTTTGAAAATTTCATTAAAGTAGTTGGACCTATTATAAGGTATGATGAATACGGATACGAGCAATGTGAGCAATCTTGTGCCGATCGGAGCCTCCATCCTCTCGATAGCGCTCTTCTAACTCTGGATGACATCCCCCAACTGATAGAGATTTCAAACAGGTAGGAAGGTTCGGTAATTCCCGAAGCATTGGAACGCCCTGAATACGTAGATTCTGAAGTGAAGATAAGCTTTCCAAGGAGGAAGGGAGAGACTCTAAGGATTTGAGCCATCTAAAGTTCAGCTCCGAAAGAGAAGACCTAACATTCAGAAACCACTGCTCCGTCTCATTTGGAAATGAAACCACCTCATCATTATCCATAATTGTAAGCCTTTTTAAGGAGGCAATACTTCTCAATGGCTCCATTAGCAACACCAATGTATCACTTATTTCAAGATCGCTGAGCATGAGATGGCAATTATTAGTGGTTTGCATTTCTCCGAGAGAGATCAGATTGGGGCACTTTGTAATTGTCAAGGATCTTAGTGCTGCAAGTCTTGCTATTTCATCAGCCAGAAGAAGAGATGTAATGTTTGGACAACGAAAAACCTCTAATGTTTCAAGGGGAATAGGATTTGAATTGCTACAAAATTTCAAAGTCGTCCACGCAATATTGTCAGTTATCTTAAAGCTCTTGAGCTTAGAAGGCAAAGAGGGCAACTCTTTGAACTTCGGGCAGTCATCTAGCTTCAGTTGAATTAAACAAGGAAACAAACATCCATCTTCAGCAGCTACTCCTGCCTCAAACCAATACTCTAATGCTTCTAATCTGTCAATATGTAACACCTCTAGCAATGGAAAGGCACGGTATGTATCATTCCCATTAAATTTACTTTCCAGCCATTTTACTTTCGGCATGTTCCTAAGTTCCAGTGACTTGAGAAAGGGAAGTTGCCCGAAAGGAGGAAGAGTTTCCAACTCCAAGCAATTTGTCAATTCGATTTCCTCTAGATTGAAGATCGGATTGACATTGTTCATCCATATTGCAAACCTTGCACCCATGTATCTCTTTATGCTCATATTCCTTAGACATTTTGGTGGCTGAAGGTTGTCGAGCACTTTCTCATCTAAATTGATGTTTCTCGAATCAGTGTTACTCCAACATAAGGTTAAATCTGTGAGCCTCCTCTTTGCACATAATTTGGCACTACAAGCCTCCTCCGCATCCTTAACATTTTCAAGGCAATTGATTCCTATTTTGCAAAGACTATTCATATTCTCCAGCTCCCCAATTCTATAACCACTCACATCTCTAAGATCAAACATATTCAATTCTTGAAGAGACATTACCTTCCCAATCCCACATATCGATGAAATATAATTCCAACGCAATTTCATGTAACGCAAGTTTGTAAGGTTATTAATGTCACTAGGTAAAAAATCATCAACTTTAGGTTGCCTTAGCCATCCTAGCCTAAGGTATTGCAAGTGATAGAGATTACTTAGAGATCTTTGAAGCATGGTCAAATTATAACAATCAATGTTTAAGTATCGAAGATGTATCAAATTGCCAATCTCCTCAGGTATTCCTTCCAAGTCTTTTGGAGCCCATATGTATAATAAGCGTAGGCTTTTCGATGCTTGGAATATCTCAATAAGTTCATTGCAAAGATCCTGATTAGAAGCTTCATAGAACAAGAAAAGAGAATGCAAATATTTAAACCGCCCCATCTTCTTTATGATGTCTGGATTTGTAATTCGAACAGATAAGTGTCGAAGAGTTATAGAAGGCAACTTTGTACCATCCTCAACTCTTAAACATTCGTGCATGGAAACTGATTGTGCCAATTCATGTATTAAATCATGCATCTTGTAGTGGTATCCTCCAAAAACTCTATTTTCAAACTTATCAAAGAAAGATTTTTTAACCAAAACATCAAAATACATTCCTCCAATATCCTCCATAGTCCATTCTTGATCATGAGGTTGTTGAATGAAACCCAATGCAATCCACATTTTAACTAAATCATCTTTATAAAACCTATAATCTTGTGGAAATATAGAACAAAATGCAAAACAATTTTGTAGATGTTTAGGGAGGAACATATAGCTCAATCTTAAAATGAGAAAGATGTCACCCTGACCCAATTTTGGACTTACAAAATCACTATTTAAAACTTTTGTCCAATGTCTTTCATCCAAGCTAGAATTCAAAACACCACCGATGACCTTTGCAGCCAATGGAGATCCAGAAAGCTTTTTAACTATCTCTCCAGCAATGGATTTTAATCTTTTATAATCATTAGGATTCTCCACATCAGCAAATGCATGAGAGTTGAGGAGCTGCAAGCACTGATCTGCCTCCAAGCCCTGTAATTTGAACGTTTCCTTCTCCTTTTTAATGACCTTTGCAATCATAGTTGCAACTGAGTCCATTCGAGTTGTTACCAAAATCCCACTACCAATTTTCCCATAAGCCAGAGGGGCGAGCACCTTCTCCCATTTGCTGATATCCTGGTTCTCCTCCTCCTCCCAAATGTCATCCAGAATAAGTAAGAACTTCTTGGACATAGTCTCAGTCCTAAGACTATTTTGAAGTGCATCAAGTGATTCGTCCAAACGAGACCTCTTCTTCTTAAGAGTTGATAACATATCTGCAATGACTTTTTTCACATCAAAGTTGTTGGAAACCCAATGTAATATCTCGTTTCCTTACTGTTCCTCTCTGATTTGGATTTTCCTCCCAGAATCGGCCAGGACGAAGTTTGGATCGTCCAGGCCGATCAGTGCATTGAAAACAGCTGATTTCTGGAGCAAATTCTGGACAGAATCGTCCAGGACGATATTGAGATCGTCCAGGACGATTTGCACTGTTCCTAAAATCGTCCTGATCATCGCCCTGGAGTATCGGCCAGGACGACCAGAATTGGTCTGATCGTCCAGGCCGATCGAGACGATCGGCCAGGCCGATCCATGTATGATATAAGGAAATGAGCTCGTTTTGAGGAGAGAGAAAATCAAAAATAAAAATCAGATATTTTGTAGAGAGAGAAAGAGAAAGGAAAGAGAAGAGGAAACTGGTTTTCGGAGACCGCGGAGCGCTTTTCGTCCGACGCTGCTGTTGGGGAAAGTGAAGATCTCGTGGTAAGGACTCCGAACCCTGTTTCTGTTTTCAGAGATCTTGTGTTTTGACCGAGATATGATTTGTTTTGTGTTTTCGTAGTCGACTTTTCGACCTGATTTTGATTTGACAAGACTTTCACCGCACAACTTTTAGTATGTCATAGATATGATTATTGTACACGATTTGACTGTATTCTACGAAGATTTTACCGGTCGGAATTGATTCTACGTGATTTTAATCGATTATAATCGAATAGAAAATAATCGGGACCTGATTTGATTTGGATTTTATAGATCGATAGTCTTGTATTGATGTTATTAATATTCCTTTGTAATTTGGATAGATTTGGAAACTGTGTCTTTTTGCATGATTTTTGTGTAAATTTGACCGACTACCGTTATGCTGCCCGATTTTCGTACGATTCTTGAATTGTATGAAATTGATAGATTGATTAGATATGGATATGACTATTGATATGATTGCTTTAATTTATACTATTGAATTGCTTATTGATTGAATTGACTATTGATACTGATCGCAAGTGGAACCTGGTTGAACATTGGTGGAGATTGATATTGATACCTGTACAGGATGGTGGGCCGACGGGCTTTCCTTTAAACATTGATTATTGATTATTGAAGGGAGATATAAGGAGTTTATTGATATGCCGACGGGCGAAAAGAGTGACGGCTCTTATTGATTGAACCAATGTATTATCTACAACAGCAATATGGATTCTACAACAGCAACATAGCCAGTAGATTGTACTTGTTCAGTATATAGTATTGAATTGCATGTTTACTGTTTTGTTTTATAGATTCCTGCTTTATCGACTTTGATTGGATTTACCAGATCGTACGATTTCATTGATTTCACTGATTGATTCCTGTGCATCGACATTGAGCATTGATATAGAAATGGATAGATATAGATATTGCATTGATGGCATGGACATCGTACTACTGCTTATAGATTCATTGATATTGCTGCATATAGACTTATAGATTCACTGTCGCTACTGTTCTTCACTGTATTGACTGTTTTATAGATCTATTGTTTCGTATCGCTTTTCTCGACTGATTTCATTGATTTGATCGTATCGATTTGATTGACGACGTTGTATTGATTTAGTTGATTGATTCTATTGATTTATCGAATTGCCTGCTGCTGCATTGATTGGTTTTATCGACTATTGATTTCCGCTGCATTGACTCATTGACCATTGACTGATTCAGATTGATAGATTGACATGCATATTGATAGTATTGCCGTGCTTTGATTTCAGTTATAGGTATTAGGTGACCTGCTGGGCTTTGTAAAGCTCATTATATGTGGTTGATATTTTCAGGTCAGGGCTCGGGAGCAGGAGATAGGCATTGATCCAGATCTGCAGGTTTTTAGTTCTTTTGATAGATAGTTGATTCTTTTGTACTCAGGACAGGATAGCTTTTCTACTTGTATTGATAGTGTAGTTCCTGAGTATTGTGCAAGATGTTTTGAGTTATGAATCGACTGTTATATTGATGTTTTAAATGTTAGAAATGTCTGATAGATTGCTTACTGAAGGTTTATAGATAACTCTGGTAAATTGTTGTGCAATTGATTGACATTCTTTCCAAGTTAGATTCTGGGGCGTGACAAGTTGGTATCAGAGCAATGTTATTGGAAGAATGAATTGTTACCAGAGTTGTAGGTTTGGATTGAGAGATTGGGTAGATTGGGTAGCTTTAAGAGCTTCATTGGCATACATCATTGCATATGTGTATCATTTGTTCTGAATTGTGCAGGTGAAAAGATATGGATCCTCCGGCAGAATCCAGTGTACCGAATGAGCAACACAGCGCATCTCCAGCACCTTCAGAGAGTATGATGCAGTTAGCTACTGCGATTGCACATGTTATGGGGGATGCTCAGAGCAAGATGAGTGGGAGCAAAGAGGAAGAAGTTGACAGACATTTACAGATGTTCCACAAGCTGAAGCCTCCGTTGTTCAAAGGGGCTGTAGGACCACAGGCTGCTGAGGATTGGATAATGAGGATAGAGAAGATTTTTGATAGCATGCAGTGTCCGGGGAACAGGAAAGTACCATTGGCAGTATTCATGTTGGAGAGTGAGGCAGAGAGATGGTGGATTGGACAGCAGAGAGAGAAATTCCAGGGGAAGACCAATGCTGAGATCACCTGGGATGAGTTCACTACAGTGTTCAGGATGTGGTTTGTACCACCGTCAGCTCAGCGACAGATGCAGGAAGCATTCATGAGATTGGAGCAAGGCCGCAAGTCAGTGATGCAGTACGAGTCCGAGTTTACTGCACTTGCGAGGTACGCTGCTCACTTGATTCCTACTTCTGAAGACAAGTGTTATAGATTTCTGCACGGATTGAATAGAGAGCTGAGGCAACCACTAGTACCTTTTCGGATCCACGAGTTTTCTGAACTAGTGGAGCGAGCCCGATTGATAGAAATTGATTTGGCGACACCAGTATCGAGGTACGAGGATACCAGGAGGAGGAGAGATGACGTACGACGAGATGATTCCAGAGATAGAGAGAAGAGAAGCAGGTATGAGGGTTCGAAGGGATCTGCATCGGGATCTGCGTCACGATCTGCATCGATAGTATCATCTGGTGGTTCTGGCACGTGCAGTCATTGTGGTAGACGACATGCAGGTCAGTGCTACCTATTGACGGGACAGTGTTTTCACTGTGGACAGCAAGGACACAGAGCAGCAGATTGTCCTCAGAAAGGACTGGGTGGAAGGACTGGTTCTGGCACGGGTACAGGGCAGCAGAGGACTGCTGCCTCGAGAGCCTACAGTGAGAGATCAGGGAACCGGATGGATGATAGGACTGTCAGAGACCAGAGGGAGACAGTTGCGCCACGACCTCCAGTGGTGCCACGCATCTACAGTCTACAGAGTTTACAGCATCAGGATCAGCAACGACCAGAAGATTCTACTGGTAAGATTGATTTGACTAACCGATTGATATTGACATATGAACATTGCATATTGACATTGGATTGATTGCATTGTGTGTTCTGTATGGATTTCGACGAGTTTTGTTTTGGATTTGGATTTGATCGATTTGGTTTGCTTCGTGTTTTGCTTCGTACCTTTAGGGAAATGTCGGGACGACATTTTTCTAAGGTGGGGAGATTGTAATATCTCGTTTCCTTACTGTTCCTCTCTGATTTGGATTTTCCTCCCAGAATCGGCCAGGACGAAGTTTGGATCGTCCAGGCCGATCAGTGCATTGAAAACAGCTGATTTCTGGAGCAAATTCTGGACAGAATCGTCCAGGACGATATTGAGATCGTCCAGGACGATTTGCACTGTTCCTAAAATCGTCCTGATCATCGCCCTGGAGTATCGGCCAGGACGACCAGAATTGGTCTGATCGTCCAGGCCGATCGAGACGATCGGCCAGGCCGATCCATGTATGATATAAGGAAATGAGCTCGTTTTGAGGAGAGAGAAAATCAAAAATAAAAATCAGATATTTTGTAGAGAGAGAAAGAGAAAGGAAAGAGAAGAGGAAACTGGTTTTCGGAGACCGCGGAGCGCTTTTCGTCCGACGCTGCTGTTGGGGAAAGTGAAGATCTCGTGGTAAGGACTCCGAACCCTGTTTCTGTTTTCAGAGATCTTGTGTTTTGACCGAGATATGATTTGTTTTGTGTTTTCGTAGTCGACTTTTCGACCTGATTTTGATTTGACAAGACTTTCACCGCACAACTTTTAGTATGTCATAGATATGATTATTGTACACGATTTGACTGTATTCTACGAAGATTTTACCGGTCGGAATTGATTCTACGTGATTTTAATCGATTATAATCGAATAGAAAATAATCGGGACCTGATTTGATTTGGATTTTATAGATCGATAGTCTTGTATTGATGTTATTGATATTCCTTTGTAATTTGGATAGATTTGGAAACTGTGTCTTTTTGCAGGATTTTTGTGTAAATTTGACCGACTACCGTTATGCTGCCCGATTTTCGTACGATTCTTGAATTGTATGAAATTGATAGATTGATTAGATATGGATATGACTATTGATATGATTGCTTTAATTTATACTATTGAATTGCTTATTGATTGAATTGACTATTGATACTGATCGCAAGTGGAACCTGGTTGAACATTGGTGGAGATTGATATTGATACCTGTACAGGATGGTGGGCCGACGGGCTTTCCTTTAAACATTGATTATTGATTATTGAAGGGAGATATAAGGAGTTTATTGATATGCCGACGGGCGAAAAGAGTGACGGCTCTTATTGATTGAACCAATGTATTATCTACAACAGCAATATGGATTCTACAACAGCAACATAGCCAGTAGATTGTACTTGTTCAGTATATAGTATTGAATTGCATGTTTACTGTTTTGTTTTATAGATTCCTGCTTTATCGACTTTGATTGGATTTACCAGATCGTACGATTTCATTGATTTCACTGATTGATTCCTGTGCATCGACATTGAGCATTGATATAGAAATGGATAGATATAGATATTGCATTGATGGCATGGACATCGTACTACTGCTTATAGATTCATTGATATTGCTGCATATAGACTTATAGATTCACTGTCGCTACTGTTCTTCACTGTATTGACTGTTTTATAGATCTATTGTTTCGTATCGCTTTTCTCGACTGATTTCATTGATTTGATCGTATCGATTTGATTGACGACGTTGTATTGATTTAGTTGATTGATTCTATTGATTTATCGAATTGCCTGCTGCTGCATTGATTGGTTTTATCGACTATTGATTTCCGCTGCATTGACTCATTGACCATTGACTGATTCAGATTGATAGATTGACATGCATATTGATAGTATTGCCGTGCTTTGATTTCAGTTATAGGTATTAGGTGACCTGCTGGGCTTTGTAAAGCTCATTATATGTGGTTGATATTTTCAGGTCAGGGCTCGGGAGCAGGAGATAGGCATTGATCCAGATCTGCAGGTTTTTAGTTCTTTTGATAGATAGTTGATTCTTTTGTACTCAGGACAGGATAGCTTTTCTACTTGTATTGATAGTGTAGTTCCTGAGTATTGTGCAAGATGTTTTGAGTTATGAATCGACTGTTATATTGATGTTTTAAATGTTAGAAATGTCTGATAGATTGCTTACTGAAGGTTTATAGATAACTCTGGTAAATTGTTGTGCAATTGATTGACATTCTTTCCAAGTTAGATTCTGGGGCGTGACACCCAAACCCACATTTTAAGATCAAAAAATTCCTTCCTCATTTCATCTTCATAGACGTGTTGCAAGAGAGTTGTCTTGCCCATACCACCATGGCCCACTATAGATAGAAGAGAAATGTTTCTGTACAAATCAGTTCCATTAACAAGAGCTTGATCTTCCTCATTTGATGGCTTCCTCAACCACTGCATAACAAAGTCCTTCTGCTCGTCTCGCCCGATGAGATCATTTGTAGGCAAGGATCCTGTTTCACGCTTAAGCTGCTGCTCCTGATGCTCCTGCTTTAAGTCTCTTACAAGATAAAGGAAAGTATCAACATTAGTTGAAACTCTATCAAGTTTCTGCACAACCGCCTTCAGTTTCTTGAAGTTGGGATCAATTTTGAGAGCACGTTTGGAAAATTTGACAAGTCTTTTATTAATGGATTTCATGATGGAACGCACCTTTCTCTGCTTCTTGTTCTTGGTCAGCTGTTTTTCAAGCTTGATGTACTCGAGATCATCCAACACATCATCCGCCTCATCGATAGCATCTCGTAGCTGCCATAGCCATTCGTTGAGAGCCGGATTTCGGTCTCTGATCTGCTCTTGGCTGGAAGCAAAGTCCACCACAGCTTGGATCTTGGGGTGGTTCTCTCGCAGCCTTTCGAGCTCCTCCTTCATGCCTGTCTGCCATCTGACTTGATCTCCCAGGTACTCAAAGCCAGTGTTGATGAGCTTCTTCATGATCGGAGCACCAAACCATTCTGCCATGACACTGCTCAAGGAAGATCAGAACAAGTCAACAGGAATAGAGGAGAGAGAAGAAGAAAGTTGAGTGGTGGTTCTCTTGGTGGTATGATAGCTGATGTGGGGAGAGCAAAAATATCCTCACTCTGGTAGTCTGATTAACGGTGGATTTGAAAGTTTGTTTCTTTGTGATTGATGACAATTAATGATCCTGTGGTCTGTAATTAAATTATTTCACATTGTAAATAATTTATTTATTTTTTAAGTCATCATTTCAACAATATGATCATTTTCTAATTTTTAAAAATTTTAAATATGATCAAAAACTAAAAAAAACTAATCTATAATTATCATTGATTAATTTCAATATATGGTAATGGTCGGCTAAAAGTAGGATTTAACTCTTTTAGTATTTGATAATTCTTATAAATTCAAATTTAGTAAAACTTGACAGGATTTATGTGAAACCCTTGATTTATATAAAAACTAAACTCTTAAATACTCTTAAATAGGAAGGCATCGCTCTTTTGTGTGATTGTTAAAATTTTATTATAAATTCTAAAAGATAAATGTGCTCGTATGGCAGCACTCTTTGGAATGACGATCTTTTAAGAAGTTACACTAATAGGATAAGATTGTGAAGTTGTTAGACCAAAATGAACAATATTTTGATGTTTGAAGATTTGAGCTTTTACAAATGATATCAGACCAACACACAAATCAAAAGATGGGAACTAAGTGCTACAGGATGAAGTGTTTTGTCATGGTAGTCATCTATTAGTTTGTCATTTGTATTGTGCAAACTTCGATTAATTTTGATCAATTCTCAGTTACTCTCTCTTTCTCTAAATTTTTATGGTGCAATGCTCAGAAAATGCTCTGCTTGGAACCAAGGAGAAGAATTACTGCACGGAGCGCTCTCGAGCATGAGTTCTTCAAGGATCCTGACATAGTACCGTAGCTATTTTCAGTTGCTTTTTCCAGCTTTTTCCAGTACATAATGTCTCAATGAGTGTATTAAATGATATCGAACTCTCGTTTTTTTTTTCTTTTTTCCTGCTATTATTTTCTCTTTATTCTTACCTTTCTCCTCTGTTGTTTGCCTAGAGGATCCAAACAGTTCATTGCCTTGACTTCCCTTGACATTCCTACTTCATATATTTTGCTCAAATTAGTTTATCCAGAGTTACTTTTGTTAGGTGATCAGTGGATGCTTTAGAACATAATTATCTAAACAACATATAATTTTTGCTGCATTTTTATGGAAATAACATCAACTAATAGAAAGGAGAATGTAGGTTAGGCTGTGTTTTATAATCATTTAATTTACTTTAAGCTTAGTATAATTCATAAAAAAATTATATTTTACTTAGTTTTAAATAAATTCAATCGACATAAAATTTATTATGATCAATTTAATCAGAATTATCTGAATAAAATTTTTTTAAAGTAAAAATACACCAATATAAGGATAGTATTATATTTGTGAAATTTAAAAGGGCTAGATGATGTATGGGGAATTAGATATTAAATATATGGATAAATAAATTCAGAGGTATGAATGTGAATACCTTTTAATTATTCTTTGTTTAGTTGCAAGGGAGATTGTGTTAATTAATGTTTAAGGTTTTGTTTGGATAAATTTTTTATTATTTTCTAAAGTAATTTTTTAGCATAACAAAAATTAGAATTAGAATTTTTTTTATATAAAAAAGTTACTTTAAAAAGTAGTTAGAAAGTTGTTCCAAACAAAGCAAAAGACTTTGTTTGGGATTGATATACCATCAAAAATTTATCTTGATCAGGCATAAATCTCGAGACAAGATCAAGTTGGAAACTTTTGAAATTAAATCTGGGACCATTCGAAATTTGATTATGGCAAACTTATAGTCAAGCTGAACATCTTGAAAATATGAACCCAATGACACTAAATTCATTCGATTCAATTTGAGCCCAAATGGATTCAATCGAAGACTTGAAGCACATTTGGAAAGCTCAAACAATAAATTTGATAATCAAACAATTTCCAAATGTGACATGCTTGTAGTTGGCTCGAGCAGCTCGACGAGACGAATCCAACAAGCTCAAGATCGTCAAATTTTAATATCATTAAGACATTCAAATGTCCATTAAATAGTCAACGATCAACGGGATTAATATCGGTCGTCCATTCAAACAAACTCCCCAACTCACTCTTGATCTCTCTCATTGATCATGTCACTCTCAAAAAATTATAAATAGACTTCTCATTCCTCATTGAAGAAGACTCAAGCAAAAAAGAGAAGGAAGGGAGAAACTAGAGTTCTATTGCCATTACACTCCGATTGATGCCGAACTTTCGCCTAGCCACCAACTAATGGCGGATTTCTACGCGACCACCAAATGTCGTCGGATTTTCGTCTGATCTTCGTTCGTCACGATATTTCAACCCAACGGTTGACAATTGTAATATGATCATCCTGAATTTCAAGGACGAATCAGTCACTTGTAATCTATTCAAACATTATTTGAATCATTTCAATTGGGCGTGGCCCTGATTTTTTTCCCTTTTCCAGAATTTTCCACGTAAAAAATATTAGGTTTTTGAATTATCTGTTTGTGTGTTGGATTTTCGTATAACACTAAGAAGAAAAATTCTAACTCTATCGCTGTGTATACTCTAGCCCGCAACTGGGATAAATTGTTTTCTATTTTGATTTTTGGATTGCAATCATAATTTTTATTTGAATTTTATATTTTATTGCTTAAAAAAAAGTATATTAAAAAGTTATTTTTTACAATAATTTACAAGAAAATTATTTTTTCGGTCAATTTTATAAAACAGTAAAAAAGATGTCCCAGCCGTAGCATAAGTGATTAAAAACTAGCTATTGTGATTGTAATTTTAATTTAAATGATGGATTAATATTCAAAAAAGTTGTGGGGTATGTTTAGTAACGAATGTATAATTAGTAATCGATAATTATGTCACTGATTAGTTTCTTGATTTTGATGTTTATCCTGTAACTCTATTCTAATTAACGGTATGTTAATTAGTCAATTGTGATTAAGTTGCGAAATGTTTTGGTCCTATTTAATCAAAGTAGAAAATTATATTTATAAGAATAAGAACCGCATATTTTATGATATATCATTCAACTGTTCAATACATAAAATGTGATTAGAATCTAAGTATAAGTATTAAGTGTGGTTCGATAGCATCTCGTCGTAAAGAGCACGATTTTGGTCACTTATCTGTTCTTGGCTGGAAGCAATGTCCACGACAACTTGGATCTTGATGATCTTGAAAATTATTTTCATAAAACAAAGGATATTTCAATAAATTAAATTAATAAAGAAAGATTTATGCATTATATTGAAATCTAGTGAAACTAAATGATTTATTTGCAACATTTAAATATATCATTTCAGTTAAGTCTCTCTCGATTAGGCACATATCAATCAAGTAGGACGGGATGGATTTGAATTTGACTCATAATCATACAAACATAAATTTATTTGAATTTTGAAGTGGATGAAGTTTGTGATAATAAGAAGAAATGAGTGTTGTCAAGTCACAACATTAGGCAAATGGTAAATCTTCAATAACAACTCAAGAAAAAGCTGTAGAGCTTCTTCAATTCTTTTATTTTTTTTATTAAATCATTAATTATTGAAATATGAGATATAATATTCTTTTTACTTCAATTTCTTGCAAGGACTAAAAAAAAAATCTAATATTCATTTGGTTTTATGAACAAAATAATCAATTGAATTAAAATATAGCTCATAAATATATAGGTCAACAACAAATAAAATTATATTTGCATTGATATAGGTAAAAGTTTTTTTTTTTAAATAGGTAAAACTGTAAAAGTGAAGTTGATCTGAAAACTGACATAAATAAAAAATGTATAGCAACAACTTTTGCAAAAGCCAATAATGCCAGCAATACCCAAGACAAATAATCTTTTCATGATATTTACAATGATTTTATTGGTTTTAGAAAATATTATTTAATCCAGTGAAGTTGAAGAGAATACCAAGAATGAGCAAGGTTCCTTTGCTTGTTCAAGAATTATTGGAGTAAAGTTCCTGCATTCTGGGATGATGTGATGAATGTTTTTTCCTTACCTGCCTCTGGCAGTCCGATTTGTGACTTCTATCATAAACTAAAGGAACTCAAATGCTTGATCAAGCAAAGGAATTGGTGCTCTTCAAATTCTCTGAAAGATGAACTTGAGAACCTTGCTCATTCTCAATCTCACATCATCTCTTGCCTTCAAACTGATCCGCTAAACAATTCTCTCAATTCGAGCCTCAAGTCCATTAATGAGAAACTTTCTGATGCCAAAGCTAAGTTTGTTGATTGGATTACTCAGAGAAGCAAAGCACACTGGCTTAAAGCAGGAGAAGATGACCTGAAATTCCTTTACTCCAATATTCATATCTGTCACAACACCAATCAAATTAACAGTGTTGAGGTTAATGGGACTCTCCACTCCTCCACTCAAGGCATCAACTCTGCCTTCATTAATCATTTCAAATCTCTATTTAACACCCCTTATACTACTGTTACTACCCAACTTCCTGTTGGTGATATTATTCCTTCTAATATGCTTGAAGGATTGACTGCCCCTTTCACTACTGAAGAAATCAAACAGGTCATCTTCTCCTCTCCCTCTAATGCTACCCCGGGCCCTGATGGGTTTACTTTTGAGTTCTACAGAACGACGTGGAGTATTTTAGGCAACAAAATCTATAATGTTGTGCAATCTTTTTCAACACCACTTTTATGCCTAGACAAGTTAAGAACTCTGCAATTGCTCTAATCCCTAAGCATCCTCATGCTAAATCTGTTAATGACTACATGCCCATTTCACTATGCAACTCCTTTTATAAGATTATTGCTAAGTTGCTGGCTATTAGAATGAAAAAATATAATGCCTTTTATTGTCAATCCGATTCAAGCTGAATTTATTTCCAATAGGATTATCTCTGACAGTGTTATTCTAGCGTCAGAGCTTCTTGGTACTTTCAACATCAGCACAAAAGATCCTCTTTTTGTGCCAAATTTAACATACACAAGGCCTTTGATACTGTCTCTAGGCATTTCCTCATTGAACGGTTCAAAGCTAAGGGTTTTCCTTCTGTTTTCATCTCTTGGATACATGCTTGTATTTCTGAGGTGCATTTCTCGGTTGCAGTGAATGGCTCTCTGGAAGGTTACTTCAATTCCACTTCTGGGCTGAGACAGGGATGCCCCTTATCCTCTTATCTGTTTACTATTGTCATGGATGGGCTTTCTGCTTGCTTTGAGGAAGCCTTACTTTCTCATTCTTTCAAGGGCATCTCTTTGGGTAACTCATCTATCTCCCACCTCTTATATGCTGATGACTTACTTGTATTCTCTAAAGCTAACCTTGGTGAGGCTGCTACTCTAAAGTCTATTCTGGAGCTCTTTCAGACCCATTCTGGTCTTAAGGTTAACCCCTCCAAAAGCTCTATTCTTTTTTCTAAGAATTGTAGGTATGCTGATGATATTTGCAATTTACTCAACATACAAAGGACTACCTCCCCTCTAAAGTATCTGGGGATACCTATTTTCACTAGGAAGCTGATGTAGTGGATCGTCGGAAGATGATACATGCAAGAAGCATTTTAGGATTTTTTTCAATCCAGGGAAGAAGAATAAGAAGCTTTCAAAGCTTTTTAATGGGGATAATATCATTCAATGCTTTCTTCTTCTATAAGACCTACTTATGAGAACAAAGAGTATTCTAGAACAATATGGATAAAGTACTCCTAAGGACTATCCTAGCTTAAAATGCACCGCATCATTCTCCCCTAGCGTAAAAAGGCTCGACTCCGTCGAGACGCATTATTGAAAAAGAGATTGTTGCAGAAGACATATTCCCGGATCGAAGATTTTGTTCTCATCATTTGCATCTTCCAATATTCTCTCAAATAGCTCATCAACTTTTTTGACAAGCTCTTGAGGGACTTGATTCCCATCAGTATCAAAGAGGGTATAGCTCTCACTGTCGTGATCAAATAATACAAAATTGTCATTGCTAGTGCGATAAAGGGGAAGCCCAAGTCTTCCAATCAAAGGTGCCAATGGATTTTCACCGTGCAACCAGGATGCACCCATGTCATCAGGAAATCCAAAAGAGTAATCAGTGTGCTCACGAGCACCAACTCGATCCCTAGATCCCAAAACATCCACCTGAAAGGATGCGTTCTTCAGAGCACGGGCGGTGACAAAGCCTATGAATCCCGCACCAATGACAATAGCAGAAGGAAGGGATGGTTGCCTTCTCTCATTGTCAAGAAATGGCATTCTAAACTGTTGTTGTTGTTGAAGCAATGCACCAAGATATGCTCTCTTGATATCAAGTGAATCTCCGCAAGAAATGCTTGGTCTAACAGAAGATGTGCAGAAAACAAGGCTTACCATAGGGATTTCTAGCTCAATAAATTTAGTATTAGATCCTTCGGTGACATTTCATCGATTAGTTTGAGAGCATTCCACTGGATTGACTTTGACAGTAACATTTTGACCGGAAATTTTCACACCTATAGTAAAAATACTCCTAGTATCACATCCAGTAACTTTGCCACACACTTCCACATCATTTATATTCATTTCAGGAATGCATACGGTGAGAAGAAATTTCGCAGAAGTAGGAAACAGCTCAAACATAAGACAAAACAGGTCTCTCGGGATGGACCCATTGCAACAGTTTTCACTCCTTCGAATACGGCATAGAGATGAGCTGTCACGACCCGACCCGACGGGGACGGATCCCGCCCGAGCCGGATCGCGACGAGAGACCTTCTTATCCAGGATCTGGCTTTAGATTAGGTTACTGAACTGATCTTCCAAATACTTAACTCAACAGACACACACAGAACAACAGAGCTACTAAAATCATCAAATGCAGCGGAACAAAACATCTATCTTTTCATTTCCTCAAAAATAATCATCTACAGAACAGTACATGGCTTTTAAACAGAAAGAAAGACAGATCAGAAAAGCCATGACTGTACAAAAATCAAAAGTACAAAAGTACCTATACTGATCAGACTCTGAACTAATCCTGGACTTCCTTGCCTTTCCCAGAACCTGAAAACCACCAAAAAGCAAGGGTGAGCTCAACAGCTCAGCAAAGCAACAAACCACCAATCTAAATTCTCAGAAACCAAAACCAAACTCATCAGACAGATATCAGATCAGAAATTGGAACAGAATCGGAAATCAGAACTTATACGGACGGATATCAAATCAAAATTAGAATCGTACAGATCAGATCACAGAACAGAATAAATCAACAAAGTCAGAATTATACAGAAATCAGAAATCAGAATTTGCAGATCATATCACATCAGAATCACAATTGCGTACAGAACAGATACAAAAAACATATCAGATACATATAACTAAATGCCCTGACACTGACGGAATCTCTACGGATTCCGGCCCCTTATGCCTCCCTTCCCAGACACTGACTGAATCTCATAGGATCCAGGCCCCTTATGTCTCCCTTTTGTGCTCACGGCACCAGAACAGATGTGCTTATAGCACCAGAACAGAATTCATCGGATCCGGAACATAACAGATATCAGATTTCAGATTTGAGCTCATTTCAGATTTCCCGTTTCACTAACTGAATCTCATAGGATTCAGGCCCCTTATAACTCCCTTTTTATAGCTTATACACATAGCATTTCAATTCAGAAGAAATCCGGACAATTCAGAAATTACCCAAAAATCGGGCAGCACAACGGCAGTATACAGAATTTACACAAAATTTCCTGCAAAGAAAATTTACCGAATTCGCACAGAATATAGATAATCATATTCCAGAACATTTATTCTACTGCACAGAGCATTTACAATTTCACAGAAAATTGTAGTCTACGAAAAACATCGCCGAATCAAAAATACCCGGACAAAAATCTTCGGAAAATAACCAAAATGTGCACACTCGGCACGTCAATAATATACAGAAACTTACGCGGTAAAAACTGAACCAATCAAAAGATACGGACGAAAAACCGTAACAAAAACGAAATCCGGACAGAAAATACCGCCAAACACAACGGAACTGAAAATTGAGAAAGACGGAATGTGCCTTACCTCGAGCACAGCAAATTCCTGAACAGTCTCGTCGGACGAAAACGGCTCCGCGTCGTCCGAAAATCAACTTTCCCAAAAATCTCTTTTTCTCTCTCTTCAGAACAGTAAATCAGATATTTTAATTTTTGATTTTCTCTCTCTTCCAAAACGACTGAAACCCTTAAGTAATACACAGATCGGCCCGGCCGATCGCAGCATCGTCCCGGGACGATCCGACCAAATGGATCGGCCTGGTCTCCACTCAGGGCTGTTGTCTGGACGATATTTTCTACAGTGCCGATCGGCCTGGCCGTTGTCTCCAATCGGCCTGGACGATGCATGCAGAAAATCACCTGGAGCAAAACTGGGCAAATCTGGAGCTGAATTTCCACTGATCGTCCCAGGACGATCCAGATCGTCCTGGACGATCCTGGAGCAGATTGTGATATTACAATCTCCCCAACTCAAAAAAATGTCGTCCTCGACATTATCCAATCCAAACTCAGTCAAAACAAGTACGGGTACGACCGTCTCATATCAGACTCCTTTTCCCAAGTTGCTTCTCGTGCAGTCCGGTGCTTCCACTGGACTTTAACCATCGGAATCCCTTTATTTCTTAACTTTCGGACGTCGTATGCCAAAATAAGCTCTGGCTCTTCCTTGTACGCCAGATTCTCCTGAATCTCAACCTCGTCAGCAGATATCTTCTTCCCAGAGTCGGATACCCACTTCCTCAAAATGGATACGTGAAACACATTATGCACATCAGGCATAGAATCAGAAAGCAATATGCGATAAGCAGATTTTCCAATTCTTTCCAAAATCTCAAACGGTCCAACATACCTTGGACTAAGCTTGCTTACCTGACCAAATCTGCTCACACCCTTCATCGGGCTGACTTTGACATACACAAAGTCACCAACTTGAAACTCAACAAATCTGTGCTTCTGATTGTAATACTTCTGCTGTCGATCTTGAGCAGCTTTCAATCTTTCTCTTATCAAACTGATCTTCTGAGCAGTTTCATCAGTAAAAGTGGCACCCAAAGCCTGTCTATCTCCGACCTCCGTCAGAGTCAAAGGAGTACGACACTTCCTGCCATACAGAGCCTCGTACGGTGCCATACCGATACTGGACTGAAAACTGTTGTTATAGGCAAACTCAATCAGCGGAATATGATCTTCCCAGCTTCCGCTAAAGTCCAGAACACAAAGTCTCAACAGGTCTTCCAATACCTGAATAGTCCTCTCAGACTGCCCATCGGTCTGAGGATGAAAGGCTGTACTGAAATGCAATTTCGTACCCAAGCCTTGCTGAATGCCTTTCCAAAGTCTGGAAGTAAAGCGTCCATCTCGATCAGATACGATCACTCGAGGCACACCGTGCAATCTGACTATCTCCTTCACATAAATTTGTGCCAAGCGTTCAACTGAATCCGTCTGTCTGATCGGAAGAAAATGGGCTGACTTCGTCAATCGATCCACAACTACCCAAATGGAATCATGTCCTTGTCGTGATCGAGGAAAACCCATCGCAAAATCCATCGTTACCTCCTCCCATTTCCACTCAGGGATCGGCAACGACTGCAACAATCCACCTGGTCGCTGATGCTCTGCCTTCACCAACTGACAGGCTTCGCATCTCGACACAAACTCCGCCACATCCTTCTTCATCCCAGGCCACCAGAACAAAAGCTTCATATCAGCGTACATCTTACCACTGCCTGGATGAACAGTGTAGCCTGAATGATGAGATTCATACAGAACCTCCCGCCTCAAATCTCCAAACACAGGTACCCACAACCTGTTCTTACAGAAAATAGCACCAGAATCAGAAATTCGAAGTTCAGGAGTCTTACCAGATCCAATCTGAGCTATCAACTTCGAATAATCAGAATCTGACTTCTGGGCTTCTTGAATCCGTGCTTCCAAAGAAGACTGAATACTCATCTGAGCAAACTCCAAATCACTGGAGAAAATCACCTCCAACTGCAATCTCTCCAAATCACGAATCAGAAAGTCATCACAGGTAAGCTGAATACCTGATAATCCAGAAGACTTCCTGCTCAAAGCATCTACTACCACATTCGCCTTTCCAGGCTGATACTGAATAGTCAGGTCATAGTCCTTGATCAACTCGAGCCACCTTCTCTGCCTCAAATTCAGATCCTTCTGAGTAAAAATATACTTCAGGCTCTTATGATCAGTAAAGATCTCACATCTGACGTCATACAGGTAATGACGCCAAATCTTCAAAGCAAAAACAACTGCAGCTAACTCCAGATCATGCGTCGGGTAATTCTTCTCATGTGGTTTCAACTGTCTCGAAGCATAAGCAATTACCTGACCATGCTGCATCAGAACACATCCTAGTCCTTTCAGTGAAGCATCACTGAACACCTGAAAACCCTCCGTACCTGACGGAAGTGCCAACACTGGAGCTGAAGTCAGACAATCCTTCAATCTCTGAAAACTAGCTTCACACTCCGGTGTCCAAACAAAAGGAACTGACTTCTGAGTCAGTCTCGTCAGAGGAGTCGAAATCTGTGAAAAGCCCTTCACAAATTTCCTGTAATACCCGGCCATGCCCAAGAAACTACGTACCTCAAATACCGTAGTCGGCCTTGGCCAATCAGCAACTGCATGAATCTTCTGGGGATCTACAGAAATGCCTTCTCCGCTAATCACATGCCCCAGAAAAGAAATGCTCTTCAGCCAGAATTCACACTTGGAGAACTTGGCATACAGCTGATGCCTCCTCAAAGTCTCCAACACAATCCTCAAATGTCTGGCATGTTCATCCTCAGATGCAGAATATACCAGAATATCGTCGATGAAGACGATCACAAACTGATCCAAATACTCCCTGAACACCCGGTTCATCAAATCCATGAAAATCGCAGGCGCATTGGTTACCCCGAAAGGCATAACCAAAAACTCGTAGTGCCCGTACCGAGTACTGAAAGCAGTCTTCACCACATCAGCTTCCTTCACCTTCACCTGATAATATCCGGATCGCAAGTCGATCTTCGAAAATACTGAAGATCCGGAAAGCTGATCGAACAAGTCATCAATCCGAGGCAAAGGATACTTGTTCTTGATCGTGACCTTGTTCAAATCTCTGTAATCAATACACATACGGAGTGTACCGTCCTTCTTCTTCACAAATAAAACAGGTGCTCCCCAGGGTGAAACACTAGGGCGTACAAAACCTCTGTCAACCAACTCCTGAAGCTGAACTTTCAACTCAGAAAGTTCTTTCAGTACCATCCTGTACGGAGCTTTTGATATAGGAGCTGTACCCGGAAAAACATCGATAGAGAACTCCACATCTCTATCCGGAGGTAAACCAACCAACTCCTCAGGAAAAACATCCACAAACTCCCGTACCACAGGGATCTCAGAAGCAGAACCAACCTCTAGGTTCAGATCCCGCACCGAAGCCAAAAATACTGGGCATCCTTTCTTCCACATTCTGCTCACCTCCAACACAGAAATCAGACTGGAGAGAACACCTCGTAATCCCTGAAATACAACTCTCTCTCCAGCCACGAGCAAACTCACTTGCTTCTTCAGACAGTCAATCTGAGCCTCATACTGACTCAGCCAATCCATGCCCAGAATTACATCATACGAAGAAATCGGCAATCGAATCAAACTCGATTTCCACTTCTTGCCAGAAATCTCAATCTCACACAAACAAAACTGTCGAGCAATCAATGGATTCCCAGCCGGTAAAATCACAGACAAAGAAACCGGTAAAACCATCGAATCCAAATGTAAAATCTCAAAACAGTGCTCGGACAGAAAAGAATGACTCGCTCCAGAGTCAAACAAAATACGACAGGGCTGATCAGAAATGTAAACCGTACCTGTCACAACATCCGGAGCATCACGAGCCTCCTGCTGACTCAAGCTGTAAACTCGTGGCTGAACTGGAACAGGAGCTGAAGCAACAGAACTCTGCTCCCTCTGAATCGTAGGTGGTCTCCGTGGTGCAGAACTAGAACCACCACCTCTACCAGTAAATCCCTCAGGGCGTGGAGGAACAGTCCTCGGTCTTCCTGCTGCTGAACCAACAGGTCTGACGAAGCCCTCAGATCGCTGCTCAAATCTCATCTGTGGACATTCTGCAATCCTATGTCCCGGCTGACCACATCTGAAACAAAGACCAGCTATCCTGTAGCACTGGCCATGGTGTCGCCGTCCACAACTCTGGCACACAGGTGCCATACTGACAGATCCAAAACTAGTCGTACTGGTAGCAGTACCAGACGACCCTCCGCTCCTTCTGGAGTCAACAGATCCATAACCAGAAACAAATCTCCTCTTTCCAGAGGAACCACTGCCAGAAGTCTCACCTCCAAACCTCTTCCTACTCGCAGTCCACCGCTGCTGAGTAGCCGTCATGTCATTCTCAATCAGACGAGCTCGCTCCACAAGCTCAGAGAAATCAGTGATCCTGAATGGTATCAAAGGCTGCCTCAAAGTGTCTCGTAATCCTCTCAGAAACCTGTAGCACCTCTCAGCAGAAGTGCTGACCAGCTGCGGAGCGTATCTGGCTAATGTAGTAAACTCAGCCTCGTACTGCATCACCGTCTTGCTCCCCTGAACCAGCCTCAGAAAACTCTCCTGCATCTGCTGTCGTGCATAAGGGGGAACAAACCAATCTCGGAACACTTCAATGAACTCTTCCCAAGTGATCAAAGAGTTCAGTCTACCCTGAAATCTGGCTGCCTGCTGGCCGTCCCACCAGTGCTCAGCCTCTCCGTCCAACAGAAAAACAGCTAACGGAACCTTCATGTCTGCAGGACACTGCATCCCGTCAAAAGTCTTTTCCAATCTCCTCAGCCACTCCTCGGCTGCTCTGGGCTCAACAGCGCCCTCAAATCTCAGAGGCTTCAACCTCAAAAATAACTGCAGGTGTCGATCAATGCCCTCAGATCTAACAGTAGAAGCTCTGCTCTGAGTCTCGCTCATCATCTGAGCAACAAGTGAAGCAAACTGAGACAGCGTATCAGCACCGACCACTGGGGCTGTACTCCCCACTGGTGCTGCCTGATCGGCACTCTGACCGTCTGTCATGTCTGGGTCTGGCTGATCCATACAGAAAAATCCAGAAAATCCGGAAAACTATCACAAAAACAACACAAAATAACACAATAAAAAGCCAAACGACCCAAAACTACCCCCAGACAGACTCACTGATCACTTCCTAGAGCTCTGTTTTACAATCCAACCTGTTTCCAAAACCAGTGCTCTGATACCACAAAAGCTTGTCACGACCCGACCCGACGGGGACGGATCCCGCCCGAGCCGGATCGCGACGAGAGACCTTCTTATCCAGGATCTGGCTTTGGATTAGGTTACTGAACTGATCTTCCAAATACTTAACTCAACAGACACACACAGAACAACAGAGCTACTAAAATCATCAAATGCAGCGGAAAAAAACATCTATCTTTTCATTTCCTCAAAAATAATCATCTACAGAACAGTACATGGCTTTTAAACAGAAAGAAAGACAGATCAGAAAAGCCATGACTGTACAAAAATCAAAAGTACAAAAGTACCTATACTGATCAGTCTCTGAACTAATCCTGGACTTCCTTGCCTTTTCCAGAACCTGAAAACCACCAAAAAGCAAGGGTGAGCTCAACAGCTCAGCAAAGCAACAAACCACCAATCTAAATTCTCAGAAACCAAAACCAAACTCATCAGACAGATATCAGATCAGAAATTGGAACAGAATCGGAAATCAGAACTTATACGGACGGATATCAAATCAAAATCAGAATCGTACAGATCAGATCACAGAACAGAATAAATCAACAAAGTCAGAATTATACAGAAATCAGAAATCAGAATTTGCAGATCATATCACATCAGAATCACAATTGCGTACAGAACAGATACAGAAAACAGAACAGATACATATAACTAAATGCCCTGACACTGACGGAATCTCTACGGATTCCGGCCCCTTATGCCTCCCTTCCCAGACACTGACTGAATCTCATAGGATCCAGGCCCCTTATGTCTCCCTTTTGTGCTCACGGCACCAGAACAGATGTGCTTATAGCACCAGAACAGAATTCATCGGATCCGGAACAGAACAGATATCAGATTTCAGATTTGAGCTCATTTCAGATTTCCCGTTTCACTAACTGAATCTCATAGGATTCAGGCCCCTTATAACTCCCTTTTTATAGCTTATACACATAGCATTTCAATTCAGAAGAAATCCGGACAATTCAGAAATTACCCAAAAATCGGGCAGCACAACGGCAGTATACAGAATTTACACAAAATTTCCTGCAAAGAAAATTTACCGAATTCGCACAGAATATAGATAATCATATTCCAGAATATTTATTCTACTGCACAGAGCATTTACAATTTCACAAAAAATTGTAGTCTACGAAAAACATCGCCGAATCAAAAATACCCGGACAAAAATCTTCGGAAAATAACCAAAATGTGCACACTCGGCACGTAACCAATATACAGAAACTTACGCGGTAAAAACTGAACCAATCAAAAGATACGGACGAAAAACCGTAACAAAAACGAAATCCGGACAGAAAATACCGCCAAACACAACGGAACTGAAAATTGAGAAAGACGGAATGTGCCTTACCTCGAGCACAGCAAATTCCTGAACAGTCTCGTCGGACGAAAACGGCTCCGCGTCGTCCGAAAATCAACTTTCCCAAAAATCTCTTTTTCTCTCTCTTCAGAACAGTAAATCAGATATTTTAATTTTTGATTTTCTCTCTCTTCCAAAACGACTGAAACCCTTAAGTAATACACAGATCGGCCCGGCCGATCGCAGCATCGTCCCGGGACGATCCGACCAAATGGATCGGCCTGGTCTCCACTCAGGGCTGTTGTCTGGACGATATTTTCTACAGTGCCGATCGGCCTGGCCGATGTCTCCAATCGGCCTGGACGATGCATGCAGAAAATCACCTGGAGCAAAACTGGGCAAATCTGGAGCTGAATTTCCACTGATCGTCCCAGGATGATCCAGATCGTCCTGGACGATCCTGGAGCAGATTGTGATATTACATGAGCGTTGGTCGAAGCATATATCTGGTTGTTGGAGAAGGCCACCCATGCGTATACTATTCATAAAATAGTTTTCCCATAGTTGAAACACTACAAACTCCTGAAGATCACCTATGAAGCCCGTGATACTGCCATAGATCTTGCTTAGGAGGAGATTCCACAGTTTGATCCATTTAGAGCCGGCGAAAGGTGTGGGTAGTCGTGCGGGCAGAGTGTGTGATGCCCCAGATATCAATAGTGAAAGGATTCGTCTGACATTCTGATCGAACTCCATTCCAGTTGCCTTGCTCGGACCTGAAAATTTTAACCACATATAATGAGCTTACAAAGCCCAGCAGGTCACCAAAGCCTACAACTGAAATCAAAGCACGGCGATGCTATCAATATGCATGTCAGTCAATCAAATCCGTATCAGTCAATGGTCAATAAATCTATGCAATGCGGAAATCCATCGTCAATGAAATCAAGTCTACACAGCGGAAATCAAATCAGTAGTCAATGCACGGAAATCAATAGTCAAAAAAACCAGTCAATGCAGCGGCAGGCAAATTGATAAATCAACTCAATCAATCAATATCCGTCAATCAAATCGATGCGGTCTAATCAATACAATCTATTCAATGAAATCAATAGTCAATAATCAATACAGCGATAAAACATCGATAAATCAATACGCCTCAGCAATCAAATCAGTAAGTGCTTCAAATCAATATCCAATCATCGTAGCAATGTCTATCAGTCAATACTATCAGTTCCATCAATCGTGTCGTCTAATCAATTCGTCGAATCTATATCATCTATTCAATCAATAAAATGTCTGTGTCAACTAAAAGCAATCAATAGCATCAATTAATTCAATATACAATATTCAATGACACTACGATAGATTCAATAATGATGACGTACGATGCTACAGTAGGGAATCATCTCAATCAATAAAGCACTTTCCAGTCAATTATATCTATCAGCAGGGAAATTCATGGAACAATCGAATCAACTCAATAAATCAACCTAGCAATTAAGAACAAATCTATACAATGAAATCATCAGGTCAATAGAAATCAATACAATCAACTCCATAAAGAAATCTATCATACGATAAATCAAATCCATACGGCAACAATCCATTCAATCAATCAATCAATAATCAGCACGACGAATTAATGTATCAGTATATCAATAACCTATCAGGATCTGTCGTATCAATAGTATTCATATGTCCATATCATATCCATATCAATGTCGATGTCGGTATCTTATCAATTGATACAATCTATATCAATATCATTGTCAATCTCTATGAATCAATAACGCATAATCCATATCAATATCGATGCCGGTATCTATGAATCAATCAAGTCGATAACATCAATTGGAAAAGCAATACGATAAATCAAATTGGAAAAGCAAGACGATAAATCAACAGTAGCAAGTCAAATCAATGCTGAATCAATAGTATCAATGAGTCTATAAATCAATGCCGTCCATGTCCATATCAATGTCAATAATCAATAATCAATAGGGTCAATGCTCAATGATCAATCAATGAAATCAATGAATCCGTACGATAGTAAATCAATTCGATAAATCCATCAATATCAATAAATCAATCAGAAATCAATAAATCGATGTATATCAGGAAATCCATACAATGCACTATCGGACACATGCAAATCCATACAATGGTCTTACTCGACAAGCACAAACACTAGTCATTATCAATGGTGCTGTTGTAGAAATCCATATTGCTGTTGTAGATATCCGTACGTTAGTTCTATCAAGAAGAGTCGTCACTCTTTTGCCCGTCGGCCGCCCGTCGGCATATAAAACTCCTTATAACTCCCAATCGTTATATCGATGATCTATGGTCAATGATTTAAAGGAAAGCCCGTCGGCCCACCATCCTGTACAGGTCAAGTTCTATCTCCAACCAACGTTCAATCAGGTTCCCACTTGTCTTTCAGTATCAATAGTCAATTCAATAATCAATTCAAGAATCAATCAATAATCAATTCAATAATTCATATTAAAGCAATCTAGAACAATCATATCAATAATCATGCACATACCAATTCAATCTATCAATTTCAGACAAATCAGAAATCATACAAAAATCGGGCAGAGTAACGGTAGTCTATCAAATTTACACAAAAATCCTGCAAAAAGATACAAATTCCGAATTTCTCCAAATTACCAACGAATATCCACGGCATCAATACAAGACTATCAATGTAAAGAATCCAAATTAAATCATGTCCTAATAATTTTCTATTCGATTAAAATCACGTAGAATCAATTCCGACCGGTAAAATCTTCGTAGAATATAGTCAAATCGTGTACAATAGTCATATCTATAACATACTAGAAGTTGTGCGGTGAAAGTTGTGCCAAATCAAAATCATGTCCAAAAGTAGACTACGAAAACACAAAACAGTGCACAACTCGGTCAAAACACAAGATCTTCGAAAATAAAAACAGGGTTCGAAGTCCTTACCATGAGATCTACACTTTTCCCAACAGCAGCGTCGGACGAAAAGCGCTCCGCGGTCTCCAAAAACCAGCTTTTCCTCTTTTTCCCTTTCTCTTTCTCTCTCCTCAAAATATCTAATTTTATAAAATGAATTTCTCTCTCCTCAAAACGAGCTCATTTCCTTATATCATACTCAGATCGGCCTGGCCGATCGCCCGATCGTCCCGGGACGATCAGACCAATTCTGATCGTCCTGGACCATTCCCAGGGCGATCATCAGGACGGTATTGTGAACAGTGCCGATCGTCCTGGACGATCTCAATATCGTCCTGGACGATCCTGTCCAGAAATAGCTCCAGAAATCAGCTGTTTGAATGCACTGATCGGCCTGGACGATCTCAACATCGTCATGGCCGATTCTGGGAGGAAAATCCAATTCAGAGAGGAACAATAAGAGAACGAGATCTCACAATCTCTCCACCTTAGAAAAATGTCATCCCGACATTTCCCTACAGGTACGAAGCAAAAACAACGCAAAACAAATCGATCCAATTCCAAAGTCAAATCAAAACTCGTCGAAATCCATAAAGAACACACAATGCAATCAATCACATGTCAATCACTATGTATGCAGAATGAATTCATTCTATCAAACTATCAATCAAATCCTTTCACTACACTTGCTCTGATACCAATTGTGATGCCCCAGATATCAATAGTGAAAGGATTCGTCTGACATTCTGATCGAACTCCATTCCAGTTGCCTTGCTCGGACATGAAAATTTTAACCACATATAATGAGCTTACAAAGCCCAGCAGGTCGCCAAAGCCTACAACTGAAATCAAAGCACGGCGATGCTATCAATATGCATGTCAGTCAATCAAATCCGTATCAGTCAATGGTCAATAAATCTATGCAATGCGGAAATCCATCGTCAATGAAATCAAGTCTACACATCGGAAATCAAATCAGTAGTCAATGCAGTACGGAAATCAATAGTCAATAAAACCAGTCAATGCAGCGGCAGGCAAATCGATAAATCAACTCAATCAATCAATATCCGTCAATCAAATCGATGCGGTCTAATCAATACAATCTATTCAATGAAATCAATAGTCAATAATCAATACAGCGATAAAACATCGATAAATCAATATGCCTCAGCAATCAAATCAGTAAGTGCTTCAAATCAATATCCAATCATCGTACCAATGTCTATCAGTCAATACTATAAGTTCCATCAATCGTGTCGTCTAATCAATTCGTCGAATCTTTATCATCTATTCAATCAATAAAATGTCTGTGTCAACTAAAAGCAATCAATAGCATCAATTAATTCAATATACAATATTCAATGACACTACGACAAATTCAATAATGATGACGTACGATGCTACAGTAGGGAATCATCTCAATCAATAAAGCACTTTCCAGCCAATTATATCTATCAGCAGGGAAATTCATGGAACAATCGAATCAACTCAATAAATCAACCTAGCAATTAAGAACAAATCTATACAATGAAATCATCAGGTCAATAGAAATCAATACAATCAACTCCATAAAGAAATCTATCCTACGATAAATCAAATCCATACGGCAACAATCCATTCAATCAATCAATCAATAATCGGCACGACGAATCAATGTATCAGTATATCAATATCCTATCAGGATCTGTCGTATCAATAGTATCCATATGTCCATATCATATCCATATCAATGTCGATGTCGGTATCTTATCAATCGATACAATCTATATCAATATCATTGTCAATCTCTATGAATCAATAACGCAGAATCCATATCAATATCGGTGCCGGTATCTATGAATCAATCAAGTCGATAACATCAATTGGAAAAGCAATACGATAAATCAAATCGGAAAAGCAAGACGATAAATCAACAGTAGCAAATCAAATCAATGCTGAATCAATAGTATCAATGAGTCTATAAATCAATGTCGTCCATGTCCATATCAATATCAATAATCAATAATCAATAGGGTCAATGCTCAATGATCAATCAATGAAATCAATGAATCCGTACGATAGTAAATCAATTCGATAAATCCATCAATATCAATAAATCAATCAGAAATCAATAAATCGATGTATATCAGGAAATCCATACAATGCACTATCGGACACATGCAAATCCATACAATGGTCTTACTCGACAAGCACAAACACTAGTCATTATCAATGGTGCTGTTGTAGAAATCCATATTGCTGTTGTAGATATCCGTACGTTGGTTCTATCAAGAAGAGTCGTCACTCTTTTGCCCGTCGGCCGCCCGTCGGCATATAAAACTCCTTATAACTCCCAATCGTTATATCGATGATCTATGGTCAATGATTTAAAGGAAAGCCCGTCGGCCCACCATCCTGTACAGGTCAAGTTCTATCTCCAACCAACGTTCAATCAGGTTCCCACTTGTCTTTCAGTATCAATAGTCAATTCAATAATCAATTCAAGAATCAATCAATAATCAATTCAATAATCCATATTAAAGCAATCTAGAACAATCATATCAATAATCATGCACATACCAATTCAATCTATCAATTTCAGACAAATCAGAAATCATACAAAAATCAGGCAGAGTAACGGTAGTCTATCAAATTTACATAAAAATCCTGCAAAAAGATACAAATTCCGAATTTCTCCAAATTACCAACGAATATCCACGGCATCAATACAAGACTATCAATGTAAAGAATCCAAATCAAATCATGTCCTGATAATTTTCTATTCGATTAAAATAACGTAGAATCAATTCCGACCGGTAAAATCTTCGTAGAATACAGTCAAATCGTGTACAATAGTCATATCTATAACATACTAGAAGTTGTGCGGTGAAAGTTGTGCCAAATCAAAAACATGTCCAAAAGTAGACTACGAAAACACAAAGCAGTGCACAACTCGGTCAAAACACAAGATCTTCGAAAACAAAAACAGGGTTCGGAGTCCTTACCACGAGATCTACACTTTTCCCAACAGCAGCGTCGGACGAAAAGCGCTCCGCGGTCTCCGAAAACCAGCTTTTCCTCTTTTTCCCTTTCTCTTTCTCTCTCCTCAAAATATCTGATTTTATAAAATGAATTTCTCTCTCCTCAAAACGAGCTCATTTCCTTATATCATACTCAGATCGGCCTGGCCGATCGCCCGATCGTCCCGGGACGATCAGACTAATTCTGATCGTCCTGGACCATTCCCAGGGCGATGATCAGGACGGTATTGTGAACAGTGCCGATCGTCCTGGACGATCTCAATATCGTCCTGGACGATCCTGTCCAGAAATAGCTCCAGAAATCAGCTGTTTGAATGCACTGATCGGCCTGGACGATCTCAACTTCGTCATGGCCGATTCTGGGAGGAAAATCCAATTCAGAGAGGAACAGTAAGGGAACGAGATCTCACAATCTCCCCACCTTAGAAAAATGTCGTCCCGACATTTCCCTACAGGTACGAAGCAAAAACAACGCAAAACAAATCGATCCAAATCCAAAGTCAAATCAAAACTCGTCGAAATTCATACAGAACACACAATGCAATCAATCACATGTCAATCACTATGTATGCAGAATGAATTCATTCTATCAAACTATCAATCAAATCCTTTCACTACACTTGCTCTGATACCAATTGTGATGCCTCAGATATCAATAGTGAAAGGATTCGTCTGACATTCTGATCGAACTCCATTCCAGTTGCCTTGCTCGGACCTGAAAATTTTAACCACATATAATGAGCTTACAAAGCCCAGCAGGTCGCCAAAACCTACAACTGAAATCAAAGCACGGCGATGCTATCAATATGCATGTTAGTCAATCAAATCCGTATCAGTCAATGGTCAATAAATCTATGCAATGCGGAAATCCATCGTCAATGAAATCAAGTCTACACAGCGGAAATCAAATCAGTAGTCAATGCAGTACGGAAATCAATAGTCAATAAAACCAGTCAATGCAGCGGCAGGCAAATCGATAAATCAACTCAATCAATCAATATCCGTCAATCAAATCGATGCGGTCTAATCAATACAATCTATTCAATGAAATCAATAGTCAATAATCAATATAGCGATAAAACATCGATAAATCAATACGCCTCAGCAATCAAATCAGTAAGTGCTTCAAATCAATATCCAATCATCGTAGCAATGTCTATCAGTCAATACTATCAGTTCCATCAATCGTGTCGTCTAATCAATTCGTCGAATCTATATCATATATTCAATCAATAAAATGTCTGTGTCAACTAAAAGCAATCAATAGCATCAATTAATTCAATATACAATATTCAATGACACTACGACAGATTCAATAATGATGACGTACGATGCTACAGTAGGGAATCATCTCAATCAATAAAGCACTTTCCAGTCAATTATATCTATCAGCAGGGAAATTCATGGAACAATCGAATCAACTCAATAAATCAATCTAGCAATTAAGAACAAATCTATACAATGAAATCATCAGGTCAATAGAAATCAATACAATCAACTCCATAAAGAAATCTATCCTACGATAAATCAAATCCATACGGCAACAATCCATTCAATCAATCAATCAATAATCGGCACAACGAATCAATGTATCAGTATATCAATAACCTATCAGGATCTGTCGTATCAATAGTATCCATATGTCCATATCATATCCATATCAATGTCGATGTCGGTATCTTATCAATCGATACAATCTATATCAATATCATTGTCAATCTCTATGAATCAATAACGCAGAATCCATATCAATATCGGTGCCGGTATCTATGAATCAATCAAGTCGATAACATCAATTGGAAAAGCAATATGATAAATCAAATCGGAAAAGCAAGACGATAAATCAACAGTAGCAAGTCAAATCAATGCTGAATTAATAGTATCAATGAGTCTATAAATCAATGCCGTCCATGTCCATATCAATGTCAATAATCAATAATCAATAGGGTCAATGCTCAATGATCAATCAATGAAATCAATGAATCCGTACGATAGTAAATCAATTCGATAAATCCATCAATATCAATAAATCAATCAGAAATCAATAAATCGATGTATATCAGGAAATCCATACAATGCACTATCAGACACATGCAAATCCATACAATGGTCTTACTCGACAAGCACAAACACTAGTCATTATCAATGGTGCTGTTGTAGAAATCCATATTGCTGTTGTAGATATCCGTACGTTGGTTCTATCAAGAAGAGTCGTCACTCTTTTGCCCGTCGGCCGCCCATCGGCATATAAAACTCCTTATAACTCCCAATCGTTATATCGATGATCTATGGTCAATGATTTAAAGGAAATCCCGTCGGCCCACCATCCTGTACAGGTCAAATTCTATCTCCAACCAACTTTCAACCAGGTTCCCACTTGTCTTTCAGTATCAATAGTCAATTCAATAATCAATTCAAGAATCAATCAATAATCAATTCAATAATCCATATTAAAGCAATCTAGAACAATCATATCAATAATCAGGCACATACCAATTCAATCTATCAATTTCAGACAAATCAGAAATCATACGAAAATCGGGCAGAGTAACGGTAGTCTATCAAATTTACACAAAAATCCTGCAAAAAGATACAAATTCCGAATTTCTCCAAATTACCAACGAATATCCACTGCATCAATACAAGACTATCAATGTAAAGAATCCAAATCAAATCATGTCCTGATAATTTTCTATTCGATTAAAATCACGTAGAATCAATTCCGACCGGTAAAATCTTCGTAGAATACAGTCAAATCGTGTACAATAGTCATATCTATAACATACTAGAAGTTGTAAGGTGAAAGTTGTGCCAAATCAAAATCATGTCCAAAAGTAGACTACGAAAACACAAAGCAGTGCACAACTCGGTCAAAACACAAGATCTTCGTAAACAAAAATAGGGTTCGGAGTCCTTACCACGAGATCTACACTTTTCCCAACAGCAGCGTCGGACGAAAAGCGCTCTGCGGTCTCCGAAAACCAGCTTTTCCTCTTTTTCCCTTTCTCTTTCTCTCTCCTCAAAATATCTGATTTTATAAAATGAATTTCTCTCTCCTCAAAACGAGCTCATTTCCTTATATCATACTCAGATCGGCCTGGCCGATCGCCCGATCGTCCCGGGACGATCAGACCAATTCTGATCGTCCTGGACCATTCCCAGGGCGATGATCAGGACGGTATTGTGAACAGTGCCGATCGTCCTGGACGATCTCAATATCGTCCTGGACGATCCTGTCTAGAAATAGCTCCAGAAATCAGCTGTTTGAATGCACTGATCGGCCTGGACGATCTCAACTTCGTCCTGGCCGATTCTGGGAGGAAAATCCAATTCAGAGAGGAACAGT
Source organism: Dendrobium huoshanense (assembly GCA_016618105.1). NCBI lineage: Eukaryota > Viridiplantae > Streptophyta > Magnoliopsida > Asparagales > Orchidaceae > Dendrobium > Dendrobium huoshanense. The sequence continues at coordinate 34,565,367 of CM028354.1, read as the reverse complement.
AAGGGAACGAGATCTCACAGAGTGAGTGTTAGATGTGGGATCGCGGCCTGGTCACGATCATCATCCTTCTCACGTGAGCAGCAGGGGTCGGATCTTGTGTGGGCGGGAGGAGGAGCCAGGTAAACGGCGGAGTTAGAATGGCTTCTGCCTGCGTGATCAAACGTTTGGGTCTTCGCTGTAGAGAAGTCAAGAGAGCGGGGAAAACGATCCTGTATGATCGGAGGCGTCGCTGCTACACTAAGTTGGAGCGAAAACGGAATGGTTCCTCCCAAATCTGGAGACCACCGGAAATCCTTCCCCTCATCTTCATCGTCATTCTCTGATATCTTCTAATCAACCTCGCTATCATCTTCATCATCCTTGCTCATTTCTTCCCCATCAACATTCATATATACTGTAGCCTGGATGCTCTTACCAGCAAATTCACGCTTAAGAATGATTGTTTGATCGCCGGATGTATTAATGATTTCAAAGGGAAAATCTTCTGGAGCATCGACTTCTCGGCCGTACTCTTCAGTTTCCTGGGCGCATTTGATCTCCGACTGGAGAACATTGCCGAGGTTCTCATCCGCTTCCACCTTTCTATGGGTGGTTGGACTGGAATATTGGAAGGAGGGCAAAGGCTTAGTGTATTCCACGTCGGGTTCACCACCTCTGTCAGATTCATTACCTTGAGCGATATCGCTAGACAGGCACTGCCAAGGGGTGGAGTCGCCAGAGACCGGCGCTGGGTGTGCGGGAGTCTATTCGGGCAAACGCCGGGCGAAGTCACACACGCGTCGCGTCGGCGAATCGGCTGCTGGGGGTGCAGAAGCCTGGTCGGCGGCTGAGGGTGCGGGAAGTTGGTCGGCGGGGGTCTGATCGGCTGCTGCCGGCAGCAAAGAAGCGGCGGCTGTGAGATGGGGCTCCATCTGAGCCGACGGTAATGAAGGATGGGTAGTGGAGGGATTCAGAGGAGCTAGAATTGGTCCAGTGAGCTGAGCAGAGGCGTTGGACTAGTGCAGGTAAGGCGTGCAGGTGTTGCACGCGGAAGGCCATGCTACAGGTAGCGGGCCAGACTCGGTCGTTGGACCTTCGAGGGCGACTGGTCTTACGCGGGCATGTCTGCGTTGGAGATGAACGGAGTCGGATGCGGAAGCAATCTGTGGAGGCGGATGCGCCATCTCAGCGGAAGCTCGAGCGGCGGGTACTCTGGTGGCGGGTCACGCCATCGGAGAGGGAGTTCGAGCGGAGGGTAATCATCAACGGCCGGGGGAGTATGGCGGGACGGATGGCGTCTGCGTGAAGCGGACGAGGAGATCGAAGAAGAAGAATACCTCAGTATGGTTGCCGACTACATTCTCATCTTCCTTATTGCCCGAAGGCTTTCGCGAATCCAATCAAGATTTCTGTCTACCTGATCGAGCGATTCCTTCGATTGAGCTTTGTAGAAGGCGATCCGGCTTTGAGCATCGTTGACAGCCCACCTTCCTTGGCGTCGATCGTCGTCGACCGCCAATCTTGTTTTGCGGCTTTGATCGTCGTCGACAGCCGACCTTCTTCCGCAGTCCATCGATCTTCACAAGCTCCAGGCTTTTATACCAACTGATGTAGTGGATCGTCGGAAGATGATACATGTAAGAAGGATTTTAGGATTTTCTCAATCCAAGGAAAAAGAACAAGAAGCTTTCAAAGCTTTCTAATGGGGATAATATCATTCAATGCTTTCTTCTTCTACAAGACCTACTTATGAGAGCAAAGAGTATTCTAGAACAAAATGGATAAAGTACTCCTAAGGACTATCCTAGCTTAAAATGCATCGCATCAGAAGCTTTCCCAAGTTCATTTCCAACCTCTTATGCTGAAAATTACCAAAGCTTTAGATGGGTGCAAGGCTAAGACTCTCTCCTTTGGGGGAAGAATTCAATTCCTGAAATACACTATCTACAACATGATAGCTTATTGGTTAAGAGGCTCTTCCCTTCCAAAGTATTGCTGAAAGGTGTTAAACAGGCTATGCTCCAGATTTCTCTTTTCTAGAGACATTTCTGTTAAGAAACTACATTTAATTGCATGGAAAGATACCTGCATCCCAAAAATTAATGGGGGTCTTGGGATTCCTTCCCTAGATTCACTATCTTATAGTCTTTCTTGCTCTATTATCTGGAGGTTTATTAATGGCTCGAACCCTCTTTTCCAATGGTGGCGAAATCGGTATAAATCCCTCTGGGCACCATTACCTCACCACAACTCTCCTTTATGGATTAATCTTTGTAAGGTTGCACAGATGACTCAAAACTGCTTTCAGCTTAGGGTCCATATTAATTGCCATTTTTCCCTCCTTTGGGACCCTTGGTGCTTTGGTAAATCTCTTCTATCTTTATGGAATGCTACTATGGATAATAGCTTGGTGGAAAGCTTAAATAATATGGTTGTCTCTGATATTATTATAAATGGGAATTGGGAAGTTCCGGCCAACTGGCCTCCCTTTCTGCTGAGGAAAATCAATTTTGTGCCACTTTGGAATTGCAATACTGGGAGCTTATGGAATAATGTTGAGAAGATTTCCAATAAGTTATTTCAAAAAGAATTTTTCAAACATTTTCATATTGTTAGCTGGCATAATTTTATATGGCATAAGAGATCTGCTATCAGGTTCTCTTTTTATGGCTGGCTTGCGGTTAAAAATGGACTGAAAACTGCTGATCTCCTTCTTAAAAGAGGCCTTATGGTGAATTCTAGTTGTGCTTTCTGCCATAATTGCATTGAATCCCACTCTCATCTTTTCTTTGAATGTGATTTTTCCTTTGGAATCATCAATTCTCTGATTCCTCAAACCCAAACTTTGTTACTGAGGCCGAATCTGTTACAAGCCTTTGATTTTACGAAGGAAATTGCTGATAATAGGAGATTGAAGGCCCTGTAGTGCCTGCTGTTGAATTCTACTATTTATTTTATTTGGCGCTCCCGTAATGATAGAATTTTTGGCAATTTTATTGAGTGCTACACCACAGTGGTTAGAAAAGTTAAAAAAGACTGTCGTACTAAGGTGGTGGGATGGAAAAATGCTCATGAACTATTGTATCTGCTGGATTAATTGGTTGCTCTGTTGGATTCCCCTTCCAGTTCGATTTTTTGTGATCTGCTACTGTCTTTGTCTTTGCTGGAGTATCAACGCTGCCGCCTGGGCTTCTATTCAGCTGTTCTGTCCCTTCTGGATGGCTGAATTGGCAACCGAAGGGACAATTTCTGCTTTATGCTCGAGAAATTTTTGCAGGACGATGATGAACGCTGCAGCCTGCTCCTTGGAGGGCCACGTTCTGGCAACCAGGAGCTCATTTCTGATCCTTATGATCCCGGGCCGCCTAATTCTGGCTGCAGCAATTGCTGAGTCCTGATTTTTGTATACCACAATTTTGTTTTTACTTGTAATTGGGGGTGGTATAGGTTTTTCCTTTATAGTTTTGCTGTAATTTTTGTGGTTCTCTCCTGCTTTTGTTTGGGATGGGACCTTTTACTGTAATTTCATTTAGTTAATGAATGAGCTTTGGCCCCAAAATTTTCAAAAAAAAAAAAAAAAAAAAAAAAAGAGAATACCAATTGATAAAAATATGAGGGTATGGACAAGAGAAGATCTATTGTAGTTCCTAAGCAATTCTTACCACTTTAGGTGGTCCACCTAAAATATTGATAAAGAATTTGGCCTGCAATCTGTGTAAAATGTTAAAATGCTTGAGAAGATTTGAACTTTTTATACTAATATTTATATTTTTATCCAATAATTTAAATAATACTAAATGGATTACACCATTTTTTATTAAAATATATAAATTTAATTATGCTTAATAAGTAAGTCAATAAATTCAAAAATTAGTTGATTAGCTTGTGCAACTAACAACAACAATCTAGTGGGTTAATATTCAAAGATCTACTGTTGCAATTTCAAACTTAAAAGCATAAAATCAAAACTAAATATAATTATTTTATTTGGAGAAATAAATAAGAAAATAAAAAGAATTATTTAGATTTCAGTTGCAAATGATTCACAACACTTGTAATGAAATATTAAAAAAAAAAGGATATATATAGGGATCATCAAGTAATACATAAATAAAATTGAGTACATAAATCAAGTGATACAAACTGGTTAATGCCGAAATATCATGCATTCTTGATATTCCATATATATCAAACAAATAAGATAAGAAGAAAGAAGTTTGTAGCTTTCGTATTTTTAATTTTTCATTAAAGTAGTTGGACCTAATCATCTTCGGTAGAAATATGGATAAGAGGAATGTGAGCAATCTTGTGGCGATCGGAGACTCCATCCTCTCGATAGCGCTCCCTAAACTCTGGATGACATCCAGAAATTGATAGACGTTTCAAAAAGGGAGGAAGATTCGGTAATTCCCGAAGCATAGGAACATTAGAAATAAATAGATTCTCAAGTGAAGATAAGCTTTCGAAGGAGGAAGGCAGAGACTGTAAGGATTTGAGCTTAGCAATTTGCAGCGTAGAAAGAGAAGACCTAAATTTCAGAAACCACTGCTCCGCCTCATTTGGAATTGAAACCACCTCATCATTATCCCAAATAATCAGCTCTTTTAAGGAGGCGATACTTCTCAATGGCTCCATTAGCAACACCGATAGATCACTTATCCAGAGATCGCTGAGAATGAGATGGCAATTATTAGTGGTCTCCACTTCTCGATATCTTCCAAGAGAGATCAGTTTGGGGCAATTTATAATTCTCAAGTTTCTTAGTGCTGTAAGTCTTGCTATTTCATCAGCCAGAGGAAGAGATGTAATGTTAGGACAGCTACAGACCTTTAATGTTTGAAGGGGAATAGGATTTGAATTTCTACAAAAATTCAAAGTCTTCCACCCAATGTTTTCGATCCACAAGCTCTTGAGCTTAGTAGGCAAAGAGGGCTACTCTTTCAACTTCGGGCAGTGAAATAGAAATAGTTCAATTAAGCAAGGAAACAAACATCCATCTTCAGCAACTACTCCTGCCTCAAACCAATCCTCTAATGTTTCTAAGTTCCAAATACTTAATTCCTCTAGTAATGGAAAGGCACGGTATTTATCATTCCCATTATATTTACTTTCGAGCCATTTGCATCTTACCAAGTATCAATGACTTGAGGAAGGGAAGTTGCCCAAAAGGTGGAAGAGTGATGTAGATGAAACCTGAACAGGAAATGGACGGAGCAACAGAGAACAAAAACTCACAGAGAAAACAGAGAAGATGAACTTCTTCTTGGATTAAACTTTCTTAACTACCTAAGACCTTTTTACTGTAGCACATATATTCTACTAAGCAAGCAGCCTATACTAAGATAGCTAATAAACTAAGAGATAATACTCAATTACTATAAAGCTAAAAATAGAAAATAGCAGGTGATAGTGGCCAACTTCCCACTAACGGAACGTGAGACTGTTCCCTTGAAAATAAACTATGCCTTCGGTTCCGGATAGTATGGATGCTCTGCATCATGCGCCCCCTCCACGAAAGAACTGTTGTGTGTGTTTTCCATCACAACAGGGCTGTTGTCCGGTGGATAATAAGGATATAAATCTGCAATGTTGAAAGTGCTGGGTGTGTTGAACTCAGCGGGTAACTGAACAACATAGGCATTCTCATTAATACGGCGTGTGATGGGGAAGGGTCCGAACTTTCTTTTACTTAGTTTGTTGTAAGTGCCCCCAGGGAACCGCTCCTTCTTCATGCGAACCCAAACAAGATCGCCAGGATTAAATACCTTTCTTCTCTTGTGACTATCAGCATCTACTTTGTACTTCTCATTGGACTCTTGCAATTTTAGCCGGACATTTGACAGCATGTCCGAGAACTCTTCCACCCACGTCGAAGCAGCTTTGCTTTTACAATTTGGGATGACTGCAACATCAACAATAGAATTGGGCGGTTTAGTGTATACAATGCTAAACGGGCTCTTACCGGTGGAGCGATTGGGCATAGAATTAAATGCAAATTCGGCTTGGCATAGAACTTCATCCCACAACGTCGGCTACTCCTGGACTAGGCAGCGGAAGAAATTGCCTAGTGTCCGATTCACCACTTCGGTCTGCCCATCGATTTGGGGATGGTAAGATGAACTGAGTTGAAGTTGTGTTTGCAGCCTTTTCCACAACTCACGCCAAAAGTGGCTTAGGAATTTCACATCCTTGTCCGAGGTTAAGCTCCTCGGTATGCCATGTAACCTGACGATCTCTCTGAAAAATAACTTAGCTATATTAAGAGCGTCAAAAGTTTTCTTACAAGCCACGAAATGAGCCATTTTAGAAAAGCGGTTGACGATGACCATAATAGAATCGTTTCCTCTCTTGGTGCGCGGTAGACTGAGGACGAAATCCAGGCTCAAATCTTCCCAAATTGTAGCTGGTACCGGTAGAGGTAGATATAATCCCGAGTTTTGTCTGCCACTTTTATAATTTTGACAAATTGAGCATCTTTCCACATATCTAGCAACATCTCTTCTTAAATGACGCCAAAGAATTTATCTTGCATTTGTGCTAAGGTTTTGTCTCTCCCAGCGTGTGCGGACAAGCCTCCACCGTGAATCTCTTGGATCAGCAATTGTCTCCAGGAAGACTGCGGAATGCACAGTAGATTAGCTTTAAACAAAAACCCATGACGTATTGAAAAGTCTTCATCCGTCTCTTTATTAAGGCACTTGATCCAAGCACCAGCAAAGTCAACATCTTGTTCATATAGATCCCTTAAGCTGCTTAGACCTGAAAATTCAGTCTGCAATTGCATAACAAGGGCTGATCGGCGACTCAATGCATCGACGACCCGGTTCTGGGATCCGCTTTTGTGTTTCAACACGAATGTGAATTTCTGCATAAAAAGAATCCAACGTGTGTGCATTCGGTTGATGTTTTTCTGCGTGTTGATATATTGTAGGGCCTTGTGGTCGCTGCAAAGTACAAAATCCTGATGTAGCAAATAGTGCTCCCACTGCTTCAGGGATCGAATGACAGCATATAATTCCTGCTCGTATACCGACCACCGCTGCCGAGACGGGCAAAGTTTTTCACTGAAGAATTCAACCGGCCTACCTTCTTGTGTTAACACCGCTCCAATACCAATGGTAGACGCGTCAGTTTCAACTGTAAAGGGCTTCTCGAAATCGGGTAAGGCGAGGACAGGGGCAGACGAAACTGCAGCCTTGAGGATTTCAAAACTTACTTGATGCTCTTCACGCCAGTCAAATTGTTTTTGTTTTAACAGATCAGTTATTGGAGCTAGAATTGAACTAAATCCTTTAATAAATTTCCTGTAGAAATTTGCTAGGCCATGAAAGCTCCTAATATCAGAGAACGATTTAGGTGTAGGCCATTCAACAATAAATGCAACCTTCCGAGGGTCCGCACTGACACCGTCCGCTGAGATCTTGAAACCCAGGAAAGATACAGTGTTGGAGGAAAATTCGCACTTGGGTATGTTCAAATAAAGCTTGTTCTGCCTTAGTGTCTCAAAGATCTTCTGTAAGTGTAATAGATGGGTTTCCAAACAGCGGCTAAAGACCTATACATCGTCGAAATAGGCAACACAACATTTATTCAAAAATGGCTTTAGTGTTTCATTCATGAGCCGCATAAAGGTTGAAGGGGCGTTGCATAACCCAAATGGCATAACACGCCATTCATACAGACCTTCCCGCGTCTTGAAAGTAGTCTTCCATTCGTCCCCTGGTCGAATGCAAATTTGATGATACCCACTGCGTAGATCCAATTTGGAAAAAATTTGCGATCCCGCTAATCTTTCCAACATTTCATCCATCCTTGGCATAGGAAATCTGAACTTAACAGTTATTTTATTGACAGCTCTGCTATCCACGCACATCCTCCAACTGCCGTCTTTTTTTGGTACAAGTAGAGCTGGAACACGCATGGGCTTAAGCTGTGTTGTATAAGTTGTTTCTCCAGCAGCTCGTCGACAAGTTGCTGCAAAATGCGGTGTTCAGTCGGACTCATTTTGTAATGCGGTACATTCGGTAATGACGCTCCCGGCAACAGATCAATTTGGTGTTGTATAGTTCTCAAAGGTGGAAGCCCATCCGGCAGCTTGTCAGGTCCAATGTCAGTATACTCCTTTAGCAGTGCCTGAATGGTGTCTGGGATCTCCAAGCCTTCATTTGAATTGGATTGCTCTTTGACAACAAGTGCCAGAATGTTTGATGCTTCCTTCCACGCATGCAGTAATTGATTGCCTGAGACAACAAACATAGGAGTTTTGTTTTTGTCACCAGCTGAATCCATACCTGGGCCATTTGGTAGCAAGCGAAGTGTTCTCCCTTTCCAGTCAAAAGTGTAGGTGTTGGCTCTGCCGTCGTGAATTGCGCCCACATCGAATTGCCACGGTCGACCGAGAATGATGTGGCACACGTCCATGTCGATCACGTCGCAAACAGCTTCGCTCGCATAATATTTTCCAATGAAAAACGGTACTTGGCACATCTCCGAAACGGACATTTCTACACCCTTCCGCACCCAACTAATCTTATACGGATTGGGATTTTTGGAAGTTTTGAGTTGTAAGGCTTGCACCGCAGCCTTGGACACCCCATTTTTCGTGCACCCGCTGTCTATCAACAGATCACAGATCTTGCCATTGATCGTGCATTTAGTTCTAAATAAAACATTCCTCTGAGAGTTGGTGGGATGACGTGGTGCCAACAACAATTTCTGCAACACACAAATGAGGTTCTCTCCCTCGTCGCCTTTAACCTCCTCAAAGGACTCTTCCGAGTTATCCTCGGTACCTCCTGTTGCTTCCTCTCCTTCCGCCTCCAGTAACTGCAATTGAGGTCGAGTAGGACACTCGTTTGATTTATGACCCTGCTGAAAACACCGGAAGCATTTAATGGTCGTGGGCTTCACATAAGAATTCTCCTTATTCAACACCTTTGGCTTAAAGGCAGCTCTAACTTCATTTCCCCTGTTGTTCACATTCACGGTTTGCTGTGTACCAGCACTTCCAATTTGAGCTCTGTTTTCCTGTACAGCATTAAAATTGTTCGATCTCTGACTTTCAGCTACCGGTTCTGTCATTCTTCTACCCTGGCTATTTTTACTGTGCCTTGCCAATTGTATTTCGACCTTCAACGCATAATTCACGGCTTGCGACAAGGACCATACTGTATTCAATTCCAATTTGTCTTGAATTGCTTCTTTTAATCCGCCCACATACCTTGCCACTAACTGATGGGTAGTCTCGTTCAAATTATTTCGGGCGCTCAAACGATAGAATTCCTCGGTGTACTCATTAACCGATCGGTGACCCTGTGTACAATGCTGATATTGCAGATATAACATCTGCTCATAATCCGTGGGAAGGAAATGACCACAAAGTTATTGCTTCATCCTCCACCAGCTGCGTACAGGACCTCGCCCTTCGCGTCTCCGAGATTGTAGCAGCTGTAACCACCACGCGCTTGCACCCAACTTGAGTCGGCAAGCCACATACTTGACCTGTTTAGATGGCTCGATCTCCATATACTCGAAGAAAGTCTCTACCGCCCTCTCCCAATCTAGGTAGTATTCGATGTGCAATTTTCCGTCAAAGAACGGGATGTCTATCTTGACGCGAAACTCACTGAGAGGACGAACATTTTCCCTTACGCGGCGCCGCCGTGGTTGCATTGTTTCTTCTTCGAAATCTGATAATTCCATTTCTCCAAACTGATCAGCTGCGTCATCTGACTCCGATGCGTCTGTCATCGGAGCGTTCCGATGTGGATTTCGGAATCCGTCTCTCCCTCTTCGGACAACCGGTGTGGTTGCCGGTGTAACAGTCCGTAAAATGGGATTTCGCTCCAAACGAGCGTGTATTGCCCTCAGGTCCTGCCGCACCTCGGCATGGAAGCGATGAACCTCCGCGACCAGCTCCTCCAGGTGATTCGCCAGGCCTCTATGAGCTGCCCAAAGGGCTTCAAGGATGTGTTCTTCTCCGGGAGCCACCCATCGACTGCTCTCCGCCATCTGGCTCTGATACCAAATACTGATGTAGATGAAACCTGCACAGGAAATGGACGGAGCAACAGAGAACAAAAACTCACAGAGAAAACAGAGAAGATGAACTTCTTCTTGGATTAAACTTTCTTAACTACCTAAGACCTTTTTACTGTAGCACATATATTCTACTAAGCAAGCAGCCTATACTAAGATAGCTAATAAACTAAGAGATAATACTCAATTACTATAAAGCTAAAAATAGAAAATAGCAGGTGATAGTGGCCAACTTCCCACTAACGTAACGTGAGACTGTTCCCTTGAAAATAAACTATGCCTTCGGTCCCGGATAGTATGGATGCTCCGCATCAAAGAGTTTCACACTCCAAGCATTCTCTCAATTCGATTTTCTCTAGATTGAAGATCGGATTGACATTGTTCATACATATTGCAGACCTTGCACCCATGCATCTCTTTATGCTCAAATTCCTTAGACATTTTGGTGGCTGAAGGTTGTCGAGCACGTTCTCATCTAAATCGATGTTACTCGAATTAGTGTTACTCCAATATAAGGTTAGATCTGTGAGCCTCCTCTTGGCACATAATTTAGCACTACAAGCCTCCTCAGCATCCTAAACATTTTCAAGGCAATTGATTCCTAATTTGCAAAGATCATTCATATTCCCCAGCTCCCCAATTCTATAACCACTCTCATCTCTAAGATCAAACACATCCAGTTCTTGAAGAGACTTTAGCTTCCTAATTCTACATATCGATGAAATGCAATTCTCAGGCAATTTCAAGTAACGCAAGTTTGAAAGGTTATTAATGTCACTTGGTAAAAAATCATCAACTTCAGGTTGACTTGGCCACAACGGCCTATCATAGATTATGTATTGCAAGTGATAGAGATTACTCAAAGATCTTGGCAGCATGGTCAACTTACAATTATCAAACTTTAAGTATCGAAGATGTATCAAATTTCCAATCTCCTCTGGTATCATTTTCAAGCCTACTGAAGCATGTATGTATAATAAACGTAGGCTTCTCCATGTTTTGAACATTTCAATAAGTGTGCTGATATCCTGATTAGAAGCTTCAAGGAACAAGAAAACAGAACGCAAATATTTAAACTGCCCAATCTTTTTTATGATGTCTGGATTTGTAGTTTGAAAAGACAAATGTCGAAGAGTCTTAGGAATTATAGAAGGCAACTTTATACCATCCTCAACTCTTAAACATTCATGTATGGAAACTGATTGTGCCAATTCATGTATTAAATCATGCATCTTGTAGTAGTATTGTCCTCTAAAATCCTCAAACTTATCAAAGAAAGATTTTTTAACCAAAACATCAAAATACATTCCTCCAATATCCTCCATAGTCCATTATTGATCATGAGGTTGCTGAATGAAACCCAACGCAATCCACATTCGGACTAAATCATCTTTATAAAACCAATAATCTTGTGGAAATATAGAACAAAATGCGAAACAATTTTGTAGATGTTTTGATAGGAACATGTAGCTCAATCTTAAAATGACAAAGATGGCATCCTGACCCAAATTTAGATTTACAAATTAATGTGAGGGTAGCTTTGAAAGTGTGCTTCATTGTGATTGATGACAATTAATGATGCTTGTGGACTGTAATTAATTATTTTTTTAATTATCAATTCATTTGACTTTAATGACACTGATGAAGACTCTATAACCTAATATATGATTATAAATCTTAATTAGCCCCAATTAAATCTTGCTACAATTAAAAATAAAAATTAGCGACAAAATGATCATTTTTATAATTTTTATTATTTAAAAATTTTAAAAAAGATCAAAAACTAAAAAACTAATTTATAATTATCATTGATTAATTTCAAATTAATTCTGAGTCTTTAGGACATATGAAAACTTTACAACAAAAGGTATGAAAGAATTTATAATATTAATGATAAGATATTCTCTTTTATTTTAAACATTGAGTAATAATAATTCTAAAATAACAAATTTATACAAGCACAATAGAGAAAATCATACGGATCAATTTTTTTTTTTTTTTCTTTAATTTCTCCCTCAATTTTAAGGACACCGAAATGTACTCAGTCTAATCTAAGCTCACTCCATTAACAACAAAATAATCATTTTATATTTTAATTATTTAAATAAATTAAAAAGCACTAACAAATTGACAAAAATAAACAAACAAGGCTTCATTTGAGACATCTTTCTTATTACTTTTTAAAGCAGCTTTTTAGTACAAATATTTTTTATTCAAAAAAATTTTATACTAAAATATTTTTTTAGAAAACATTACAAATATTATCCCAAAATAAAGCTTAAATCTATATGCATTGACTATGACTTAATTCTCCAAGTCTTTAGTAAAGCTTTGACAAAAAAAAAAGAAGTTGAGATTTGAGAAACACCAAATAACAACAGCATCAAGCCTTTGTCCCACTATGTGGGGTCGGTTATATGAGTTCTTTTTCTCTATTGTGTCATGGTAAAAGTAAAATTTTCATTTCAATCTAATAAAGAAAGATAATTTCTAATATTTTATAACCAATACTTTTTAGGTCTACCTGTATCTTAACATAAATCTAATCTAATACATATACTTTCATAATCGGGTCATCAGAAGGCCGCCGTTTTATGTGTCCAAACCAGCTAAGGCGACTCGCTCTAATCTTATATTCCACTGTAGCTACTCGAACCTTTTTGCGTATATGCTCATTTGGTATCTTATCTCTAAGGGTAAAGTCACTCATCCACCTAAGCATCCTCATCTCCGCATCACTTTACTTAGTATTATGCTTCTCTTTTAATGGCCAACATTCCACACCATAAAGCATTGCAAGTCTCACCACCATCTTATAGAATTTTCTCTTAAGTTTGAGGGGGACTTTTCTATCACACAACAAGTCTGATGCATTTCTCCACTTCAACCATCCTACTTAAATTATACTGATAATATCCCTATTTATGTCACCATCACTCTAAACAATAGATCCAAGATATCTAAAATGAGTACTCTTATTAATGACTTGATCGCCCAAAGTCACAATCCCCTCACAAGGCCTATTGCTACTAAAATTATACTTCTATACTCAAATTTAGATATACTCAAGCAAAAACTTTTAGACTCTAAGGCTGATCTCCAAAATTCAAGTTTACCTTCAACTTCCTCTCTAATTTTATCAACAAGAAGAATATCATTAGCAAAAAGCAACCTAGGTACATTCTCTTGCAAATGTCTAGTGAGAACATCCATGACTAAAGCAAAAACGATATGTGCTTAAGGCTGATCCATGATGTAATCCAACATCAACTTTACAACAAGAGAGTTGCTTGTGAATGCCTCTATATATTATTGTATTTTTCTTCAATAAACTCAGAGTTTAGAGAATCAATTTACCATTAAACTTTACAACAAAAACCTCTACTTTTGAACCACCATTTATTCAAGATTGGTAACAAACTTCTGATTAGATATATTTTCATAGTTTCATCGTAAATAAATTATTGAAAAAAATAATGAATATTAAAAGAGAACTCCAATATAAAAAGCGAATGATATATGAAATCTTACTACGAGTTTTAAACTTTATTTAAACCCAAAATCCTAAATTTGAAATCTCATTAAACATCATGTTACTTGTTATAATCATATTCTAATTATATTTGTATCATCTTCAAAATTTATTTAAATAATGATCAAATTTATTCAATTTATATTGGAATCATATTAAAATTTTATTTAAATCTTATTCAAAATCTTATTCGACTTATATATATAAATACTTATAATAAAAATAATAATATATTTCATATAACAAATACACACCACCAAAAATAGTTCATAAATCTCAAACAAAATTACAATTTCCTCCTTGATACGCTAACTCTACATTAGTTCTTTTCTTGGCCTTTCCATGCCTCCTATCTCAATCTCCGCCTCACAAGAAGCAACGTTGCCTTAAGCGTACATGAAAAAGGAGGGTATATATAGAACTAACAATGTTTCAGTGACGTATTAATAAAATTATATTTTAGAAGTCTCAGATCTTCTTCAACTCTTCGATTTTTTATAGGGAAGAACAGAGAGAGAGAGAGAGAGAGAGAGGTCAGTGAGAGAGATGGGTCTCCTCTCGTGCAGAGTGGAGAGATCGGAGATAAAGGCGGGAGACCACATCTACAGTTGGAGAGCTTTGTACACTTACTCCCATCACGGTTCGTTTCTCCGCTTTGATCTCCTTCGTTCTCGGAGTTTTCCGATTGTTTCTCTGGAATTTCTCTTCTTTTCCTTTTTCTTTTGTGTTTTGTTGTTGACATTGGTTTACCTTATCTGGTTTGAGGAAATGTCGGGTAGGGATGGGCCATTTGGCTGAATTCCCCAATCTGGCGGACGAATTAGGTTTGGTATTAACTAGAAAAAGAGAATTTGATCTGTGAAATGCTAGTCTTTCAAGGATCTAAAAAATTAATAATTGCTTTGTTTTTATAATGCTAAATGTAAATCTGTTGTATGTTGAGCGTAGTTTCTCAATTGAATGCTGAATGCTGCTAGCCGTGGCAATTTGATTTCGATGCTTTTGGTGAATTTCTTTTTAGTTTGTTGCTTGCTTAACGTTTGAAGAATTTCCTTGTTCCAATGAAAGCTCGTTTTTTTTCTTCATTTGATGGTAATACCATTGTGTTATGTAAAGCTCATGCACATGTGAAAGAGCATCCTTTATGCCATTCATTTGGGGACAAAAGAAGGAAGATGTGCATTTCTATTGCTTTCTCTTTTGGACCTTTTTCTGATGATGTATTCCATCTCGAAATATGATCCTTCAATTTTGTCAGATCAATTGCTTCTTTTTTTTTTCTTCCTTTACTTTAGATCTACTGATCTATAATGCCAGTGTTAAACTAACTTACGGCTCTGTTAAACTGAATAAGGTCTTGTATATTGAACTTTTTTTTTTTCAGAGCTTGGTTGATTGTTGAATACCCATTTTAATTAGAGAACATAGAACATTTTTATAATTAACTAATCCATATCTGCATTATGAAAGGCAGAACGGGTAGATACAAGGAGTAGGAGTTATTCTTAAATGCAATTTATCAAAAATTTGTATTGTTTCTTAAAACAAATAAATCATATAAAGACGTGGTTGGCTATGAGATTGCTAATCATATACTATATCCATGGCATATGGCTTGATGGAAAGTTTAAAGCCAAAAAATAGAGGCAAGAAGCTTTTTTTTTTTTTTTGTTATATGGATGTTGGATTTCTGCAATGCTTCCACTTCTGCCCATCCTTATTTCACCACTCGATCTTGTTTTCCTAGTTTTCCACCTCTACTCATGCAAACTGGGTGGTGAGACGGCCACACAT
Organism: Dendrobium huoshanense; assembly: GCA_016618105.1. Lineage (NCBI taxonomy): Eukaryota > Viridiplantae > Streptophyta > Magnoliopsida > Asparagales > Orchidaceae > Dendrobium > Dendrobium huoshanense. The sequence goes on along the minus strand of CM028354.1, from coordinate 34,550,024 downwards.
CTTCATAGAGTAGATGCTAGTGGTGAATTAGGTGTGCATGATCCTATCCTGCATTGATAGCAACAACCTGTGTTTTTTTGTGAAAAGCCAATGATGAAGAGGTTGTAGACCTCTCCCTTGTCAAAAGCATGCCACACAATGGCAGAGAATGGGATGAAGCACGTGTCATAGATGAAGAACTTTACCAGCAACAGTTCAAGTTTTGGCTATGATGCACGGACACGGCACAACACGGATACGAGACACCTAAATTATTAAAAATATTGAAAATAGATACAGGTTGAAAACAGTGTTAGAATTTTTATATCTTTAAAATAGTATATATAAATTGTGTAAAATAATTTAGAAATAATAAATCATTTAATTATGATTTGTACTTAAAATGATTAATATTAGGATGTCGATAGTTGAGCGCCAATGTCATGTTTCAAGCATCGAGAGGGGAGACGACAATGACATCAAGAGTCCTACATCGAGTTTCAATGTTGAGACAATGTTGACCGTCTATATTGAGATGATGTTGGACAAAGATGAGATTCTGAGATGACATGGGGGGCTTGATTGTGGAGGTAGTAATTGCTAGCTTCAAACTTTGATTTTCAAATGGTTTTGAAACATTGATGTTGTGACAATATCTGATGTCGATGTTGCGATGACATGAGGTGTTGTTGTGAAACTCTGGATGCAATCTAGAGAAATGAAAATGGTATGTTTGAGGAATGAGGTATTCAGTGCGGGCAATTGATTTGGGGGTTGTTGAGAGAAAAAAAAATTGTTTTTTTTTTTAATTTTTTAACAAATAAAAATTTGAAATATCAGATATTATATTAAAAAAAATCATAAAATATTTATTACACACGTGTTCAATTTATTTTTATTTATTTTTTAATCGGACACATCTTCGTTGTATCCGATACATATCGAAGCCATGTCGGACACATGTCTTGTCCGATAGGTGTCGGACATTGCATACCTCATTGAGGAGAAGTGTCGGTGCATTGTAGGTTTTGGATTCCTCAAGGAGAAGGAATCCTACACAACATGGATGATGTATGGGGTGAGCAGGGCAGGGAAGTAGATGCTTGTGTTTGTATCTCAGGTTTCATTATTATAATGATAAAAAAATTTAGAAAGTTTTGAGATTAAATTTAATTTGGTGTTTAAGAAAATTTATTCTTCTTGTGTAGTGTCCCAACATAGTTGTATTGTCATTATATGACTCTAATTTAATCTTTATTATTTTATGGAAATTGGAAGATGTTATTTTTATATCTGAAATAAAAATAGGATTTCATGGCTGGATGTTGGAATTTGGTGAGTATTTTGGTGTGCTTGATAAACTATGGCAGTTGGTGTGCATGAATGAATGGGTTTAGTGGGTATTTGGTGAAGTTGATAAATTATGTCTGTTGGTGTATATGAACCCATGAGAAGTTGACAACACTACATGAAGGGGCTCAACGGTGTCCATTATTGATGTAGATAATGCATTTGAATATTTTCTCTGATCAACACAAACAAATGTAATATTTTGCATGGTAATAAGCACTGAATTTAAAATACTTAAGTAGTTCTTTACTATTGCTGCATTTTTTAGGCTAGAATCTTAGCTTATCCAAACCTTGAAATATTATCTTAGGATTACTTCTTTCATAATTTAATAATATTTATAGTTAAGTATGCATGACTATTTATAGTTTCAGAATCTTAGTTTAAGTATTCTTTCACTTATATGTTAATATTATAAGTGCTTATGCTCCTCAAGTAGGTTTGGATATGAATTCTAAATTAAATTTTTGGAATGACTTAGAAAAATTAATACAAAATATACCTCTTGAAGAAAGAGTTTTTATTTGAGGAGATTTAAATGGACATGTTGGTAGAGAGGTAGATGATTTTAAAAGCATTCATGGTGGTCATGGATTTGGAACGACAAATGAAGGTGGCAAGACCATATTGGATTTTTGTTTAGCTTATAATTTTTCAATTGCTAATACCTTATTTAAGAAAAGGAATGAGCATCTCATCATTTATAAAAATGGATATAATACAACCCAGATTGACTATTTTCTTATTAGAAAATTAAATCGTTTAGATTGCAAAGATTGTAAAGTTATTCCGAGTGAAAGTTTATGTACCCAACATCGATTATTAGTTTTTGATTTTAAAATAAAGGGACATAAAATAAAAAATAAAGTAAAATAATTTTCTAGGATTAGATGGGGGCATTTAAAGAATATTAACAAAAATATTTTTGAAAATAAGATTTTAGATCTTAAGATTTTGTCTGTGCATGAGAATGCTAATATTATATGGAAAAAAGTGGTTAGTGATATTAAGAATATTGCAAAAGATGTTCTTGGAGTATCAAAGGAAAAAGCTCCTAATAATAAAAATAGTTGGTGGTGGAATCCTAATGTGCAAGAAAAGATTAAAAATAAGAGGTTATAGAAATTGGTTTAATTTTAAAAATTCTGATGATTGGGAAATATATAAAGTGGCTCGTAAGGATGCTAAGAAAGCAATTTACGATGCAAAAACATTAGCTTTTAGTGATTTATATAATAGATTAGATACTAAAGAGGGAGAAAGATATATGTATAAGTTAGCCAAACAAAGAGATAGGAGTAGTAAGGATTTAGTTCAAGTGAAATGTATTAAAGATGAATATCAAAAAATACTTTTCTTAGAAGATGATATTCAACAAAGATGGATGAGATATTTTGCTAAACTTTTTAATGAAGATTGTGATAATAAGATTGATTATAGTGACCTTAGCACCCTAAATGAAAATAAAGATTTCTATTTTTATCGGCGTATTAGTAAAACTGAAATTAGAGAAGCTTTAAAGAAAATGAAGGGTGGAAAAGCTGTTGGACCTGATGATATTCCAATAGAGGTGTGGAAATGCTTAGGAGAAGAAGGAATTTCATGGCTTACTAAACTTTTTAATACTATTTTGAAGACTAAAAAGATGTCAGATGAGTGGAGAATGAGTGTGTTAATTCATATTTTTAAGAATAAAGGTGATGCACAAGATTGTGCGAATTATAGAGGTATTAAGTTAATGTGTCATACTTTAAAACTATGGGAGCGAGTTATGGAGCATAGGTTGCGGCGTGATACTAATGTTTCTCAAAATCAATTTGGATTCATGCCGGGTAGGTCGACTATGGAAGCCATACATTTATTAAGAGGTTTGATAGAGAAATATAGAGAAAATAAGGAGGATCTACATATGATATTTATTGATTTAGAAAAAACATATGATAAAGTTCCAAGAGAAGTGCTATGGAGAGTTCTTGAAAAGAAAGGAGTCAATAATGCTTATATTCAAATCATTAAAGATATGTATGCAGGAGCTATTACTTGTGTTCAAACACCAAGTATTTCCCTATTTCGGTTGGGTTACATCAAGGATCAGCCTTAAGCCCATATCTTTTTGCTTTACTCATGGATGTTCTCACTAGACATTTGCAAGAGGATGTACCTTGGTGTATGCTTTTTGCTGATGATATTCTTCTTGTTGATAAGACTAGAGAGGAAGTTGAAGGTAAACTTGAATTATGAAGGTCAACCTTAGAGTCTAAAGGTTTTCGCTTGAGTAGATCTAAAACGGAATAGATGGAGTGTAATTTTAGTAGTAATAGACCTAGTGAGGGGATTGTGACTTTGGGCGATCAAGTCATTAATAAGAGTACACATTTTAGATATCTTGGATCTATTGTTCAGAGTGATGGTGAAATAGATGGGGATATTATCAGCAGAATTCAAGTTGGATGGTTGAAGTGGAGGAATGCAACGGGCTTCTTATGTGATAGAAATGTACCCCTCAAACTTAAGGGAAAATTCTATAAGATGGTAGTGAGGCCTGCAATGCTTTATGGTGCCGAATGTTGGCCATTAAAAGAGAAGCATAATACTAAGTTAAGTGTGGCAGAGATGAGGATGCTCAGGTGGATGAGTGGCTTTACCCTTAGAGATAGGATACGAAATGAGCATATACGTGAAAAGGTTGGAGTAGCTCCAGTAGAAGATAAGATTAGAGAGAGTCGCCTTAGATGGTTTGGTCACATAAAACGGCAGTCTTCCGATGACCCGGTTAGGAGAGTAGAGGTATTAGATTTGATTTATGTTAAGAAAGGTAGGGGTAGACCTAAAAATTCTTGGTTAGAAAATATTAGGAATGACCTTTCTTTATTAGATTTAAACGAGAATTTGGTTTTTAATTGGACACAATGGAGAAAAATGATTCATGTAGCCGACCCCACGTAGTGGGATAAAGGCTTGATGTTGTTGTTGTTGTATAGTTTAAGTATGCATGACATATTACTAAATATTTTTCTTCCCATCCCTCTCGTTTGTGCTTGATATGAAATTTTAATCTTCTACATCTTTCTAAAATTCGTGATAAAATTTAATACACTCTTCCTTTACATAATTCATTTGAGTACTTTCTTAAACAAATATATAGTCTTAACAATCATCCAATTTATATTTTCCGTCCGTTGCACACAGCTATACCAGTATCAGTAAGTATAAGAAACAAATAATTATCTTTGATCATTTATGGACTTACCATCATTTTGGATTTCTTTTTAATGATATGATGCATATGGAAGTCTTAAAACCTCTGTTTATTCCTTCCACAAATGATGAAACTAATTGTATTTTTTAACTTGGAAGTTTGTACCTTCTTCACATTATTGAAGCAAGTATTTTACCAAAAAGAAAGCATAAAAAACAAATGTTTGTTCATCAATGGATTTTTTTTTTATTTGTATTGTTCAAGCTTTATTTTTTTTTGTAGTATAGAAAATCCTATTGAGCTGTAAAAGGACTTTGTTGAGGTACTTACTTGTTATAGCCTCTTCTTTTTATCACTCACGATATCTTTTGATAACAAATCTGTCGGATGTAGTGGACTATCATGTGGATCAATAATATGCAGCAGACACGGCTAACTTTCTGCATGTGAAGTGCCTTTTGAGTTTCTACCTATCTTATATTTTTCCTGAGATTCCCATTCATATTACAAAAAGTAAGAACATTCTAATCCTGATTGATGGTGACCTTGAAAGTTTGCTCATAGCGGGGAATAGTAGATCATTATAAATGTCATCTCATCACCAAAATTAACTTTGAAACCGGTATATAGCTAATTTCTAATCTATTTATTCATTTGGTTCATTACTTGATTCATTTAAATATGCAGGTATTTATGTGGGGGGTCAGAAGGTGGTTCACTTCACCAGGAAGAAAGAAACATCACCATCAACCTTTGATTCCTCATCCATCTCTTCTAGTTCAAAACTACATCCCCCTTTAGCCTGCCCCATCTTCCCTGATTGTGGATTCCAACAGCCCAACAGCGGAGTCATCCTTTCTTGCCTCGACTGTTTTCTTGACAAAGGATCTCTCTATTGTTTTGAGTATGGAGTGGCGCCGCCAGTGTTCCTTGCTAAAGTTCGCGGCGGCACTTGTACAACTGCGCACTCCGATCCTCCGGGGACTGTGATTGATCGAGCAATGTACCTCCTGCAGAATGGTTTTGGAAATTATGACTTGTTTGAGAATAATTGTGAGGATTTTGCGCTCTATTGCAAGACTGGCCTTCTACCTATTGACGATCAGGGAATAGGAAGGAGTGGGCAGGCATCTTCAGTCATTGGCATTCCATTAGCTGCTATTTTTTCTAGCCCTTTCAAATTGCTAATGGCGGGGCCTGTGGGAATGGCAACTGTGACTGCTGGGATGTACTGTGCTGGGAGGTACATCACTGATATAGGAGTTAGAAAAGATGTGGTCAAGGTTGCAGTTGAGGACTTGGCTGTGAATTTAGGTTGGAAGCATTCCTCTGAGGGAACTTGTGATGATACCTCTAATCCTGATGATACTTCAAATGCTGCTCATTTTTCCAACAAATCCAAAGAGGAACATGCTAACATTCAGCAAGTTTAGTTGTTATGGAAGATTTATTTGGAGTTAATAAAGTGGTGTATTTTGATGTCATTGGAGGGTTCTGCTTGTTAAGTAAAAGCTGTACCTAGTTATTCTTAGTTCATGTGTTCCTGAGTCTGTATGAATTGTTGGAATTGTAATTAGATAAGGCAGGTGATTTTAATAAAGTTGGGTCACTTGTGATCATTGTAGTTCTTCTATCTTGTTTTCCCTAGAGCTTGTCACCTGATATCCTTTCATTGATGGTATGCGCACTTGATATTGATGCTAAATTTAACTGAAAGCTGAGGATTTCTGAGGAGGTGGTTTTCAGCTGATTTGCTTTTCTAGAACAATCACAACTGACTTAGACCAACTTGATTGTCTTAGTTGATACGTCACCAAAAATTGCTATGATCGAGCAAGAATCTCGAGGCATATTTAAGTTAGAAACTTCTAAAATCAAATTTGGGAAGATATGAAATTTGATTTCAGCAAATTTATAGTTGAATTGAACGTCTCTGAAAGACGAACTTAATGACATTAAATTTGGTCCAACCCGAGCCCAAATGGGTCCAAATCGGAGGGCCACCCTATCAACAAATGGAGGATTGGCTTATTGCAACAGCAGCATCATATGAATGTCTCTTTCCTTGCTTGACTAAGTTGTACCTAGAAGATTGCCCAAATTTGCTGGAATTGCCCTCTTGCCCTCCTAAGCTCGAGAAATTGGAGATAGATAACATCGGGTGGAAAGATTGTAAATGGCTATAAGGTATTGGCAACTATTGTACCATTTCAATTCGAAATTGCCAGAACCTGACCTATCTCCGAGGACGTTAAGAAGTGGAGACCACTGATAAATGCCTCCTCGCCTTCATTTCCTTTCTTCTTCCAACAACTTTCCATTACTTGTGTTCTACAGCTCTGTGAACTACTTGACCTCCCTCCCTCTTTGTATTTATTTTTTTCAGTTTGTCGGTAGAGTTCTTAAGATTTTGTCTAATTGTTGGCATAGAATGGTTCACATGTGTGTTAGATGTTATGTAACTAAGGTATTGTTTGGGACAGCTTTTGATGAACAACTATTTGCTATTGGATTTTTGATGAAAATTTACATGTAAACAATGAATTATGCACTCTTATGGTAACATTCATATGAATTTGATGGAATAATTTCTATATGGAAACCATAAGTGCCCTAATAGCCTAGCTTTTCTAACACTTTAATTTGATAAAAAAAAAATATGGATAGGAATTACAAATATTTGATGCCCTAATAGATGAGCTTTACTAAAGCATTTAAATTGTTCGAAGAGGTATGCTTCTCTAACACTTTAATCGGATGGACAATCTTTATTGATATGAAACTATTAGGTGCTTCAATATATATTTTATCTTACACATATTATAATAAATTATCATTTCATTTTGATGTCTTATACTATTTCATTAGCTAGTAATATTTCTTCAATCAAATAGCTAAAGATCACATATGTGAGAACTTACATAAGCTTTTTGTTATTATTATTAAAAAATATATAATTTTAGATATGCTCTTAAGGGAACTTATTGTGCTTCTCAAGCAAGATCTTTAAAGCTACTCAGAATGAAAATATTAAAACATAGTCAACAATCACTGGAATTGAATCTATACTGCAAAAAATGGTTTGCAAAAATATCATAAACCCCTTTTTATTAGATTGATCCAGTAACACTTTCAAACTCATAGGCCTTTCACACCAAATTTTTTATGCATATTTTTTTTTTTTTAATCATTTAGGCTAATTATGGCAAGCATATATCCATATATTAATTATACACACAAAATTCGAACTCAAGATCTATTAATTAATAGTCAAAGCTCCAAACTAACCCCATCGGACTTAGCTGGGTTGGTGGGTGAGCATGGTTGAGAACCCCCCAATTCATATTTGATTCCTCTCCCTTGCGGCGTGACTCCTTCGTGGGAGAAAAAAATTGTGAGGCCCTGCACCTATGGGGTTGATTACTGACGGTCCCACCAAGAGATTAATTATGTCGCCAAACATCTCCTTCGAGGATGATAACATGTAGATACCTCCGTTCAAAAAAAAAACCTCCAAACCTACTGATTTGCGTACCCAAATACATTCAAAGCCCGTCAAGCATCTAAGCATACAAAATAAAATATTAAAAACCCAAAATCAGATATTAACTATTATGGTTTACAATAGAGGACTAATGATTAATTGCAGTCCATAACCATCATTGCCATTCATCTAAATTAAGCAAACTTTCAAATCCACCCTCAATCAAAAAAGAGAATCTTCTTACTTTTTTCTGCAAAGCTCCAAAAGAACATCATGTAAAGAAAAAGCCTTGTCTGCCACTTACTACATACATATATATAATTTTTCAATTTAATAATAATACTAATTATTATGATTATATATTTTAATTCTTTTTCAAATTTTAAATTCCTGTTAATATATACACTTGATGTAAATGTAATTAAATTAATTTGGTTCATGATGATAAAATCGTTTTAATTATGTAATTTGTTTGTTTGGAACATCATTGTAAGAAGTTTCTATCGACAAAATGTGCTTACTCAATTTTTCATTGCATTATATTCGAATTAATACAACACATAATTAACCATAGCGCTTTATAAACAAAATTTTCAATTTCATAATTAAAATATATTATTAATTACAGAATTGTTATAGTAAGTGATTGTATAAAATGCAGCTCATTTTGATTTGTTGATTGGAAACTTTGGCCATCAATTAAGAGGTTTTGCATTATGTATGTTTATGCATGTGATGTGTTTATTAATTTGTTTTAATTGATCTATGTTGACATGCACTTAAACGAAATAAAAAAAATAAAAATATATTTACCTTTATCGCTGCTCATCCCGTATCGCTTTCGAAATCTCCTCAAATCCGCCATATGCTATAGTGTCATGCGTTGATAAAATGAGAGTGAACGTGCTCCTTCACTCTTATTCTCCTCCATTTTTTTGCTTAGATTCTTGCTCTCTTCTCTGTGATCTCTCGTTCTCGACCCCTTGTCATGTTCAAACTCTTTGAAGCACGAGTCTTCTCCCACATTTGAACCTTTCATACCTCATCGGACTCCCTCCTGACCATTTTTAAGAAGAAGTCAAGCCTACTTCTAGCCGAACCCAGTAATAACCTCCCATTTGCTTCCTCAAAGTTTTGACCCAATGCCTCAAGCCGTCTGCTCGATTCCAGCCACGCATAGGTTGCAGTCCAGTAATACTCGTCCCTCTATCCTGTCATCCTAGCTCCTCATAGCCGAAGCCAAACCTACCGCAAAACTATGCCCAATATGCTTGCAAGCCACCCGATGCCTGGCTATGATCTTTTATTCCCGATTGACTCCAGTCATCTTCCTCCTCCCTAACCGGCCGAACCTCCTCATCCTCTGATTCCCTCAAGCCACTCATGATCCAAACTACGCACCCTACACGAATAGGCCGCCGAACTCAACACCCAGTTTCTCTTGGCAGAATCTCGATGCCTCTTCCCTCAGCCAATCTTCCTCACGTGTGTTGCTCGACACTTCCAGTCAAACTCAACAATCGACCAACCTTCCTTCATCCTGTTATGATTTAAGACCCTTCAGTTAACCCCAACAAAATCGCAAGTTCCTACTCTTTCCACATAAATCCTGAACTTTGTAGCCCATTGCCAATACTTAAAGCCCACTGCACATCTTAATTCTAACTCATTCCAATCGGACCTAAATCTTCTGCACTGGACCCCAATGGTTATACATTTAAATTTTTTGAAAGTTCTTGGCATATTATTGGACTAGATCTTTAATTTGCAAATACGTACATACACTATTTCTTTTTAACATCCCACCTTCCCAAATAAGCCAGAGCCACTGCCAATATTTTCTTTATTACCAAAACCTCCCATGCAAAAAATATCACTGATTTTAGGGTCATTTCTCTTTGTAACATGTTTTATAAGCTTATTGCAAAGATTCTTTTCAATCTTATCAAGGTGGTTATGCCTCACATCATACACCCTAGTCAAGTGGGATTTATACAAAACAAAATGGCTACTGATAAAGTTATTCTTGTTGCTAACTTTTGACTATCTTCAAAAAGCCTAACCTTTTTAAGATCATTTGTTGCAAATTAGATATCCAAAAAGTTTTCGATAAAGTTAATAGAGTTGTTATACTGAACATGCTTACTTAGAAAGGATTTCGTACAATTTTCATCTCTTGGATAATGGCATGTACTAAAGATGTGTTTTTCTCTATGTGCTTCATTAGCTCTTTGGAGGGCTTCTTTGCCTCATCTTCTAGCCTCACACAGGATTTCCCCCTTTCCTCCTGCATGTTTTGTATTGCAGTGGATTCCCTTTCTTCAATGCTAGACAACCCCACCTCTTCTTAATATTTCTCTGGCGTTCAAATCAAAGATTCCTGTTTTTCTCACCCTATGTATGTTGATGACCTCCTTATATTTGGTGAAGCATCCACCCTTAATGCTTCAACTTTGGCTAATGTATTGGATACTTTTGGAGATGCCTCTGATTTATTCATAACAGTAGCAAAAGTAACAATTTTTTTCCCAATACTCCCAGTAGGAAGCTATTTGTAACATACTTAACAATAATGTTGGTGGGCCTACTTTCAAATATCTTGGTATTCTTATCTCTACTAAAAGGCTTTTGATTTCAAATTTCCATCCTTTACTTTAGAAAATCGCTTCAATGCTTGATGGTTGGAAAGCCAAATTACTATCTCTTGCCTGTAGAATTCAATATATTAAAATTTCCCTATGGAATTTTATTGTCTACTAGATTAGGGGTGATTTTATGCCTAAAACTTCTAGGAAATATATTGAAAAAGTTTGTATCAGGTTTCTTTTTCATAGCATCATTAATCTCAAAAAGCTTCATTTGGTGGCTTGGAAAAATAGTTGTGCTCCCGAATGTAATGGTGGTTTGGGCTTCGATTTATAAAAGCCCTTCAGTATGGTTATAGTTTTGCTCTTAATTGGAGGATCTTGGTTCATGGGAGTTTTTGCTTTCAATATGGATAAAATCATATTACATCTCCCCATGGAAACCTTTAGAGAGAAATGTCTTTGTTTTCATTAAAAGCTTATTTGATGTTGCTCATAAAATTAAGTTCAAAATTATTTTTTTTATATCTCAAAACAATTTCACCTCCTTCCTGTGGGACCCATGGAGTTCTCTCAAAGCTGTATGTGAACTGTTAGACCCTCACTCTCTCACCATTTATGTTCACTCCTATGTCTCCAATTTCATGTCTGATAATAGCTGAACTTTACATGGCCTTCTTTCTCCTTTTGTTGAGAACGTCATAACCTCCACCCCTATGTACATGTATGATGGGCATTTCTTTTGGGCTTTCCTATAATAGTTCTATTAAACCCCACCTTCAGACTTTCATCAATGAATTTTATGTGGATAAGTTTTCTGTCTCTTGGTCTAAATAGGTCTGACATAAGAAACATTCTATACGCTTCTCTTCCTTTGTCTATCTTGCTCTTGTTGGTGGTCTGAAAAACTTCTGACCAACTTATAGGCAGGAATATAACAGCATATGGTACTTGCATTCTATGTAATACATTTTATGAAAATGTTAACCACCTATTTTTTGAATATGGGTACTCTTTTCATACTCTTTCTTTCATTTTTCTATGGGCTGCTAGTTTTTTATTTAGACCTAACCTTTGACAAGTGCTGGAGCACATTAATGATATGACAAACCTACCTCCAAATGGAAAAAACTTCCTCTATTTATCCACTTATTGCACTCTATACCATTTATGGAGAGAAATGAATGTTAGAAATTTTGACAATTCCTATGTTCTGCTTCCATCTGTTTTAAGATTAGAAATATTATTATGTAAGATTAAAAAGTGGAAACACATGAAAGATGTGCTTCCCTTCCCGTGCTAATTAGCTTGTTTGTGGCTGAATTTTTATTATTTGCATAGTTTTTTATTCCTACTCTAAATTTTGTTACTGTTATCAGTTATTCTTCTTATTATTTTGAGGATTTACGTTTACTTTAGTTTACACTTTTGTTGGGTTTTGAAAATCTGCAGTTGCCGCTTTTCTCCAATATGGATTTCCATTCAAATTTTGGCTGAGTTATAGGACTATGATGAATGCTACTCTTAGGGCACTCTCTATGGTGCTAACTTTGGCAACTAATACTTCTTTATAAGTTTTAAAACTATGATTTAATTTATTTATAAATGTTCTTTCGCATAAGAGACTGATATAATACAAAACGAATGTTGTAAGAGCAAACTTACATCTGAAGTTTATATGATGTCGATCGAAAAAATGGAATTATACCTATAAGATTGATTTAATGCAAAATGGATGCCGTATGAGGGCACTTACACCTTACTTTGGAATGCTAAGATTGTTGATTAGGAAAATATTTTTTTAACCTAAATTTAATATTGCACTAGAAAATATTTACCTTTTTGTAAAAATATTAAAAAAAAAATCGAAGACCCACAAAAAATTGATAAATATTAATTAATAGAGATGAGAATAGAGTTCTCTAAGGCTTCGTTTGGGACGGCTTTTTTATTGCTTTCTAAAACGGAGTTTTAGTACAAAAATAAAAAAATTTGTACTAAAACTCCGTTTTAGAAAGCAGTAAAAAAGCCGTCTCAAACGAAGCCTAAGTCATCATGGTCTTGGAAGACGGGAAAGCTTGCCAACAAAAGAAGAAAATAAAATTATTTACAAGTTTTCTTATTGAGTTCAAGAAAAAACTTATTAATTATATATTTGATATTAATAATTTAAATATATTAAAAAAATTAAATCTGCTCATTTAACTAATTTAAAAAATTTAAAAATTTATTCAATTATATTATATAAAAATATAAATTAGTATCAAATTATTCATCATAAGCAGATAAAAAAACATTTATTTTTCTCACTTTATATATAATAATAAATAAAAGGTTATTTTTATTCCGCTAAAAAATCAAACTTGCCATTTATTTTAAAATACATTCATTTTTCTTATTTTATGACGCGGCAGCTTCATCTTCTCTCTCTCTCTCTCTCTCTCTCTCTCTCTCTCTCTCTCTCTCTCTCTCTCTCTCTCAATTATTTCAGACTATCTAATCTTTATCTCTTCCATATTCCAGTCTCTGTTTCTCCTACTGTTCAGTTGCTCTGCTCTCTCTACCTCGATCGTCGTTGCCATGGCGGAATGGTTTGTTGGCCCAATCATGGACAAGATCATCAACACTTGCTCTGATTACCTGGAAGAGCAAGTCGGATGGCAGACGGGCATGAAGAAGGAACTGAAAAGCCTGCGACAAAACCACCCCAAGATCCAAGCTGTCGTCTTTGCCGCTAACCAAGCACAAATTAGCGATCAGAACCACCCTATCAACAAATGGATATGGCAGCTGCGAGATGCTGTTGATGATGCAGATGATGTGCTCGATGAGTTTGAGTACATGAAGCATAAACAACAGCTCACCAAAAACATGGAGGAAACAGAGGTGTGTTCTTTATCATCAACTACCTATTTGATACTAGTTGCAAATAAATATATTTATTTGATAATCTATTTCTCTTTAATTTTATCAGAAAAGAACGGCCAAGGCCAGCTTCCTGATTGAAAGTGCTTCGAAAATTCGCAAAGTTGGCGAACGTGCTCTGAAGATTGATCCCAACTTGAAGAGGCTCGAGGAGGTTGTGCAGAAACTAGATAAAGTTTCAGCTGGGGTTAGTACTTTTCTTCATCTTCTAGATAGCGCAAAGCAGGAGCAGCAGGAGCAGCAGCGCGAGTTGTCCGAAGCACGTGAAACAGGATCCTTGCCTACAAATGATCTCATCGGTAGAGGCGAGGCTAAGGAATTTGTTATGCAGTGGTTGAGGAAGCCATCAAATGAGCATCGGGGAACTGATTTGTACAGAAACATTTATCTTTTATCTATAGTGGGCCATGGTGGTATGGGGAAGACAACTCTCTTGCAACATGTCTATGAAGATGAAATCACAAAGGAATTTGATCTGAAAATGTGGATTTGCGTTTCCAACAACTTTGATGTGAAAAAAGTCATTGCAGATATGTTATCAACTCTAAAGAAGAAGAGGCCTCGTTTGGAAGAATCACTTGATGCACTTCAAAATAGTCTTAGGATTGAGATTATGTCCAAAAAGTTCTTACTTATTCTGGATGACATTTGGGAGGAGGAGGAGAACCGAGATATCAGCAAATGGGAGAAGGTGTTCGCCCCTCTGGCTTATGGGAAAATTGGTAGTCGAATTTTGGTAACAACTCGAATGGACTCAGTTGCAACTATGATTGCAAAGGTCATTAAAAAAGAGAAGGAAACATTTCAATTACAGGGCTTGGAGGAAGATCAGTGTTTGCAGCTCCTCAACTCTCATGCATTTGCTGATGTACATAATCCTAATGATTATAAAAGATTAAGATCCATTGCTGCAGAGATTGTTAAAAAGCTTTCAGGATCTCCATTGGCTGCAAAAGTCATCGGTGGTGTTTTGAATTCTAGTTTGGATGAAAGACAATGGACAAAAGTTTTAAATAGTGACTTTGTAAGTCCAAATTTGGGCCAGGATGGCATCTTTGTCATTTTAAGATTGAGCTACATGTTCCTACCAAAACATCTACAAATTTGTTTCGCATTTTGTTCTATATTTCGACAAGATTACATGTTTGATAAAGATGATTTAGTCCAAATGTGGATTGCGTTGGGTTTCATTCAACAACCTCATGATCAAGAATGGACTATGGAGGATATTGGAGGAAGGTATTTTGATGTTTTGGTTAAAAAATCTTTCTTTGATAAGTTTGAAAATGCAGTTTTTGGACTATGCCGCTACAAGATGCATGATTTAATACACGAATTGGCACAATCAATTTCCATACAAGAATGTTTAAGAGTTGAGGATGGTACAAAGTTGCCTTCTATAATTCCTAAGACTCTTCGACACTTGTCTGTTCAAACTACAAATCTAGACATCATAAAAAAGGTTGGGCAGTTTAAATATTTGCATTCTCTTTTATTGTTTGATGAAGCTTCTAATCAGTATATCAGCGCACTTATTGAGATGTTCAAAACATGGAGAAGCCTACGTTTATTATACATACATGCTTCAGTAGGCTTGAAAATGATACCAGAGGAGATTGAAAATTTGATACATCTTCGATACTTAAAGATTGATCATTGTAATTTGACCATGCTGCCAAGATCTCTAAGTAATCTCTATTACTTGCAGTACATAGTCTATGATGATTGGTTTTCAAACCAACTCGAAGGTGATGATTTTTTACCAAGTTACATTAATAACCTTTCTAACTTGCGTTATGTGAAATTGCCCAAGAATTATATTTCATCGATATGTGGGATTGGGAAGCTTATGTCTCTTCAAGAACTGAATATGTTTGATCTTAGAGATGTGAGTGGTTATAGAATTGGGGAGTTGGAGAATATGAATGAACTTTGCAAATTAGGAATAAATTGCCTTGAAAATATTAAGGATGCCGAGGAGGCTTCTAGTGCCAAATTATGTGCCAAGAGGAGGCTCGCAGATTTAACCTTATGTTGGAGTAACACTGATTCGAGGAACATCGATTTCAATGAGAACGTGCTCGACAATCTTCAGCCACCAAAATGTCTAAGGAATCTGAGCATAAAGAGATACATGGGTGCAAGATCTGCAATGTGGATGAAAAATGTCAATCCGATCTTCAATCTAGAGATAATCGAATTGTGGGAATGCTTGGAGTGGGAAACTCTTCCTCCTTTCGGGCAACTTCCCTTCCTCAAGTCACTGACACTTTCTAACATGCCGAAAGTAAAATGGCTCGAAAGTAAATTTAATGGGAATGATAAATACCATGCCTTTCCATTGCTAGAGGTGTTACATATTTTCGGATTAGAAGCATTAGAGGATTGGTTTGAGGCAGGAGTAGCTGCTGAAGATGGATGTTTGTTTCCTTGCTTAACTGATCTACATCTATATGACTGCCCGAAGTTGAAAGAGTTGCCCTCTTTGCCTTCTAAGTTCAAGTTCTTGAAGATACAATCTACGGGGTGGACGACTTTGAATTTTTGTAGCAATTCAAATCCTATTCCCCTTCAAACATTATGGGTCACTAACTGTCCAAACATTACATCTCTTCCTCTGGCTAATGAAATAGCAAGACTTGCAGCACTAAGATCCTTGGCAATTGCAAACTGCCCCAATCTGATCTCTCTCGAAGAAATGCAAACCACTAATAATTGCCGTCTCATGCTCAGCCGACTTAGCGTACGTGATCCATCGGTGTTGCTAATGGAGCCATTGAGAAGTATCGCCTCCTTAAAAGAGCTGTATATTAGGTATAATGATGAGGTGGTTTCATTTCCAAATGAGGCGGAGCAGTGGTTTCTGAAAGTTAGGTCTTCTCTTTCTGAGCTGACATTTTCATATCTCAAATCCTTACAGTCACTCCCTTCCTCCTTGGAAAGCTTATCTTCACTTCAGAAACTATCTATTTATGATGCTCCTATGCTTCGGGAATTACCGAACCTTCCTCCCTTTTTGAAACAGCTAACAATTATGTATTGTCATCCAGAGTTAAAGGAGCGCTATCGAGAGGATGGAGGCTCCGATTGGCACAAGATTGCTCACATTCCTCATATCATCATTTCTCCCAGATGATAATAGGTCCAACTACTTTAATGAAAAATTCAAAATACAAAAGCTGCAAACTTCTTTCTTCTTCTTATCTTATTTGTTTGATATATATGAAATGTGAAGAATGCATAATATTTCAGCATTAACTAGTTTGTATCACTTGATTGATATACTCAATTTTATTTATATATCACTTGGTGGTCCCTTTATATATAAATATTAAATATATTTTTCTTTAATATTTCATTATATATGTCGCTAGATTTCCGATTTTGATCATTTACGCCTGAAATATAAGTAGTTTTTTTTTTAATTTCTTATTGATTTCTTTTGAAATTTCAACGCAGCTCTTTTATGTATATATATATTGAAGATTATTGATTGCAAATTTTATTTTATTTTTTAATTATGAACTTGTTATTTACAATGTTAGATATTATATTGAAATTAAAAATTTTAATAACAAATTATTTTATTTTTTATGATTTATTTAAAAATATTTAATATTTAATATTTTCTTAAGTATTACAAGCTATTTGAAAGAACACAAGCTACAAGAACAAATGAATCAAACATAAATATACTATTCACGAATAATTTAGAGGTGTTGACCTTGCATGCTATATCCAAAGGAAACAAAAAAAGAAGCTCAAAATCATACCTTATATCCATTGGATCCATGATTCTTGTCGAAATTGCGTCAATTCGGTGTCGTTCGCATCGCTTCCCCGTGAAATCCTGCTCAAAATCTGCGATCTCGCCTCGATCGAGTGCCAACCAACTCCATGGCTTTCGGCTGCTCTTCTGATACGAATTTATTGAAGGATTTGCAGGTTCTGGATTCATTTGATAGTAACAAATGCGGGTATATATCTTGATCCTTAACCACTTGAGGTGACTTTAATCTGAGTCAGTTGAGTTCATCATATTTGGAGAGCTAGGATTTGATAGCTCTTTGTCCTTTAGTTGCTAAGATGGGAGTTCCTCTACTACGGCCTTTCTTATGACGTGTTGGGTAGATGGAGCTGTCATCGATCCGATCATATTTGAGCGTGTTGGATCCGACCAAATTTTTGAAGTAGCCAAACATGAACAAATAATGAACTCAGGTCAATCTAACTAGGCTCATTTACAACCCTAAGCTCAATGAATTCACTTTATTATTGGTTAATGTTTAGGGTTATAAATAAATTAAATTAAATGGAGTAGAATATTGATTAAATTCATTCATTTATTTTCAATCTCAGTATAAACATTTCTTGAATTTTAAATTTTATTCAAACTTATTTATAAGTTTCCTTTTCAACTTCAATTAAAAAAAAATTTTTTTTTTTTTTTTTGCTCTTTTTTTAAATTAAAACTCATAACGACTGATGCGTTAATATGGAAAAATGATACAATGTGCTAAAAAAGGGATTGAAAAACTCATTAAATGTTCAAAGAGCTACAACCAAAGGAATTTCAGATCTTTTACTAGTCTATACTATACTAATATATAAAAATGACTTGGGATTCCACTCATAGCAAATCTTGATCGTTCATCTATAAATTTTAAATTAATCTATATCGTTCATATATGAATCTTCAAATTCTATCATTTATCAGTTCTGATAAAACATTTATCTATTCATTTATTTACCGTCATTATTTTAAAATTAATTTGTTGTCCACAAATTATTACTAAATAACTGAAAAAGCAATTTGTAGAAAGTGGCTATTTTAAATTTCAAATTTTTTTATTTTCCTAGGGTTTATTTGTAATCACTTTTTTCTTTTGTTATTAAAGAATATATTTGGTTATTGTTTTGTAATTTTTTAAACAAGTTTAAAAAAAAATTCAAAACAACTTTTAGATGTTTTTGTCTAAAGTTTTATGGTTTGAATAATTTTTAGGTGAATATAAATCATTACATAGCAAATTGGATGGCTTATCTTGGGAAGTTTAGCTTGGATTTTCTCAATTCCAGTGTACCGCATTAGCATTTATGCAGTCATTTCTTTTTTTTCTTTTTTTTTTAAGTTGTGTAAACATGCACTAAGCATCCACATTCTCAATGCAAAAGAATCCATAAAATTCCTAAACTTTTCAGATTCAACTTAGGTAGTGAAGCTTACTCTAGTATTACTAAACACATCGCATTTTATTGCTTCTTTTACCGTTGTTGGTGGTACTAGAAGAACCTACTTTTATTTAGTTGTTTACCCATATGTTCTAACTTTGTGACAAATTCTTTTCATTTTGTGTGGCTAACTTTCAATAGTCAGTATCTAAATAAGTACTGTCGGATTAAGGATGACAATTTTTCATATAAAAGAGTAGGATTAACCATCTAATCATTTTGTTAAAGTTTGCTGAAAAAAAAAATTAAGAAGGTAATTCAATCAAAATTTCCTCCTTTTTTTAAAATCATATTGATTGCATCAAAATGATGAATAATTTATATGAGAGATTGTTTATGTCATAATAAGACATGCGCTCTTTGTAATTAACTCAATGAATCACACTCCCAACTGCTCTTTGTGCCCTTTTGCAATGAAATTGGTTGGAGTCTGTACTATAGGTGGCGAATTTTTTCACCTTGGCTATAATTTATTAGATTAAATTTCTCTATTTTTTCATAGTAACTTTTTTGTGAGGTGTTTTTTTTTTTTTATAGATTTTTCACGTTAAATTCAGATGTACTTTTTTATAGCTTTTCTTTTCTTATTTGTATTTGGTTATATGATTTACATCCCAACACTTTGAAGGGGTGGATCTCCAATCTTGTGATTACAAAATAGAATATCTATTTTCTATTCATCTCAAAAGTAGATGGATTTTCAAAAAAGGATTATTTAATGTTGTTTCATTTCTATACTTATCATAATGAATGCTAATTTTCTTCCTTATCTCTCGCAATTTTGTTTGTTTTGTTTCTGTAAGAGCCTCTTCTTTATGGTTGAGATATATCTTCTTATCTTTTATTATATTGTATATAGTCCCTCTTTAATAAGGTGGCTTAGGTGTATATATATATATATATATATATATGCATTCTAATTTATCACAAACTTTTGGTCATGCATTCGGCTTGTGATTTTTTCTTCTATATTTTGGATCTCTAATTCAACATATTTTAATATTCACGGTACGTTCATTTCCATATTAAATTATTAATGGATGGCTTGGCAATCATATTAATATAATTTGAGCCCTTTTTGAATACCTAATATGAATATTTAAATTAAAAAATTTATCTTATAATTGAGACTTAAGGATAAGTTGCTTTTAAAATTTATTATGGTTAGGGCTGCAAACGAACCGAGCCGAGCCGAGTATGTGAGTGTTCATGTTTGTGTTTGTTTAACATTAGCTTGTTCATGTTTTGTTCGTGTTTGATTCGAGCTTTATTATTTGTGTTCATGTTTGGTTCGTTTAATTTAAGGGTGTTCATGTTTGGTTCATGTTTGTTTGTTTAGTGCTTATCGAGCTTTAAACAAACTATGTTCGTGAACATATTTCGCAAATAATCTATTGAAAAAGCAAACCTTAAATTTGTTTATGAACATCCTAAACAAACAATCTAACAAACATGGACAAATATGAAATGTTTCTTGTTATTAATAAAAAATAATTATATTATTATGCTATAATTAAAGTTTTTATATTATGTATATTTATCAATTTTATAATAACATATTATTTAAGTTTTTATCGAGCGGTTTTAATCGAACCCGAATCGAGCTTTTTATCGAGCTTGTTCATGAACATCAACTGATGTTGTTCGCGAACATAAACGAGCTGAACGCATTAGTGTTCAAGCTTGTTTGAATCGAGTATTTAAAATATTGTTCAAGTTTGTTTGTTAGTTAATTAAATGATCACGAACGAGCTTTAATCGAACCGAACAACGAGTAGTTCGTCGAACGTTTGGTTCGCTTGCAGCCCTAATTATGGTTACAATATTTAAAATCTAAAATGAGTTGTGAAAAAGAAATAAAAAAAGTATACTTATAGTATTTTATAATGATTTTATAATAGCAATTTGCTCTCTATAAGTTTCATTAAAAATAAAAAAGGTATGCATGGAGGAGCCACCACCTTATTTATTTGGGAGTGAATATTTTTTCCATGCAGATAGATCTCATTTATACTCTCTCAACCAAAGTTCTTACAATTTTGATAGCCCAAAGAATTAAGAGGTTTGTTACATCATTATTATTATTTTTTTTACATTCTCACTAATAATTTAAATATATAAAGATACATAATGTGTAAATTTTATAAGCATATGATCCTATTTCAACTGTTTTTAATATATTTTCATTTATGTTTAGTATTTCCACCACAATTCTTAACATTTTCACAATAATTATATATGTTACATGGTTATGTATCGCTGCTATTTTTCTATATATGTTGTTTAATATTAATGCAAGTCGTAGAAGCACTTCTTTAATGGAGTCATGCAATACAAATTTTTTAATTATATATTTATAGTGTAGTTATGTAATATCACATATGTTCCTTGATCAATGTAATGACATTTTTATTTCTAAAACTAATTGATTATTCTTCTAGATGCTAGATGAAAATATATATTTCATGGGATTGATGATGGCATATTTGAATAATAATGTCTTTTTTTATGCTTTATTAATAATCTTATCATTTTATCAAAAAATATAATGAAATTTTTTATAATATGAATTTTTATTTTAAAAATTTTATGATTGTGCATTTAATACACGTTCAATAAAACTGATAAAAACATCTCAATTAATTATTAATTAGTATTTTACTGTTTTTTTTTTTAATAATTGAAATTATTTGTAGGGATAAAATTAATTATTTTATCTTTTTATCAAACAAATTATAAATAATTTTTTTATAATCTCATTTATATTTATAAAATTTTATTCGCGTGCATTTAATGCACGTGCAATAAAACTAGTTACATAAAAAGGATAAAGGGTCAAAAAAAATCTAAGGATAGACCAACAAAAAAGAAAGAAGCTTCGAAATAGATGAATGCGATCGAACTGTGGAAGAAGAACAACTGAATGAACAGGCACAAGCGACAGTGACAAAGAATAGCAACCAAACCAAAATACCGAAAAGAGAGCTCCAAGGGCCCATCCGAGAACATAAGAACCGAGGCGCCAGTAACAGCCAGCAAAAACAACTAACATAGTATATACAGAAACAACCACCAGCACTTGAACCCACTAATCGATCCAAAACCCAAACAACCATCAACAAAGAGAGCAATGTACCACCGAAAAGGCCAACCTAAAGACCACGACCCCACTCCAGCAAAAACCAGAACGCACAAGGCATCAAGAGGAACCTAAGAACATAATGAAGACCAAAAGAAAGCTTAAAGTTTAGCACCATCTTTTTATAAGTTTTAGATTCCTTTTTTTTTTTCCCATGAAACATTATAAAAATCAGCATTGTCAAATTTCACAACATCCAAATTAACATCCTTATGTGAACCATGACAATTACCAACATTAGCTTCCCTACCAACGTAGTTAACACCCCACTGATCATTTAACCAATCAACAATGTCACCAGAATTAACAGCTGAGCAATTATTCAGATGTTGGTTTTCCAACCCCACAAAAACCAAAGCATCAGTTGATATAGGGGAGCAAGAAATGTCAATAATAGGCACAATATTAGAAACATCCAATAAAGCCCAAACCATCTACATGAATAAAAACACAACGAGCTCCTTGTTTTATAATATGATCCCCAATGATGACCCATATGCCAAAAACATGTAAAGGAGGGAAATCGATGACTCAAATGACAGTCGACAAGCATGCGCATCACTTAAAGGGGCAAATGAACTCTGGTCGTCAAATGGATTGCGTCATTGCCATTGAAGCAATAAATTCATCTAAGAGGGAGCCCGTCGCGGTTGAACTGGATAAGAATGGTCAAAATCGTCAACTGAAAAATATTTGGCGACCTAACATATGAGCTTTACTAATGCTTTTATATGATGGAAGATCCTTAATAATAAGTCAAAATTTAAATTGCCCTAAGAGGTGTGCTTTCCTAGCACTTTAATCAGATGGAAAATCTTTAGTGATATGACACTACACATTATAGAAAAATATAACTCTAAAAGCGCATAGATTGGCATGAATATAGATTGCCATATATATAAATAAAACCCTAAAAGCCCATAATAGATCTAATCATTCTTTGAATACAAAAAGCTAATGATAAAATTCAAAGAAACACCATATTACATGAAATGCAACACCTATCTTCCATAGATAAAAAGCTCAGCAGTTCTTGCAAAATCCAATTACATATTATATATTTCATAATTCTATTTTTACCCACACTTAAAAAAGATGTTGATTTCACCTCTATTGATAGACAAAGCACCCAACTAATAGACCGAAGTAAGCTGCATACCCAAATCCATTCAAACCCTGCCATATTAGTGTTGACCTCTGTATATAGAACAAAAAGGGAAGAAGGTGGAAACCCTGCATACATACCTCATACCACTCGGATCCGTCATATCTTTCCGAAATCCTGCTGAATCACTGTGCATTCGACGCTACTCTTCAATTTCGTTAAAAGCTAATCAATCGGACATCCCTGCCTTTTTCTTCCATACTCAACTTCCCACAGCTCGCAAGCTCTCCGACTCCTCCCTTCTTCCGCCTGCAGCCCCGTTGAACTCCTTCCGTCTGTAGACGTGATCCAAACCCACAACCGAAGCAAACGATCTCTACATGTAGCCGACGTCGCCTAACCAGGTTCCTTTCACCTCTGAAGCCCAATGCCTGTGCTGATTCACCAAGGCGACGTCTCCAACTATCCGACCCAACGCCAACATAACAATCTCCCACTGACTCCCCTTTCGCTCCAACCGACCTACCTCCATTTCCAAACCCCGTCGAGTTTCAGAAGCCGCAGACCCGCAACTCCTCTACCCCCTGATTCCTTCCTCCAGTTTGAAACCAAGCTTCTAGCCACCTCTTCCATCTCCCATCCAAATCCCCTAGCCGGGCCGATCTACCTCCAGCCATCCCGTCAATCTCCTCCCGACTCCATTAATCGCAAGCCTCTTCTACCTAGCGTGACCTAGCCCGAACTCTTTAAGAGGACCCGACTTCATTCCCTCCTCTCTGTCTTAGCCGCAAAAATCCCTAGTCCAATGTGATATAGCCTAACTCCACATCTCGTTACCTCCTGATCCAGACAACCCAAACCAATCCACTACCGACCCAAATCTAGCACATTAAGTTAGACCCAAAGATTTCTTATAGGAGTTCGTATATTTTGCCAGTGTATTACCCTTATACCCTTACTGTAAGCAATATGCTCAATCGTCACATACTCTTTATGCTTCACTCTTGAATATCTGATGTATGAACATCTTATCTTTTATTGTGCTTAGGGACTAGTTTACCTTCCCTGCTCTAGAGACTTCTATTTTCCTCTTTAAATAAGTCCAATGTAAGGTTTTGAGGATTATTGAATGATATATTACACTTTTGAAGCTTAGAGCTTTTCTTCTTCTTCTTCCCTGGATTGGGAAAAACCTCAAATCCTTCTTGCAGGTCGCATCTTCCGACGATCCACTACATCAGTTGGTATCAGAGCCTGGAGCTTGTGAAGATCGATGGACTGCCGAAGAAGGTCGGCTGTCGACGACGTTCGAAGCCGTAGAACAAGGGCGGTCGACGAAGATCGACGCCGAATAAGATGGGCGTTCGACGAAGATCACCACCGAAGGAGATGGGCGATCGACGATGATCGACGCTGAAGAAGACGAGAGATCGATGACTATCCGCCTCTCGAGCTTCCGCTCCAATGGCGTGATCCGCCGCCGGAATACCCTTCCCTCTTCTACTCCGCTTCCCGCAAAGGGATCCGCAAGCAACCGATTGTGGTTGACGACTACCCTCCACTCGAACTCCCTCTCCGATGGCGTGACCCGCCGCTCGAGCTTCCGCTGAGATGGCGCGATCCCCCTCCACAGATTACTTCGGCATCCGACTCTGTTCATCTCCAACGCAGACCTACCCGCACAAGTCTAGACGCCTCTACTCAGCTCACTGGACCAATTCCAGCTCCTCTCAATCCCTCTGCTACCCATCCTCCATTACCGCCGGCTCAGACGAAGCCCCATCCCACAACCACCGCTCCTTCGCCGCCGGCAACAACCGACCAGGCCCCCTCCGATCAGCTTCCTGCACTCCCAACCACCGAGCTTCCCGCAAACCCAGCCGCCGACCAGGCTCCCGCACCCCCAGCGGAAGAAGAAGACGACTCCGCTCCTTGGCAGCGCCTTTCTGGCGACCTCGCTCCAGGTAGCGATTCCGCTTCTTCGCCGCCGGCAGCAGCCAACCAAGCCTCCGCCGACCAGCCTTCCGCACACCCAGCCGCCGATACCATTCCTCCGTTGTCGTCCGACGACACCATTCCTCCGTTGCCGCACACTCCACTCTGGAGGCAGCAGACAGAGAACCCACTCTGCTATCGCGATGTTGCTCCAGGTATTAAACCCGATCTCACACGATCCGATTCCAGTTCTGCCTCTGCTTTATCCCTCAACCGACCGGCGGACCTTTCCGCGCTCCAAGCGACAAGATCAAACCCGCCCTCTCCGCTCTATGCGCTTGGGACCGACGGCTTCCACCATCCGATCTAGCTTCCACCTTCTGACATGGTAGCGTCTAGCGATGTGAACATGGATGACGAAATGAGATTCAACAAGAAAGTTGTGATATCCTGCAACGAGCTGTGGAGAGAAGTCGATAATGTTCAGAACATTGCTAACAAGCAGATTACGCCAGCTCGTTCTAATTCCAGCCTGGATTTCTTTCACCACCAGACCTGCGAACCTAATCTCCTTCCACGTGACTCCACAGTATCAATGGATGATTGCTTCAGAACTAGTGAAAGTTTTATGGTAGAAATCAGTGCTTTGAAGAAGCATATTCCATATGAATGCATCTCAGATTTGAGTCCCCAGGTTAGTTATGATGGCAAAGAGAAAAAAAGTTTCAAGAATGTGTCCAAGAACAAGGCATCCTTAATTGGAATGGCTTATTTTCATCTTGCTGAATATGTTTTTACTGTAGGAGTGAAAATACCTGGTTTAAATTTTGCTGACAAAGCTGATTATCTGTAATGCTCCCCAACTGCTCGATATAATGTCAATGAAGGGTTCGATCCTAGATTGATACGGCAATGTATTGTTAATGACATGGGCGCTGGAGAAGATAAGTGGGAGCAGTTCTTGGCTGTTGCCAAATCCGAATATGATGGGAAGTTGAACGATAAACAATCTATGGAAAATTCAGGGATTAATCCTGATAGCTATAGTTGCAATCAACTACTTAAGGGTCTTTGCAAGGCTAAACAGATTGAAAAAGCTTGTAAGTTGTTTGCTAATATGATGGAGAAAGAAGAGTTAGAGCCCAATGAAATCACATTTGTTTCAGTTCTCCGTGGGTGCAGCATTGCAGGTTTGGTTGATAGAGGGCTTGAGTATTTTGATTTGATGAAGAGTAAATATGGAATTGAGCCTTGGCCTGAGCATTATGGCTGCATGGTGGACTTGTATGGCAGAGCTGGGAGACTCGAAGAGGCTCTGCAATTCATTAAATCCATGCCTTCTAAACCTCATTTTGGAGCTTGGGGAGCTCTGCTTAATGCGTGCAAAATCTATAGAAACATTGAGTGGGGAGAACTTGCCCTGAGCAAAATCTAGGAGATTGAAGCAATGAATGATGGGGCTTATGTACTTTTATCGAACATCTATGCCGACTTCAGGAATTGGAAGGGAGTCAGCAGCGTGAGGGATCCTATACGTGAAGAAGTTTACCAAGCCATTGAGGACTGCAAAGCAATTGGCATTCGAGTAATGAGTTTTGGGGACTTCCAAGAGGCCACTCTACAGGGGGAAAATATTGAGAACAAAGTCTTCAATCCAGGAATTTTTTTGCCACCCTACTTCCCCTCTAATTAACGAGCCTCGAACGGAGTCGAGCTCTTTTTACGCAAGGGGAGAATGATGTAGGAACATCTTAGCTTTTATTGTGCTTAGGGACTAGTTTCCCTTCCTTGCTCTAGAGACTTCTATTTTCCTCTTTAAATAGGTCCAATGTAAGGTTTTGAGGATTATTGAATGATATATTACACTTTTGAAGCTTAGAGCTTTTCTTCTTCTTCTTCCCTGGATTGGGAAAACCCCCAAATCCTTCTTGCATGTCGCATCTTCCGATGATCCACTACATCAATATCCCCTTCACTTTCAT
Organism: Dendrobium huoshanense; assembly: GCA_016618105.1. Taxonomy (NCBI): domain Eukaryota; kingdom Viridiplantae; phylum Streptophyta; class Magnoliopsida; order Asparagales; family Orchidaceae; genus Dendrobium; species Dendrobium huoshanense. The sequence continues at coordinate 34,523,109 of CM028354.1, read as the reverse complement.
TGCTTGCAATATTGAGTATATTTGTTTGTATCTTGATATTGCCTATAAGTCATTGTCGCATTCATTGCACATTAATTTTTAATGCTTGTGGAGGGCTGTAGCTCTCACTTTCTAATTAGTTGATATTGGTTGAAGGAATATTGTAGTGTTCGCTACATGTCGGTTTCCTTCACCTGCAAGGAACTTATACATCTGCTCATAAATAGATCGTCATAAGTGCATCTATGTTTACAGAGGATCTGTCATTCTTGCAATGTGTTAGTTGTTGTTGATCATCACCCGCAGGTGTTTTATTATGCATACGACACATCTCCTATCGTTGTCAACAGACATTAGCATTTATTGTATACTGCATCTTGTATATTTGCAAGGGATTTAACTGTTTTTAAGACTCAAAGTTCTTGTTCATTTATTGATATTGATAGCAGGGTCGAGTTACATCCTGTGTTAACTTCTCCATTTATGCAGGCTGACAAGATTGTATATACTTACATATCTTTCTATTCTTATGGTAACTATCGCTTATGTCTTCAAGACACCTGAAGCCGGTTGTAAGAAGATTATTGCTTTCGCATCTTATCTACCATCATTATATACAAGTGGGCTGATGTGCTCACCACGAACTTCCATCAATGCTTGCAAGTGGATGTAGTAGGGGCCACTGTCTCTTTCTACATGACTGTCGTAAAAACCATCATTGACTCTATTCGGATTTTGATTGGTATTGACTATATGATCTTATCATACTTATTATCCCCTGCTGCAGAGTTTGTAGACATTTTCATTTGTTATAATTTCTTTTACGTTTTGCTTGTGATCTCTCGCATTCATAGCATTTCAATTGTTGTTGTTTCTAATAGACCACATCGACCACATCAGTCATGATTACTCATAGATAGGCCACCATGCATTTATTTGCAAATTAGCCATCATTGATAGAAAGAAGGTTTATATCCTTCACAATCCGCTAGCTTTGCTTGCAAGCATACCACATTCATTATGCATGATAGCTAGCAAATCACCATGTTCATTACATTGCTTGACAGCTTATGACATGTGTAATAACATTATCCTTATTTCCATTTTAATATTAGCATTTTTATCGGTATAACCACCATGGATGGATTATAGAATTAATTAGGGATTTCAGACTATGGCTTATAAGTGGTGTACAAGATTCTTTGTTCAATACGAGTCTCCCAATCATTCAGTAGTGCTTATTTGAATGATCTACACCAGTACTTAAGATTTGCATCTTTTTATTTTAAGTGTGCACTTGATGATTTAGAATTTGATTCATTGTAGTTTCACTTAAGTTATTTGCTTTCAATTCAGTCCAAGTCACATGTGGTTCACTTAAGTTTGCAAGTTCAGCTCCTTGTTGATTTTGTTCAAGTTCATGTCACGTTCACCATCAATTGTTTAAGTTCAAATGCTGCACAAATTTATTTAAGTTCAGCTCGCTGTCATTTGTTCAATTTTAGGTCCTCTATTTACTAGAAAATTTGACAGCCTTCCGATAGGAGAAATTGTAGCAATTTAGGCATCCCACAACACTAGAGAAAAACATATACGGTAGGTGTCGGGCCACACCGCAGTCATATTTCATCAATCTCACCATGCTACGAGAGCTTGTATGGATCTTCAAAGTAGCAGTTTGAGTTGCGCAATTATTTCCCCTGCCACGCTACGCAAGTGCTTAAGGTACTTAGAAGTGTCCCCACCATGTTACGAGAGCATGTACAAGATCTATCCGCCTTGCCGTAAGTGTCGCACTGAGTTCCATTCCCACCAGGCTATAGAGATGGGGTCTTAAGTTTTAGAAATTATAGCTTTGGGAGGACTCGCGACCACAATGTCAGGACGATGATGGTGCCTTAAGTGCAAAGAATAGGGAGAGAGTGATGCATGAGGCTATGCTCGATCAAACCGGCCATGAACTCGGGCTGTGAATGATTCTTGCTAGCTATGTGTTGCTGAAGAAGGGAAGAGGATCGATGGCTTGAGATGTCAAGCACGATAGGTTGAAGAAGCCTGACATAGTGGAGATTGTAGGAAGGGAGGTGGCTCGCGGGCTAGAGATGTGAAGAAGGATGGGAGGAAACAAGAAAGAGTTGGGGAAGGAGAACAAAACCGAAGACTTCACTTGTCTCTTGCTTTATCAACGCGAGCGGGATTTTTCAGGCCAGCGTGAAGAGATCGTTCGGGGCCATTTTGCATAGCAAAGACATTTGAGCAGGATTTTTCGCCGAAAATCGGGATGGGCAGCCATCTGTACAGGGATTTAGGCGGGCATGAGCGGGTTGCGGCAAAGGTAATGATTTAAGCTTGCTTTTTTTTTTCTTTTTTTTTCTTTTTTTTTTTTTTTTTTGCCTCTTTTTAGCTGTGACAAGGAGGTCAACAAATAAAATTTAAAAAATTAGACCTCTCTTTTAACTAATGATGAAAGATGATTTGGAGGAGAAGATATGAAAGAAAAGATAATGCAACTATCAAAGCATGCCTTGCTCCCGTAGAGATAGCCTCTCTTTGAATTTCAACTCTCAGCTTTGACAGACGAGTTGAATTTCAGAAAGAGAAGGGTTTGCACATCCAAAGTGGAATTTACTCAGTATTGATTGGTTTCTCTACATCCTTATAGTCTTATTCCTAATCTCAAAATAAACCTAAAAAAAATCCTATCCAAGAAGCAACTGACTTCAACAATATTAAATTCTTAAAAGAGCAAAAAATATAGAAACAGGATCTCAAGCTGCTCCAGCTTTGGGAACTACAGCAGAAGGGAGTTAAGCCTGTCTTTTTATTTTTTATTTTTTATTTTTTTTGGAAAAATTTGGGGCCAGAGCCCATATATTACTAAGAAAAAGAGATGTTACACGTGAAGGTAAATAGGAAATTACAGGTAAGAACCAACATAAGCAAAATACAAAGCTTATGTTACAAAAAAAAAAAAAAAAGATCAACTATACCACCCATACTCCACAAAAAAAATCAGTAAAAAGCCAAAACTATGGTATAAAGAACAAAATGAACGAATAAGCCAGTCAGCACCGAACGCCAAAAGATGCTGAGGAAGTGAACCCAAGAGGAGAACCCAGCACCCAAGAGCACCAAAACCTGTAGAGAAAGAAAAACAGCAACCAGCTCCCAAGCAAAGAAGACTGGACTCAGAGAATATCGATTTGAAAAAAGTGAATGCCCGGGTTGCCCAGAGGCCGTCCACGGGTTCTGCAATAGGGAGCTTCATCATTGTCCAGCCTATGTTGTGCAGAAAAATCGAAGGGACAAAGGGACCCGTAATGAAGAAGAGCACAAAAAACCACCAGCAGCGCAAATTTAACGTCCCAGCCAATCCAGTACCCAGGCACCGAAAAATACCTCCAGTTATAACAGTTCCAACATAGAGGTAGAGTCTTTCCATGTTAAAATTTTCTCAATAACAACTCTTTTAATAAGCAGAGAAAGAGTGGTAGAACTTTGAAAATTACCCCCAAACCTTCTTGAATTTCTTTCCTTCCAAATGTAATAAACAGAACAGCATATCATAAATTTATGAAAGTTTTTCACCAAAGCCTTGCCTTTGAAGATATCATTAACCCAGACAAACAAATGCAGCAAGGAAGGTCTAAGAAGGAGTCCCCTAGTGGCCGGGATCAAATCTTTAAGCACATAATAAGAGTAGGTGCATTCAAAGAAAAGATGATTAACCGTTTCATCTAAGTTATAACATAACTGCACCTACTAGGCACCATAATCTGCCTAATACGAAGGGCGTCCGCAGTTTTAAGGCCCCCCACAAGAGCCATCCACACATACACATTATGCTTTAAACAATTTCTCTTATGCCACACCGATTTGCTCCAGTTGCAGCTAGGCAGATCAGAATAATATTCATCCATATAGTCTTTGAATTTAGGAGTGAAACCATTTTTCCAAAAAATACAGGAATCCTCATTAGCATTGAAGTGCAGAAAAAGGTTTTTAATTTGTTCGGGCAGGAAGTCTGGGAGGATCCAATTGTTGTCCTTAAAGAAGGAACCCAAAGCACAATCAGGAAAATCAATGGCGTAACCCAAAAAATCCTCAAGAGTAAGATTAAAACACCAGTGATCCCGTAAAAAAGAGATAGGGGCATGTTTAGTAATTCTAAAACAAAAACAACCTTTAGCATCAATAGCAGTCTTACAAACAGACTTCCAGAAATTGGAGGCAGTAGTAAGGGGACGCTGCCAGGGAGATGAATACTTGTTTAACAACCAGGAGGAAAGAGGGGAGGATGAGTTGTACATCCTAATAATAAGAGAGCAGTTGAAACCAAATTGCAAGGCATTAAAAGAAGTGACACCCAGACCATCCTTAGTCTTGGGACGGCAAATAACATCCCAAGAAATCATATGAAGCTTCCTGCCTTGAGAGTTGTCCCCAAAGAAAAGAAAACGAGAGCTAGCTTTCTTTAAGAATTTATAAATAGTTTTGGGTAAGATAGAGTCTCGAATCCAATATGCGATAGTATTTTGTATAGTGAACTTAAGATATTGAAGTCTGCCAGCAAAGGAAAGCAAGTTAGCCTTCCAACCATTCATTTTTTTGTTGATACTATCCACTAAAGGTATAAAGTCTTCAATCTTGAGTCTATGGAAAGACAAAGGGATCCCAAGGTAAGTGATCTTATGAGTAGTATTGTAAATAGATAAGGTGTTGCAAATGTCTTGACGATTGACTAGCTGCTTAGGGAACATGATAGCACTCTTATCAAAATTAATGTGCAGTCCAGTAGCATTGGCAAAATCATTAAGGATGCAAGCTAGGTTTTGGCAGTTTTGAATAGAAGCTTCTCCAAAGATCAGAACATCATCAGCATATAAAAGGTGGGTTAGAGAAAAATTGTCTGCAGTGATACCTTTAAAACCTCTAATCTCTAAAAGGTTGGAAAGAGCATCCATGACCACACAAAAAAGATAGGGGCTCAATGGACAGCCTTGTCTTAAGCCAGCAGATGAAGAAAAATAGCCCTCCAAAGCACCATTTAGCACAACAGAATAGTTAACATTAGAGATGCACATCCTAATCCAATTAACAAAAAGATCAGGGAAACATTTTTGGGTCAACCTAGCTAGAACAAAATCTCTAGAGACAGTATCAAATGCCTTTCTGATATCAAGTTTAGCACAGAACATATGTGAACCACCCCTCTTACTAGCAGAAGCAAGTATCTCACTGGCGAGCAAAACATTATCAGTAGAAATTCTAGATTTCACAAAACCAGACTGAGCTTGATTGATGATGCTGGACATGAGCAGTCTAAGTCTACTAGCAATCACTTTAGCAATAATCTTATAGACAACATTGCATAATGCAATAGGTCTATAGTCAGTAATATTAGTGGCATTGTTATGCTTGGGGATTAAAGTGAGAGCAGTAGCTTTAACACCAAAAGGGATATACCCTTTAGAAAAGAAAGATTTGATTGCACTGCACACATGCGGACCCACAATATGCCATCCCGTTTTGAAAAAAATGGAAATTGAAACCATCGGGCCCCGGAGCAGAAGAGGAGGAGCCCCCAAAAACAGCAGCTTTGATATCATCATTGGTCACAAATGAGGTAATCACATTAGCAGAGGAGGCAGAAATCACATTACCAGCAGGAAAGCCGTCCATAGATTGAATAGGGGGGGACGGATTGAACAATGCTTGAAAATATCGAGTGATAGAGGATACCACATCAGTCCTAGATGAAAGAGGAGAAGAGGCAAGCAAATTAGCCACCGACTTGTTGATACTCCTCCTACATCTAATTTTACCATATAAGAATTTGAGATCATCCTCTCCATGCTTTAACCAATTCACCTTTGCCCTTTGAATGATCCACGAAGCATGAATGGAATTAAAATCCACAATACTGCCATTAATAGCTTTAATAGAAGTGTTATATAAAAGATTTGTCGGGTCAGCATGCAATTTCTCCAGGAGGTCTCTTTGAGAATTGAGCAAAGAATCCATATGTCTAGAAACAGAATTAAAACTCGACCAAGACTCTTTCTTGATGCGAGATTTAATCAATTTAAGGGTGTGGCATAAATGAGAGAGGGGATTACCAGAAATTGGAGTCGAGAAGGCTTCAAGGAGAATCAACCAGTACTTATCAATCTTAGACCAATAATTTTTAAAGAGAAATCTGTGCCGGGATTGATAGATCATACCAGAGTGCAAAGTAATCGGACTATGGTAGAGCAAGAAGGACTCTGAACAGATCCGTAAGAATCAGGGAAAGCCTCCAACCAACTGTCGTTCACCAGAATTCTGTCTAGTTTGATGTGAATGGGAGAATCAAGCCGATTATTAAACCAGGTGAAATTGTTGCCAACTGTATTTAAATCCATGAGACTATTTATAAAAATCATGTTGTTAATATCAAAAAGAGCAGAATGATTAAGAGGGGAACCCCCCAACTTCTCAGAGGCATAACGGCAACAATTGAAGTCACCAAGCAGCACCCAAGGGGTGCCAGCGGCAGGGGCAGTTTGCCCAAGGGAATTCCACAGATCTTTCCTTTCCCGAGCACTGTTGGAGGCGTATATAACAGACATTTGAAACAGAGGGTGGGAGGCAACAGAGACAGTGCCAGAGATGAGTTGGGAAGAGATGTGAGTGGGACTGAAGTCCAATTTAGCAGAATTCCATTTAATCCAGATTCTTCCCGAGACGTTCAGATTAAAATTATGACATCTATTTTCATTCAAAAATATGGAATGAGATTGCTCAAAGAAAGGGTCTAGAAGAGAATTCACGTTAATTCTATTCTCCAAAATGCATAACAAGTCAAGGTTAAAAGAGACAGCAAAACGCTTGCAGCAAAATACTTTGTCTGGGCGATTAAATCCCCTAATGTTCCAGGCTGCAATGTTGGGAAGGAACATTAGGATTTTGAAGAGTGGAATTTTTTGGTCTGCTTTCCCTTAGCAGTTTTCTTGGACGCGGCAGAATTATTGGACTTTGATTTGTCATTCGGTTTTTGTTTTTGAATCCAGTCATCACGAACTTCAATGTCCTTGGAAGTCTCTTCAGGAATAGAAGAGCCTTCCTCCTCCACATTTAACAGATCAAACTTGTTGGGGGAATTAACCTTCAACTCCAAAACTTTCTGGGTACCTTGAGTGTGTAACGAACAAGAGGATGTGGAGGCCACCTCCTCCCCATTAGGAGAGTTAAGATTCGGAATTGCTGTATTATTGAGAACGTTAGCAGATGGGATTGAAATGGGATTTTTAACAGAGACCACATTGTTAGTATCAGGCACCTGGGCAGTCGGGGGTGGCGGGGAATGAGGTTGGTAGAGGAGAGATTGGCCAATGTTGTTGTTGTTGTGGGAAACCAAGGCAGTGGAAGAGGTGGGGTGAGTGGGAGGATGAGGTATATGAGGATCTCTGCTAGGTGGCCTTGAGAAGTTTTTAGTGAAGGAGGGATGCCTGTTATTAGGTTTTCTGCTAAAGCTCCTCCCACGGGGATGTATGTTGACGGCAGCTTTCTCCGTGTCTCCATGAACTTCCGGTTTAGTAGGACATAAAGAGGAGTAATGCATAAGTGACTTACAGTGATCGCACGGGGTTGGTCTCCATTCGTATTGAATCTTCAAGCAAACCACATCTCCATCCAAGGAAACTTTGATTTCATCCGGGTATGTAGCATTACAATCAACCAGAACGCAAATCCTAGCAAAAGTTAACCTTGTCTTTTGCTCAGTCAGATTATCAGCAGCAAGGGGTATACCGATTTTGCTTGCAATCCTTGAAATCCCCTCCGAATTCCAGCATGCAAGAGGGAGGTCGTGTATCTTGACCCATATCGGAACAGAAGCAAAGTTGTCTCTCGTAGGCTTGAATTTAGGGTGCCATTTTTGAAGAATAAAAGGTCTACCCAGCAGGAACCAGACTCCCCGCGACCAAACCATGTCATAATCTTTGGTGCATGTGAAGCGAATAAGAAAAAAGCCATCACTAAGGGATAATAGCTGAACCGAACCTTTGAGACTCCATGTTTTCTTAATCGCCCCCAGGAGAGCTTCATAAAACGGTCTTCGACCTATAGAATATCCCACAGTTAAGCCTATTATATGGCCACAAAAAAACAACTGGAGATGCCAACCGCCAATAACCATAGGACAAAATCACAACTTTATAGATAGAATATCATCTTAGGCTTCGTTTGGGACGGCTTTCTTACTGCTTCTCAAAATAATTTTTAATGCATAAATTTTAATTTTTGTACTAAAAAGCTACTTCAAGAAGCAATAAAAAAAGTTGTCCCAAACGAAGCCTTAGTCATGCAAATACAAACTCTCATTGACTCAACAAATTACCACTAAAGTTAGAATAGAGTTCAAATTTTAAGTTTATTAAAGTGCAAATTTCAGCGTGCTCATTGCAGCACAAATTTTTCGTGTTTTCAAATTCGTATCGCTAGCATAGAGGAAACAGCATAGAACAACAAGATTTAGCTTGATGCAAAAACAGACCGAAGATTCTACCAAACTTTCTACTCTACATGTAAGCTTTTACGAAAATGAATAGGGAGGAACACCAAACAATTCATTTGTACAAAACTCTGGAACTTAAACCTGTGGAAGGTTGCCTTCCTGCCCATCTGATCCTGCAGCAAGCTCGTTTGATGGCTTGTTTTTGTCGGTTCGCTGTTCATCTTCAGAAGGCTGGAATGCTGTTACTGCCAAGTCCTCGACTGCATCTGCCACCCCTTCGATTCTTAATGTTATTTCGTTGAGCAATGAGGCCACTGTGATCACTGTCATTGCTTCCATCAATGGTATGGTTGGAAGGGCTGCTTTCGATTCGGCTTCTTCTGGTGAGGGATTGCTTAAGATATTTTGCACCTCTTCCACTGCATCATTCATCTCTGCTATGAGGACCTCAATGCTGGAAGACCTCTTCATGGACTCAATAGAGTTAGCCAGTTCTTTCAAAACATTTGAAGATTCCAATCCTAGCCTTAGGCAGGCATTGCTTAGATGCTTTTTTAAATGCTCTGGTGCTTTCTGTTGATTCTGTGAAACAAGCTTTGGTTAATAAATCAGATTTGGTTAATAAATCAAAGTGTAATTTATGAGTAAATTTTATATGTTCACAGTATGTTTTGTTACCTCATTTTCTGAATTAATGCAATCATTTAGAGTCTCTATGCGGTAAGCACAGTAGCGCATGGCAGTGCAAACTCTCAGGTATTGACTCCATGGGTGCAGGTAGCTAAATCTGCCATGCATTGGTTCCCATCTGGCTAAATTCGCCTGTGGTTTCAAACATAATTCATAATCATAAATTTGAAAGGTATGTAAAGTCTTGTAGATTAATTTACAACTCACTATCAACTTTTTACCAGTGATTCTTCAGTTGCCTTTGAGTTGAGAACACATTTGTACCCTCTAGAATTTTGCACAGAGGTTTCGTTGCCATCTCCCTTCTCACCATCCCTGAAGTACTCGGCTACACTTTCTGTGATTTTAAGTTGTGAGAAAATTTCAGTTAATATTATTCAGCAAAGATATGTTATTTTTCTGGGATAAATCAAGAGAAAATTGAAGTAGTGTACCCTCTATTGAATCAGCAAGTTTTCTCATGTTTTTGATTGTGAGCAGGTGAAGCTCCTCTCCAGCCCAAACTGGACGAACCAAAATGCAGACCAGGAGACAGATTGAAATTCCAATAAACACAGTCATCAACCGTTGCTGCGCTAATTCAAGCAGTCTATCAACACGATAGCCAGAGACGGCAACCAAGTTGAAGGTCAGGATAAAGATCAGTATGCCATAATCGAACCGAGCTTTTACGATCGGAATAAAACGAACAAAGGTTGCTGCTGAAGCTGAAAAACAAGGTGAGTCCAAAATGTTAGATTATTATTAGAAGCTGTAATTAGTAATCTCCAAATCTGTCTATTTGATAGCTTTACATACATAGTAAAAAGGCAGAGACACCAATGATTATGTGCTCAGATGTTTCACTTGATTTGCTTGCAAGCCAATGGATACCAACTGCAATCATTCCTGCGCTAAGAGTAGCCATTACTCTGTTCAAGCCTTTGTATATTGTGCCTCCTGCATCAAATTATGAGAAGAGTGAGATTCTTAGAATGCCAGCGACAGAGATGTATAAGCATTCAAAAACATACCAACTGTGAATTCAAAGATGACAACAATGGTCATGATTGCCCACATAGCAGTTCCACCCACTCCTTGGTACAATGGCCTTGTATAATAGAAGATGGACACCAGAGTGAGAGCGAGTCCCACTTTGATACAGTGGATGAACTTTCGAGGATCATCTACGCCCAATTTCCATGCATTTTTCATGAATCTTGATGATGATCTCATATTCAAGCTTAGCAAATCAATCAATTGACGCCACAGTGCAATACGGGGCTCCAAGTTGTGCTCTTCCTGTGCTGATGGCTTGTGAGTTACTGTGACTCTCCATTCCAGTTCTCTTGTTTCTTCTTTCTTGGTAATCATTTTTGCTTTCTAAAACGTTGATGAAGGGCTTCTATTCTGGAGGAGCTTGCTTTGGTTGTTCTACTCTGCACTCTAGTATGGATGGAGTCAAATGTTATGTTCAACGGTTGGCTTTTTATATAGGTATAAAGTTAGGATTGCTAGTAATTTACAATTAAGTCGGTAGTAGTGGCCATGGCCGAACTTCTTTGTAAGGTTTTTAGAATGATGATCTGCGTAGGGAACCAAAATGGGAAGGTGCTGAACCTTTGACTTTTGATAAGTGACCTTTCATGGATAATCTTTTTTATTTTATTTTATTTTATTTATTTTGGAGGATTAGAAAACTATTTTACTTTTTTTTTTCTTGTAGGATCAGTAAATATCCTTTGGTTATCTTGAACAAATGATGATTTAGGCTTTGTTTGGGACGGCTTTGGAAATCTTTTTATATACACCTAATAAGATAATTACTAGCTTCTAATCACTTTCTTGTCTGCTTTTCTGACCTCCTCTTCTACTCCCTAAATGGAGAGATTATTAGGTGCGGAGTGCGAACAGGGAGAACCGTCCACATAAGTATTGTTGGGCGCTAGGTACCTGCACTCGGTACCGCTAGGTATCCAGTGCTTGTGCGGACGGTGCACACTCTGCACCTAATAAGTTTTCCCCTAAATGAAGATCTTGAGTTTTGTATCCATCAAACTTAAAACTCATGGATTGTCTGATACCTTTATGTGGTTTGTTAACACTTGGGGTTCGTTTGGGACAGTTTTCTTACTACTTTAAGAAGTATTAACAAAGGCTTCTCAAACAAATCTGTAACCACTTTAAAAATATTAACAAATGATAAAATAGATGGATTTAATTAGAAGCTAAATTAATTTCATGCTTTATGAAACCCTTCAAATCTCTCCAAATTATATGATTTTATTTTCACACTCCAAATAAATGTAAATAAATTCTTCATTTATAAAATATATTTTTCATGTTTAGGTGCTTGCCATGTTGTATTACCAAATAAGAAAAGGCCCTTCATACCTAATATTGGATCCTTTTCTAGCAAATGGTGACAACCGAAAGCATAATTTGGTGCATGGAAAAAAAAAAGTGATCAAGTAAAGATCCATGCAAGCAAAAGGATATCACACTAGTGTTTTTCCTAATCTTAAAGAGAATCTAAGGCTAATAAACCAAACTCAAGCCTTTCAATACACCTCAAGGGCAACAGTACTATTTTATACCCCTAGCAAAGTGATAAGCAGTCAACCTTTGAAGCTTAAATTAGCTTATATTATTCCTCCACTAAGGCTTATACTTTCTTCATAGTTTAGGTAAAGCAATATAAGCCAAAGAAAAAATAGTGTAAATAAAATAAAAGAAATCTTATCCTTTTCTTTATTTTCTATCATGCAAAGTGGAGAATAGACAAACCTTATGATGCATGAGAGTGAACCGCACTTATCAAGCTATTAAATTTTATTAGAAGAATTTACTAACTTGTTATTGTATTGGTTTATATGAAAGCTGACCTCTCTTATCACTGAGGGCCATCACTTGTGCTTCAAACCTTATAATATATTATTGTATTGTTTATTTCTTCTTTGATAAACCTAACCATATAAAGCAAGTGACATAAGCTCCAAAAAAAATGAAAGAAATTTAGGCTTCCTTTTTCGACAGTTTCCTATTGCTTTTTAAGCGACTTTTTAGTATAAAAATTTCTATTGATTTAGGTTTCATTTGGGGCGGCTTTCTTACTACTTCTTAAAGCAGCTTTTTAGTATAAAAATTTCTATTGATTTAGGCTTCATTTGCTCGTCTATTCTCCTTATAACATGGGAGATTAACAAGCAATAAGATGGACATCCAATTTTGGTTAATGATAGGCATCAAACATTGGTGACCAGTAGATGTCATATTGCCATTGGGCAATTAGCATCAATGATGGGTGACGATGGACTTTAGGCAACAAAAAAACTTTGGTGTAATCGTGCAAACTTAAACTAGCTATGCAAACAATGCGCATGATTTTACCTTAATAGATGGAAGAGATTCTCCTAGCCATTTGATCTTCCTATCCAACGGCTCTCGATAAAGGACATGATCATCAATTAGGTAAAGAAAAACCTAATTATGCTTTTACCATTAAGATGATTATCAAGCTTTGGCAATTCATCATAATGGCCACCAAGCATTTGGCTTCATTGGTAAAGTGGGTAGCAAGTGGAGTATAGTAGAAGGTGCCTAATGGCCTTATTGAGGATGCATTTGCAATCTTTGGAAAATGCAAAGGTTTTCATTAGTATGATCAAAATATATGAATTAAATAACAATTAGAGTATATTAGATTGGTTGAACTTAGGAATTATACATTTTAAAATTTTGACTAAGGTATATTTTAAACTCTATAAATAATATCAAAATCATTAAAAATAATGATTTTAGTTTTTACATTTAAAATGAGAAAATATAAATAATTATTTTTAAATTATATTCCAATTATATTTCATAGAAAGAGAAATATTTCTATTGATGAATGTTTGATGCTTCTCATGAGGAGGCATTTATTGTGGTTTACACATAGTAGTAATTCAATATTAACATTTAAAAAAAAAACAAGAAATTTTATTAAAATAAAAGATATTATTTCTCATTAGTAAGAAAGTTATAGAACATCCTAATTGGCTTCACTAAAAAATTGAGCATCTTATAATTATTGTTATTATCAAATGTCACAAAATTTATAATGATTTTGTACCTTTTTTTTTCTTACAAACATTCTACAAAGATTCACACATATACATAAAAAAAGCTCACAAAGAATTCACTCCCTTCGCTAAAATATTGAGATTATTATTATTCTTAACTAATAACTATAGTGTTTTTTATCAGACCGCCAGTTTAACCTCCAATAATTCCGGCAGTCAAATGACCGCCGAAAGTTTCGCCGATATACAGTAAATTTCTTGCAGTGCAAGAAATGTATGAATTTTAACATTGAAAACACAAAACGAGAGCGAATAACCACAAGGCTATGCCCAGCTAAAATAATCTTCAATGTAGTTAGAAGATTATAAAAATAAGCCCTCCTCCTTAAGAACTTTTATTACGTCTGGTGCAAGGACGTAGAGGAACGTTCGGTCGGAGGCAATTTTCCGTCAAAAAACTAGGTATTTGCTCGGTACAACTAGGTATTATTTGATAATAATGAGGAATACCGCTCTCTGAAGACCAATACCGAGTTATACCGAGCTGTACCGAGAAATACCGAGTTGTATCGAGTTTTTTTGGGAAAAACTCGGTACAACTTTGGTATAACTCGGTATTTGCTCGGTAAAGCCCGATATATATAACTCGGTATTGGGTCTTCAAATGATGGTATTCTTCGTTATTGTTTGGTATTGCTCAGTATTTGCTCGGTACAACTCGTTTTTTGGCGGGAATTTGCCTCCGACCGGACATTCCTCTACGTCCGGTCGGAGGACGTAATAATTGTTCCCTCCTTAATTAGGGATGATGAGATTAGCATAATAATCAAATAAATGTATTTCATTCAGTAACTCCAAATGTTTATTTTGATGTATGAGTTTAGGAACAAAGTAATTTATTATAAAAAAAAAATTATGTCAAAAATTTTAATATAATTTTAATCAGAATAAATTAAAAATTAATAATTTTTTTTTAAATGAATATCTACATAAAAAATTATATTAAACTCAAATAAAAAAAATCAATTATTTTAAACCAATTCTCTTGAAAATTATATGAATAAATTCAATTAGTCGGATTTTTTGTTGCTATTTTATTATTAAGTGATAAAGAGCTCTATTCACTATATATTTATTTATATTTTATGCAATTTAATCTCTCTGAATTCATTTTATTACAATAGTGATAAGACCTACTTAATACTTTTCAACATAATCTATTTGTTTCAATGGTCTTTTCCATTGATGCAATGGATTTTTCTTCTTTTTAATTAGGACCTTAAGTCATTAAGATTAATCAATCAGCATTAATTAGTACTAATGACTTCACTTTTAAGTCAAGTCAATGTACTTTCTCATAATATATTTAGCTTTTTTTCCTTGAAAAAAAAAGAGGGTGGCTAAAGAAATTGTTTTTCTAATTTTAAAGCTATTGATCATTCTCTCTCTCTCTCTCTCTCTCTCTCTCTCTCTCTCTCTCTCTCTCTCTCTCTCTCTCTCTCTCTCTCTCTCTCATTCCTTTTCTAAATTAAAGAATATACTAACTAATATTTATATATGATTAAGATTATGTAATGTTATTATCATAATTATTATGAGGCATTACATGCTGATACCCAAAGGATCATTGTGAGGACATGCTTGAGCCATTTTAACATAATAACCTTGAATATGCTTCTTATCTGATTTAAAAAAACAATATAACAACAACTAACCAACCTCTTTCATAGGAGTAATTATTCTGTCCGAACACCGAACGTGTCGAGGGACCAATAAAAAAGAGCTCCATCATTAGGCGCTCGGTACCGACAACGGTACTGCTCAGTACCCTCGATAAGCTTTTCGGACATAATAATTTTTCCTTTCATAGACATCTAGCCGGTGAGAAATTATTATGTGCAGACACCGGACGTAACTATGTGTCCAGACGCAAATCAGAGCGTGCTACGTCACCCAGTACACAACGGATACAACCTCGCTACATAGGAGTGAGGTGACGTGGCGTGTTCTGATTTGCCTCCGGATTACAAAAAATAGTTTTTCACTATAGAAAAATTTGAAAGACAATGAAAAAGTAGCAATAAATTGGTAGTCAAATAAAATTATGACTATTATCTGAAAAATAGAACAGTGAGAAAGCTATCCTAAACAGATGCTTCTAAGTTGAACCAGTGTTGTCTATTATTACCACAAGCTCCAACATCTCAAAAAATCATATGGTCTACTACACAGGAATTAGATCAGTAGAAGTTTGTAGCCAGGAAAGCTCCAAGCTCAAACTTCTCATAGCACCCAGCCTTGCTTATTAGAAACTTCTTCAGAGCTCAGCAGCATCTTGGAAGCCAACCTTGCTACAAAAAAGACATATTTCACTAACCACCCCTTCCACCCCACTATTCATTACCATATTCCACTTGTCAAAATAACTCCACATGTCATGCAATCCAAACTAGATGGGAGGAAGAATCTTAAGCTTCCAAGAACTTTCTCTCCTTGCTGTTTCCCATCTCCCATCAGTGCTACTTTTTAAACTAGCTCAGCTTCCACTTCTCATACCAAAAAAGTGTAAGCAGGCACATCCATGAACATTCCTCAACCATTGGCTTTGTTGTATTGCAACCCTCACATATGTATTTAAAGCTTATAACATTGAGAAACTTCAATCAACAAAACTTCATAAAAAATCTAACATCAAGAAGAAGATCTTTATGGCTGAGGAGAGGCTAATCTATAGAGCATGGAGAGTGTTTTCTGAGCTCAAACTATGGAGTTTTGGTCACAAGTTGTGGGATATAGGAGTGAATGATCCAAAGAAGGCTTTCCATGCCCTCAAGGTTGGACTTGCAGTAACTCTGGTTTCTATATTCTACTATGTAAGGCCACTCTATGAAGGTGTTGCAGGATCTGCAATGGGGTCTGTCCTCACCGTCGCCGTCGTCTTTGAATTCAATGCGGGTATACTTATTTATTTATATAAACGAACAAGCTGAAAATTTTGATACACTCGTCATATAAATGAATAAATTTGAACACTTGTTTGATTAGAAATATTTGTGTTTGTTGTTTAATAAGCAGCTTGCTAAGAACTAGATAATACAGTGTCTGACTCATCCATTATTGGTTTATGTGTCAGCCTTAAAGATGTCAAGAAATAAACCAGCTACTGATCAATAGAATGAATGTCACAGGTGGAACAATTTGCAGGGCTTTCAATAGGACATCAGCCACTTTCATTGCAGGTTTCTTGGCGATAGGCATTCATATAATTGCAGATAGATCAAACAAAGAGATTGGGCACATAGTTCATGGACTTGCAGTTTTCTTAATAGGTAAGAAAGTACTGTGATATATATAGACTTTTCTAAGCTTGTTTCCTAATTGACCACTTCTTCTTTTCTGATAGCTCTGGCGGCGACCTTTGCTCGATTCATTCCTGTCGTAAAGGCGCGATATGATTATGGAATGCTTGTGTTCATCGTCACCTTCACATTGATCTCTCTCTCAGGCCATCATCTGAATAAGTTGCTTGACATGGCGAAGCAAAGAAGTTTCACCATTGCTCTTGGGAGCTTCATTTGTGTGCTTGTTTCAGTGCTAATATGCCCAGTTTGGGCAGGGAAGGAACTTCATATATTGGTTGTTGGAAACATGGAAAAGCTTGCTAATTCTCTTGAAGGTAAGCTTTGGATTTAATTTTTGTCTAGGGGCATATAAGATCCCATAATAGATACATAAAAGCAAATAGAAAAGGCCTGCAAGGAGCCAAACTCAAAATTAACCAAAAGGTTCCACATCAGTATATATATCAAGAAAGGGAAAAATTATTACGTGCGGTGTCCGGATGTGTCTAGAGGCCAATCCGGATGCGTCAAGCCACCCAATGCACAGTACATTGGATGACATGGCACTTCCGGATTAACCTACAGACGCGTTCTGATACCGCACAGAATAATCTCTTCAAGAAAGACAAAACGAACATCTGCAGTCCAGCTGAAAGAAAGGCAAGACAGAACCACAAACAAAATGGCAACATAAAGTGGCCGAGAATATCTGCATACAAACTAAAAAGCAAAAAAGGGAAAAGAACCAGCGAACCAACTACCAACTTGAAATTAATAAAGAATATTATTAAGCTTTTCCAATATGATTGATAAACTATTATTTTATAGATTTTTCATACTTGGTTTCCATGAATGAGCCTAAAGCTAATCTTTTTCTCCCAATCATATTCAACAGTATGTGTGCTTGAATATACTAAGCAAGGTCGTGATTCAAAATGCAAGGAGGACTCACCCCAAAAGCTTCCAGGTTATAGAAGTGTTCTTGCCTCAAAGGCCTCAGAAGATAGATTGGTATGAATTACAAATATTCTCTGCAAATAATGAGTTTTTTAATCATCTCTATCACAAAAGTTAAAATAAGATCACAGAACAAAATGGGTATTTCTAATGTTCTTTCTACTTCAAATAAAAGGTGAACTTAGCAAGATGGGAACCTCCTCATGGCCAGTTTGGTATGTCACATCCATGGAAACATTACCTCAAGATTGGTGCTTCAATGCGATACTGTGCAAGTTGTATGGAAACACTCCATTCTTATACCAAATCTGAAGGGAAAATTCAGGTAAACAAACCACCTAATCAGTTTTTCCAGTATCAAATATATCTGAAAGACTGAAAGACTTCTTTTTATGCAATTTCAGGCACCTGAAATCATAAAAGATTATCTTTGTTCTGCCTTCATGAGACTAAGTTTCAATTCATCCATAGTTCTAAAGGAGCTTGCTAAATCGGCTAATGAGATCAGTAAGTCTTCAACAATGGATGATTTAGTTAAAGACATGAAAGTTGCAGCAGATGAGCTTCAAGTGACACTAAGAACTCTTCCTAGAATGATATTGGCAATAAAAGAAAACCAAACAAGAGTATATAATGGTGAATTGAAGGATATAAACTTGAATTTAGTTGAGGTTATTCCTCTTGCCACAGTTACTTCACTTCTGATGGAAATCACTACAAGAATTGAGGGCACTGTTAGTACAGTTAATGATTTTGTCAATGAAGCTCTTCTTAAAACATTATAAATATTTTGGAAGAAAATATTTGGTGGGAGTGAGATGTGTGTAAGAAGAGAGATATAGAGAGAGATGAGAGAGGCTGTATCATAGAAATATTAACTTATTATCTCTCTCTCTCTCTCTCTCTTCTTGCTCAGGACAAAAGATATGAAATAAGTTTCAAAGATAAGAGTTTCTATGGACTTGTTAGTGTTAAATAACAAGTTTAATATCAAAGGAGAGCTCACAACTTTATATCCTTATTGAATTTGAAACTTTTTACTTTTAAAAATTATAATGCCATTTTGTTGAAAATAAATTAGCAACATCGAGATTTGAATCAAAATATGTGACTTCAATTTCTGTTTAAGTTTTTAGTACATCAATCAATCTCAATCCAAAAACTTAAGCTTATATGCTTTAAGGTTTTGTTTGGAACATTTTTTTTATATTTTATAAAGCAATTTCTTAGAACAAAAATTTCTTGGATTAGAAATTTTATATTAGAAAGCTATTTTAGAAATCAATAAAAAAATTGTCTCAAATGAAGCCCAATCAGAACTACATTTACATGTAGATGTAGAACTCATAGATCTTAAAGGATTACGGCTTCATTTGGACAGCTTTTTTATTGTTTTCTAAAGTAGTTTTTTAGTACAAAATTTTTAGTTTAAAAATTTTTGTACTAAAAATTTGCTTTAAGAAGCAGTAAGAAAATCTTCTCAAACCGAAGCCTAAATCTAGTATTTGATGTTACATTGAAACTTTGAATGTGAAATTTGTTAAATCATTGCCTTGAGGAGAAGAATCACTTAAACTATAGTAATTTGAAAAGTGCTAACAATAAGGTAACATTGAAATTTTTGCTCTCTAAATAATCTTTTTACCATTGAAATGTATATCACAATAAAAACTCAAGAATTAATTACTAAATATGGCCTTTTTCTAATAAATTTTGATACGAATGGATATCAAGGGTTTATAAAAAGGACAGAGGGCCAAACCCCATGTTTTTTTCATTTTTAGGGTTTTACATGTAAAACAATACCCAAAAAGTTGAATTTACATAGCGCTTAATACTATAGATGTTTTGAGCGGTTTTAACTGCTACTAATTGCAATGGATTAAATCACTGCAACTAGTAGCAGTTTAATCTACTGCAACAGAAGTTGTAAAATATGATTTTTGAAGCCCCAATCTCTCATTAACCCGCTAGCCTTCAAACATTTTCCTCTTCTTCATTCATATCCTCTCTATATTCTCCCGCCCTAATTCTGTCTCTTATTTTTTCTTTCTTTCGATTGTTGAATTGCATCTTAAATTCAATATTATTAAATTAGTTTTAATTATTACTTAATTTTTAATTATCTCATTAATAATTTAAATATTATAAATCTAAATCATTATTTAATTATTATTTATATTGTTATATAATAACTATTTCTATTTAAAATTATATTTAAGCCTACTAATTATTTTGAAATAACTAATAATTCTACTAATAATTTTATTAATTATTTATGTGTCATTTTGTTATTTTTAAATATAAATTATATTATTAATTATCTCATTAATCACTTAAGTATTCTATTATTCATTAATAATTTAATTATTATTTACACAATTAATTATATATTTAATAATTTCTTTTGAAAATTGTATTAACAAAATGAATTATATTAATTTTAATTACTAATTATACTACTAGTTATTTATTTAAGTTAAATTAGATAACTAATTTATGCATTAATTAAACTATTAATTTTTTTATTAATTTACTTAATTATTAATATTTTAAATTATTTTAATTAAGTTAGCTTAGAGATCTAGGTTTTGCTTTGCTGGATTCTAGGGCACTCCTTCGGTCCCCTTCGACTTCGCTCCTTCGACGACGTTCCCTTCCTGTCTGATCGGAAGTTAGGACATTTGAACGGAAGCAACCACGGGAGCTCACTCGCTGTGACGGAGGTGACTTTCTCCCTTTTCGCGAGCTTCTGTACTATCACAAAGCTCACTCGTTGTGAAGGTAACTTTCTCCCTCTTCGTCGTCGTCCTCCTTCTCTTTCTTCTGCAACATCGTGCCTCCATCTTTTCCGATGACGAAGCAAAAAGCTTCTGTACTTTTTGGGATGTCTTGTTCAGTGCTTTCTTACTTTTACTTTTAAGAAATGGTTTACATGTTTAGACTTATCATGTGATTAAAGCAGTCTATTTATTTGGTCGTATATTTGTTTTTGTTTTGGTGTTGGGATGTGGACATTTTGTTGAATTCACGCTAGCTTGCACTGTAACTTTTTTCATTCAAGGAATTGGTGAAGATATAAGCTACCTACATCTTTTCAAAATATATAAAAATGATTATTAACTAACACAGATCTTCATTTGCTATCATTTCATACTGTTGCCCTGTTAATTCTGGTTATTTGTCCCTGATATGAAATCATTGTAGCTGTAACATGACATTATACCCTAACAAAATGTGGGATTGGCATTCTAATGTTCAAGTCATTGGTAAACTTTTATCTTTTTTGAATTGAAATCCTTCAAATTGAAAAGGTGCAGAGAGATAGGGACAGTGTTACATTATAGTGAAAAAGTGCACAGACTCGGATATTTTCCTGGTCCATCAGCAAAAACTCTTAGTTGTTGCTTAAGCTGGGTGGGAAAGCATTTTAAAATTTTTTAGCTTTTTACTGGGTACCCTGCATACGCATAGTTAATGAAGGTCATTTTTAAATTTCCAACTTGCACAATTAATGAAAGGTCATTTTTAATAAAATAGAATTCAAATATTGTTTGATAGGATTTAGCATAAAATACAAGTTAATGAAAGGTCATTTTGATATCAAATACCTTGCACAAACACTACCAAAAAATAGGATTTTTCACAGCAATTGTTTAGAGCAATTTTAAAACCACTGCCAAAACCCTGATTTAGAGCCAGTTTTAACTGGTGCAGTTAGAACCGGTTTTAACTAGAGTAATTAGAACCAAATCCCTAATTCCCAATCTTATACGTGAGAGCTCGACTTTTCCAATTGAACCTCTTCTCCCACACTGGCTTAACACTTATTTTCCTAGCCAATCACCACGAGCATATCCTTTATTGTGTTATTTTATTCTTTAATATAATCAGCTTTATTACTTTAAAAGTGTGAGAATAGGATATTATCATCTCTAACCTGCTTTATCTCTCTTCATTTACTAATGCAATAATATGAATATTATATTCCATGTCAAATTTTATCTACATGATTGAACTTATCACCAATCCTTTATGATTTATCATTCATGCTAAGCTATATGATTAAAGTATCACCAATCCTATATGAACTTATCTATATGAGTATTTTTATCATCATAATAGTAAAATTAAAGTTTGAGAGGCTTGAAAAATGAAGCTAATGGCTACCTTCCTTCAGTCTTCTTATTGCTAAGAGTTACCTGAAGGTAATTAGTTTGAGATATAATATGATCACAAGTCTATGAATATGATGGTTGCATAAAAATTTGAGTGACCTAATGAATCTTTGTTCTTAACAGTGACTTGGAAAATCATTTTTCACTTAATATGGATAAGAGCTGGATTACAAAAGCCAAGTGGAGTCGTGATTATGTAATTGGTGTAAACAATTTCTTAGAGTTTGCAAGTCGAAGTCAGAATTTATCATCCGTGCAAGTCATGCATTAATAGGTACTTTCATTCTATAAAAGATGTGAAAGACCATTTAATTTCTAAAGGATTTTTGCTGGATATGTTGTATGGAATCGACATGGAGAAGAGCATTGTATTATAGATGAATATGCAATGAATGAAGCATCTAGTGCCTCACCAAAGTTAAAGGAAGGTGAAGCTTCTCCTAAGGTCCCGCCTTTGAAGCATCTAGTGCAACACCAACGTGCAATAAATTTCGTTACTATTTTTTGTTTCTTTAAAACAAAAGTTAACTAAATTTATTATATCATAGATACAAGCTTGCGTGCTTTTGACTGAGGATGGGCCAATACCAGATGATGGGAATGTGGAGGCTAACGAAATGGTGTTCAATATGGTTATGGGACCTGAACACCCAGACAGTGTCAAGACCCAAGGGTTTGGTGTCACTCCTACATGATATTTTTCTCATAGCACGAACAAGGGCAGGAATAGTGGTGGAAGCATTTTAAGTCAAATAGTAAATCTCAGAGAGGATGTGAACTCATTACATACTGAAATGAGTGAATTCATGCAACAATTTCATACGCAGCATCCATCTCAAGGAAGCTCAAAAATGGTATGTAAAATTTCACATTCTAATTTTAATGCTTGTTATTTGAATACTGATATTTTATAATCTTCTTATAATTGATAGGGTGACAATGAAACTTCTTCTGAAAGATGATGTTATGGAGAAAGAGAATGGCATTTTGCAGATAACTCATGTTTGTGATAAATTGTTATAAAATGAATCTCAATATGAAAGTCTACTTTTTTGAGATGTTGTTTAAAGTTTTGTTATTGTTGGTTACCAAATATGAATGATGAATACTCTTATCTTTTTGACATATCAATGACTTTAAAAGTTTCACTTAAGATTATTTGGGTTCATAGTTGCATTGAGATCTATGATGCACTGACACTTCTCCTCAAAGAGGCATGCAATGTCCGACACCGTGTCCGACACGACACTCGTCCGACACTCCTCCGACACGACACTCGTCCGACACTCCTCCGACACGTGCCGGACACGCCGAAAACGTGTCCGATTAAAAAAATATTAAAAACAAATTGGACACGCGTATCTTAAATATTTTATAATTTTTTAAAAATATAATTTCTTATATTTGACGAGATTTAAACTAAATTTCTTATTTCATATCCATAACACCAAATCAACGTCTGCATTTAATACCCATGCATCGAATATTTTCATTTTCATTTCTCTTTGGCAGTGAAGGTATTTTTATCTCCTCTCTTTTAGCACAATTACAAATCTTTCTCTTGTTGAACCAGAGTTGAAAGTAGTGATATTCAATGATGATGATAATGAAGGCCAAAAACAAACCTTCAAAGCTAATCGTAATAGTTGGAGCTTGAATGCTTGATGTTGTAGTAAGTGATTATTTGCTTATATTTTTGTGGTTGTACTAGATATTTTGTATTAAATATTTTATATTATAAGCTAGACAAGTTATCATGTCGTTCATTTATTATTGTTTGTCATTTTTAATATGATATTACATTAATATATATGCATTATATAAAAAAATGTATTGCCGTGTCCGCGCCGTACCCGTGTCCTATATTTTAAAAGAAAGCCGTGTCCCGTGTCCATGTCGTGTCGTGTCGTGTCCGTGTCGCCGTGTCCGTGTCCGTGCATCATAGATTGAGATTAGGTTATTGATTCCTTCAAGGTTCTCATCTACTTATCTTACTATTTGTATCTCTCTCGTGTGCTGCTTGTCAATCTGTTGGCTTGGTCCTTACATATATGGGCCATCATGGCTCATTTCTCCTCCGATTTCATCAATCAACTGAGGTTCTCATTAAGGGTTTTTCATCTCGAGGATCTTTCTCTTTCTGTATTTTCGTTTGCATTTTGATTAACGAATGAATTGGATAATGCTTATGTGTGATTTTGATTAGCGAATGAATAGCATGTATTTTCGCATCCATGGATTTGCTCCTATGCTTGTGCATTTTGATTTATTTCTCATTCTTTTAATTTAGTATCCTATACATTAGTTTTCGTCTGTTCGGATGGCAAATGTAACCAGTTAGATTTTCTTGAATAGGGTTTAATTGGAGCTGTTTCTCTCTGATTTAGAGATTTTGGCAGTGTCTGGATGCTGGGAATTTGAGGGAAAGAAATGTGAGATAGAAGAACTCAAATCAATAGCCACATTTATAATTAACGAACAAATTGCTGGGATTTCGTTTCCTTTCCTTTTTTTTTTTCAATCTTAAGCAAAACTTGAGGAGGCTGAGAAATTCTGAGTTTTAGTACCTTTTGTTATGGAGGCGAAAAGTTGAGGTAAAAAGTGTGAAGATGTGGAGGCACTGAATACTCATTTTGGGTGCAGCTTATGGTGAAAAAAAAACTTGGCTGATGATAGTTGTTCAAGCAGAAGTATTCCGGTAAAAGATTGTTGAAATTTGGTTATAATTTGAAGTGGCTAAACACTATTTGAGGTTTTTTTTTTTTTTTTTTTTTTTTTTTTTTTCTGTCTCTAGCCGCTCTGAAATCTTATATGAGCTTTCCTCTCAAGCCGCTCTGAAATCTTATGTGAGCTTTCCTTAGGGGTGTCAATTCGGGTCAGCGGGTCGGGTTCGGGTCGAACCTGGAACTGACCCCGAACCCGGAACTGACCCGGCATTGTTCGGGTCAGCCCGAACCCGATCCGTTTTTAAAAACGGATCAGGTTTCCGGACCCAAACCCGACCCGATTCGTGTCCGGGTCAACCCGACCCGACACGAATGCCCCGAAGTTGACCTAAAATTGCTAATTTTCTGGTCAAAATCGGGTCAAAATGGTTCAATCTCGGGTTTTCGGGTCAATTATGAGTTTTCGTGTCACTTTCGGGTCAATTTCGGGTTGCTGGGTCAACCCGAAGCCGACCCGATTTTTAAAACGGGTTGTTTGGGTCAACCCGAAACCGGTCGGGTTTGATTTTTCCGGGTCGGATTCGGGTCGTGTCAAAAATTGACCGGTTCGGGTTGACCCGAACCCGAATTTTTCCGGGTCGGATTCGGATCGTGTTTCGGATCGTGGTTCCTATCAGAAAGCTATCCCATATATACTATTAATAATTCCTGGTGCTATGGGAAAAGAATAGGTCGGTTGATATGGTTAAACCAATCTGGTCTGGTCCAAAAAAACCTGTTACATATATTCTCTTCAAATGGATTTGTGAACTTTAAATTTCCAAAAAAAAAGGATTGGTGTACTACACATTTTAAATTCCATTATGTTTTTTTTTTTAAATTTCATGCTTCTTCGGTTTTGTTTTGTGTTTTCATTTGATTTATTCTTTCTTTTTTTTGGGCTATTCCTTAAGTTTCAGACTACTTTTCAAATTTTCCATTGGAGAAAGGGAACTCCCTTTGCAGAAGATCAGGGTGTATATAATAATCTGACATGGTTGGAGCAGATTGAAGATGACAAGCAGCTTACACGTAATCGGAAGTTTTTGACTGTTGTTCCTCTTGTCTTGTGAGTATTTTAACTTACGTATGATTGCTGACAATTTGTGAGGAAAAAATTATTGCACTGGTTGAACTAGTTTATTGGTAACTACCACCTCATTCTTTCATGTAGATCGCTCTTTAGTCTTTATTCTTTTCTTTTTTTTTTTCTGTGAAATCAATTTGAGAACATAATAAAAGATTCATTGACGCTACATATTTATTTTCAAGGATATGGATGCCAATGTTATCATCACTTTTTTTATTAATTAAAGATGATATTGTGTCCGTTTCAATAATCTGTTAATTTTTCAATGATTTTTATTATCTTGTATTCTTTCTTGGTTTTTATCTAAAGAAGACTGATTTTGGATCATGTGCTCCTCCTCCTTTTAAACTCCTTGAGAGTTACTACATAAATGGCACAAAATGCTAATGTAAATAGATTTCTGATGTAAATTCGTAGAATATATATTCATTGATTTGTGTCATGGCGACTTCTTTTCTGAAGAAGCAAACGTTTAAGCATTGGACATACAGTGACTAAAAACGCCCATCTTAAAACAGGCAAAATACTGAGAAACTAAAAAACCATTATAATTAATGAAATTAGTACCATTCCATTATTTTTCTTTGGATGATGATTTTTAAGCTCCAAAATCCTAAATCTTGACAGTTGATCTACCTCTCTACCCATTAAAGCAGTTAGGCAATAAATTTAATGTACTTCTACAGCTATCTGTTTGTTTGTCTACAATCTTTAGCATTTGCAAAATGGATGCTCCACTTTTAGAATAATTGATATTTTATAACCTGCAAGTTAATTAAGGAGAATTTTTATACTTTGCAAGGAGGCTAATGAATTTGACTCCCCAAATAATTAAAAAAAAAACTAGGTTTTTGTCATCATTAATCATATTTGGCTAAATGATTTCCTCTGTTTGATGTCTAAATATGCCATATTATTTATAAATTGTGTTTCCCATATATGTCCTGTAGGAAACTCAAGATCAATGATTTTGATTTTTTGTTTGGAACTCTAGCCAATCTAGTAGGTAGGAAATGAAATTGACATATTGATTGGATTTGAGACTCTGTATAATATATCTTATTGTTACTCTTCCCCTTCTTTCCATTCACATCGGTTTGTCTTTCATCTCATTCTGTACTAAATTTCCTTAAACTGAAAAAAAAGTCTTCCAGTAGTAGTATTTTTGGGAAACTTTTCTGAGCTTATGCCTCATGCATGATTTATCAAATATATGTATGGGACTTCGATTGCCATAGTTATATTAGCTTTATCATTTATACTTAGGCTTCATTTGGGATAGCTTTCTTACTGCTTAAAGCAGCTTTTTAGTGTAAAAAATATTTTTTTTTTCTAGAAAGTTACTTTAAGAAACAGTAAAAAGCCGTTCCAAACGAAGTCTTAGGCTTAATTTGGGACGGCTTTCTTACTGATTCTTAAAGCAACTTTTTAATAAAAAATTCTTAGATGCTCCTTAGATAACTTTCAAGTAAGAAAGTTAAGGCTAGTAAAAAGCATCTGCTTAGAAGTCCAAAATTAATTTTTTTTTGTACTAAGTTATCTGAAGAGCATCTATTCTCAGATATCTATTTGGAAGTTATCTGAGGAGCATCTGTAAAAGTATAATGTTCAGCACTTCGACATGTTCTACCACCACTACCCTTATATTTCACTTGACATCTTTGTTCTTTTATAAAGACAGTACAGTCTTTGCCATGTCGTACTGCCTCTTTTTCTCTTGATGAAATTTTATCTAGTATGAGCTATTATTCTGTGCGGAAATCAGACGGCAGAACAGTCCGGTTAAGCGGTACCGAGGGGTACCTAGCGCGGGTACCGAGCTGAGTACCCAACAATGGGGTGATATGGTGCATTTTTTATTTATTGGTCTCCAAACGTTCTCCGGACTCCGTATAAAATAATAAATCGATCATTAGAGCCTTAAATCACTGTATTGTTCCAGGTACTTGATAGCTTCACACACCACTGACCATCAAAAACCGATGCTCCTGAATACAATTGTAGTGATTGTATTGGTGGTTGCCAAGTGCCCAAACATGCACAAGGTTCGCATTCTCGGAATCAATGGAGATCGTTGACCGCCATCACCTCCATTGGAAGATCACGACCGTTGACATGGTGTGGAATTTTTAAAGCTCTGGTAAAGTAGATGTTGATCAATGTACAAAATAGTTGAAATAACCAGAAATGCTGTTCTCTTCTAGAGAAGCTCAGATTCTATAGTTATTGTAGGCTTCATTTGAGACAGCTTTTTTACTGCTTTGTAAAGTTATTGTTAGAGAAAATAAATTCTTAAAGCCATTGTACAAATCATTTTTTTAGAAGTAGCAAGAAAATATTGATAAAATAGAAATTTTGGTTGCAGTATGCTTGGTAATTCTTAGGATTCGTTTGGGACAGCTTTTTTATTGCTTTTTAAAACAGAGTTTTAGTACAATTTTTTTTATTTTTGTACTAAAATTCTGTTTTAGAAAGCAATAAAAAAGCCGTCCCAAACGAAGCCTTAATTTTAAATATCTAGCTTTAACTTTAGATGTTTTATCCCATAAATAGCTCAATTCTTGTATATTAATTGATCTAATTAATACTAAAAATTTTCATATTTTTGTATCATCTAACTTACAATAATATTAAATGATAATTTCTAATTTGATATCTATAAATTTGTATATCATATATTACTTTTTTCCTATTAATTCTAATGATTTATCTTTAAATATTCTTTAATGCTCCAATTTTTCAGTATTTTCAGTAGATATCTAATCTTTTATATAAAGTTATAGCAATAGAAAAAAAAAATTGTTACTTCACAACTATTTCTAATACTAATTCATATACCATTTTAAATAACTTCAATAATCAATATATCATTGGTATACTCCTTTCTTTATTTGAAGTGCATCAAATCAATTTTCATAGCACTCGATAAATAAAAATCTTTTCTCTATGCCCTATATTTCTTCATTAATTAACTATCTTAAAACAAAATTCGCTTTAATGGTAGATATTCTTGCAACTAAATCAAATTGGTTATCTAAAATTTATATAATTATTCTAAAGCTTCGTTTGTTTGCGATAGTTTTTTTACTGCTTCCTACAATAGTTTATTAATTCGAAAAATTCCTGAAAGCAGCGAAAAATAGTGTCAAAAATATCATCCCAAACAAAGCCTAAGTCTAAGGCTTCGTTTGAGACAGCTTTTTAACTCTTTTCTAAAGCTTTTTATTACAGCTTTTTATTGATGAAATTTTCAAGAGTAATTTATTAAATGCTTTATCCCATAAATATCTCAATTCTTCTAATTAGAAATTTGTGTATTAATAAACTGCTTTAAAAAGTAGTAAGAAAATTATGTCAAACAAAATTAGGATAATCTTGAAAGTTATTTTTGACATGTTACTGAAAATTCATCTAATCAAACACAAATCCAAATAAAATAAATATATATAACATTATTCAATAAATATTCAAAATTTCATCAATTGCCAAATGAAATACCCTCAAGCACAAACAATGAGCTTTCTTTAGAGGCCCTATCCACCCCCAACTTGTGTGAGGAGCTCCTGTTATTTTCTACCTATCATACCAAGTCAAGAAGGGATCTTTCTTGTGACCTTACTGTATTTTTATCCATACTCCTAAGACAATAAATATGACACAGAGATTTCTGCAACTATTGTTTCTTCTGTCTGGCAACATTCTTTGTTCTCTTATAAGAAACAATGAACAATTCTCTCACTCATTTGTTTATTTATAAAGCCACCTAATTTGGTCACATATTGGAGGATAAACAATCATATTTTGTAAGCTATAAGAGGGCATCCTATCAAATATGTTAAGCTTATTATAATGGAATGAGTATTGATTGGCTCTCATCCCAAGGGGAATGTTTTGTTGGGACCCTCAATAGTTTATTTTGATTTTGTGGATGAGGTAGGGGAGGAATTATTGTTTGTTGGTATTTTGGTTAGATGATATTTTCATATTTTGTTGTTTAAATTTAGAATATAGGAATTATTTTTCACATTTTGAAAAATATATATGAATATTTTGGGAGAGGAGGAATGGTATTAGTATAATTTCAAATAAATATGCAAACTTTATTCTCGTAATTCACATTTAGGTTATGTTTGGGATAGTTTTCATACTGATTTCTAAAGCAACTTTTTGTTATGATAAATTTTTTGAAAGCAACGAAAAAATAATGGCCAAAAGCTACCTCAAATGAAGCCTTAAGAAATTCAATTTATAGTTAATGAGCTTGACAAAATACTCTATAACGAAGAGAAAGTGACAGCGGATTTTCATCAAATACCAGATCTCGCATAGGTGAATTGAAGCTGATGGTTGAGTGATGATGTTAATTCAACCTCAATTAAGGTGTTGGAAACTTGGAATAATGGTGAACACAGTGGACTAGGCATATTATCTGCGCAAGGAGGTCGACAATATTGTCACATAATGGGTACAGTGTCGCAAAAAAAAATGAGGGGTAGCCAGATGAGAAGGCTAGTGGAGGAAGGATGATAATGTATCAGGGTCTGTTGGTTGGAAGTTTTGACTACCAATTAAGAAGTCTTAAATTTGAGTCTTACGTGTGTGATATATGTGTGAGCTTACCTTAATTGTCCTAAATGTCCCAAAAAAAAATAATGTATCGGGTACATGCAAATCCCAACGTGGAGTTTGATGATAAATAATTGTAGTTAAGTGGTAGAGGAATATTTTATTTTTGTTGTTATTAAAATTTTGAATTTTATGTATGTAAATAATGAATATTAAAGGTAAAACATACAAATCCTAGACATGTAAATCCCCCTACTTGTTTAATTGCAAGCAGATTATAATGTTTCCTACCGACATAGTTACTTAAAATAAATATATGAGAAAGATCACATTTTTAAACAATAATAAAATATTTAATTACCTAATGATATCAATGAACATTTGTGGTCAAGTCAAGTGATTTGCTGCTCTGAAATAACTTCTCATCAAAATGAAAAAGCTTAAAAGAGTCTGATGGACATTTTATTCCCCATCAAATTAAGCTCCACCACAGCCTTAATGGCTAAGAGAATCTTTGATGGCCTGATAAGACCTGACACCCCCAGATCTGCTTACTATATTCAATAAAGATTTAAAGAACAAAGCTTCCATAATATACATAATTAAATAAAAAATTTCTCAAAAGTTTAGAGGGATGAGAACAACCCACGCATAGTCCCTCCCTTCCATCACCAACTCAAATTGAAACAAAATTCATCAGATTCATAAAAAAACATCGATCACAGCTTCTTCAATCTTCCATGAAACTTCTCACATGAATACCATCCCTCTCCTTCTTCCTCTACCATCCTCCTCTTCCCTCTCCTTCACCCATAATACCTTCCCAAAACCAAGTTTGATCTACTCCTTCCACAGTATTCTCATCACAACCATTCCTAATGCTAACTTGCTTCAAATCCTCAAAAGGAAATGGAAGATTGCCATCTCTTCTCTCCTTCCCTTCCTCCATGCTACCAACTCCATAATCTAATGGCACCTTCAGCTTGGAGGGCCACATAAGCTCTTGCAAACCGAAGTCTTCAATCGTGGGCATACTCAATGCATGAAGATCCTCCTGAAAAGGAGTTGATTTACGTAGCCTTATTCTTGCATTTGCAGAGAGCTCGTTTTCTTTACTCGAATTCGGTATCTCAAATGAGATGAACTTTCTTGAAGCGATCCCACTCCTTATTGGTTGGAGTGCAGAGACAGAAGAAGAGAGAGAGAAGGAGGTAAGCTCAAGAGGAATGAGCTTAGAAGGTTGTTGATTCATTGAAGTAGAGGAAAGTAAGGATGTTGATGAAGTAGGGGTAGCTAATGTTGTTATTTTAGAAGAAGCTTGAGATGAAGATGAAGAGTTCAATCTCTTGTTGTTCTTCCTTGAGCCTCCACCAACTGGGACATTTCTAAGGGATCCACCTTCAGTCCAATATCTCCTACAGGACTTGCAGAAATATCTGTGGAAAAAAAAAATGTCTCATGTTGAAAGTGAAAACTGGCATACAAATGATCGAAGTGGACAATTAACAGTGCATCATTGAAAGGTAAAATAAAAGTTTGATTCTTAAGGCATCTCCAATCGGAAATCCCATTTTTCATTTCAAAATACAGTGAAACTCAAAAATGTCTTGATTCATCTCCAATCTAACTCCATTTTGCGGATTCTGCGAATGTTACCGTCTTTCTGCTCTTTGGTGCGTTTCTACGGCAAATTCATCTGGCTGAGACAGAAAAAGCGCATAGGTGAACAGTGTGATGCCAATCCGCAAGCAAATAGTGGAAGATTTGGCATTCGGCTGGAGCGACCGAATGACACGATATGCATGTTTGGCGTTCGGTTGAAGATGGTCTAAGAGCTGACGTTAGCTTTCAAATTCAGTAAATTTTTAGTGAATTATAGCATGATAATTGTTGTATGTAATTATTTGTTTCAATATTCAAAATTTATGATTAGTATAAATCTTTGCATCTACTAAAGAATGGGGTTAAAGCTAAATCTTGCTTAGATCCACCCTAAAATAAGCTGCCAAACACAACTCTCCTTGGCCTATTGGTTGAGAGCTTAGGCTTCCAACTAAGAGGTCCAAGATTCGAGTCCATGTGTATACGTTGTGTGTGTGAATTTGCCTTAAATGGCCTAAATGTCCCAAAAAAAAAAAATAAGCTGCCAAACAACTCCCTTAGCACATTATTATCAATACCTTGGCTGACTGAGGCTATAGTTGTTGTAGTAACAAAATTTGGTGTTTGTTGATTTGCACCTTGGACAGTTTAGTGCTTGTTCCCTGTGAGGCCTCACCTTCCTCTCCACTCCCTGAACACATAGACTTTACATCAAAATGAGTAAACAGCTAGCAATAGAAGAAGAAGGAGAAGACTGATAATATGTGAAGGAAGGAAATCAGTAAAGTGAGTAGAAAGATAAAGATGAAAGAGATATCTGTTTGCCTTAGCTTTTTCCAATACCCTTTTCATGCTCACATCTTGCTTTTCCAAGCTCAAAAGAGGAGACAAAGAGAAAGAGAAAAGTAGAGAGAGAGAGAGAGAGAGAGAGAG
The DNA here is from genome assembly GCA_016618105.1 of Dendrobium huoshanense. NCBI lineage: Eukaryota > Viridiplantae > Streptophyta > Magnoliopsida > Asparagales > Orchidaceae > Dendrobium > Dendrobium huoshanense. The sequence goes on along the minus strand of CM028354.1, from coordinate 34,490,528 downwards.
AGAGAGAGAGAGAGAGAGAGAGAGAGATGCAGAGTGAACAAAACCAAAGCTTCCTCATCTTCTGACTAAAAAGAAGAGATGTTCAGGATTTGGAGTGTTATAGAGGGAGAAAAAAAGGAATGGAGATCAAAAAGCTGTGTTAATTTGCTTATTGATTACCTGCTGAGGCCATTGAACAGTTTCCATTAGAAGATCTCTGTGGTGTGGGTGAGAGCTGCAATAGAAAGACAGAAGGAAGAGTTGGCTCTGCTCCTACTGATGGACAGCTTGCTATGGCAATCAGGAAAGCCTATTGAGGTTTTTTGAGTGGAGAATATTATGTTCCCTTGTCATATAGAGCTATATGATTTGATGTTCATATTTTATGTATAATATAATGGACAGCAAACTTACATTCAAATCTCTTTAAATTTATAAAAATAAAATTAATTATTTTTGTGATTTTTATGCCTATAGAGAAGTCTTCACATATAAATATCTTCAAAATTTGTAATTTTATTTTGAAAATTTTTATAAAGTGCTTCATTTGTTTTATTTGATGTTTTATGTTAAAATAAAAATTTTATATGCATAAATACCTTCACTTTTTTATTTTATTTTTTGAAATTTAATTTATTTTAATAATGATAAATATTTTATTTTCTTTTATTTATAATTTTGTATCAAAGATGAATTAATTAAATACATAAATAAAGTTTTTTAATCTCTTTTAAATATTAAAATTGGAAGCAATAATAGGACTATGAACAAGTGTCCATTGTGCTTTACATGATAAGCATATGGTAGCCAACATTCAAGAGAGAGAAAAGGACTTTTGTACACCAAGAAGGAGAATGTAACATTTATATATATTTAATCCAAGATTAAGCTATTAATTATCTTTCATAAGATACGAATTACAAATGCATTATATATATATATATATATATATATATATATATATATATATATATATATATATATACACGAACCACACGTCCTCAAAAATTTATCATGATCGGACACGAATTTTGATGCAAATTCAAGTTGGAAACTTCCGAAATTAAAATTGGGACCATCCGAACTCCGATTTAAGCAAACTTACAGTCGAACTGAATGTCTCGGAAATACGAACCCAACAACAACAAATTCGACTCAATCCGAGTCCAAATAGGTCCAAATCAATGGTGCAAAGCATCGTTGGAAGGTTTGAACCACAATTTGGGTTACCAAACGGTTTTCAAACATGACGTGCTTATAGTCGAATCGAGCGGCTCGACGAGACAAATCCAACGAGCCCAAGATCGCTAAATTACGACATCATAAAATCTTCAATTGTCTGACGAAGGGTCCACAATCAAGGGATTCAATATCGGTCGTCCATCCAACCACTCCCCATTTACCCTTGATATCTCACATATTTACGGGTCATGCCACTCCATAAATCTATAAATAGACCCATCTTTTCTCTTGAATGGGTGACCAAAGCAAGAACATAAGAAGAGAAGGAAGAAGCTCCTCTTCGACCATCGCCAGACTTCCGTCGAACCACTGCTTAAGGCCCTCACCTCCGCCGGACCATCACCTGACGTCATTGCTCCACCGGACCACCACTTGAGGCCCTCACCTCCGCCGGACCACCACTTGAGGCCCTCACCTCTACTGGACCACCGTCTGATGTCGTTGCTTCGCTAGACCACCACCTGATGTTGTGGCTTCGCCGGACCACCTCCTGAGGCTCGGACTTTTGCTGGACCACCACTTAAGGCCATGTGCTTCACCAGGACACTACCTAAGGCCCAGACTTCCACCGGACCACTGTTTGAGGCCCTATGCTTCACCAGGCCACCACCTAAGACTCGAATTTCCTCCGAACCGCCACTTGAGGTTATGTGCTCTACCATAACACCACATGAGGCCCGAACTTCCGCCGGACCACTACATGAGGCCTTGAGCTCCACCAGGCCACCACTTGATGCCTAGAGTTCTCCAAAAATACTGCCGACCTCCATCACCAGACAACGGTCTTTCTGACCCTGGTCTCCTGCCGACTACGGTCCTTCCGACCTCTGTCACCTAATATGGTTCATCCGACCTCCATCACTAGACAACGGTCTTTCTGACCCCGATCTGCTGCCGAATACGGTCCTTCCAACCTCCGTCACCTACAATGGTCCTTATGACCTCCATCACCAAACAACGGTCTTTCTGACCCCGGTCTCCTGTCGACTACGATCCTTCCGACCTCTGTCACCTAATATGGTTCATCCGACCTCCATCACTAGACAACGGTCTTTCTGACCCCGATCTGCTGCCGAATACGGTCCTTCCAACCTCCGTCACCTACAATGGTCCTTATGACCTCCATCACCAAACAACGGTCTTTCTGACCCCGGTCTCCTGTCGACTACGATCCTTCTTACCTTCGTCGCATACTATGGTCCTTTCGACCTACATCTCCAGACAACGGTCTTTTTGATTCCCAGAGTCTTGCCAACTACAGTCTTTCGGACCCCTTGTCTCCTGCCAACTACAGTCATTCAACCTACATCACCTACTATGGTCCTTCTGAACTCTATCACTAGACAACGGCCTTTACGGCCTCCATCATATCGACTATGGTCGTGCCGAACAAACAAACATCTCTATATTGTAACTCCCACCATGTAATTCGCTCTATATGATGTACATTTGTATCATCAAGCCAAGGTCTTCTCCCAAGGAAGGGCCTCATTTGTAATCAACTACAAACACTAGTGGATTCATTCAAACTGGGCCAGGCCGCGTGCTTTTTCTCTCTTTTTAGGGGTTTCCACGTAAAAATTCTGGTGTCTCTTATGAATGATTTACCCTCTCTCTTATCTACTTGTGTGCTGGATCTTCATATAACACTAAGATGTTAAACTATATATTTCTCTACCTCCTCGAATACTTCAGAACGCAACAATATATATATATAATAAAAATATCTTAATCGGGCACGAATCTCAAGGCAAAATTATAAAGCTGAAACTTTTTGAAATTAAATTTGGGACCATCCGAACTTTGATTTTAGCAAACATAGAGTCGAACTGAACATCTCAAAACGACGAACCCAAAGACACCAAATTGGACTCAATCTGAGCCCAAATGGGTCCAAATCAAAGACTCAAAGCGTCTTTGGAAGGTTCAAACCATAAATTGGATGATTAAACAATTTCCAAACATGACATGTTTATATTCGAATCGAGTAGCTCAACAAGACGAATCCAACGAGCCTAAAATTGTTGAATTCTGATATAATTAAAACATTCAATTGCCCAGTAAACGATTCAAAATTAAGGGGATCAATATCAATCATCCATTCAAATCACTCTAAACATACATTCGATTTTCTTTCTATTTACTGATAATCTCACTCCCAAAAAAAAATATAAATAAGCCATTCATTCTTTATTGGGGGACCCAATGAAGGAAGGAATGAAGGAAGAAAATGCATAGAGAGAAACTAGAGTTTTCTTCCCACCAAACTCCTCATCGACCATCGTCAGACTACTGACCATCGCCGGATTTCTACCTTGCCACCAACTTACGCCGGTTTGTCTGACTTCAACTAGTCTCCAATTGACATCAAATTTATATCCAACCACCGATCATTGTAGGATTTTCATCTGATTCATGTTCGTCGTTATATTTCGACACGTTGGTCGACTCTTATAATTTGATTGCCCTCAAATTTACAGACACATCAATTATATGTAATTTATTCAAATATTAGTGGATCAATTTCGACTAGGCGTGGCCCGTGATTTTTCCCTTCTGGGTTTCCACGTTAAAAAAAAAATAGTATTTCTACTCTTTTTGTATGTGAGCTTGATACTTGTGCAACACTAAGCGGCATAGTTTTCCCTATTTTACTATTCTAACTCGACATACATATATATATATATATATATATATATATATATATATATATATATATATATATATATATATATATATATATATATATATATATATATATATATATAATTCAAAATTTATCGAAGTATTTCATCAATCATCTCGTAGTTACAAATATAATGAGCCATTAAAAACAGAAAAAGATCAAGCACATTGAGAGCAATTAACATCATCTGTTAGACTCAATTTAGAAGCGAGGATCTCACCCAAGCACTCAACGTGAAGTCATAAATCATCTACAGTACTGTAATTAATAACACTTATCAGTGTGGGCTTAGAGAGAGTCTTCATGAGGGATAATTTTTTTTTTTTTTTAACTAGTATACATTTTTTTCATCTTACCATTTTTTATTAAAAATTTACTTTAAAAAGTAATAAAAAAGCTGTCCCAAACGATACTTCCATGAGTCTAAAGATACTATTCTCTGCGTAGATAATTATTATCTTAAAAAAAATGTATATATTCAAACTAATTTAACTTTTAAAATATGAAACTTATACTTTCCAAAAATAACAAAACAATATTAAATATTTAAATCTAATAAAAAAACAAAGTTTTTTTCATTATGCAATTTTTCTCATCAGTAAGATTCTCTTAGAGGAACTTCAACATCTTAACCTGCAGTGGTTAAAATGCTCATCTCTTTTGGTCTTACTTTCAACTTGAAAAGAGAATCAAACTAACCCTTCAAATTACTTAAAAAATCATGCTATTTAACTTTCCAAATGACATGCAATATAGAATAGTTGGTATAATTAGAAAATAGGGCTTATAACATTTTCCTCACAAGCAAGAACACTATGCATGTGCTTATTGTTCATTTGCAACAAGGTTATCGATCGAGAGTTGAATCCATTCGCAATTTTTTAATATCCCGACTCCACCATGCCCTAATTTCTCGTTCCATTATTTCTACTATTTGGGACTTTCAGGCTTCGTTTGGGACGATTTTCTTATTGCTTCTTAAAGCAGCTTTCTTAAAATTTTTGTACTAAAAAGTTGCTTCATAAAGTTGCTTTATGAAGCAGTAAGAAAGCCTTCCCAAACAAAGCCTCACTTGTGATCTCCTCCTACGACAATGCAAATTCTGCATCAACTATAAGTAATATTTCATTCTTAGTGAAGAGTAATGCTATTCAGAGTTGGAGGTCATAGTCGAGTTACTTGTAAGGCCCTAAGTGCCAACCATCTTCATATTTATTTTCTTGTGCTATGTATATTTATATGGTGTATTGTAGAATAATTTGACGTATTATACATGTTATGAATTATGATCTCTCTTTATTATATCTACATTGTTCAATTATTATTCAACCAATATAATGGTTGAATAAGTTGTGTTGGATGGTGTGATCGATCTCTTAATTAGATGTGTTTAGTCGAACATTGAATAAAGCTTATTCAAACTTGCTACTCAACTATTTAATAAAATTTTCAAATAATATCTTATTTAAACTATGTTCGAATTGATTGTAAAATTTTAAAATTTGCAATTCAAGTCATTTTCGGGTTCCCGGTCAACCCGAACCCGACCCGATTTTTTTAAACGGGTCAGTTTACTGAACCCGAACCCGGATTTTCCCGGTCGGGTTTCGGGTCGGGTCAAAAATTGACATCCATATTTGGATTAGGCTATACAATTATTACATATTTTTTTCTATGTAGATATTCATGTAGCTGACTCTGTAACACTAAAACCCCAATCCAAATCTACAAATAGGGGGTTCCAAAGATGAACTCAACATGGTTTTCTATAATCAAACTTATTTTATAGAAATCTCAAAGCTTCTTACTCTAAAAGTTTTTTTTTTCTCCCTAATTTTTTGCTCTCCTTTCACTTAATGTTCTTAGTATAATTTATTGTCATTCACCTACAACCCTTGATTCAAAAGAATAGTTTATATTTTGCTAGAGAACAAAAAAAGGACAGAAATCCATTGATGTGACTCAAACTACTGGAATTTCTCTATTATGCTTAATAAATCTCCTCCAACTTCATAGCCTAGCTCAATGATGCATAAATTAAATCATTCTTTAAGGGTGAAATTAACTGAGATAGAATCATCTCGAAAGTTCTGAACTCACTGGTTAACGTCAAGGCCAAACCACACTCAAAGCAGAGCTTAAACAGGTAGATCTCACCATCAGTAATGGTCAAATTCAGTCTTTCTAGCTCTCATGGTAGTCTCATTTCAAAACTCTCAGAATTCATCCAAAGTCTTCTTTCAAATTCTTCAAGGAAGCTTCTTGTCTGGACCTCTAGTAAGCATCTTATGCACTCAGCAAGCTTGTCAATGGCTGAAAGAATAAAGACAGATAACAGAAGGAACAACAGAGAAAGGAGTTTCGATACAGGAGGCATACTGTAGCTGATTCATCAATCGGATAAAGCTAAGGAGACCAAAACAACTTTATTATTGGCTATCCTCGTCATATAGAATGTTCCTGACCCCTCCAGCTCAGCACTAGTCAACGACTCTTCTTATCTCAGTTTGATCCAGATTCTACTAATGCTGATGCAGAAATCTAGCGTATAGAGAAAGCGAGTAGAACACCATACAGCTGAAAGAAACTTACATCAGTTGGCACTAATAAGCTTATGACATTGACCTCTATGATATGCTAATGGCAATATTGTCCCCTATGATATGATGTGCTTAGAATACTCATATAAAATGCATTAGTGGTGTATGTTGCGACTAGGGGTGTTAATATTTGACACTGCACTAAAATCTAATAGGAATCCAACCTAATTTTTTTTTGGGTTAGACCTGAGCAGATTTCAAAATTGGTCGGATTCGGGTTCCCGAATGCGACCCGTTTTAAAAAAATGGATCGGGGTTCGGATTGACCCTGAAATCCGACGGGTCAACCCGAAAAACCGTTTGAAACGAGATAACCGCGCTACCCCTACCCGCACCCGCGTCAGGCTTCCTGCGTCTCGTTCGTGCTGCCCGCACTCGAGGCTACCCGCGCACGTCTGCCCGTCCCGTCTGAAGATGCCCGCCGCCCGAGGCTGCTAGCTCCCACCCACGCGTTGCGTAGACTGCCCGGCCGCCCCGTCATCTGTAGTCTCGCCATCCAGCCGTGTTGGGTAGGGTCTAACCGATAACAAGATTGGTCGGGTCAGGGTCTAAATTTCCGACACGTTTACATAACCAGATCGTGTTAAGGTCGACCCGTTTGAACCCGGATAAGTTCCATATTCAACCCGAATCCAACCCAAAACCCAATTTTAACACCCCTAGTTGCAACTAATTGGTTGCAATTCAATCATGAAAGAATTATATCTCTATCTTTTATCATGTTAGAGCCGTTATTTTAATTTTCTTGGGACTTTTTGAGCCATTTAAGGTGAATTTACACTCGCATCACATACGCAAAGCTTGGAATTAAAGAGCTCTAGCTTAGTTGATAGTCAAATCTCCTAACCACCAGATCAAGATGAATTACAACCAACATATCAGAATGAGTTGCATGATCAGTTGTTTTGTGAGATCATCTGATTTTCTTCTCATATCACTATCACTTTATTTTTCTTCCCTCCTCAATGTTTATCATAAGGGTTATGTCATTTGTTTTATGAGTACATTTAATTTTCTTCTCATATCTCACAAACTTTTTTGCTTTCCTCTCCCGTATTTAAAGCTAATTATAGATAAAATCTCCAAATTCTTAACTTTTGCTAAATTATGTATTGCTCATGTTATGCATTTATATTGCAGTGATTTATAAAAAAAATTGAAAATAAATCTTTTAAAGCTTAATTTAAGTATCTATTAAACTTTTTTAGAAAATTAAAATTAATTATGAAATTATGCTACTTTTCTTATAATGCTCTCCTAAGAAGACATTATTACATGTACAAATGTACAATATGTTTATGTACATAATTTTTTGAATTATTTGTAAAAGGTATATAGCCAAGATTTATACCATTATTGAAAATTATTGATAATATATAAAGTACTATATATCCATATACAATTACTAGTTATATCTTCTATCTTAAGCAAAATAAGATGGCAAAATATATTAAAGGTTGATGTTTCATATGAAGCTAAAAAAAAAATCAAACATGCTCCATTATGAATGAAAATCATTAAACAATGTTGGATGAGAAGATAGACTATTAGTCCCAAGTACTTGTCTCATCACAATTATTAGAATTTAGAATATGCAAACAACATATCCATTTTCCACATAATTGAGCTTGATGCATGCCTAAATTTTAATAGCTTGACACTAAGGCTTTATTTGGGATGTTTTTTTATTGTTTCTTAAAGCAGCATTTTAGTACAAAAAAATTAATTTGAGTATTAAAAAGGTGCTTTAAGAAGCACTTTTAAAGTCGTCCTAGGCTTCATTTATAATAACTTTTGGTCATTTATTTTTTCTACTTTTAATAAATTTTTGTACTAAAAAGTTGTTGTACAAAACAATAAGAAGTTGTCTCAAATGAAGCTTAAGATAATCATTGTGAAAGTCTTAACAAATATAAGGAGTAAATTGACCGGTTTGTAAACATATGTCAACAAACTATATTTGCAACACTAATTTGCCACCTCTAGTTTGATAAGGTTATAATAATAGTGCACATGCTAATGTAGCCAATTTTACCAAATTATACAGTTTTTACTCTTTCTTCTTCTTCTCAATTGAACCCTAATGCAAGTGGCTATACTCTTTCTCAGTGTTACCTGCCTGACACAATGGAACTTAAAAAACTGGTGAAATTATTTGTCCTCATTAATTGTATTGCCATTAGCAATACCACCGCCACTACCATCTTTATTGTCATAGATCATTTAGGGTGTCAAAAGGTGGGTTCCAGTTGGATGGTATATTAGATAAGTTTCTAAGATTTACGGATTGTGAGGTAAAAGAAAATAAGGAGGTATTGACTACGAATGATACAAAAGTAGATATACTCAATGGAAAAGTAGGTAAGACGATAAAGTAGGCAAGAGCATAATTATACTGGGCAGAGAGCTTAGCGTGATCTTAAGGAGGTCCAACCTCAATCAAAACCACTAAATTATCGAAACAGCAAAACCACGCTTGAGTTTACTCAAACTCCACTCGTTTATACCCCTAATCAAAAGGAGCTTAACATCCCATCATTAATCAAAATAAGTGTTGATGATTCATAATCTTGTGTTGATTAATCAAGAACAAACAATTAATTATGATATTATTAAAAAAATTAGAATTTCAATACTCTTTAGTAAATTAATAATATATTGATACAATAGTATCTATATTCAAATAACAATGGAAATCAATAAAGGGAAGGCATAATAAATAAATATATTGTTAATAATGAGTATATATTATAATAATAATGACTATAGATTCATACTATAAATATTAATTACATGTTCTTATATTTTATAATTAATTTAATCTCTAATAAATATTATGTCATATACAAAACCCTAAAGAACACAAATGCTCCCTCAATTACTTATGATAACTTTATGAAATTTGCATGAAGATATACTTAAAAATTTATCTCTTATCAATTTGATTATAAATTTCATAAAATAATTATTTTACTAATAATATATAATTATCTTAATATTTTAATATTTTTACATATATTTCACTACATTTGAAATCATTATATTTGAATTTATCTAAGAAAATCAAAGTTTTAAGCCAATTCTAAGGAAAATTCAATCAATATATAGTGAATATTTTTTTTTTCATTTTATTTTGATTTGCCTAAAAATAATATATTTATATTTATTTTGAGATAAATATAATATAAATTATAGTTTTAAGATAAAGAATAATGAAAATAAAACTTATTTAATTAATTATCCATTATATTTATTTTAAAATAAATCTAATTATTATAAGCTCATGCAAACCCAAATAGTTTACAATTTTTCATATCTAATTGATCCTTCCCGCCACATTTTCCTATAAACGATACTCGGCCGGCTGATTCCCGCCAAATCAGACGTTCCCGCCGTCTCTAATTTTCCGCCTGAAGCTAATGCTTTCCATATTCCCCATTTCCCGCAAACTTAAAAGGAACAGTAAAGCTCTCTCTCTCTCTCTCTCTCTCTCTCTCTCTCTCTCTCTCTCTCTCTCTCTCTCTCTCTATGGCTGCTATAGCACCCAAGACCCCCTTCCGGCGAAGGACGCAAGCTCGATCTTTGGAGGTTTACGAAGAAGCTCGCATTGATGCGATTGAGTGCAATAACTGCCATTCCGGTGACTGTGCCGACGAGCTCATCCTCTGCGACGGGTGCGATATAGGGTTTCACCTCTTCTGCCTCCGCCCGATCCTCGCTTGCGTTCCCTACGGCTCTTGGTTCTGCCCTTCTTGCTCCTCCAACAAGAATCCCAAGCGTAGTTCTCTCACCATTTCTATATTGAACACTTCTGTGCATCCTTCTATTTTCACAGAATGATCTGTGTGTTTCTTGATTGCATTGCAGCGTTTCCCCTGATCCAGACGAAGATCGTCGATTTCTTCCGGATCCAGAGATCTACTGGCTTCGAGAAGCCAGAGAGCCGAAAACGGAAGAAGCGGCAAGGAGTTATAGTGGTGGCGAAAAAGAAAAGGAAGATGTTGCCCTACAGTCCGAGTGAAAGCTCAGAAAGAAGAATGGAACAAATGGCTTCTCTTGCCACGGCATTGACGACAACGGGCGCCGTCTTCAGCGACAAACTAACTTATTGTCCTGGAATGGCTCCCAGATCGGCTAATCGTGCTGAACTTGAGCATGGAGGGATGCAGGTAAAGGTTGTTGGACCACTTATTCGGTAGGTGTTCGATCAAATTCCTGAATGGTTTTGTTTATTGTAATGTTCCCAGGTGCTGTCCAAGGAAGACGCTGAAGCATTGAATTTGTGCAAAAGAATGATGGAAAGAGGAGAATGCCCCCCTCTATTGGTTGTTTTTGATCCTTGTGAAGGGTAGGTTATCTTTGAATTGATTTGCAATAAGAGCTTGTGATGGGATATTTGCTTTTTTGTATCTTTAACATATTTATCGAATTTATCCACACACAAAAAAAAGGAATTTTAAGTCTCTAAAATATTTTTTGACAAAAATTAAGTTAAATTGTGTTTAAAGCCTACCAAAAAATAGGATAACAAATAGTAAAGGTGTAAGTAAGTTGAATTGTCTTGCTAGTGTGTTTGAACTCAACTCATTAACAAGTTCGCAGGTTTAACTTTTCAAGCCACAGAGTTCATGCTCTAGCATGTACTTGTGCTCATATATTGTACGAGCTAGAGCTTAGCCTAACTTGACTTTTAAGTTTGTTGACCCACTTATTTAAAGTAAAATATATTTCAAAATTAGTTTTAGAATAATATAATAAAATATATACTAAATATTTTTAATTATTTCTTTAGTTAAGCTTGAGCTTTTCAGATGAATCTAGTAATTGAAATGAGCTTGAGTAATCTAGTAGAGTTTATGTTTAATAATTTTTTAAAAGGTTAGCTTGAGCCTTTCAAACAAGTTTGAATAATCTGGTAGAGCTCAAGCTAATAATTTTCAAAGGAGTTGAGTTTGAGCTATAAACTCGAGTCGAGCTCAAGCCTAGTAAGACTTGTTCAGTCAAGTCGACCTCGGTGAAACCATCAAACCTTTAATCTCTCCTTTGATTCATTGTCAGGTTTGATTTTGTGGTATTTATTTATATTTTACTAATTATATTTTGCTATAAATGTTTATTTACTTTTGTAATGACAATTAGAAGAATATGTAATCCAATTTTATGTTAGATTTTTTTTATTTAAATTCATTTGTTATTCTTAATCATGAGAACTATTTATTTAAATATGAATCTATAATCTGAACGGGCTTTTGAAATTTGTATCGTCTGATTGCAGGTTTACAGTAGAGGCTGATAGATTCATCAAAGATCTAACAATAATCACTGAATATGTTGGTGATGTTGATTTCTTAAAGAACAGGAAGCATGATGATGGAGACAGTATGATGACTTTGCTCTCAGCTAAGAATCCATCAAGAAGTCTTGTAATTTGCCCTGATAAGCACAGCAACATCGCTCGTTACATCAATGGAATCAACAATTACACACAGTAATCAAACTTCTATCTGTTTACTTCTGATTATACATTTGATTATGGCTTCATTTGGGACGGCTTTTTTACTGCTTCTAAAAGTAAATTTTTAGTAAAATAAATAAATTTTTCTACTAGAAAGCTGCTTTAAGAAGCATTAAAAAAGTCGTCCCAAATGAAGCCTATGTTTTGCTGATTCTTATAAAAATATGATTTTTTTTTTTGCAATCAGGGAAGGGAAGAAGAAGCAAAATCTGAAATGTGTGAGATATGATGTTGATGGAGAGTGCAGGGTTCTGCTAGTTGCTAATAGAGATATTTCGAAAGGTGAGAGATTATACTATGATTACAACGGTCATGAACAGGAGTACCCTACACATCATTTTGTTTAGGGGAAAAAAACATTTTGTTCACTAATTCGAGCATGTTATATGGAAAGCAAAATGCTATTTTTTCATGCTGTATTGGGGGATTCTTGACCCAATTGGGCCAATAATGCCCTTTGATCTTTGAAAGCAACCTTTTTAATTTGTTGAGTCTTGAATTCTAATCATCATTTTAAAGAAAGGAGTTGCATTTTTTTTTATCTTTTTTGCCTTTTTTTGTGCTTGAAAATTTTCTTATTTCTCCTTTAGTCAAATCATAATAAATGATTTTGTTCTCTTTTTATGTTATTTGCACATTAATACTTATCTATTAGAGGGATATTTTTCTTTCATCATAAAACCAGTGAGTGGTCATTTGAACACTATTTATTCAAGTACTCTTTATAAGAAATTCTCTCTATTATAAGGAAAGTTTTAACCTACTATTATTTAGTTTGGTTGGTGGGCAAGTACTTTTGGGAACCTCTCAACCCTTTTGTTCCCTTCTAGCAATAGTGCCTCTTAAGTGGGGTCCAATCAAGCGTGGGACAGGGGGGTTTTTTGGGTGGGTGCATCTTCTAGGTCAGTTAAGGATTAGTCAAGCTGTCAAGCACCTTTTCGAGGGTGACAGCAGATGGATATTCTGTTTCCAAAAAAAAGAAAAGCTTTTCACAATGTATAGCAACACTAAAAGTTTTTTCTTTCCTTCTCTTTATAATGACAATGTCAACTCTAGGCATCAAATTGGAGAGATCTCCAATCTTGCTCTTCAAATGATTAGGTTAGTCTAAGCCATTAGGCCAATTAGTTGAGATTATTATCCAATCATTAATGTTTCCTACCAAAAGCTAGATCACCTTTTTGTTTACCTCCTCAAGCCTAAGCTGGCATGTCCCCATGCTTATCAATGGGCAATCATTAAAGTTAATCATCCTTTTTATTTAGAGAACTCACATACACTAGAATTCTAAGCCCTACAAATTATGAAGGACTGATCTCTTGTAAATTTTAAATTTACAAAACTTAATATGTATAAGAGGATAATTAATTTAGGCTTTGTTTGAGATAGTTTTCTTATTTCTTTTTAAAATAGTTTTTTAATATAAATGTTTTTTTGAATTAAGAATTTAGTACTAAAAGGTTGTTTTAAAAATCATTAAGAAAGCTACCTAAATAAAGCCTCTTTTTGGGGAGCAATTATTACATCAGATCACTTGACGCGTCCAGAGTCCAATAATCATGCGACACATCACCTGAAGTTTTGTATTGAGCACTCGGTTTTGCTCGGTATATGTCTGGATTTCCAGTTTTTTTTCGGACGTAATAATTACTCCTGTTTAGAACAATTTCATTTTGCATTCTAAAATGATTTTTTGGTACAATAATTTTTAATTTGAGAAATTTTTATATTAAAAATTATTTAGAAAGCAATAAGAAAGTTGTCTTAAATGAAATCTAAAGTTATTATCAAGAACTTTCTTGACTTTATAGTTGAATTCTTGCAAAAAATGTTAGAATATAACAATGTTTATGAGATCATATTTAATTCTTACCATTAGATGTATATAATAATAGAAACATTTCCCAATGTGAGAAAGGAAAGACAAATGGTTGTCCCAAGATGGCTATAGAAACAACTATTTGTCTTTCCTCAGGAGTCAGGATGACCATTTGTAAGGAGGGAATGATCATAATAATAGGTAGAATTTTCTCACCCAAATGATCTCTAAATCTAATCTCTTTCATGATCATGGTTCATATTCATGAAGAGAAGGGAGGTTTATGATAAACGAAATAAAAGTCCTAACTCTATCATAATGGTCATAGTAAATGATTATTGAATTTTGATAGTCTTATGGAAGTTAATCAATGAGTGTCATTTAAAAGAATTTTTATATAGCCATCACATTAACAAACCACTAATGATTGAACCCTTAATAGTCTAAGCGTCATTTAAGTGACTAATGATGCTATCATTGGTGGAGTTAGTGTTGAAGCTATTATTGTGATTAAGTAAAAGAAATTAAACTCTTAAATAGAGATGCATTTTTGTGTAGTAGTTGGAATTTCATTTAAGAAATTTCACAATTAAGCTTGTTTTTTCAGAAGAAATCTTGGGATAAGTGATCTTTTGAGAAGTTATATCAACATGACAAAATCATGAGACCCTCAGGTTAAAGTGAATACTATTTTAATATTTAAGAGTTTGAGCTGTTACTAATGATATCAAAATAATACATTAGATGGAAGATAGGAATTAAGTGTGGTACCATGGGAGCCATCTTTTGAAACTTGTATGAGATGTACTCCGTGATGTGAGTCATCACTTGAACTTATAAAGAATATCTCTAGAATCTTATTTGTTTATTGGATGCTTTTAGAATAAAGATGTTCAAAAGGATGTGAGTTACTTAAGTGAGGGAGATTATGAAATCTCTTAAAAAAAAGCTAAACTCTTAAATATCAAGATGCTTTGGTGTAATGGTTGTAATTTTATTTAAAAAACTCTACAGTTAAGCGTGCTCATCTCGAAGAAATTTTGAGATGGGTGACATTCTAGAAAGTTATACAAACATGATAAAATCGTGAGACCTTTAGATAAAAACGAATAATATCTCGATAGTTAAAAGTTTAGGTTGTTACCAGTATGGAGATCTCTCAATCTATCACAACTTGTATGAAAATATTATAGCGGTTAAAATAGTGATAAACCACCATGTAGTGCTATATTGGTTAGAAGTAACGATTTTATGAGCATACCTTTTTTTTATACTTGATCATGAAATTAGGGTTCTATGCTATATGATAGATCTCTCGTCTTGTTCTCTATAGAGACATCAAAAATAAATAAATAAATCATTTGAGTTGTTACACACTTATGACACACCATTAAATATATATTAAGATTATCACTCTCTCTCAAACAATTACATTTATTATTGATTGATTCATGTGAATACAAGGGGACTTTGTCACATGATTTGGAGAAGCTCCTAGTTTATAAGGCACGTGATTCTTTTTTTCTTTTTTACATCAAGAATTATTTTATTGCAAATCATTCACTTTTTATTTGTCAAATTCCTTTGCATCGTATTTGTTTTATTATAGGGTGTCTTTCTGTAAATGAGCTGTGTGACAGCCGGCATCATTAATGACAGAGAAATATACTGAGGTAATCTAACGACAAGAAATATATATAAAATGTAAGTGGCTGTTAATGGTTCACAATCAGGTGATTTATATAAATATCCTATATTTCACATATATTTATTTATCTAATATTTAAAATTGTAAGAATATCGACTTTTTAAAAATAAAATATTATTTAAATAAATAGAAAATTTTAGATAATATATATGTAAATAAAAAATTATATGGTAAGGGTGAATTAAATTATAAATTCTGTCCCAAATAATTAATTCAATTAATTAGGGCTGAATAGGAAAAAAAATGAATTGGTCGGCTGCTGTATCAAATTTATATTTTCAAATTAATTTTGAAATAAGTATATATATGTTGTATTAAGTATATATAAAATGAATTGGTCGGCTGCTGTATTAAACTTAGCATATCAATATCTTTTACCCTAATTGCTTCATATTTGATCAACAACCATATCAATTATAACTTATTAAATTAATCAATTATGATTAAGATGACTTCAATAAATTAATAAAGAGTTGTCACTATTTGCTTGTTGGCGTAATCAACCATCAATTATAAGTTATAATTAGGATAACAATACAAATCATCTTTAAAGAAAAACATATCAGCCCACCCTCCTACGTAGGGTATCACGTTTTAACAATCAACTTGAATTAATTATAGTATTGTAAGCTAGCCTTTCTTGCTTTTATTGCTAATGCCACATTCATTTATATGAAATAAGATTTGATACGTTGAAATGTAATCCAAAATGCAATATCTATAAAATGAAATGAAATCTATATATATTATCTTATAGTTGCAAAAAATCATAACTTTCATTAAACCAAGTAGATATTGATAATATTATAGTCAAAATGTTCATAAAATTTCATATCTATTGTTTACAAAAAGTTACACGGTAAAAGCTCGATAAATAAGAAGATAATATATTTTTTTTCGATTTAGGAAAGAAGAAGTCTTTCAAACTCAAAATCATTGAAAGCTAAAATGAGATTTAAGTTACTTATAAACATCAGAAAAATTTTCTGAACAAAATCAACAGAATGAAAATGCCTTAAATTCACTTCTCTTTCCTCACTCTCCCTTTCATTCTTTTTATGCAACCGAATGAGTGAGGGAGAGGCAGTGGAAAGAATTTAATATATATATATATTATTGGCTTAGCTCTCCAGCGCTCAGACTCAGTGCTGCATGTCAAATTCAGGAGTAGAGACAGAAACTCCGCATTAGCAATTTGTGGCATCGCTGTGCTCTCTATCCTAGCACCATAACGTTCCAGAGCACAGCACCACTGCACTCTAGTTCAAACAGAAATTCAATTTTTTTCATCATTTCGTTTTCGGGTTATCATAGTAAGAGTAGTGAAAATACTGGGGATGATGGGAGTTAGAATCAATTAACAGCCATTGAAGGAAACCGAGCAACAAATGTAATATGCATCAGCCGACGGTGAGTTGGGCGACAATGTTCAAGTGGCTGCAGACATTGATGTTTGCTGGCTGAAATGAAAATGATATGACGCTGATTTCAAATAAGAAAGGCCTGAGAAATATTAAATTTGCTGTCGATTAGCGAGCAAAGTTTTTTGTTCCGAAATTTTAGTTATTTTTTTGTCAAAATCCCTAATACTTTATTAGATGACTTAAAATACAACTCTTTATTAAAAAAAAAAAAAAAAACTATAACTATTTTCTACCAATTAAATATTTTTGTTGCGTCCTGGAGTATTCGTGGCGGTAGAGCAAAATAAAGCTTAGCGTCTTAGCATTGTACGTAGATCCAGCACACACATATAGAGAGATAGGGTGCAGCATTTAAAGGAGATACCAAGATATTTACGTGGAAAACCCCTAAAAAGGGGGAAAAACCACGGGGCCTAGCCTAGTATGAATGAATCCACTAGTATTGTAGTTGATTACAAAGGAGGTCCTTCCTCAGGGGAAGGCCTTAGCTTGATGTACATCTTAGAGAGTACATTACATTGTGAGAATACAAAGCATCATTGTTTATGTGTTTGTTTGATCTGAAGGACTGTAGTCGGTGTGTGACGTAAGTCGGAAGGATTGTAGTCGGCGGGAAATGGAGGTCAGAAGGACCGTAGTCAGCAGGCGACGTAAGTCTGAAGGACCGTAGTCGATGGGCAACGGAGGTCGGAATGACCGTAGTCGGCGGGCGACGTAAGTATGAAGGACCGCAGTCGATGGGCGACGGAGATCGGAAGAACTATAGTCGGCGGACGACGTAACTCTGAAGGGTCGTAGTCGGCGGGCAACGGAGGTCGAAAGAACCGTTGTCTGACGACGGAGGTCAGAAAGACGATATTTAGTAGAAGACCATCAATGGACATAAATTCAACATCAGATAGATGTCTGGTGAAAGTCCGACAATTGGCAGAAGTCCAGCGTCAGGTAGAAATTTTGCGAAAAATGGAGGTCCGACGTCGGGTAGAAGTCCGACGTCAGTTGGTAGTCGAGGAGAACTTCGGTGTTAGATGGTATTCGGGGAGAACTCCGGTGTTACTTGAAGTTCGAGTGAAACTCTGACGTTACTTGAAGGTCGGGTGGAATTCCGACGTCACTCGGAGGTCGGGCGGAATTCTGACGTCACTTGGGAAGAATCCCGGCGTCACTTAGAGTTTGGGCAGAATTCCGACATCACTTAGAAGTCAATCGGAAGTCGGCCGGAATTCCGGCGTCACTTGAAAGTCGGGTGGAATTCCGGCGTCACTTGAATGTTGGGCAGAATTTCGGCGGTGGTCGAGGAGGATTTTCTTCCCTCCTATCCTTCTCTTCTTCTTCTTGCTTGGGCCTTCTCCTTGCTTTGGCTCCCTCTCATGAGAAATGAGGGGTCTATTTATAGATTTCATGGAGTGGCATAGCTTGTAAATAGGTGTAAAATCAGTGGCAAATAGGGAGTGGTCGAATGGACAACCGATATTGAATCCCTTGATC
The DNA here is from genome assembly GCA_016618105.1 of Dendrobium huoshanense. Taxonomy (NCBI): domain Eukaryota; kingdom Viridiplantae; phylum Streptophyta; class Magnoliopsida; order Asparagales; family Orchidaceae; genus Dendrobium; species Dendrobium huoshanense. The sequence goes on along the minus strand of CM028354.1, from coordinate 34,472,067 downwards.
ATGCACCGTTCGTCAGATATTTGAAGGTCTTAATGATGTTGGAATTCGGCGATCTTGGGCTCGTTGGATTCGTCTCGTCAAGCCTCTTGATTCGACTATAAGAACATCATATTTGGAAGCCGTTTGGTAACTCGAATTATGATTTGAACTTTCCAATAGCTCTTCGAGTCCTTGATTTCGACTCATTTATGCTCGGATTGTGTCGAATTTGATGTCATTGGGTTCGTATTTATGAAACACTCAGTTTGACTATAAGTTTACTGAAATCAGAGTTCAGATGATCCCAAATTTAATTTTTGAAGTTTCCGGGTTGATTTTGCCTCGAGATTCGTGCCCGACCAAGATAATTTTTCGAGGATATATCAATTTTATTTTAAAAGATTAAATAAAACTCAAAATATTTACCTCAAAAGATGCAATCCCAAAGGCTAAATGTTATTTAAGAAAATAATAATAATAATAATTATTATTATTATAAGAAATGGGGCTTGGCATGCTTAATTTAGAATCACATGAATAAAGGCTAGTTTAGGCCTACAAGTAATTAATATAAAATACTAATTTAGGTTCAACTTGACTGATCAAATATCTAAGCCGACATAAATTACATTGCACCTAAAATGGCTGACCTACCTAAAATTGGTCATAAAAAGCAGCTAAACAGTAATTTCACTAAAAAAAGTCAATAAGAGTAGGTGAGATACTCAATAGCCTTTCATGTAATTTAGGGTTTATTTTCCCTCTTTTTTTTTTAATTCATTTCAGCCTATAAACATGTAAAATTCATTATTTGTTGCTAGAGGTGTGAATTTGGGTTCGGGTCAGCTCTAAGGTTAACCCAACCCGAATATACTAAACCAAATCCGGTCTATTTATCATATGGTTCAAAATATTTGATTTAAATACAATCCATTTGTTATATAATTTGTGATATTTTCTTATATGACTTCTTTAAACCAAATATGACCATTTAATACAAAAAAATTGTCCAAGTTAACTAGAACATGGCCCGTTTAAGCAGAACTTGAATTATAATCTAGTGACAACCCGTATTCGACACTAAACTTACAACATGGCCCGTAACACAAAATCAATTGTATATGCACATCGCATATGCAAGCTTCGAATTTAACACGTCTTTCTTAATAGTCAAAGCCCTCGACCAACCGATTAAGATGAGCTACATATCATTTATTTTTTTCATAATAAAATTAATTTTGAGTTATTAATTAAATATTAAATTTTGTGAAAAATAAGCCAAAATTTTAAAAATAACAGCTGACATTAACTTATTTAAAGTGTAAAAAAAATAATAAAATGTAAAATAAACATTCAAGACTTGTTCAGTCAAACGTGGAACCTTCCAGCGAAAGCTGTAATCAAGATCTACTCCGCCTTCAACTACTACGGAGGAACCCACGTGGGTTCATAGCGGTAACCTTACCTCCTTTGTGGTACTTAATTTAACATAAAATAATATTATTTGAATTTAAATATTTAAATTTAAAGAAACATTAAGTTTCACTAAAAAAAATACAAAATTCTTTAAAAATAAAAGTGGACGACTGATCCATACAGATAAGTGATGTTCAAATTATTTTATGCATAATTTTTTATAAGAGCAGCAATATTTAGATTAAAAAAATTAAAGGTGCAAATAAAAAAGAAAAAAAAATAACAACTATTTTATATGTAATATAAAAAAATTAATATTTATTTTTTAAAAAGTTATCATAATAAAAATTTGATTAAAATATTATAAATTAAATTATAAGAAAAAAATGATCTCATTATCTTTATTTCAAAAATAAATAATAAATCACATTATTATTATTTTTTATGTTTTTATTAAAATAATGAGTGTGAATACTATTGGTTTTAATGCTTGATATATCATACAAAAATTATCTTGATCGGGCACTAATCTCAAAGCAAAATTAAGTTGGAAACTTCTAAAATTAAAATCAGGAGCATTTGAACTCTGATTTCAGCAAACTTATAGTCAAACTGAGCATCTCAAAAATACGAACCCAACGACACCAAATTCAACCTAATCCGAGTCCAAATGGATCCAAATCAAGGACTCGAACCCCTATTGAAAGATTCAAACCACAATTCGAATTACCAAACAGCTTCCAAACATAACAAACTTACAGTCCAATCGAGCGGCTTGACGAGACGAATCCAACGAGCCCAATATCACTAAATTCCGACATCACTACGACATCCAAACGTCCATCGAACAGTTCATGATCAAGGGATTCAAGATCGACTGTCCATTCAACCACTCCCAACTAACCCTTGATCCTCCACCTATTTACGGGCTATGTCATTCCCAAAATCTATAAATAGAGCCCCCTCTTCTCTTGAAGGAGGACCCCAGAGCCTAAGGAAAAAAGAGAGAGATCGGAGATCGTTCTTGCTTCATAGCCTCCTCGACCACCGCCGGAGTCTCGCCGGACCACCACCTAACGCCGTCACTCCGCCGGACCACCACCTGACGCCCTGTGCTCCACCGGACCACCACCTAATGCCGTCACTCCGCCGGACCACCACCTGACGCCCTGTGCTCCACCGGACCACCGCCTAACGCCGTCACTCCGCCGGACCACCACCTGACGCCCTGTGCTCCACTGGATCACCGTCTAACGCCGTCACTTCGCCGGACCACCACCTGACGCCCTGTACTCCACCGGACCACCGTCTAACCCAATCACTTCGTCGGACCACCACCTGACGCCCTGTGCTCCACCGGACCACCGTCTAACCCAATCACTTCGCCGGACCACCACCTGACGCCCTGTGCTCCACCGGACCACCATCTAACTCCGTCACTACGCCGGACCACCACCTGACGCTCTGTGCTCAACCGGACCACCATCTAACGCCGTCACTCCGCCGGACCACCACCTGACGCCCTGTGCTCCACCGGACCACCGTCTAACGCCGTCACTTCGCCGGACCACCACCTGACGCCATGTGCTCCACCGGACCACCCTCTAACACCGTCACTGTAATACCCCGAGGATCAAACTTGGAAGAATGTCAATCGATTTCCCAAATAATTTACCATAGTTATCTAATACCATCAGTAAGCAATCTATCAAACATCTATAAAAATTTAAACATCAATATAACATTCGATTCAAATCTCAAAACAACATGTACAAAACTCAGGAACTACACTATCAATACAAGTAAAGAAACTATCCTGTCCTGAGTACAAAAGAATCATCAAAAGAACTAAAACCTGTCGATCTGAATCAACTCCTATCTCCTGCTCCCGAGCCCTGACCTGAAAATATCAACCACATATAATGAGCTTTACAAAGCCCAGCAGGTCACCTAATACCCATAACTGAAAACAAAGCACGGCGATGCTATCAATATGCATGTCAATCTATCAATCCGAATCAGTCAATGGTCAATGAGTCTATACAGCGGAAATCAAATCAGTAGTCGATGCAATCCGGAAATCAATAGTCAATAAAACCAGTCAATGCAGCGGCAGGCAAATCAATCAATTCAATTCGATCAATCAATATCCGTCAATCAAATCGATACGGTCAAATCAATGAAATCAGTCGAGAAAAGCAATACGGAATAATGAATCTATACGACAGTCAATACGGAGTAGAACAGTAACAATGACGAATCAATAAAATCCATAGGCAGCAATATCAATGAATCTATACAATGGCCATATCCATGCTATCAATGCAGTATCTATCAATATCCATATCAATGCTCAGTAATCAATCGATGCAATCAGTGAAATCGTACGATACAGTAAATCCGATCAATTTAAAAGCAGAAATCGATAAAGCAATAAATCTGTAAGTCAATACAGTAAACATGCAATCAATACGATAATACTGAACAATGTATAATCAATGGTCATGTTGCTGTTGTAGAATTCATATTGCTGTTGTAGATATCAATACATTGGTTCTATGAAAAGAGTCGTCACTCTATTGCCCGTCGGCTTATAATCTCCTTATGACTCCCATCGTTATATCCATGATCCATGATCTATGATTTAAAGGAAAGCCCGTCGGCCCACCATCCTGTACAGGTATCATCTCCAACCAATGTTCAACCAGGTTATACGTGTTCCAGTATCAATAATCAATCAATAATCAATATTAGAGCAATCATATCAATAATCATATCTATATCGATTCAATCTATCAGTTTCAGTCAAATCAGAAATTATACGAAAATCGGGCAGAGTAACGGTAGTCGGTCAAATTTACACAAAAATCCTGTAAAAAGATACAAATTCCAAATTTCTCCAAATTACCAACGAATATCCACGGCATCAATACAAGACTATCAATGTAAAGAATCCAAATCAAATCAAGTCCTGATAATTTTCTATTCGATTAAAATCGTGTAGAATCAATTCCGACCGGTAAAATCTTCGTAGAATACAGTCAAATCGTGTACAATAGTCATATCTATATCATACTAAAAGTTGTGCGGTGGAAGTTGTGTCTAATCAAAATCATGTCGAAAAGTCGACTACGAAAACACAAAACAGATCCCAACTCGGTCAAAACACAACATCTTTGAAAACAGAAACAGGGTTCGGAGTCCTTACCACGAGATCTACACTTTCTCCAACAGCAGCGTCGGATGAAAAGCGCTCCGCGGTCTCCGAAAACCAGCTTCTCTCTTTTTCCCTTTCTCTTTCTCTCTCCTCAAAATATCTGAAATTAAAAATCTGATTTTCTCTCTTTCAAAACGAGCTCATTTCCTTATATCTTACTCAGATCGGCCTGGCCGATCGACAGATCGTCCCGGGACGATCAGATCAAATCCTGATCGTCCTGGACAGTTCCCAGGGCTGTTGTCTGGCCGATCATTTCTACAGTACAGATCGGCCTGGACGATCTCAACATCGTCCCGGACGATCTGTACAGAAATTCTTCCAGAAAACACTCCAGAAATCAGATGTTTTCAATACACTGATCGGCCTGGACGATCTCAACATCGTCCTGGCCGATTCTGGGAGGAAAATCCAAATCAGAGAGGAACAGTAAGGGAACGAGATATTACAGTCACTTCGCCGGACCACCTCCTGACGCCCTGTGCTCCACCGGACCACCATCTAACACCGTCACTTCGCCGGACCACCTCCTGACGCCCTGTGCTCCACCGGACCACCATCTAACGTCGTCACTCCGCCGGACCACCTTCTGATGCCTTGTGCTCCACCGGACCACCATCTAACGCCGTCACTTCGTAAGACCACCACCTGACGCCCTGTGCTCCACCGGACCACCGTCTAACACCGTCATTCCGCCGGACCACTATCTGACGCCCTATGTTCCACCGGATCATCGCCTAACGACGTCGCTCCTTCGGATCATCATCTGACGTTTTACGCTCTGCTAATCCTTTACTTGAAGCTCTTATCTTTGTCAGGCCTCCGTTGAAGACTCTCATCTTTGTCAGACATTCATCTAAGGCTCGGAATTCTACCAGACATTCATCTAAGACCCGAAGTCCTGTCAGACCATTACCTGACATTTGAACTTCTATTGTACAATTGTTACTTGTAATCTGATCACTCTCAGAAGTGAGTAAACCCATTGTAACCAACTCAAGTTCTAGTGAAATCTTTTTAACTGGACTAGGCCCCGTGGTTTTTCCCCTTTTAAGGATTTTCCACGTAAAAAATATTGTGTTCTCTGTGTGTGAACTGGATATTCGTGCAACGCTAAGACGTAGTATTCTAACTCTATCGCCGCGTATATTCTAGTCCACAACAATGCTATTATTAAAATTCTTTGATATTTTAAATTTTTTAATGATTGATCACATTATAAATAATCTTGATTTGATAATATATTAATATGTAAATAATAATTAATTTTTTAAATGAATATAATTAAATTATAATGCATTGGAACTTGGAACTTGGAACTAGGAAAATGCCAGCGCGTTTGCTAGAGCGTAGACCATACAAAAAAATACTAGAAGAATGCTTTAAGAATTATATTTAATATTTTATATTTCATATTATTGAAATACATATATGTAAATATATATTGATATTGAGCTTATATATATATAATATGATTCATCTTGTTTGACCACATGTGTAATTTTTTTAATATTTATCTAAAGCTTTATTTATGACAGTATTTTCCTAAAATGATTATGTAATTTTTTTTTTAAAGTTGTTATAAGAGATTAATTATTATGTGCGGACACCGTATGTCATCTAGAGATTAACCATAATCTGATACGTCACCTTTTTGCTTAGTACCGCGGCGCCGCTCAATATCGCTGGCATGTGATGTGTTCTGGTTGATCTCTGGAAGTCGTTCTACGTCCATACTTAATTCAATTTTAAATATACAAAATTTATTTTTTAAATGCCTTACTAAATTAGGGCATGTCTCCTATTAAATTGACATGAAAAATTAAATTTAAAAAATAATTATTAAGTTATTAAAAATTTTCTCTTTTTTTATTGAATTAAAACAATTGAGGAAATATAAACCAGGGAAGCTTCTAGACCAGGTCTATTAGTAGCTTCTCGGGCTCTCCTAACCCTTTCCTTCTATTCGGATAACTTCTTCTCCTCCAACCAACTCCGCTCTGTCATAAATTTCCAGATTTCCTCTCACCTCGAAACTTCTAGAAACCGCAAAATCTCACGGTTGCCGGCGATCCAGATGGGCCCAACTCCGGCACCGGCCGACCAAACCGACGAATCTCCGCCGCCGGAGCAGCAGCGAGCCCTACCGACGCCGTTCCTCACCAAGACGTATCAGATGGTCGACGATCCGATAGTGGACGACGTTATCTCTTGGAACGAGGAAGGATCCACCTTCGTCGTGTGGAGACCCGCCGAATTCGCTCGCGATCTTCTACCCAAATACTTCAAACACAATAATTTCTCCAGCTTCGTGCGACAGCTCAATACATATGTGAGTTTCGTCCCTTTTGATTTGAGATTTGATTGATTCTTCGATTTTGTTGAATGGAGTGGGAATGATGGAATTAGGTTTGGGTGAAATTTATAGGGATTTAGGAAGATTGTGCCGGATCGATGGGAGTTTGCGAACGATTGTTTCAGGAGGGGAGAGAAGCGGATGCTCTGCGATATTCAAAGGAGAAAGATTAGCTCACCTGTGGCGTTGGCGATGGTGGCTTCGACGTCGGCCCCAGCGATGCCGGTGAACCGAGCGGGATCACCGACGAACTCGCTGGAGGAGCAAGGGGAGCAGGTGCTTTCATCGAACTCGTCGCCGCCTCCTCCCGGGAGTACGACGGAGTTGGTGGAGGAGAACGAGAGGCTGAGGAAGGAGAACAAGAAGCTCGCTAACGAGCTATCCAAGATGAAGAATCTGTGTAACAACATCTTCCTCTTGATGTCCAAGTACGCCGGCTCTGCCCCGCAGGCGCAGGAGGCGCTAGATCTGATGCCAGCGAAGCAGGTATCAGAGGAGGCGGAGGAGCTCGGCGTCAAGACTGAGTCTTCGCCGCCTCCCCCGCCGCCATCGTCGGGGGCGGGATCCTCGTCCTGGTATTTCGAACCGACCCCGATGCTCTTTGGCTTTTCGATCGGCGAGAAACGATGCCGGGAAGTCGAGGATTGCGAGGACGAATTGCCGGCGCCGTCGTTAGAGCCGGTTATCAAGTCGGAGCCATTTGAACCCGACTCTTATCAGCTTTCGTTACCAGCGGCGGAGGAGGCCGAGACGGAAGCTGAACGGCGGCCGTGGGTTGTCTACTGCCCGCGCCCGCAGCGGGTGTGTAACGGCAAAGACCGAGTCCTGATGGAGAGCGACGGAGCGCACGTGAGTTGACAGACAGCGTCACGTGACCGGGGTACTAAGTTGCTCGTTTTTAATTAAGATAATTAATTATGTGGAATTCCTTTTTATGTATATAATAAAACAGGCGGAAGAAAAAGGTTCCAGGAAGTGTAATCCCGTTGCCGCTCAAGTGTATGGTAGACGGAAATCTGTCGGTCTCCGTTAAAAAGTTTCAATTTTTCCGTCACTGTTCAAAACTTTATTCTCCACTTTTTTCATTGTTCTAGAGCGCCGTCAAATATTCGTTTGGATGATGCTGTTTGTAGATATTTTTTTGGTGAAAATTTATTTTTTAATAAATATTTATAATAGGTTTTAAATAAAAATTTTATTTTTTTCATAATATCTCTCAACTTAGTGTAAGACAATGTTTATATGCTTATTGTGATTAGATTCATCATTTGTTTTGTTACTCACAATCATCTATTGAAGAAAAGCATTTAATATGTTTTTGGTATGCTCATTTTAAGAAGGGAATTTGTATGAGTATTATTTTATATTATCATATTTATATTATTATATATCTAATATTTAAAATTTTAATATTATATACATACCACCTAATGTTATTTTAATATCAAATATGTCATATTTCATTTCTACCACCCATATATTTCAATTATACAAAAAGTGAATTATAGGTGGTATGTATGTAATATTAAAGTTTTAGGTGTTAGATGTGTAAATATAATAGAATAGTATAGAGTGTTATGTATGTAAATCTCTCATAAATTTATAACTTGATTATAAATGTCATAAGTTAAATGCACTCCATAAAATCATGAAATAAGGTTATATATAAATTTAAATTAATTGTATTTATTTTGAATAAGATGTTTGTGTTTGATTAATGACTTGATTAAAGACAATTTATAGAATTTAAAATCACATCTAATTACTTGTTTTTTCAATACTATGGGGTCATTTAAGATTGTTTTCTTATTGCTTTATTTTTTTAGGCGACGAACAGAAATTTTGTTTGCTATTACTTTTTCACTGATTTCATTAAAAAAAAATTAGTATTTTTAAGTTGGTTTATGCAATAGCTTTATAAAATTATTTGTTTTATAGAAGCTTTATAAAGCAATAAGAATTGCCATTTTTTAAGCATTCATTCAAATTAGTTGATGATTAATTGATAAAATAAAATTAATAAGCTTGATTGAATATAGTTAACAACAATTATAGTTATGAATATACAACCCTTAGAGAAACACTTTGAATGAGAGTGCAAGCAAGAGAAAATTAGAGAGCAAGAAGAATTGAGGGAAGGTGGTTTTTTTTTTCTTCATTTTCTCCTTAAATTTTGGTCTATTTCAGACATGACCTCAGGTCCTCAATCACAACATAATAGAAAATTTGACATCATATTTGCTAAACTTTGATTTCGTTTGAGACAATTTTTTATCTCAAATGAAGTCTTGATCTTATAAATTTTTAATGAAACTATTATAATTTTATCAATCTTCAATTAGTCAAATTAGGCAGGAAAATATTTTCAATTCCAGACAAAAAAATACTAACGATAGATATCATCACTATCACACCTTTAAATATGGATCATTACTTTTCTAGTGATGAACTAATCCTTCCAAAGAGGATTTTTTTTTATTATTATTAAGAAAGCCAAAGTTGTTTTTCTTAATTGAGAAATAGGGTTTGAAAGGGAAGGGGATGACTAAGAAAACCACCAAAGAAAAAAAAAATCTAGTGGATTCCTACATGATGTAAGACAACCTAGTTTTTATTCTTGTGCTCACTAACCACAGATGCTAGACATGCCAACTGATCTTAGTGTATTGTGAGTGTATGAAAGAATAATAATACTTTTTAGGGCAAAATTTGTAGTAAAAAATAAAAATGGTGTCAACTCCTATAACTGTAGTGATTACGAACATCAAGTCTGATGGTAGAATATATATATTTATGTCAATCTTGAGTGATTAGCATGTGCTACGTGTCAATGATAAGAGATAGTTTTGAATGATAGATGAGAGACAAAAGGAACTAAAAAAATGTTCGTGGAATAAAAAAAATATCAAGTAGTAAGCGTCAAGTTATATCAGAGAGTTGCAGCGTCCACTAGAGGAAAAACACGATGATAGTAAAGCTTGACAATGAAAAAGCTAACTCGGCACACACAATCAAACATGTGTAGGTATGATTGCAAATTGATGAAAATTTATATTCTTATGAAAAATTGTAACATATATGACTCTTATAATAACTACATGTGGTAAAAAGAGTTAAATGGTTAATGAGTTTTTAAATCACTAAGTGCACTCATCTGAGTAATTATACTATGCGCTCAGTTACGAGGCATTCAAAATGCTTTCATCATTCATCATTTTGGATAAATTTTGTCAAGGATATGTTTGTCATCATTGACGTTCATTCATAATAATCCTCATTTGAATTTAAGTATTCCTAAATATCCCCTCTCCATGCTATAGACAGATTCTAAACTAGCAAATTCAATTATTTCCTTCATAGCTAAAGAAATCTCCAAAAGTTTCTAAGTTTCTTCATGCTTAAATCTAACAAACTAGACCTCTCTTAACTTCAAAATAAGCATAAGAGCTTAACTAAAAGTCAAAATTATTTTAGGGATTTGAAAGGTGCATCTTTGATAATTGAAAAGCTCAAAGAATATAAATAGATCCAATGCTTCATAATTCCAATTTATGCTTGACTAATTCATCCCTTTGTCTTCTTAACACACACACACAACAAAAACAAAAAACAGCTTAGCAAATGACAATAATCATAGAAGATATTATCATTATAATATTCATATATCATGATCAACATCACCACCTTTAAATCTTCATCATGACTTCTCTAATAAGGAACAATCTTTCAAAGATGCATAGATTTTTCTCTCTTCTTAAAAGACAAAGCTATCCATTGAATTGACCAATTGAGATTGAAGAGGACAAAGGGGGATGACAAAGCAAACTATGAAAAAAATATTCCAACATTATGTAAACCCTACACACTATTGATTTTTTTGTTATATTAACATTTGTGTGGATCAAAGAAGTGACACATAAGAAAGATAGTAATTATATACAAAATTTTAAAATATTATAAATTTTATAAAATTTATTTTAAAATTATTTTACATAAATAAATATTTAATGAGTTGAACTGATTTTTTTTTTTTTTTGATTAAAATGGATGTCACTTTGAAATTTATAGATTTTTAATTAATTTTCTAGAGAGAATGGCATTACCATCTATGTAGAAAATAAATGACTAATAATAAGAGAAATACTAACTCTCCAACTGTCAAAACCAAACCAATTTTTTGTTATGATTTATGTAGCTTAAAAATTTAATTAATTCACCTCTAAATATGTTATTTAATTAACAAAATTATAGTAGGATGTTTTATTATAGTTTATTTTAAAGTTAGTATAATACAAATTCTTCATATATGATATTAATCTCAAATTTTAGTAATATTGAAACCTATTTTGATTATATATTTATATTTTTATTAAAATAGTTTTATATATAATTCTTTTTAAAGTGGTAACACTTGTTTGTTTCATAATATTCCATCATATTGTGTCAAATTTAATTTTGTTCATGAGTGATATCCGATCTTACTAACAGACAAGCTCGAGATTGGAACCCTAAATCTTGTGGGGAATTTGGTGATATGATTGGTACCTCTACATTCGCCTCTATAAAGATTTCTTGATCAAGCCTACATGGGCATAAGCTCTCAATTTGTCATTCTCCTCTTTTCAATGTTCCCGAAGCGAGTGCTAAGAATCTCAACGGCTGCTCTTCGCAAATTTATCGCTAGCTTCATGAATGATAATTGTTGACAAACATCGAGGGTGACAACCATGTATGTAGACCACATCAACCACATCTTTTTTGGGTACTACCACACTCACCCCTACCAAAATGAAGCTTTGCAAGAAATAAAATCCTTTGCATATGCACTCCTAATAATCATGAAAAAGATCATTCATAATGTGAAGCTTTGCAATACCACATATTAATGTTCTACACTCCTAACATTTTCTAGGAAGAAAAACCACATGAAACAAATATTAAGACATAATAAGTAATTATTAATTATATTCAACAAATATAATATAAATAATAATTAATTATTCATATATTATATTCATTTTAAAAAAAATTAAAATTCCTTCACCAAACTTTTGTCGATGTAATTACTCAATATTAAATAATTATTCAATAAACTGCTCATTTGTTCAAAGAGAGTATACTGTATCATTACACATAAGAAGAATAGAGATTTAGCAGATTAAACCATATTGTTTTACAATTTTGAGAAAACCAAAACTTGCACATTTTATCCTTAGGTTACACGGCAACTGGCACTGAACACTATTTTCTGCTGCGATATTACAGAAAAAAATCTGGGCAAAAAGGATAATGAGGAAGCTACAGCAGCAGGATTGGGAGTGAAGGAATGAGATCATTTTACTGCTCACTCTCCTTCGTTGAGGATGGGGACAATCAATGGGTACATTTGTGCAAGATAAACAATTGCCCACCTGAAATTAGAAACAAAATGGATGTCAATAAGATCAAAATATTGAAAAAGATCAAAGAAATAACCACGGCGACAATTGATGTAATCATGAACATTAAGGCTTCGTTTGGGACAGCTTTCTTATTGTTTCTTAAAACAGCTTTCAAACATAAAAATTTTAATTTTTAAATTAAAAAGCTGTTTTAAATAGCAATAAAAAAGCCGTCTCAAACGAAGCTTAATTTTAGCTTCGACTGTTTCCCATTGGCTTTATGAATCCTCATTTTTCATTCATTATGATGGAGTATTACTGAGGTTTAAACTTTTTTATTTACCTGTCATTATTCCGAGCTTCTAATCACACTATTTACTCTTTCATTTTGGTTGACTATTACATAAGATGTTTGTTACTTAGTAATTATTTTCACCAACTTATTAAAAATGTTATGTTTGGTCTATCAGTTTTTCTCCATATTGTTTTTAATAACTCTCTCTCTCTCTCTCTCTCTCTCTCTCTCTCTCTCTCTCTCTCTAAAAGATGTATTGCAAAATAAACAAAAAAGAAAAGATCATAGAAGAGAAATGGATGACCTCACCAAATGAAAGACGCAACACAATTTTGTTGAAGACACATCTTGGGGTCTTCATAACACTTTGGCATGAGTGTTGCTTTCTCTACGCTATGACTTTTCAAGTATTAGTTTTTGTCAAACTTTTGATCCTAATTCATGAAATTAAAAACAGATGAAAGGTGAGCCATATCACCCAATTGGGTAACTCAATGGAGTAGACCCGAGCCAAAGGGAGCACAGGCCCCTACACTAGATCCACCCATGTCTCTGACCCCCTTAAAAACAAAAGAGAAATTATGAAGACCCTAAACAAAATATTAAAAGAAGACAAAGGAAGCAGATGAAATGCCATCATGCATCTATAGACTTCTAAATCAAACCATCATGCTCAATACCAATGAGAGCCGCCGGAGATGTTAAGCTTATTCTTTATAAATCATTTTGAGCTATTTAAATCCATTTTTCTTCCAAACACTCGATATTACTTTTTCTGACCGGCTAGTGTGTGCCATTGTTACCCTTCGATTCACATTTCAAAAACCACTAGAAGTCTATTTTAAATTACCTTTGATAAATGTCTCATCTAATATAAACATTTCTTAATTTATCTCTTCTAGTTTTACTACATATTTATGTAAATATTATCATTTTTGTCACAACAAACTAAGCTAAATGGCTTTTCATAACCCAACACAACCATATAACATAACTACAGTTCCATAAAATAGAACTTCTATCTCCATGATATCCTATAATTCCATAATAATCCCGAGGTAATTTTTCATTATAATGAGTCCTGCGTTAACTTTGAAAGTCATAACCTCATCTATTTTAACATTCTTCTATACAATAGATAAGAATACCTGGCAAACACATGTTCAAAAAGAGTGCTGGAGAACTTCACAAATATGCACCATTCATTATGCCTGATTTGAGTTGATCCACGGAACCCAAAATGGACAAGAGGCAGGTCGACCATATCAAATATGATCCAATCACTACACGTCAACCATGCAGTGCTCAATTAGAAAACTACACGTCAGCCATTTTGACCCATGGTTTGGTGCTTATCTAACTCGGGGATTTATCAGTGCAATGTGTTAGACCGGTCCAGTACCAACCAGTCCACATGGGACCGGCTCATGCGGAACAGAGGCGGAACCTCTCCGCCTCCTATACAGGCCGATCAAACCGCCCAGTTCAAAAGAACAGATTAGGAAGGTTTTAGGAGAAGTTTAGGAGGGAAATTTGAATGTAAGGAGTATTTAGAGATTTCATTTTGGATTGTATGCATTAAATGGTTTGTTTTCCCAATGTTTGGGCATCTTGAATTTGGATGAAATTTGAGATCTCTCTTAAGTTTTTGTGCTCTAGCGGCGTCTAGAGAATTGGGAGAGAGAGATCTTTCTATCGAATAGAAGATCAATTGTACCTTGCTATTTTTCGTTTCCATTTCATCAAATAATAAAAATATCTACTATTTTCCTAATTTTGTGTGAATTTTTGTGGAGAATTGTCACCTTCAAAGATTGATAGGAATTACTTGAGATCTACAAGTGCTTCCTATCACAAGGACAAGTCTTTATAAGACGCATCTAATCAATCTTCAGATATAATCATCCAATATTATGTAACTCAGAGATATAGTGCCTTTACTTTTTTGGGTGGGAGAAAATTGTGCAAGCATGAACTAAAACAACAGGAGCTCGTTGATCAAATTCAGAAGCACTTAAAAAATTCTTCGATATAATTCACTGTTAAAAAAAGAAGCTTGACACCTCATACACACCTTGAAGCCGTTCATTTTAGGTGGAAATTAAGGCCAAGCAAATTTAAAAGGATGCGCTAGTTAATCAATACAATTCGTATGCTTTTTTCACAGAAAAATTAGAAAGCCAGAGATAAAGAAATCAGTAATATAGCAAGGTAGAGAGTATCATTTGTCCTTGGAAGGATCTAGACTTCTGAGCTACCATCAACTTTTCATGGGTTAGTTGTAGCCGAGCTGGATTAAACTGAAACTTAAAACTTAGTAATATAGCTAACAGTGAGAATATCAACAAAATTTTAACATTTTCCACGATATTTTTTCCCCACATAAAAAGCTGTTAGACCGGTCCATTGGACCGGTCCAGCCGGTCCGTGCGGGACCGGCCCAGCGCAAACTGGGCGGAGAAATCTCCGCCCGCGGAGATGCCGAGCAAGCCGCACACCGTGCGGGAACTTTTTAGGAAGCTTTTTTTAGGGTTTTGAGAGGGAAATTTGAATGTAGGGACTGTTTAGGGATTTCCTTTTGATTTGTATGCATTAAATAGTTTGTTTTCCTAGGGTTTGGGCATCTTGAATTTGGCTGAAATTTGAGATCTCTTAGATTTAGGTTTCTTTGGGCTCTTGGCGTTGCCAGAGATTTGGGAGAGAACGATCCTCCTCTCGAATTGAGGATCAATTGTATCTTGCTATTTTATTCATCGACTAGTGGAATACAAGCTTTTCTTTGAGTTTTCTCTCAAATTTCCTTGTCGTTTTGCTGTTTTTCTGCTGTAAACAGCAGATTTCTGCTGTATTTCTGCTGTGGACAGCAGTTTTCCTTTGGATCCTCTTGATTTTGGTGTGAAACACTTGGAAATCCAAGTGTTTCCTATCAAAAGCTCCCTCCCTTTTGGGTACTCTTAAGTTGAGAAGAAAACATATCTTTAAACCTAGAGTGTAATTAAGGGACACCTTACACATCAGATACCAAAAGACTCCAATTCACTTGAAAGAGTTTCGATGTCAATCCTTCCCAATGGTTTTAAATCAAGTTTGGCATCAAAGCATAATTATTGGCCTGAAAACAAGAGATATAGTGATGAGGACATCGTCAGCATTTTCGACGCCGGAGATCGATGGTTACGAGCATGAGTTGTATTTTCATTATTTTATGTAGTAGTTTATTTTTATTTTATGTTTTTCCGTTTTTGCCCTTATGGGTATTTGGTCGCTATTGTAGCCCAATGGGCATTTTAGTCTTTTGCTTTTTATTTGTCATTGTGAGGCCTATTTATATGGTCCTTCTCTTGTAATAGATGGTTTTTTTGAATGAATGAAAATTTGCCTCTTATGTTCTCTTTGTGAGTGCACTTCTCCTAGATCTCTTAGTGAGTTCGACGGAGAATTTAGATCTCTTTGTGAGTTCTAACTTTCGTCCAAATTCATTGTGCGAAAATCCGGGTTGAAGATAACTAAGGTTAGTGAATTCGTCGCCACTTGATTCCTTGGAGATCTCCCCAATTTTCTCCCCTTGGGCTTACCGCCGTCTACCCCCCCCCCCCCGGCGGCAGCAGGCCCTCCACCCCTGCCTCCTTTGGTCGGCCCCATTACCCGCGAGCTTCCCAGCCACCAAGCCGGCAGCTTTCCCCCTTCGTTCCTTAATCCCAGCACAGCCAAGCCGTGAGCCTGATTTCCCCTCCTCAGCTCACCGTTTTTTCTTTTCTTTTTTTTTTCCTTCACAGCCGTTACCTACTGTGTTGCCAACCCGTGGGAATCAAGCATTTAATGCTTGATTAACTGCTGTTTTAATCAGCCATATCAAGCAAAGAAACCAGCATTGGATTGTCAATTTGAATCCTATTTCCTTGGCAGTCTTCATAGCCGTTACTGGCTGTGTTGCCAACCGTGGAAATCAAGCCTTTAAGGCTTGATTGATTGCTCTCTCAATCAGCCTTTAGACAAATAATTCCAGCCGTTACTTGGAATTTGAAATTCCAAGTTGTTTATTGCCTACAACCTTGAAAGGAAACTTTCCTTTTTCTGTGAAATCTGAATTAATACAGATTTTATTTAAAACCTGTCATGTAATCAGGTGGTCCCCACCTTTTAAAAGTTCTGCCCTCTCTCTCCTCTACACAAGGCCGGTTATGCTCCCCATTAATTCCCTTTTAATCTTCTTTATGCAAAATCTGAATTACAAATCAGATTTTGTTTATTTCTCCTATAGCTTCACCCGTATCTAGCCCTTCTCCAACCCGTGACCCTCCTCCCTCCACTTAAACCTTCCCACACTCCTTAAAACATGGAGTTTCCTACCTCTTAAACCTGCAGCCAGAAAATTCCAGCCGTTGCCATTGCATCCACAGCAACGGGAAGCCTTATAACTGCTGTTTTCAGTAGACCACTTTGCTGTCCCACAGTCCTAGCAGCCAAGAAGAACATTCCAACGTGTTTTGCACCTGAAAGATTGCTGTCCAAGATCTGTCCAAAACCAAACTGCTGTTTAGGAGATCGGGAACATGCTCTCTTGCTGTCCAGCCCATTAGAATGTCTTCAGACACCGTCCGGACATTCCAGGCCGCTGAGTACACCTTCAAGAAAACGTTGTCAAGAACTCCATGCTCCGGCCACCTATCCAAGAGCGACGATCCAAGGCTCCCCCTTCCTCGAAGCGACCTCGATTCTAAGGTGGAGACGTTTCTTCCGCTAAAGCCTAGACTAGTCGAGTGTATGGTCTCCAAAGGTGAAAGTTCTTATTATTAAATTGTGGATTTTTGTTCACCGTCGTAGTTTTACAATTTGAACTTTGCGTTTTCTTAAATTGTTTGGTTTCCGAAATTTGCTCATCTTTGCCTAAGCAAGTTAAAACCACGAATTCTAATGATCACTCTTTTATTATAAACGATAATTTCATTTTGGGTTATTAAGTTTCAATTGATCTCTTTAATTTCTTAAAGTAACTCCTCCATCGCATGTACGTTTCACATCATATAGAATGGAAAAAATCCCAATAACTATTAATAACAAAGAAGCTAGGGGTAGTGAAACCAAGAACATAGCGATATACCAAACGAGAATGATGTTAGATTGGCAAGAATTAAAATGTATAGAAAATAAGATGGAGAAAATAGCTACTCAACTACAGGCATCAGTGTTCACAATTCACAAGTCATGGTAGAGTGCCAAAGATGCCTGAGGACATTGATAAAAATGAGAAAAAACACCTACATATAAATAAGAATAACCACTAGTTACCACCCACCTCCTTTCAGGGTGGATGCCAAAGTAAAGTTGCCCACCTACTTTTGATGGCATGATGGATGATGATAAGGTGTACAATTAGTTGGAAGTCTTAAAAATCTATTTCTACTTTTACAATCATAATTCTGCACAAAAATTTCATAGGCCATATTGACAGTGTCATCCCCTACATAGTAGAATTCAGAATCCTTCAACTATGAGTTGTCTTAAATGTCATCAGCATAGTTTAAGAGAATGAAGGCCCAGTTTTATCACATCAACCATGAGAATGCAGAATGAATCTAGTTGTAGAAACTAAGGCAATGATGCGAGCAACCGGTACAGAAATATACTAGCAAGTTTAAACAATACAACTTCACCTTGAATATCTCATTGTAGAGAAAATCAGATAATATAAAAATTCATTGCAGGGCAACATAGGCTTATGAGAACTAAAACTTTTCTCAAAATAAATTATTACTTGAAAGCCAATCTTAAAGAAGAGAAACAAAGTCAACAAAAGAAATTAGAACAATCTTTGTTGACAGAAATTAGAACATTCTTTGAAATGGTGGTCAAAGAGGAGAAATTTCAAAAAGACGACAAATAAATAAATAAATATATATATATATATATATATATATATATATATCCCACATGCGAGTCAAATTCCCATTTAAATCTAATTATAAAAAAAATACTTTATATTCTCATTTAAATCTAATAAAAAAAGTGAAGAGAAGCGTAAAAAGGAAATGATATAAAAATAAAAACCCTATTACAATCACTTTTAGTTCACCCACGAATTTTTCTTAATAGGCACATAAATTAACTTTATTATTTGGACGTGCACAAATTGAAGTTTTATTGTTAGAAATATCAAATAACGGGAATGTATTAATATATATCTTTTATATATAAAGACATTAAAAATAGGGCATGTTCGCCCTTGGTTCAAGGGT
Organism: Dendrobium huoshanense; assembly: GCA_016618105.1. Taxonomy (NCBI): domain Eukaryota; kingdom Viridiplantae; phylum Streptophyta; class Magnoliopsida; order Asparagales; family Orchidaceae; genus Dendrobium; species Dendrobium huoshanense. The sequence goes on along the minus strand of CM028354.1, from coordinate 34,453,187 downwards.
TATTCAAATACATATTATTGAAAACTTCATCTTGAAAAGAGGTCAACCATGAGAAGGCTAAGGAAATTCTTACCACCACAAAAGATAAAATGACAATAGAACTTGCATGAATGCAACAAGCAAATCCTACAATTAAGGGTGTAAGTGAGCAAAGCCGGATCGAATTCGACTCGTTAACGAGCTCGCAAGTCGAGTTTATCAAGCTTCGAGTTCGAGCTTGAGCCTAAAATTGAGCTCGTTTAAAAAATGAGATCGAGTTCGAGCTCAAACTGACTCGACTCAAAAGATTGTCGAGCTACTCAATTATATTAAATAATTATATTATATTATTTTTAAAATACTATCTAATTTTAAATATTAAGTGAACGAAAGTTAAAAAAAAACCCTAGCCGCACGCCGCCTAGTTATTTTACAAACCGCGATCTGCAGTTCCGCACTTTATGCGAGATGGCCGGGGGCTGTGACTTAGTCTTCGAGTTTCTCTTCGCTTGTTAGGGTTATCTTCTTCCCATCGCCTACATTTTAGACAATTGCGCCAACATGTTTGTACTTCTTGTTTGCTAGCATTCACCCGTCGATTCTCGTCGAATTTGATTTTCACGGTAACAGTCCATAGAATCAAAAAATCTTGCATTTTTTTTTGCTACATCTTCTCTATATTTGCCTTACTACAAGTGTTTGTTTTCACGGTAACTTTAAGTTCGATTTTCTGTGTTAAATCGTTTGGGGTTTTGTTACTTTCAAGCACTTATCCACTTGTTTAAAGTTCCTCTCATTTCAGGTTTCAATCCTTTAAGCTAGGTCTAGTTATTTATTTTTATTTTTTTTCTGTCAAGTATTTGCGAGCATGCATTTTTTTCTGTTAAGTATTTGGAAGCATGCATTTCCGTTTTCAATCCTTTTAAGTTCAATTTATAACATGCACATATATATTTCTCTTTATAATATTTTTCTTATGGTAATGATGTAGCATATTTGGATGATATGAAGCTTCTCAGGCAACCACAGCAGTCATTACCAAAAGGATTCATGTAAAATGATGTTTGTAGACAGCTACTGCACTTGTCCTATTTTCTGTTGTTCTGTAATATTTTTTGTGAACTTGTTCTTTAAGTGATTATGGTAGATTGATATGTGGTGCAAAACTGCAAATATTTTATATTCTGTGAGGACTGAGGCATATGAGGTTATGTGCTAAATATTTTAAAGAGATTCTCACTTTCGATTATAGTGATGGTTCTTCAAAGACCTTGATTGCATAAATAATTTAAATGATTTAAATATGCTTAATATTTTATAGAGATCTTATGTATTATTCAGTAGGTTTTTGAAGTTGAGGTTGATATTTTTTCTCCTTTTATTTAAAATATTTCTATAGAATGTCAACACCTGTTAGCGTAGAAGCATATAACACTAAGCCCGTAAATGTTGAAGTTGAAAGACTTGATGAGCAACTTAGTGTTGGTGAACCTATGAATGAGAATGAAATAACTAATGATAACAATGACATTGATGATGATGACAAAGATGGACTACTGAAAATCAAGATAATGATGACAAAGAAGTTTATGAAGAAAACAAGCTTGAAAATGTTATAGAAAAAAAGAAAAGGAAGAAGACATCAAAGGTGTGGGATGAGTACAAGGAGGTTATTTTGCTTGATGGTCAACGACAGGAGAATGCTACCATTGCAAAAAAATCTTGTTTTAGGTAGTACCCGTGCTACCACTCAATTTAGAAGACATGTAGAACATTGTGCAGCTAGGATTCGAGCCTTGAAAACAGAGAGAGAGAGAGAGAGAGAGAGAGAGAGAGAGAGAGAGAGAGAGAGAGAGAGAGAGAGAGAGAGAGAGAGAGAGAGAGAGAGAGAGAGAGAGAGAGAGAGAGAGAGAGAGAGAGAGAGAGAGAGAGAGAGAGAGAGAGAAGTGAATGATGAAGCCCAAGAACAAAGCTTGGCTTGGAGGGAAAAATAATTGTGATCTTTTATAAAAGAAAATAAAGGGGGATCCTTGATCCAAAAAGATACCAATATCATAAATTTTCTGAACTTTTAGAATTCCAAATGGATTTAAAAGCTTTTGAAGGATTCTTAAATTTAAAAATAAATAAATAAAATTAAAAACCCAAGGGCTTCAAGTCGCTAAAGAGAATATTTTTAATCAAAACGCTCAAGCTCAAACTCCAAAAATAGAGAAGGAAGGAGTTCATCCACTAAAAGAAGGATTAAGATTTTAATAACAACAACATCAAGCCTTTATCCCACTCCGTCGGATTGGCTAGAAGAATCTTTTTTCTCCATTGTATCTCGTTAAGAGTCAAATTGTCATTTAAATCTAATGAAAAATATCATTTATAATATTTTCTAACCAAGTCCTTTTTGGTCTATCTCTATCTCTTTTTTTTTTAACATAGGCCAAATCTAATACATGTGATCTCCTAATTGGGTCATCGAAGGCTGGACCATCTAAAGTGCCTCTCTCTAATCTTATTTGCCACTGGAGCTACTCAAACCTTTTCACGTATATACTCGTTTCACATTCCATCTCTACGAGTGAAGCCACTCATCCACCTAAGTATCCTCATCTCTGCAACACTTAACTTAAGTTTATGCTTCTCTTAATGACCAACATTAAGCACCATAGAGCATTGCAGGTCTCACCACCATCTTATAGAATTTTATCTTAAGTTTGAGGAGTATTTTCTATCAAACAACAAGCCCAATACATTCCTCCACTTCAACCATCCAACTTAATTTTTCTAATGATATCCCCATTTATTTCACCGTTACTTTGAACAATAGATCCAAAATATCTAAAACGTGTACTCTTATTAATGACTTGATCGACCAAAGTCACAATGATGTGAAACTACTAGGAGTTAGAGAGAAAATTAATAAAAAAGTTGTTAAAAGTTTACAATTATAAAATTATGCTTCAAGACAAAATGAAGTTTTAAGGATTTGTAGTTTTACACTTGCTTAGGCAAAGAAACACATATAGATTAACCAAGACACTCTTGGTCAAATACAAAGGCAATAGAAACACTAATAGCTTGCAACATAAATCTGAAATTTAATAATGAAATGTTCACCTTGAAGGTTTTCTCACTCTATGGTTCTAGGGCTTAGCGGATGAAGATCTTCCAAACTAGACTTGAAATCACTACTAGGAAGAAAGAACCGATAAGCTTTGTTGTTGGGAAGGTAGCCGGCAGTGGAGGATGCATGGATCTTCCGACGAGGAGCCAAGGTGTCTGGGACGTTGAAGCTCGATCATCTCGGCGAGGCAGTAAACGATACGGTTGACGTAACGTTCCACCAAGTCGTCGTACTCCCAATCTGGTTCGTAGAAAGGAGATCAGAAGATATATATCTCTCATTGGGCGTTGTACACAAAGCCATGGTCGATCTCAGGATCGGCCATACATACCTGCCTTGAGAGGGGAAGAGAAGAATTGAGGTGGTAAGGAGACAGGGAGGGGTGGCGGTTTGGGGGAGAGGATCGGCCGTGTGTGAGAGGGGGAAGGTGGGCCGGTTTTAGGAGAGGGTGAATTAGAGAGGCCTAGGTTAAAATCTGAAATTAACTCTCAGATTTAGAGGGAGGGGAACAATAATTTGGGATTCAAATTAATTCAAAATGGGGGCTTGATTGGAGCCGCAGCCAAGAGAATTTGAGGTGTTTATATTTAATATGTGGGCTCGAGAAGGATTTAATTGGGGATTGTCATTAAATCTGAAATTGATTTCAGATTTCAATGTGTTTAGGAGGTTTCTTAATATAAGTTATTATTAGGGAAAGCTTTATAATTCAAATTTAAATTTGAATCTAAATGAGGCAACTTTGCAAATTAATAGGGACGTAATTTAGGAAAGTAATTGACGATGATTTTTAATTTTGAAATTCAAATTCCCTAGGTAATGGAATGAGGGTCGGCAGCTAGTGGAGGTTGGGGGGAAGCCGACGATGAGGGGTTTGTTGAGGGATCGGTGATGGACAGGTGAAGGGAGGCCGGCGGCACAAGGGTGAGGCGGGTTGGTGGTGGGGTTCGATTTTGGGAGGATGGAAAAGGGGATGGGGGTTTTGGGAGGCCGACAAATAGGTGGCTAGGAGAGGTGGTGGAAGGAAAGGAAAAAGAAAAAGAAAAGATTGGGGCCGCGAACCTTGGAATCCTCCGAAGGTTGACGGGTATTGCTTTCACCCACCTAGGATTTCTCCTCTCAAGAACTCACTTAGAGATCAAGTAAGAAATCTGAAATTTCATTCATAATTCATCATCTGATACAATAGAGGAGACTACAATATATAGGCCTAAGGAAATAAAAATACAATGACTCAAATGCCCCTGGGCTACAACTCAAGTAGACTCAAAAGAAAGGGTACAACCGTAAATAGCAAGTAATACATAAAGCATCGAAATAAAGGTTGTGGATCGTAGCCATCGATCTGTGACTCCTGCGCTGATATACTCGTAAAAAACGTATGTCGATGTCCTCATCACGCAGTCCCACACTAGATCTATTAATACTAAAATTACGCTCAATGTATTCTGTTTTAGATCTACTCAAATGAAAACTTTTAGACTCTAAGGTTGACCTCCATAATTCAAATTTACGTTCAACTCCCTGGAGCACAAGCCAAAAGGAGAAGGTAACAAAAGGGCCCGAGTAGGCCATTAAAATGTCTGCTAAGAACTAAAACGATTAGCACAAGACAAAACCATGAGATAATTTGGAAAAAATGGTGGAATAGCCAATAAGGCTAGGAAAGGAAAACCTAAACTAAGGAGCACCAAATCAGAAGTACATACGGAAGAGAATAATATAACATCTGCATATTGAGAGAGAAACATGTCCCACCATGGTCGCCAGAAATTTGTGGATCTCCGAAATGTGAAACTACTCGCAAAGGTTAGAAAGCAAAGAGTATGATCGCACTATCTCATTGGACAAGACGGTCATAGACTTTTGCACTCTATACAAGCAGACCAATTAAAGAGTAGAGATAATCATACACTATGAAAAAATAGTAACTTCGCCTGCATACCTCAATGGATAATGATATATATAATTCGATAGTCATTAAATTTCCCCATTCGATATATCAGCTCGAGTGAGGTTTATTTAATGTAGCTTTCAGTTTCCCACGGGCGCAAACTTCCGTTGTTAATTACATTTTAAGTCTTGAACTAAGAACACCCTCAATTAGGTACACTACTTTATTATCTTCTTGATTTGGCGAGTGTCTAATAAAGGTGTGAGTTTTCCCTGAAGACATGAGTGGGCTAAGGGAATTTGGTAGAACATTTTTTTGTCCTTTTTTCTTTTTTGTCTTATATGTGAGAGAATTTTTTTTAGAGAGGAGAGAGTTGTACGTGAGGATGCCCGAAAGAATAAATGTTTGGCTTTTTACATTGTCTTATGTGAATGGGAGAGAGAGAATAAAAGAGAGAATTTATTTTAAAATATAATATGATGCAACTATTTAAATAATCATATAAATTAATAATATATATATATATATATATATATATATATATATATATATATATATATATATATATCATAATTAATGTATATATGTATTTAAATTGATTACGTAAATGATTAATTATATATTATTTTAAGAAAAACCTAGTTAAACTCTCGATGCACGTCAAATGAAGCCCGATTCAAGCGTGGACGGGCTCGTTTGAAAGGTCTCGACAATCCGAAGTGCTCGTGTAGTCCATTTCGCAAAACAAGAACTCGATAAGAAATTTTTTACGTAAAAGAAATCTCATGCAAGTGGGACTCTTTATGCACAAAAGTATGAGAAAACTTTGATAATTCACTGTTACACTCGTCACATGCCTCAAACACAACGCAAATCACGGAATCCAAAGCATGACGAGGAATCGGGGTGGCCAGGGGTGACTTATGCTATTGTCGCACGTAGTCGCAATAAAGACTCAAAAAATCATACTCGTTTGATGGCTCCTAAGGCTAATGACGATCATGATCGATGAAGGAATACCCCACTTAAGTGTGGAGGTAGGCTCAAGAGGATGTGTGCTAAAAAAAAGGTCAATACTATACATATAAAATGTATCTAATCAGGTTTCAAATAGGAATAACTGAAATGGGTCGAGTTCACAAAGATGAACATTATCATTCAACTATCAAGCACAGCCAGCAAGGATTCAAATGATAGGAAATTTCATAATGCTGCATTATCTTCCTGAAATACAAGTTCTTCATAAATCTATACACAATTCGCAAAACTGATGCCAGGCCTAAAAGGAGCTCCTGCTGCCTAAGAAAATCGATCTATCTTAGGAAAAATTTATGACAGGAATCACATAAAACGTATGCTGCGGGGCAACATGCTTTACAAGTTTATAGCACAATTCAAATAGCTGTTTTACTTATTAAAGGAAGTATTTCTTCGCAGATCAATTTTTTGCAGGGTTATAGGAATTATCATTGCAAATCTTGATGCATGCACATTAACAAACATCAAATTTACATAAAATGCTCAAGCATCTCTTGTTAGAGAATCTTAACAGTAAAATAAAATCTAACAATGGAAGAAAAGTTAGAGACAGAAAAAGAGGGTGAAAAGATGAGAAGGGATGAAAATTTTTAGGGGTGTCAATTTCGGGTCACGGGTCAGGTTCGGGTCGGAACTGACCCGGGTTCAAACGGGTCGACCCTAACCCGACCCGGTTAGGTAAACGGGTCGGAAATGCCAACCCGGACCCGACCCGGCGGGGTTGCCGGGTTGACCCGACCCGACCTGGGAAAGGCCGAACGCTGGTCGCGCCGGGCGAGTGCGGGCGGCGTGGTCGGGCGCGGAGCGGTCGCGGGGTAGCGCGCGGAGCGGCGTGGTCGGGCGGGGTCGCGTCGCGGAGCGGCGTGGTCGGGCGAGGTCGCGTCGCGGGGTCGTAGTCGCGGAGCCGCAGCGGCGTGGTCGGGCGGGGTTGCGTCGCGGGGTCGCAGCGGGGCAGGTCCGCAGTCCGCACGGTTAGGTTAAACGGGTTGGCGGGTTGACCCGGCAACCCGTTGGGTCAACCCGAACCCGACCCGTTTTGAAATCGGGTCGGGTCCAACCCGAATTTTTTGGGTCGAGTTCTCGTGTCCTGTCAAATATTGACACCCCTAGAAATTTTGCAGTCAGGCTTCCCTATACTGCTGCTTAACGTAATAATGGGCTATAAAAAGAGCTATGTATATTTTAATCTGATTGACTTTGAGTATGTGAAGCCTATCATTTAAGTATTTTTACTATTTTATATAAACAGCCTGCAAATATTTAACAATCATAAAAAAGTTGTAATAATTCGAATTCTTCCTAAACTCAAATTTATAAGAGTTCCTAAAATATTTCTTAACTAAATCTATAATGAACAGTTTAAAAAGTCACATTAGTTTAAAAATTATATGAATCATCATTCAATTGCTTCACAACATTTGATGTTAACCAAACCCATCACGACCTTCATAAGCTTTGATACACCATCTACACTCTGCATGCATCCACTTATACTTTTTTGATTTAAAAAGAATTTGCTATTCATTATTTAAAGGAAAACTATCCCAAAATAGATCAAAGTAATTTATTTCGAGAGGGTTCAATGTAACCTAATGTCCGCTCAGCATTTTCAAAGAAGCAAAGAAAACATATGTACTCCTAACAAAAACCGCAACAGATAAAAGAAACAATAAAATTGTTGACATAATATATAAACGCTTTTCTATGGACTGGTTATTGTGAGAACTTACATCATCCAACAGCATATTGTAGCCGTAATTACCAATGTGAAATGCAACCTGTAAAAAAAAAATATTAATCATCTACCAGTCACTGCTATAAACTTAAATAACCATATATTTGTTATAAGTCTCTAGATAATCGAGAATTTTGAGAATTCTTAATCAAAATAAGCTAAATAGGAAAAACAGAGCTACACGGTTCATGGATATCAAGATGCACGGAAAATCCAATTCAATCTGCCAATCATAAAAGTATATGATTGTTGCTATCTAAGCAGCATGTCAACAAAGAAAATAAGTTCTGAATATTCAATTTCTTCGGCAACCAAGAAGACCACTTCAATTTGCAACCTAAAGTGCTGCATTCTAGATGCCAAATACTAAATATTAACAATGCATAACAAGTGCTAAGAGTTTCAAGCTATTCTTAGTGACCATGAAGGGTGCCTAAACTTTCACGTGTTGCAATCCAGTCAAAAGCCAAAAAACAATGTTAGAGTCGCATATCAACTAAATTTCATATCTTATTAGTTAATTGATGCATCCATTCTAAACTAAATGCTTTAGACTAGTTTACAATGCTTAATAAATGGAAATGCATCACCAAAGCTTAACTGCATGAAGAAAGAGGGTAGAGTTGAAGGCATTTGCAATTGCGACACAATTTTAATCTTCTTATTCTTCCTCGCATCCATTCTTTCTACCACTTTACAATATTGCTGCTCCTTTATTCCGATGTAGACTAGAAAAGAAGGCAAGAGGGGCGGAGGATGAATGGATGCAAGGGGAAAGAAGATATATGAAGATGGGATAAAAGTGAAATTGCCAGCACCATTCATAATAACATAAAAAAAGAAACAAAACAAATGAACTAGCCTAAGAAAAAATAATGAGTGCACAGAAATCAGCAAATGCTAACACAATTACTCAATGTTTAAAATTGCGTATTCGGGTATTAAGGCGTTTTTCATTCGTGAGGCGAGGCGTAAGCCTAAAGGCATTTTGAGGCGTAAGCCTCAAAATCAAAAGATTGCGTAAACATAAAATGAGAAATTTGTTATATACTAATGAGTAAATAATATAAAACATAAAAAAGTATAAGATATGAATTATGAAGAGAAATCAAAATATCTCAATAATAAGACAACATGAAATATAGTTCAACTCAAAATTCTATCTTTCTGAAATCCCAATTTTCTTTTCATTAACATATAATTCCGATTTCCAAAAATAAATAGCAATGACATATCACATAAGAACTCATAAGTTATCTGCACTGTCATCACTAAGGGGTTCTTCATTTGAATCATAATTATGGTGAACTGCTCTCTCCCCATCCTCCTCTCCTATAGAGTCTAATGTCGGGCATTTACTTCAAGATTGATGTAAGTTTTAATATATATAGCGTGAGGCGTAAGCCTCATGCCAGTGAGGCGAGGCGGGACTCACGGCGGGCCTCAACCAAGTTGAGGCGCAAGCCTCATAAAAAAAACTCGAGGCGTAAGCATCGAGGCGTTTTTTATTAGAATTGCGCAAAGGCGGGCCTCAAGGCGAGCCTCATATTGCGCAATTTTAAACCATGCAATTACTACACTCCCCAAATAAATAAAAAACCTTACGGACAAATAATAGTTGTAGCTAGGATTTCTGCCTTATTAATCGCTCAATTAGCAAGTAACATAGATGTTGGTTGTTGATATATCCTATGTATCTTCAACTTCCTCAATATATGGATGCAGTGGCTTATTATAAGTGATTCAATCTAGAAACTATCACACATAAGGTTGCAAAAAATCAGATCAAACATGGAACCAGAAGAACGTGAGGTTCAAAGTTCAAAGTTTCAATCAGGGTTGAATTGAATGACTTAAAACATATTAAAATTATTTAAATATGACCTAATCAATGTAATAATGATGCAATAATGTAAATAAATGGAAAAAAATAAACAAATTACATTATGAAATATCTATATTATACACAAGTAATATCTTCAATAATTTTAATTTAAGCACTTCAATATTAATATTACTAACCAATATTTAAACTACTCAGCTGACCAATTCTTATTATAATTTACTTGCAGAAGAATTGCAAAGGATGAAAATGACTCACAAAATTAAAATGAGTTTATTTCTAAAACTAGCCCTATTTTAAATTAATAATTTTTATAAAATTTTTTTAACATAACAAATTCTAGCTCGTAGAAGTTAGTTCGCAAATTCATGGTGATTAATGAGCCAAAATTTGAATAAAGTGGTTCATTAGATCGGAAAAGATTCGATGATTCAACAGTCAAACAATCGGTTCTTACCATTTTAAGCTGATTCGATGCAAAACAGACTTTCCATAGCGACCAAACCAACCGCATGAATAGTTCACCATCAAACTAGTCGGGCCAACTAGTCCGATCCAATTTTAAAACCCTTGATCACACACTTATTTCTCTAATTGCAACCTCTATATGTTAAGGAAAATAAAATAAAAAAGAAAAATAATAAAGTTTTTCAAATTTATTAAGGTAAAGGAAAAGCCAATTCACATAGGATTGGTGCCAATGGGTGCAATTAACTTTTCAAATACAGTCTAGGTAACACATAAGATATTGCGGCTTGTTATAAGCATGACACATTGGTGCACAAAGACCTTAAGTAACTAATAAAAAAGGATATACTTCATAACACTTTCTTATCACAAAAGGCAAGTCCATTAGTGGTAATCACTCGAAATAACTTTGGTGGAGAATGATTGGAAGACGCTTAGAAATAATTTGTTCTATATTTGGTCTACACATATAAATCACATGTAAAAGTATCATACAGTTGCATTTCTAAAATACAACTACATGGCTTCAGATTTTTCTCTCCTCTTTACAAGACTGGATTACATGTTCATATTGCTGGATTCCTTGTAATATTCTTAAAAATAATAATTTCAAATTTCATCCATGAAACCTCCTAATTATCAGTTTCAATTTAAATCATGTACAAAGTTAATGAACTGCATAAATTCATTCTCATTGACAAAAAAGTATGAGCAATTTTCATAGGCTTTAACCTTCCCAAAACAGCTAAGTTTCAAATTCACAGACAGTGTTCCTCGATAAGGATAAGAAACATAGCACATCAATCTTTATTTTATGGCAACCATATGGTCATCCAAACTTCTCCATTACTGTAAAAAACTCATCGTGAGCCAGCGCTGCAAGATCTAGATGATAAACTAAAAGAATACCTGAAATCAAATTGTTGAAGTCGTTCAAAGACTTTTATGGGCTGTTAGGTCGCAAGATTTATACTGGATTTATGTTTAAATCTTACCAAACATTTTTTTGAGAAACATAAATCCGAATATCTTCTTGAGTTCTTTCTTCCATTTCCCGGATTTAGTAAATCCTAGGGAAAGTAGGATTTAAGAAATTTACATCACTTCTCCTTACTGTGCCGCTTCTTCCCATTCATTTAAAACAAAAATCTTAAACATAGCCACAAAACAATTAACTGAGATTTCACCAGAGCATCCATCTTGTCAAACATTTTTCAGGATTAACACCAGCAGAATCCACTAAATCTAGATTTACAAGATGTACTATATCCTCCTTGAATTAAATCCTATATGTAGACAAAAAACCCTAAAGCCTTAAAATGGTAACTTTTGTGACAGGAAATGCCGCTTGACTTCCAAGAACATCTTCTTCATATCCTCTAAATTCAAACCGATGGACGTCAAAGATGCGACCTTTCCATGCATCAAATACCTAATCCAACCAGCTCCCAGAATCCACAGCATAGCCATCAACTACAAGCTCTAGCACTTATAAACAAGGCCAGGAGCAATAGAAAAAGTAACATGCTTCCAGATCATCATCACAGTCAACAATTCGGAAAACACAAACTATCTCAAAACCTCGGCGCCGAAATCCATTGGGTTCCCCGCAGTTTCCCAAAAAAATCAATATACTATATAAATAAAAAACCAAGGCCAAGAAAACCAGGGATGAAGGGCAAAGAAAAGCTTACAGATTAGTGGAAGGGCCTCGGTTGCAGCAGAGCCTGAGGGAGAGTGCGCCGATGACGCCTGCGAGAAGGAAGATTAGGCTTGTTACCCAAAACCCCATGGATCCAGATAGAGAACCCTTTTCCTTGCCGTCCTTCCCCTCAGATTGAGAATTGCGATCCGACAGAATTCTAGAGAGGTTATTAAACTAATATTACCGATATTTTTTTTTTCCTAAATTCATCAAAGAGTAGGATCTCACCCGTTAATTTCAGTTTGAACGGTTAGATGAAAACAAAGATTTATTGTGATAATATCACTCATTATAAGGTCATCTCCAACCGAGAACTCTATTTTTCACACCAAAATAGCGCAAAAAGCAAAAATGGCGTGGTGCTGCTCCAATCCAACGCCATTTTTTTGCTTCTGCGTCAAGGTAACGACCCTTCTCATTTCCCGCATTTTTCCGGTTGACAGAGAAAAATGGCGTGGGTGAACAGTGCAACGCCAATATTGGAGTTGCACTGTTCACCCCGCAAGCAAATGGAGGATTTTTTGGCGTTCGGCTGGAGCGAAGGAATGACGCCAAACGCTCGTTTGGCGTTCGGTTGGAGATGCCCTAAGGGTCTGTTTGATTGGTAAAAGAATGAACCGTAAAAAGAAATACAACTTAAAAGTAATGCAGCTTAAGTAGAATATTTTGGAGTTTATTTGAATGTGTGTAATATAATAATAATTTTTTATTTGATTTGAAATAAAATGAATATAGTATAAAATTTTAAAATCATAGTGACGACAACCAAAGAGTCATATTGGTGGTGGTCATCAAGGGGGGAGGGGGAGCAGTGGTTGGAGGGCGGCGACGGCGGTAGCGACAACTAGCAGGTGCAGTCTGCGATGATGACATGAGGTGGGTGGAGGTGGCAGGAGATGGTAGTCGACAGCGGTCAAGCGAGCTTGCTTGCAGTAAAAGAGTTTTTACTCAAAATTGGGCGAGTTTGTTTTATCTCATGAATGAACTAGAACTGTTTCCATTTTCACTTTACTTCATTTTGAATTCCTTTTTTGTCCAAACAAACATCAAATTTGTTGAAACCCTTCTATTTATAATAATTTACACCATCAAGTAAAAGTATTTCAAACAAACGGCCCCTAAGTTTATTTTAAAGTGAGTGTTACTTATAAATAATAAATTAAAAATTTATATTATATTTATCTTACTATAAAATTAAATATCTAAAATACATTATGATCAAATTTATTTTATTCATGCTCAACTTATTTAGAAAAGAAGATTTTGAATTAAAAATTAAATTATTTTTCGTACATTTACCAGTACTTTTGGATATGATCTTTTTCTTGTGAATATCCTAATAAGAAATGATAGAAATTAGATCAATATTATTTTGTGTTGGTCAATTTAACTCTTGATTTGATATGAATTTTGAAGATTCATGTAAAAATTTAGACATACATGAGAAACACTGAGATTCTTCTTTAAGAGGTGTTCCTTAAATATATAACACACTGGTTTACTTGAGACATTCTTATGAGATGGGCTTTTGAAGAGTGTCATCCGAATGATAAATTATTTTGTGCGGAGATCAGACACAACTCTACATCAGGAGGCGAATCAAGTGTAACCACGTCATGGTATCGAGTCATGGCACCGAGCAGTACTAAGTCGCAGTACACAGAGAAGGGATAAGGGCGCATTATGATTGGTCTCCGAACGATATTCGACATCCGCACATAATAATTTCTCCATCCGAACTCAATATGTGTATTTAAGAAATGGGACAATGATGATATCAAGAGCACCATGTCTATTAAGCTTTGATGCAATGGTTATTGGGGAGCTTCTAATAACCATAAATACATCCCCCAACTTCATTTGTTTAATGGGAGATTCTAATATAGATAAAGTTGAAATCAAATTATATCTTGACTTATTTAATACTTAATTAGTTTTTATCTTTGTAGAGCTTGAGAGTATATTTTAATCAATTATGATAGAAACTTCATTATATCTTTAAAGTTGTTATAAGTATTATAAATTATTATAAATTATATATATATATATATATATATATATATATATATATATATATATATATATATATATATATATATATATATATATATATATATATATATATATATATATATATATATATATATGAAGGCTTAGGCCTTCAGTTAAACCTATGGTTAGAGGCTTGAAAAATTCTGGAGTTGCACCCTGGCACTACTGTCAGCAAACCATCCAACCAG